>CM053589.1:15960596-15972096 GCA_028646515.1 Pseudochirops corinnae
AGTAGAGGGCTGTTTTTCCACAGGTTGAGTGAAGCTGACAATTGAACCCTTTTTAAAGGGTTGGAGAAGCTGAGTTGGAGAGCTTATGAAGTGGAATGGTTTTTATTGGCTGATCTTAATTGCTGAAATTGCTGAAATGTCTTTTCCTTTGCCTGTGGCTGCCCCTAGGGTAGAGGCTTGGAAGAGGGTAGAATAGATAGAATTTTAAGGATAGAATCAGGTTCAACTGAGCAATGTAATCAGCATCCCTGGGGAGCCCAGGTCCATCAATGAAGTAGTGAATTTCAAGTATTCTGGTAAAGGTAAGAATGGTCATAGCACTTTTATACCCTAGCCTCTGGGAGAATCTTCCCTTTGCCTCGAAATGCCATGGAGGAGGATAAGGGTGCGTGTGTGTGTGTGCGCATGTATGTGCGCGTGTGCGTGTGTGTATGTGTATTGTGTGTGTGCATGTGTGTGCGTGTGTGCGTGTGTGCGTGTGTGTGTGCGTGTGTGTGCGTGTATGTGCGTGTGTGTATGTGTATTGTGTGTGTGCATGTGTGTGCATGTGTGCATGTGTATGCGTGTGTGTGTGTGTGTGTGTGTCTGTGTGTGCTTGGGGGTGGTGATGGTGGCGTTGATATGGGTGTTTGGGGAGTGGGTGTGGATACATAAATGTGTGCTGTGAGTGTTTGCAGGGGTGGGGAATCTGGGAATGTGCTCTTGCAATTCTGTTGTCTTCCTGATTCCTTAGAACCAAACTGCAGCTGACCAATCTTAAAATCTCAGGACAAACAGTAGCCACCTTCGGGGCCCTGCAGGGAAGCCAAGAGTGTGGTGCTAAATGATAACAGTATTTGGTTAATTTCCTCATTCATTCTAACTCTGTACCGTTTACTCAGAATGTCTCCACAGAGTCCACACAGCAACTTAACATATTCTGCAAGGTAGACATCCCTGAGCCTAGCTAGGCAAACAGAACTGCTCCCTCGTTTTAATTCATTTGGCACTCTCTGTGCATCAAACAATCAGAAATGCACCAGGCAGACCGAAGCAAAAGGAATGACTGGAATACAAAGGAGAAGCAAAGCTTCAAAGTTTATTTAATTCCTTTTTAAATGCTCTTTCTCAAGTCTTCTCTAAGGGAGACAACATCTCTAACCATTGTTTTTTTCAGCTTCTCATTTCCAGGTTTAGGAGCAGACTTATCTGAATGAGATACAGGACATGCTCCATTTACAATTAACTGAATATACTCTATGAAGGGTGTCCTGCAAGGTTAGTCTCATTTTAAAATACTATCAACTTTCCCCTAATCACCAAGCCAATTACTGTGTGTGCAATTGTGATGGGATTCACATTAAAGCTAAGAGAACCAAGTAGTAGCTGAGACTGATTTTAGCTCTGGGGTTAGCTTGTGAATTTGATGGGAATTTTCCTGCCTTCTTAATTGTGAATGATTCCAGATTAAACACAATCACTGTGTTCTGGGGATAGTTTGAATTTCATTTAAGCTGATCTTCAAATGACTTCTTTTTAAATTTCCCCTAATCAAGGATCCCTGGCTGGGGGTGGACTCTTTCCTGAGAAATGCCTTGCTTTTTTCTAAACTTGGGCTGACACATTGCAGAGCAAGGGTTAAGACTAGGGTCAGAGATGATGGGGTGTACCATTGCTCAGAGGAGCCTATAACATATTGAAATAGGAAGATTAAGCTGGAATCAGCAGCTGAACCAGTTCATTGGATTGGAGGGTAAAGGAACTGACTTTAAATCCTGACTGTACTTCTCCACATGTTCTTTGGTTAAGTAGATGATACCTTGGGTTTAATTCTAGCTATAAATCTAGGGGAAAAATAATAAGTTCAATTTTGGACATGTCGATTTTAAGGACATCAAGATTAACAGGACTTCCAGTTTAAGATGTCAAATAGGCAGTTGGAGGTATAAGTGAGGTTAGAGCTGGTTAAGTATGTTTAAGAATCTTCAATACAGGGACAATAATTGAATGTTTGGGAACTCATGAGACAACCAAGTGAAACAGTATGGAGGGAGAAGCGAAGAGAGTCCAGCACAGAATCCTGTAGGAAAGCCATGGCTATTGTACATGACCTGGATGAAGTTCTAGCAAAGGAGACTGAGAAGGAACGGTTAGATAGGAGGAAAACCTAATAATGGTGTCCTGAAGACCTAGAGAAAAAAGAATTGAGAGGAGAAAGTGATTAACAGTGTGATGGGCTACGGTGAGGTCTAAAAAAAGACCATTGAATTTGGCAATTAAGGGACCATTGATCAATTTGGAGAAAGCAGTTTTGGTGGCTTGATGAGGTCAGAAGATGAATTACAAAGAGTTGAGAAGAGTGTGAGAGGTAAAAAATAAAGTGGAGGTGTCTGTAGATTGCCTTCTCAAGGAGGTTAGCTATAAATGTAGGAGAGATGTGGGATGATAGCAAGGATGGATAGATCAAATGAGGGTTTTTGAGGATGGAGGATACATAGGCAATAAGAAAGCAAACAACAGAGAGATACTGAAGATACATTAGAGAGTCTAGATGAGAGAAGATGCTGGAGAAGATGGGATGGAATGGACTCATTTCTGAAGGGTTGACCTTGGCAAGGAAAAGGGCTACTTCATCACGTGAGACAGGGGTAAAGAAAGAGATAATGATAAAAGATAGCTGGGTGATATGAGAGAAGGAGAAAGAGAGAAAGAGAGGGATTTTGACAATCAGGTTCATTTTTTATTTTAGAAATATGAGGCAAGGTTCTCATTTTGGGGGAGGGGGCAGGGAAGCCATGGGAAGTTTGAGGAGGGATAAAAAGGTTTGGAAGAGTTGCTGTGGCTATGATGAAGAGTGATATTAGGGATTTGTAAAAAGGTTTGCCTAGCTGCAATGAGAGCCTAGCTAAGGTTATATAACATCAATTTGTAGTAAACCCAGTTAGAACAGGTGTGTCACTTTTCCTACCTTCATTTAGCAGAATGTGAGTAGGAGCATAGGGAGTTATACAAGTGGCTGAGGCTTGGTAGGATACAATCAGCGATATGATAAAGGGATAAGGGACTCAAGAGAAGACGCCAGTGTATAGTTGAACAGGTTCAGCAAGGGGTCAAGACAAGGAAAGAAGGAGAATTTAACTAATATAAGGTAATATCCTAGGAGAGAACTGAGAGGATCTGGGATTGATCTATGGACAAAGTATGGACAAAGGGCAGGAAGGAAGAGGGAGAGGTGGAATGCCAACAAATTGTGATTAAATAAGGGAATTCTAGAGTTTGTGAACGTGGAAGTGGTACATCCTTTTTGGATGATGACAAGATCAAGGGTATGACCATTTTTGTGTGTGGGGTAAAGGTGCAGTTCATGGGAAATGAATAAATTGAGGAACTGTGTGGTTAAGGTATTTTGAGGGAATAATAATATGTATTTTTGAAGTTCCCTAACTTCAAAGAGTTAAGGGGGAAACAAAGATTGTAAGTCAAGCACTGAACTCATTTAAGAAGGAAGGGGGATGACCTGGAATCTGTAGACAATAACAACCTGGAAGTGGCATTCGGTATCGGGACCAATTTCACTATCTCCACCAGTTACCTGGGGTGCTGAGGAATGAAAATGCAGCAGGTCCTGGAAAGGGTGGTCAAGGAGGCTGTACTATCAAGAGGGAATCAAGTCTCAGAGAAAGCCAGATAATGGAAGGAGTGGGAAAGAAAAAAGATTTAAGATGAAAGCAAGATTGTTGCTTGTGGAACAGAAATTCCAGGGAGTACCTTGGAAGGGATGGGTAGTGTTGATGTAGGACATTAAGGGGGGAGGTTGAGAGAAATGAGAATAAGGCAGTGGGGGTGGGATATAGTTTTAATGATGACCCTATAAGGGCTCAGAATCACTGGGATGGAGAGGGAATGACTGAGGTAGAGTGTAGTTAATCATTAAGTGAAAAATTTAAAAAGATTCCCAAAGTTAATAGGGTTTGGCAGCTCAGGTGAGGGAGCAGAACTTGGAGCAGAAGGAGTGATGATACTCCTGATGGAATGGTGCCCTTTCCCCTCACCTTAGTGGCAAGAGACTGGTATGAAGAAATAATGCTTTTACTTTCCCCACAGAAAGCTAGAAACCAGGCAAGTATTGTGAGTGGTTGAGAAAGAATGGTTGGAATTTTCTTCTTAACATAGCAGCAGGAAATTGGAATGACTCTCTTCCAAGGGAAGTTGGAGAGCAGGCAAGAGATGCAAATGGCACAAAGGTAAAGTTTCTTCCTCTCTCTCTTCCCTCCTCCTCCCCCAAGGCTGAAGCTCTAGGCAGGAAATGTCTGTGTCCTCCTCTCCTTTTCCCTCCTCTTCTTTTTTGGAGGCGGGAGACTGGGCAGGAGATGCTCAGGGCTCAGTGTAAGGTGCTATCTCCTCTCTTCTTCCCACGAAGGAAGGAAAGAACCTTCTTCTTCAACACATTATGTTAGTGGTGAGGAAATAGAGGCTCAGAAAAGCGATGTGAATTGCCAGAGATACTAAGTAGCAGATAGCAGAACGGATTAGAAACAGAATCTAGCAGTATGTTGTTTACAAGAGACACACCAGAATCAGGAACACACACACACACATACACACACACAGAATTAAAATAAGGGGCCACAGCACAATCTATCATGCTTCAAATTAAATGGAAAAGGGAATTATTTTATTTTTTACATTATAAACCAACATTTTGTACTCAAAAGAAACTTGAACAGTATAAAGTGCTGTATATAAGGACTTAGTCTTTCTACTAACTGAAATTTCCTCCAAATTTTATTTCATTCAGTAAACATTTTTAAAGTACCCACTTAGTAAGACACTATGATAAATGCTGGAGATATTAAGATGAAAACTGACATTTCCTATTCTCAAGGAGTCCGGGTCTAATGGAGAGGGAATATAATATGTACATAAATATTCTACAGGGTAATAGGTCTCCTCTCAAAGAGAGGGAGGCAAAAATCTTTGTCAAATTTTAAAGAAAGACCCTGGGAGAACTGAGAAGGTTTCATGAAGAATATAGCATCTGAGATAGCAAGGGAGGGACTTGAACAAAGATAGAGTCATAGTTAGTTAATAAACATCTATTAGGTAACTTCTATGTGCCTGGCACTGTATTAAGGACTGTGGATGCAAAGGAAAAAAACACAAGACAATACTTACCTTTAAGGACCTCATAATCTAATGGGAAAGACAATACATAAAAAGAAGATGAAAGGTGGGTGGGGGTAATGATGGTGAGCTGTATTCTGCATTATGAAGTACTGTAGCTGGTTGGTAGGAAATGATGAGAATTCTCTGGGCCCTCTCCTTAAATGGTGCAGGATCTGGAAGGACCTCTTCAAAATCCACCTTCCACTCTCTCCAATTAGAGGGAAGGACGGGCCCCAGGGGAAGGTATATTGGGGAGGTGGGAGTTTCAGAGGTGAATTAATCTTGCAGAGTGATGAATTTTTTAGAGATCATAAAGTCATGGAGAGAAATATGGGAGGAAATGATGAATATATTTCAAGGAGAGTATATTTCAAGCACAGAGGTTCATAGAAGCAAAACCATGGAGAACAGAGAGATTAGGATTAGAAAGGTACACAAAGAATCCAGTATAACTGGAAGTACAGTGGGTGGAAGGAAATAGTAAGTAGATAATCTGGCCAGAAGGGAAGTAGTGTGGACAGGTAGGTAGGTAGGTTTGAGGAAGACTATGTCAAGATAAGGAGTTTATACTTTAATGGATAGACAATGGGGAGCCATTGAGGGTTTTTGAGAAGAGGAATGACGAGACTTTAAAGAAGGCTAAGAGGTGATCATAGGGAGTCACTCTCAGGCAAATTTTGACAATTCAGTTTTGAACTAGGTGAGAGTAATATTATCTGTCACCTCTCTACATTGATTTTCTTTCTCTCCCACTGGGTAAGATTGAAGATAATGAAAGTTAGGTAGGAGACTCAGCTGGAAATTTCTAGAGAAGAAACTTTATTTATTGCCATTGTGGAATAGGTTGGGTGCTGCTGGAAGACAACTGAACTTTCATTGCCCTTTTAAGAAGATGATTTTAATTTTAGAAAAAAAATGAGCGGACAGTGGGTAGCAATTAGGAGAATTAGTATCTACTCAGCTTGAGTTCTTTCTTGTTTTTCCAGTTCATTCTCCCTGATAGCAGAGAGCCCCCTCAAATTATTAGGGAAATGCATTGCCCAAGATGTGAGGGGAATATCAGGGCAGGGGCAGGTGGCATTACTCTGGTATGGCCTTGAGGATAAGAAGATATTACTCCAAAAGAGTAGATGCTGGTGCTAGGTCTTTTTCTGGGAGAAGAGACAAGTCAGTCTTATTTTTTTTTTCTTTTCTTTCTCTTAATATTACTAGATCATATTCACTTCTGGATCCATTTGAATTAGTGAAAAGTCTAGTGTCTGTCTTTTGTAAAGTTATAATGAATATTCTTCATTTTTACTGAGGTGTTAGTGACCTGTAGCTTAAAATGCCTTAGTCTGGCTGCTGCTGATATTGTTGCTGAGGTGATTTACATTTTAATCCCAATCAAAACCTTTCCAACTCATGAAGCATTACTTTCTGACTGAACCAGGAAATAGTAAGAATCTGCCTTTGTAGAATGTTTTAACGTTTTCGGGGACAAGGACAAATAAATCATCACCCAGCCCAGCGAAGGTGATCTTTTCCCTACTGAGCTGGGTTAGCCATAGAAGTTCTTTCTACTTCATTGCAGTCACCATTTTAGCAGCAGCCAAACAAAGGAGAATCCAGGATCACCTCCAGTCTGCTGTGGTCCCCTGAGCCTACTGATTAAGCTCCCTATAGAAAATTTATAGGAGAATAAGAATTGAAAGAGAATATTGATAGGATTAAAATTGTACTGTTTTATCTGTGAAGCAAATACAACCAGAATTGTCAGTCTCATTTGGTAGATGGAAAATCAGAAGCTTTGAGAGTTTGAGAGTTAAGTGACTTGCCCAAGGTCATAAAAGTAGCAAACAAATACATGAGGAAGGATTGGGACTGGCTCTTACATGCTGTTCAAATCTGTCTTTGCATATTTTAGGTCTGCCCCAATGAGATTGAGTAAAATAATCCTATATACCTCCAGAGTTCACATATCCTCTAACCTTATAAAGCATATAGGCCAATAGAGTAGATTAGACAAGGATATGAAAACAGAAGAGAATAAAAATGCCATATGGTCTGCTGATGTTGAAAGAACAAAAGACTTAAAGTCCAAAGACTTGGTTTACCAAGATGTAACAATGGGCACAATTCTTTCCCTTTTCTGAACTCAGTTTCTTCCTCCATATAATGGAGATACTCTTCTACCTTGTTCTTAAGGTTTGTATATTGATTTTGTGAACCTTAAAATTCTACATATGATCTGCTTATTATTAAAAGGTAGAGGCAAAAGAGTAAGAGAATTCTGAGGAGAGGGGGAAAAAGACATTTTCTTAAATAAAGCATTTTTGGAACTTAGGGGACAGTCTTGATGAAAGTCTTCAGGATCTTCTGTTCTTCTCCATAAACTCTGTCTTGTATTATATGAATAAGGATAGAGCATTCTAGAAATAGGATTTATGGGAAAGTTCCTTTATATAACTCCCAGAATCCACATAAGATATGATATGAATGACAAAACAAATGACCTTATGCACAACATTTCAGGAACACGTCTCTTGTATAAGTACGGCTATATAAATAATGCTGAGAGATTGGCCACTGAGGAGAATATAGGAAGCTGACCTAGCAAGTGATCAGACATCAAAGGACTCTCTCCCAGAACATATACAACACTTTGCTTTTCACTTTTTTTCATATACTCATCAAGCAAGATTATCTATTGGATTTTTCTGTGTTTGTGTCTTAGGCCCCTAAAAGAATGTAAATTTGGAAATTGCAGAAATTGCAGGATTTGAGAATTAGAAAGGACTTCACCAGGCACTTACTGCATCAAACGAAATCCACACTTTATCTATCCTCAGCTTTATGACAAGTGAATGGCATGGTGGAACTACCATCTCTTGAGGAATCCTTCCTATTCTACTTTCAGGCAGCTCTAATACAATATTTTTACTGACCTCAACCCTAAACTCCCTTCTTTGCAATCTCCTTCCACCTGAAAAAGACTTGAGAGGGAAGAGGGTGTAGGTAACGGCCTACAAACTTAATATGCCTCAGCAGCAAACAACAAGAACAACATGAATGTGATTTTAGCCTGTGATAAGAGAGGCACACACCTTTAGGCAGATTCAAGGAGCCAGGGCTGTTTATCCTGAAGAAGGGAAGACTCAGGGGAACATAACAGCTTCGTTCCAGTATTTGGGTAACTGTCTATTTGCCCCAGAGGAAAGAACCAGTACCAATGGGTGAAAAGAGATTGCAAAGAGGTAAATTTAGGGTTGAGGTCTGTAAAAAAAAATCATTGTCATTTTAATGTATCATTTTGTCAATAACTTAGACCACAAGTCATAGAAGACATAGATGTTTAGGACAGATTCCTGCATCATTCACTAGGGACTTGCTTTTGACCCACCAATGAACAATTACCCTTTAGGTACAGTCATTCAACCAGTTCCAAATTTATCTAGCTTGCATCTTTACTTCAAGATCTCCTCCCCATCAGAGAGAAGAGAAGAAATGTTAGGACCTCAGAAAGTGGTCAGAGGACGGGTAAATATAATTTTATGGCCTGGGTACTGGTTCAAATGCTCCTTGAATGGATATTGCAGAGCAAGCCTAGGGATTGGTCCTATGACCTGAATTGTGACACCTTCCCACCCATACTTATATGCCAGTATGCATGGAATAAAGCCAAATGTTCAGATATTAGCTAGTATAGAGATATTAAATTCACAGCCATCAGCAAAGACTCTCAAGTTCCACCAGAGTCATATTAAATGTAACTGGGACATGTTCACCAAAACAAATAAAAGTGGTACAACATAGGTAACATTAATTTGTGGCATTCTAAATCAATGTGGTCAGTAGGAAGGGAATCTGTTTCTATCTGCATTTGATGCTCCTACTCTTATACAGCTCATTTGACTTCTGGGCAGCTGATCCTTCGTCCCTGTTTCTGTTTCAGAAGAAGGCTGTATTGCAGAGGGCAGTAATGGATGCTCTGATTCTGTAAATCTTTAGGTTGGCTACAGACTGGACTAGGGGAGCTTTTTTCGCCTAGTTAAACATCACTTTCCCTCTTCCTGCAGCCTTAATTCCAACTTGAGGGGTTTAGATTGTTCCTATCAGTCCACTTGTGTGAGGTGTGGCATATCCCTTACCCTCATGAAGCTTATAGTCTACTAAAAGATGAAAAATATACACATTTATCTATACTAGGAAGAGAAACTGAACTTATGGTTTCATTGGCAGAGGGAACTGCTATGTGAGGAACTCCTCATACAGATTGTCATCTCTGCTACTTAAAGTCTTTGAGAATTTCCTATGGTAAAGAGAGATTAGAGGCAGCTAAATGATTCCATGGATAGTGTTGGGCCTAGAATCAGGAAGACCTGGGTCTGAATCCTACCTCAGACATTTATTACCTGTGAGACAATGGGCAAGTCATTTAAGTTTTTTTCTTCTTTTTTTTTTGTTTGAGGCAACTAGGTGGCTAAGTAGAAAGAGCACTACTAGGTCTGAGGTCAGGAAGCTGTTGCTATTCAGTTATTTCTGTGTAGTTAAATTCTTTATGACCCTATTTAGGGTTTTTTTGGGGGCAGAGATAGTGGAGTGTTTTGCCATTTCCTTCAGGAAGACCTGTGTTCAAATCCAGCCTAGCTGGGTGACTCTGTACAAGTCACTTAACCTCTGTTTGCCTAATTCCACTGGAGAAGGAAATGGCAGACCACTCCAGTATCTCTTCCAAGAAGACCCCATACAGGGTCACAAAGACCTGGATATGACTGAAGGACTTAACAATAACAACAAAGGGAAATTAGGTGACTTGCCTTGCATCACAAAGTCAATATGTGTTAGAGCTAAGACTTGTACCCAAGTCTTCCCAGACAAACTCACTACCCAAGATGCTACAGGTTGCTTGTTAAATATATTAAATATAAAGCAAAATGGAAAGGGGTACAAGCAGCATGAGTTTGAAGTCTGAAAAGAGAATTATTACCAAACGGGAAAAATCAGGGAAGGTGGTGACATTTCCAGGTAAAATGAGTGGAGAGAATCATTATAAGGGAGTATGAGATATAGATGAGGCAGCTAGGTGGCGCTGCATCAGATAGAGCACTCGGTCTGGAATCAGGAAGACCTGAGTCAAATCTGGCCAAGTCACTTAATCCTGTTTGCCTTGGTTTCCCTATCAGTAAAATAAACTGGAGAAGGAAATGGCAAACTACTCCAGTATGTTTGTCACAAAGAGTCAGATTCAACTCAAAATGACTAAATAACAATAGAGGAGACATAGATGGATGATGATGAATGGTCAAGTTTGACTAGCACAACATCTGACCTGCTCGTGGCAGAGGATTTCAGGCTGCCCCAAAAAATGTAGGGTTGCCGCCACGCACTCTCCTGTTTGTCACGTCACCCATGTCAACCAACATCATCACTCTGTCTCTAGTCTATCCTAAATACGGCCCCTACCTACTGCCAAGTTGTGTAGGTCTGGTCTGGAGCATTGAATAGGCAGAGGGAATGTAGTTTAACACATATTTCACAAGACAGGATAGGGAGAGATTTTTAAACAAATTTTGCTAATGAGCCTACTTTTCCAAAGAAAGATAATCATAAGCTGCTCATATTCATTAAAACTTGACATTTTTGGAGGCATTTCCTCACTGCGATTCTAGGAAGTAAGAGCATGATTTATTATTCTCACTTATATGTAAAGAAACTGAATGAAACACAAAGAAATGAAGAAACCAACAAGAGGAATTTTGGGCAGGTGATTTCTAAGTTCCCTTGCAGCTGTAAGAATCTATGACTATCCCCAATTGATAAGTGGTCAAAGGATATGAACAGGCAATTTTCAGAGGCAGAAATTAAAGATATCTTTAAGCATATGGAAAAATGCTCTAAATCACTATTGATTCGAGAAATGAAAATCAAAACCACTTTGAGCTACCACATCTTGGCTAAGATGACAAAATAAGAAAATGAGAAATGCTGGAGAGGATGTGGAAAAATTGGAACACTAATTAATGCATTGTTGGTGGAGTTGTGAACTGATACAACCATTTTGGAGAGCAATCTGGAACCATGACCAAAGGGCTATAAATAATTACATATCCTTTGACCCAGCAATACCACTTTTGGGATTATATCCCAAAGAGATCACAGAAGTGGGAAAAGGACCCATTTGTACAAGGATATTTATTGCAGCTCTCTTTGTGGTAGCAAAAAACTGGAAATATAGAGGATGCCCATCAATTGAGGAATGGCTGAACAAGTTGTGGTATATGAATGTAATGGAATACTATTGTGCTATAAGAAATGGGAAGGAGATGGACTTCATAATTACCTGGAGAGGCGTATACAAATTGATGCTAAGTGA
>CM053589.1:15972596-15988013 GCA_028646515.1 Pseudochirops corinnae
AAAATCTTATGATACTATGACAATAAGCTTCAGGGCAATTTTCCTTGAGAATTTCTTGAAGCATGATTTCTAGGTTCTTTTTTTGATTATGACTTTCAGGTAAGTCCAGTAATTTTTAAATTATCTCTCCTGGATCTATTTCCTAGGTCAGTGGTTTTTTCAAGGAGATATTTCATATTGCCTTCTACTTTTTCATTTGTTTGAATCTGTTTAATAGTGTCTTCATTTCTCATTAAGTCATTTGCTTCCATTTGCTCCCCTCTTATTCTGAAGGAATTATTCTCTTCAGTGAGCTTTTGAAATTCTTTTTCCATTTGGCAAATTCAACTTTTTAAGGCATTCTTCTCCTCATTGGCTTTTTGGGCCTCTTTTGCCATTTGAGTTAATCTATTTTTTAAGGTGTTATTTTCTTCTGTCAGGTTGTTGATTCTCATATCATGATTTTCTTGCATCATTCCCATTTCTCTCCCCAATTTTTCCTCCACTTCTCTTATTTGGTTTTCAAAATCCTTCTTAAGCTCCTCTATGGCTTTTAACCATTCTACATTATTCTTGGAAGCTTTTGGTGCGGGAGTTCTGACTGTGTTGTCTTCCTCCCATTCCATGCTTTGATCATTTTTGTCCCCCAAAAAGGAATCTAAAGTTGGATAGCTGTGTTTCCTTTGCTTCCTTTGCCTGCTTATGTTGCCAGTCAATTAGTTGACTTTTTAAGCTCTGTGGAACTCTGCTTTCAGAGGGGAGAGCTGTGTCCCAAATTGCTGGGATTTTTGCAGCTGCCAGAGCTATCTGGAGGCCACTGTCTCTGCATCCCCCACCACCTTTGTCTCACTGCTCCCACACCTCAGGACCACCACCCAAGACCTTGATCCTGATCCAAGCAGGTTAAGAGAAGAGCACTTAGCCTCTGGATGACCGCTTGATCCCCCTGCAATCTGCAGGCCATGATCTCTGAAGCAGCTATGTAGAGGCATCTGTAGGGGCCACTTCTGCTGCTTTCTTGCCCTGGGAGCTGGCAGCTGGACCAGCTTCTCTTCCCTAAATTTAGCCAAGTTCTACTGACCTGTCACTTTGTCCTTGGCTCTTATGAGTTGATAATTCTGGAAACTGCCACAGTGGCTGGTGATCCACTCTCCTGAGTGCTTTAGCTGCAGTTTGTCCTGGATGCCCTGGGGCTAAGCCACAGTTTCACACTGGGCTGGTTTCAGCTCCCTACATGCTGCAATGAGCCCTTTCCATCTGCCTTCTGCGTTGCCTTTAGTGGGAGATGTGTTTTTCTGTAATTTTGTGGGTTCTTGACCTCTAAAATTTGTTTAGAGTCATATTTTATAAGTACTTGAAATAGTTATAGGGAGAGCTATGGAGTTCTCCTGCTTCTATGCCGCCATTTTGATTCTCCCCCCCCAAAGAAAACCTTCTGACTGATGTAATTAAGACAATGTGACCTATGGTATGGGAGAACTTTGTACTTCGTATCCCTTTAGGATGATTGAGTTAAGAACTTACTGAATGATATATTTTGTTTAAGAATATGTGGCCACTTTAGTGATAAGTTGTTAGGTGATCTCATTGTGAATGCTGTACTTTGGTTTCTGTGAATGGTTTGCTTTAGTTTACCACTGAATAAATAGAGAGTTCACTATACTACGTGATCAGAATCAGAGCTTGTAATGATACTGGGATTTGAAGATCTTCCACGCCCCTTGAGCTTGCTGACATAGCAGGAAGGGGTGGAGCAAGAGAATGCCAGAACCAAGCTAGTCTCCGTGCAGTGCAGACTGAAGTAGCGTCAGAGGCAGTGGCTGTGGTTGTGAACTCTTTTTGCTTTGAGCGGGCCAGAATCTCTGCTAAGGACTCCTGCTGAGGACTGCCTGGGGCAGGAACTGCCAGGGGCCAGAGCTGCTGGGACCAAGCTGCCTGGACGCTGAGCAGTTGCGTGCGTGAGGAGAGGAGGATCTTTGCCTGAGGTAGCCTGTCCTGTTTGAAGGCTTGAGGATGTGGGTGTTTACTGCTTTGACCACACGTGCCAACTTCATCACTACTGGGTTGGCTTTGACTTTCTGGTTTTGGGACTCAGTCTTCTGGTATTTAAATGAATGCACTCTCTATATTTCTTATGTAGAGAGCCTGTTCCATTTTGTGATTAATAACTATATCAGCATATTTATAGTTACTGTAGGCATTGTGAATACTGCATTGCTGATACAGAGCTATTCACTGCAGCAGTCCTCTGAAGAGCTGCTCATGCTTGGCTTTACAGGGGGAAATTGATTCTGCTATGAGGCTTCTTTTCATTGGCCTAGCAAAAGGAGTTTCCCTGACCTATGACAATCCAAGTCAGTCTATCAATTTGCCACCCTGCCCCCCCCAACTCATAAGATTTAACAAGTCCTCATCCTCGAGGAAGTGTGTGTCCCTTGACAATCCTCTCAATGGCACTATTAGTAGATATGCCCACATCCTTTATAGGGAATTATAACCAAAGCCCTAAACAAGGGTTTCCCACAGCATAAATTTATCAACTTCAACAGAAACACTGAAAATGATCTTCAAGCCTATAATAGTTCTGAGAGACAGTGGGTAAAGTGTTGTACTTAAAGTCACGAAAGTTCATATTTGATGCTATGGGCAAATCACTTAACCTGTCTCAGATCCAGTTTCTTCATCAGTAAAACCTGTAAAATGAAGACAATAATCCCTATAGTACCTGCCTCCTAAGTTCTATAGGGATATCAGATGTAAAGTGCTTCTCAAACCTTAAATTTACATATTAATGAATGAAAAAAGTATTGATTAAGCTTTTACTATGTACCCAAAACACCGCAGATACAAATAGAAAAGTCAGACAGTCCCTGCTCTCAAGGAGTTCATATTCTAGTTAGGAAAGACAACACACAGAAGGTTCTTGGTGTTCAGTGACAGGGCATATGGTAAGACCTGTGGACCTCCTCATTCCTGGAAGTATTACAGTACATGACTCCCTATTCATTGAGCATTCATGTCTATGCTGAATCAAGGAACTGCATGGCCCTCTCCCATTACTCTGGTGAAGGTGTGAATGTGTCTGCGGATCAAAGTAAAGAGGGTATGCTGGCTCCTTCCTAGGGGATGGGGATGGGGAAGAGAGAGAGTCTTCTAGCCAGAAGAGACAGTCTTCAAAAAGAAAGGTGTGGGCAAGAAGGCTGGGCAGAAGGAAGGAAGGAAGCTTTTCTTGGGCACAGGTATGGGGCATCTGGGGGTGGCAAGAAAGTTCTCTGCAGCCTGTTCCTCTCAGCCCTCTACTGGTGTATTGATCTATACACTAGGAAGAGTCAGAAGCACAAATACTGGCTCTGCTACTGTGCTACCTGCAGGAACTTAGGAAATCAAGTTTCTTCTTTGAACCTTAGTTTCCACATTTATTCTACCAGTGCTCCACATCAGCACCAGTAGAATATGATATAAATATCAATTATTATTATTATTATTATTACTATTATAATATAGAGAAACCTTAGAGAAATTTAAGGCATTAGCTTGATGGAAATAGTGCTTCTTCAAAGAAAGTAACATCTCACTAAGGTAAAGTGGGAAGGAAATGTTGTTGTGAAATATATCTTTATAATCCCTGGATTAGTAGGGAAGCCTATCTGAAATAGAGAAGGGAAACTGGTAGTATTGGTAGTATGCAGAAACAAGTCTGGGTGGGATCAGTGAAACCAGATTATGGAGGGTCTTAAGCATCAAGTAGGGGAATGTCAACCCCAAGCCTATAGACAGGTGAAGTAGAGAAGATTGTTGGCTCTTGAACAGGAAAGATTTTTGAGAGTGGGAACATTATTGTCTCAGTTGTCTTTCTACCCTAATCCAACTCTTCATAAAGGAAATGCCTACTCTACTTCTCCTGGATGAGTGCCCCTGGCACCTTGAAGGCCATGTTCATTCATCTAACATTGGGTTTCATTGCTGCCTGATGGAGGTCTTTTTTTTTTTTTTTTGCATTTTGGAGGGGGAAGGCAGGACATTTGGGGTTAAGTGACTTGCTCAAGGTCACATGGCTAGTAAGTATTAAGTGTCTGAGGTCAGATTTGAACTCAGGTTCTCCTAACCGCAAAGAAGGTGCTCTATTCACTGTGGAGCTCTTTAATTATTGCAGCTAACACTGCTTAGGAAAGAGATTATGGGAATTGGGCGATGTATGTAAAACCCTCTAAAAATGGACCATCCTGAGGACTAGAGAAGCATCCCTCTCTGAAGGGGCTCTTACTTGCCTGCCTGTCATCATGTTCTTAGAACACAAATGTGATGTATTATGATGGAGCTCATTGTACCTCTGCTGTTACATCTCTTCTCTCTCTCCTCTTTTCTTCCTCCCCTATTTTGTGTCCTTTGGAAACATTCCTTTGCAGCTCCATGTGCGAACAGTGAATTTTCTTACCACTTAAAGTTATAACTAGCATAGAGGCCAAGGGGGCATTATTCCATGGTGCAGATATCTGGCATTGATTGTCTTCTGTTCTCTCCTTTGATAATTTTATTCACTCTGTGACTTTAACTTACATTGTCTCTATGAAGATGAATCCTAATTTATAGTTGATTCCTTTCTGTTCTCTAGACTTACACTGACAATGGCCTACAATGCCTTTCCACTGGATACACCACCACTACCTCAATGTCAATACATTTGAAACTGAGTCTACAACCTTCCCCCAAAATCCTTTTTATGTGATGTCATTTTTTTTTCCTCTACTACCATCATTCACCTAGTTTCTCATGTCCATTTTAACAGTTCTGGGAGTTAGCTTCAATTCTTGCTTTATCTCATCCCCACTATATGACCAATCAGTTGCCAAGGAGTACTAACTCCAGTGCCATAATAAATCTAACATCCATCCCTTTCCCTCTATTTCTAGTATAGTCCTGTAGCACCAATGCAATATCCTCAGTGCCCATAACTACTAGAAATATACCTGCATGGTGCTCAATCACAAAATATAACAGACTCCCCATATAGAAGACAGGTAGAGGACAATGTGAGTCCAAAGCACCTTTGTCCCACTGGAAATTGGGAATTGCCTTGGGACCTCCCTGTACCTGTGAGAGATAAGGAAGTGCTGAGGGTCACAGTTCAGTTGCCGCCTCACAAGGAAGTCTCCTATGGGACCACTCTCTTGATGAGCAGCAGCTGACGTGACTGGTTCAGGCCCCCTCCATTGGTCCACATTCCCTGTGTTGGAGGAGATTATGCTTGAATCATGTTGCCTTTAGAGTATATAAGGAGCACCATGATGAAATAAACTACAGCTGCATGTTTCTCTCATCTCTGGTCTCTTCATTCCCTCCTGAGAAGACAATCTAAACCTGGTCCTTAAGTTAATGAATTGAGCAGCCATTGCAAAGACAGAAGCAAAATATGTTCAAACACCAGAAAACCAAATCCCCAAATGAGTAAGCCAATTCCATCATAGTTGCAAAGAAGTTAATAAGTCACAACAGCACAGACAACCACAGCATCCTTTAGCCTTTCCAGAAACCAACACAAGCCTAGCTATCACAGCAGGTGGCAAACATAAACTTTTACTCACAAGCCTGTCTGTTTCTCTCAGAAGAGTCACTTAACCCCAATTGTCCTGCCTTCCACCCTCCAAAAAAATAAACTGGGCTAGAGGTCATAATCCCAAGTTAGTTCTAGTCATTATAGGAAGTGACCAAAATCTCACATAGTCACAAAGCGGGCATAGACCCCTCTCATTCAAAGTATCCACAAGGCTATTTGAGACTGTCAGCCTCTGAGAAAAGTCCAGTTGCCTGGAAGAGCATACAAGGGAGCCAGAGAAACTAGTTGCCTTTTGAGCATTTTTTCCTTCTACATCATAATAAACAGGACTTCCTTCCTATATATTTTACTCAATACATACAGACCACTGACTCATTTGAATTTTTTAAAGTCAGCCCCTCATCTATCTGATACATATTTCTGCAGAAGATCATAGGATCTTTTACCCTGTCAATGTACTTGAAGACTCAATGTCCTTAGCCTAATCTGTAGGAATAATTCCAGAACTGTACTAATCTGGTTGCTTGCCTAAATATCTTCTTGATTTCCTTGGACCTTGGATGTCATAATTTTTTTTCTCCAAGTGGTAAGGGACACACTCTTTCCAGTTTTTGTTTTTCTCTATCTAAAGGGAGCATACTTTCTTTCTTTCTTTTTTTTTGGAGGGGGGAAGGCAAGGCAATTGGGGCTAAGTGATTTGCCCAATCTCACACAGGTAGTAAGTGTCAAATATCTGAAGCTGGATTTGAATTCAGGTCCTCCTGACTCCAGGGCTGGTGTTCTTTTCACTGCACTGCCTCACTGCCCCTAAAGTAAGCATTTTTAAACTTTCTTGTGTTATGGTTGCTTTTTTCAAACTGGTGAAGTACATGGATGCTTTCTCAGAAAAAAAAAAAAAGAAATCCTAAAATAGAAACATAGGATTACAAAAGAACCCTATTATATTAAAACATATTTCTTGAGGAATCCTTCCTATTCTACTTTCAGGCAGCTCTAATAAAACATTTCTACGGCCCTCCACCCTAAACTCAGCTCTTTGCAATCTCCTTCCTCCTGAAAAAAGACTTGGGAAGGGAGGGGGTGTGGATAATGGGCTATAAAGTTAATATGCCTCAGCAGCAAACAACAAGAACAACATGAATGTGATTTTAGCCTGTGATAAGAGAGGCACACACCTTTAGGAAGACTGAAGGAGCCAGGGCTGTTAATCCTGAAGAAGGGAAGACTCAGGGGAACATAACAGCTTTGTTCCAGTATTTGGGTAACTGTCTATTTGCCCCAGAGGAAAGAACCAGTACCAATGGGTGAAAAGAGATTGCAAAGAGGTAAATTTAGGGTTGAGGTCTGTAAAAAAAAAAAAATCATTGTAATTTTTATCTATCATTTTGTCAGTAACTTAGATCATAAATCATAGAAGGCATAGGTGTCTAGGACAGATTCCTGCATCATTCACTATGGACTTGCTTTTGATCATAAATGAACAATTACCCTTTAGGTACAGTCATTCAACCAATTCCAAATTTATCTAGCTTGCATCTTTACTTCAAGATCTCCTCCCCATCAGAGAGAAAAGAAGAAATGTTAGGACCTCAGAAAGTGGTCAGAGGACGGGTAAATATAATTTTATGGCCTGGGTACTGGTTCAAATGCTCCTTGAATGGATATTGCAGAGCAAGCCTAGGGATTGGTCCTATGACCTGAATGGTAACACCTTCCCACCCATAGTTATATGCCAGTATGCATGGAATAAAGCCAAATATTGAGATTTTAGCTAGTACAGAGATATTAAATTCACAGCCATCAGCAAAGACTCTCAAGTTCCACCAGAGTCATATTAAATGTAATTGGGACATGTTCACCAAAACAAATAAAAGTGGTACAACATAGGTAACATTAATTTGTGGCATTCTAAATCAATGTGGTCAGTAGGAAGGGAATCTGTTTCTATCTGCATTTGATGCTCCTACTCTTATACAGCTCATTTGACTTCTGGGCAGCTGATCCTTCCTCCCTGTTTCTGTTTCAGAAGAAGGCTGTGTTGCAGAGGGCAGTAATGGATGTTCTGATTCTGTAAATCTTCAGGTTGGCTACAGCCTGGACTTGGGACACTTTCTTCACCTAGTTAAACATCACTTTCCCTCTTTCTGCAGCCTTAATTCCAACTTGAGGGGTTTAGATTATTCCTATCAGTCCACTTGTGTGAGGTGTGGCATATCCCTTATCCTCATGAAGCTTATAGTCTAGTAAAATATACACATCTCTCTATACTAGGAAGAGAAACTGGACTTATGGTTTCATTGGCAGAGGGAACTGCTATGTGAGGGAACTCCTCATATAGATTGTCATCTCTGCTACTTAAAGTCTGAGAATTTCCTATGTTAGGGGGAGATTAGGGACAGCTAGATGGTTCCATGGATAGTGTTGGGCCTAGAATCAGGAAGACCTGGGTCTGAATACTAACCTCAGACATTTATTACCTATGAGACAATGGGCAAGTCACTTAAGTTTTTTTCTTTTTTTTTTTTGTTTGAGGCAACTAGGTGGCTAAGTAGAAAGAGCACTACTAGGTCTGAGGTCAGGAAGCTGTTGTTATTCAGATACTTCTGTGTAGTTAAATTCTTTATGACCCCATTTAGGGTATTTTTTTTTTTTTTGCGCAGAGATTGTGGAGTGGTTTGCCATTTCCTTCAGGAAGACCTGAGTTCAAATCCAGCCTAAGACACTCCCTAGCTGGGTGACTCTGTACAAGTCACTTAACCTCAGTTTGCCTAATTCCACTGGAGAAGGAAATGGCAGACCACTACAGTATCTCTGCTAAGAAAACCCTTTCCATGGTCATGAAGAGCTGGACATGACTGAAAGACTCAACAACAACAACAAAGGGAGATTAGGTTACTTGCCTTGCTGCAATGGCAAACAAAATGGTGCCTAGCTCTTTGTTTCAGTTATGCAAGTGTCTTTGAGTCTTGCCTATGATTTTATCAAATCTTTGTTGGAAACAGAACCTGTGAAGCTCACAGTGGGAGGAACTTGCCAAAGACCTGAACAAGAAGGATGTAAGAGGAAGGAAAGAACAGGAAGGAATAGTGGATAAAAGCTTGAGCCCCAGCTGGCACAGAGCAGAACTGAGAGGGAGAACATTTGTGGTGTTGACTTTCTGTCCATCTGTTCTGCCTATGTTGATTTGTTTGTGTTACTTTGTCAGACAGAAGCATTCTGTTGATTTGTATACTCTGTCAGACAGCAGTACTCTGTCTGTTGACTTGCGTTGTTTTCACAGGCAGAAAGTGAATTGAGATGATAGTGCTGGTAATGTGTATGAATATTATAACTCTGGCAAGCTTGATGTGTATAGATATTGTTATGGTTCTGTTAAATGTTGTCTTCCCAGAAACAGAAACTGCAAAGGGCTTGACTTATACTGGTCACTGTGAGCTTCAAGCTGGAGCAGGAGCAGGGAGCTTCCTACCTGTGAATCTAGATCACATTAGGGTGAATTCAGGCAAGACCTGGGAGCATGGAAGTCAGATTTGACTTAGGTCAAATGGAGTTTGGAAGTCAGTCTCAAGTTAAGATGAAAGAATCTTCACTTGGATACTTAGTGCTGGTTGAGAGATTAAGACAATGTGAGCTAAGGGTGGGAGACCTTTGTACTTTGTACATTGTACCCCTTAAGGATGATTGCTCCTTAAGGATGATTGCTCCTTAAGGATGATTGCTCCTTAAGGATGCTTGAGTTAAGGATGATTGTAAGCCAGTCTCCAATCAAGATGAAAGAAGACTTTAGATGGGTACTTTATATTGAGTGTTTCAGATCATGATTTACTGAATGATATCTTTTGTTTGAGGTTATGTGGACACTTTAGTAATAAGTTGTTATGTTATATTGCAATGAATGCTGTACTTTGGTTTCTGTGAATGTTCTGTTTTAGTTAATTGTCGAATAGAGAGTTCACTATACTATGTGATCAGAACCTTAAAGTTATTCGCAGCAGTCCTCTGGAGAGCTGCTTGTGTTGGCTTTACCCCTCCATCACAAAGCCAGTATATGTCAGAGCTAAGACTTGTACCCAAGTCTTCTCAGACAAACTTACTACCCAAGATGCTATAGGTTGCTTGTTAAACATATAAAGTATAGTACAAAATGGAAAGAGGTACAAACAACATGAGTTTGAAGTCTGAAAAGAGAATCACTACCAAATGGGAAAAGTCAGGGAGGGTGGTGACATTTCCAGGTAAAATGAGTGGAGAGAATCATTATAAGGGAATATGAGATATAGATGAGGCAGCTAGATGGTGCTGCAGCACATAGAGCACTGGGTCTGGAGTCAGGAAGAGCTGTGTCAAATCTGATTTTAGACATTTACTAGCTGTGTGACCCTGGCCAACTCACTTAATCCTGTTTGCCTTGAATTCCTCATCAGTAAAATAAGCTGGAGAAGGAAATGGAGTCAGACTCAACTGAAAATGACTAAATAAATGAGACATAGATGGATGATGATGAATGGTCCAATTAGACTGTAGCAGGCGTGCACAACATCTGACCTGCTTGTGGCCCACCTGTGGTGTGGCCCACACCAGAGGATTGCGGGCTGCCCCGAAAAATGTAAGGCTGTTACCCCGCACTCTCCAGTTTGTCACATGACATGTGTCATCAGTCTGTCTCTAGTCTAACCTATCTACAGCCCAACCTGAAGAAGGTTAGCCCGTTTTAATTTTGGCCCCTACCTATTGTCAACCTGTGCAGGTCTAATCTGGAGCGTAGAATAGGCAGAGGGAAAGTAGTTTAACACATATTTCACAAGGCAGGATGGGGAGAGATTTTGAAATGAATTTTGGTGATGATCCTGTTATCCAAAGGAGGATAATCATAGCAGCTCCTATTTAAAACTTTATGTTTTTGGAGGCATTTACTCCCCATGACCCTAGGAAGTAAGAACATGATTTATTATTCCCATTTATATGTAAAGAAACTGGATGAAGCACAAAGAAATGAAGACACCAACAAGGAATTTTGGGCAGGTGATTTCTAAGCTCCCTTGCAGCTGTAAGGATCTATGACTAAATAAACTTTTGCCAATTGATGGTATAATCTTTGAATAGCTATTGAGGAATTGGGACACTAGGGGGCAGTGAGACCACACGTATAATTCTTTACGTAGTTTGTTTTTCAAAAATACTCTATTGTTTTATTGGAAATGTGACCATGGTTCTCTTCTCTCACAATAAAAGTTCCAAATAGAGCTGTATCCTTTGCCTGATCTTAACACCTTCCCTAACATCATCCCTCCTAACCCTTCACCCAAAGGAACACTGGGATTTAGAGTCATAGGACCTGGGCTGAAATTCTTGACTTGTGACCCACTGCCTGGGAAGCTCTGGCAATCACTTCTTTTCCTTGGGCCTCAGTTCCACTATCTGTAAAATGAAGGGATTGAAACAGATCATCTCTAAATGTTTTTAATATCTAAATCCTATAATAGATATCAACTATTTAATTTTCAAATTAAAGTAAGAGAAAATTAGTTTTAGTGTTGCAACATGAAAAATATGTTTTTAGCACATTTGTTGCAAAATGTGCCATTGATAGTGACAGAACCAAGACTCTAGCTTCTTCAGTAGGTAACATGTCAAAAGACCTTTGATTTGAATTAATTTCAACTTGATCAAATTCAGCAAGTGTTTATCAGGTGCCTACTATGTATCTGGGACTTAGAAAGACAATCAATTGCCTGTTGTCAAGTAGCTTATATAATAAGTAAAAAGACAATAGAATATAAAATATAATACAAAGTTATTTCTGGAGGGATCAACATAGGCTTCCTATAGGAGACAGCATATCATCTGGGCCTTGAAGGAACTTATGGTTTCTGTGAAATGGAAATGGTGAGAAAATGCATTCCAAGTATGGTAGAACTCTGCCTTGATCCAGGTTCAAAGAAAGTTTGAGTAAATCAGAACCAAGCAAATATCCCTGTGACATTCCACTAGAGACATCTTTCTAAGACAGTGGTTCTCAACCTTCCTAATGCTGCCACCCTTTAATACTGGCATGTGGGCGTATCTGCATGTGGGCAGACCCGCCTGGAGATGGATAGAGGAGTGCTGTCTCTGTGTCTTGGTTCCGAAGACCATCAGAAATATGTGTTCTCTGATGGTCTTAGGCAACCCCTGTGAGAGGGTTGTTCAACCCCCAAAGGGGTTGCAACCCACAGGTTGAGAACCACTGTTCTAAGATAACATTAACCCACTAATAACTGTTCTTTGGATTTGGTTGCTCAACTTGGCTGGGCAGTGGGAAGAACCCCCAGTGACAGGGCACATTTTTATCTCCTTCTCTTCCTTCTCTTCCCAACCTAGTCTGTCTCAAAATCCATCTAGGGTTAGCAGAGGAAACAGCTGTCACCACTGGGTATACCACACTCTCCCAACCTTCCTCTCTTGTCTTTTTCCTTGATCCCAGAACTGTCCCAGAACCTGTGGAAATGCCCAGGAAGCAAGATGAGAAAGATCATTTGCCTTGCCACTGTCTTCCAATATGCTTTAGGTCTCACTGTTGAGGTTTGGGGTTTCTGGGACCCCGAAATAGTGACCCCTGTGTCCTGCCTAAATGAATTCTACTCAAGCCTCCCTTCATCCAAAGAAAAGCAAAGTTTATTAAAAATCCACCTTGTTTGGTAGACTTTTAAGGAATCCAAACATTTGTAAGCTAATGTAGATGGGCCATATTGAACATGAGTGCCTTAATGGAGGTCGAGATGGATCTTTTATACAGAAAGACTGTGAGAGAGATCTAGGGTTGGCCAAGTAGTCTGGGGTGATTGGAAGAGGTGCCTAGGGAGGAGCTTGATGGGATTGGCCAGTAGTCTGGGGTGACTGTAGGTCAGACACTAGGAACTAAGAGAATGGGATTAAAGGTGGGAAGTAGCTAAAGGCTATCTGGAGATAACAGAGAATGGAGGGCTGGGCTAGGTTAGGGTTAGCAGAGAATTGGGTTTAGTGATAATAAGAGTCTTTAACTTCAGCAGATCCTGTGGGAAGATTCAAGGATAGTTCAAGGGGGTTACTAGAGCCTGTACTCCATCATCACCATCCGCCCTATCTCCATGTCCTATAACTCTCCTGGCATTGTCATAGTAACTACTTAAATAGCCTAAAGAACTACGGGCCTTGCCATCTGCCCTACTGCAGAATCCTTAGGGCCTTTTGGACTTTTCATCTGTCCTGCAAAAGTGTGGTCTCCCCCAATATGAGAATAAGTTACTTGAGAATAGACTTCTCTAGCTTGTTCTGTCGTATCCCCAGCATTCAGTAAAGTGCTTGTCAATAGTAACTACTTAATAAATACTCATTTCATTCATTTGTCCCAATTGAACTATTGCCTAATCTAAATCTCTTCACCTTGTCCATAATGACAAAAATCTATTCCTTCTTCAAATAGCTGTCATTTATGTAGCATTTTAAGGTTTGCAAAGTGCTTTACATGTATTTTATCATTTGATCCTCACCACAATCCTGGGAAGCAGGTGTTATTATGCCGATTTGACAGGTGAAGATACTGAGGTGAATAGACTGTTAAGTGTCATGATCAGGGGCGAACAGAGTGTCTGAGGCAGAATTTAAACTTAGGTCTTCCTAATTATATTCCCTTTCTTCTATCTACTACACCATCTAACTAGGATTAGCAATGAATCAAAGTTAAAAAATACATTTCTTACCTTTTCATTTTCTTTTGGATAAGAAATATATAACTGTAAAGATTTTTATTAATATCTTTTGTTTTTTTTATATCACCTTCCTTTCTGAACATATACCTCCTTGCCCTTTCCCCCTTGTAACAAAGAAAAAAAAAAAAGAAAACATTAAAAAAAAAGTTTAGTCCAAATTTTCCTCTTTTCCACTTCCATGTATTTCCCCCTAGTTCTGCACTCTGAGGCCAAATGAACAAATCTAATTTATCTTCCACAAGAAAACTTTCCTAATACTTAGAGATATCTCTCCTGTCTGCCCCCAAGTTATCTCTTCTCTAGGCTAAGTATTACCAGGTTTTTTTCATGTTTTTCGCATTTATATCCACAATACTAGGATGTTGTTTTGTGCTTTTGAGACATTTAATAAATGTGCAATTGAACTGACTCTAGGAGCATCTGAGAGAGGAAAGAAAAATCAAACCATTAGCTTTTCAAAATAACAAATAAGTTATTTTGTCTAATACCCAAATTAATTATAAATGACATATGAGGAAAGTTGCTATCTACATCCAGAGAAAGTATGTATAGAATTATCTTGCATATTATATATATACTTCTACATACCTCTACATCTATGCATTTTTCCATATACATATACATCCATGTATACAAATCCATTCATCCATCCATCCATCCACACACACATATATACATATACACATATATAACCTTCTGGGCATACACACACACACACACACACACACAGACCTATTTGTCTAATAGAAGCCATCTTCAGAGTGGAGATGAGGGAAGAAAAGAAATTTACATGACAATTGTGTTGTATATTTATAAAACCAAGAACAAGTAGCTTTCTAGAGGATTGATGCTGTGAATAGCTTTAAGGTTCTGATCACATAGTATAGTGAACTCTCCATTTATTCAGCAGCATACCACAGCAAAACATTCACAGAAATCAAAGTACAATGTTCACAGCAATTTATCATAACAACTCATTACTAAAGTGGCTACATAGTTTTAAACAAAAGATATCATTCAGTAAGTTCTTAACTCAGTTATCCTTAAGGAGCAAATCATCCTTAAGGGATACAAAGTACACAGGTCTCCTACCCCTAGGTCATATTGTCTTAAGCACATCAGTCAGAAAGTCTTCTTTCTTCTTGATTAGAGACTAGCTTCCAATCATCCTTAACTCAATCATCCTTTAAATGGTATAAAGTTCAAAGTTCTCCCATCCCTAGGTTACAGTAAATCATGATCTTGTCAGTCAGCACTAAGTACCTTAGGAAAGGTCCTTTTATCTTGGCTCAAGGCTGACTCCCAAATTCCATGGTTCCTCTTCCATGCTCCTAGCTCTTGCCTGAATTCACCCAACCATGGCCTGGATTCACAGGTAGGCAGCTGTTAGCTCCAGGTCCAGGTCCTTATCCAGTTCCTTGTCTAGTTCCCATTCCATATTGAAGTTCACGGTGACCAGTTGACCTCAAGCCCTTTGCAATTTCTGTTTCTGGGAAGACAAAAGCTTAACAGAGCCACAACAACATTAATCCACATTGCCGGCACTATCATCTAAATTCACTTTCTGCCTGTGAAATTAGCACAAGTCAACAGACAGGGTGCATCTGTCTGAAAAAGTAACACAATTCAACAGATAGAATGCTTCTATATGACAAAGTAACACAAACAACAGACAGAAGCCTTGTCTGACAAAGTATACAAATCAACAGACAGAATACTTCTCTCAGAGAAAGCCATACAAACACAAATCAACACAGACAGAACAGACAAACAGAATGCCAGACACCACAAGTGTTCTTCTCAGTTCTGCTCTGTTCCAGTTTGTGATCCTGCTTTTATATGTTGATTCTCCTTCCTGTTCCACCCTTCTTGTGGCTCAGCAAGGTTTTCCCACCGTCAAATCACAGGGGGGGCTCAAAGGCAATTGAAGAACTGAAAAAAGGTGCTAAATACTTGAATAACAAACAAAGAGCTAACTACTCCTTTACTTGCCATTACAATATTTGAAAGCAATATCAAGTTGTGCATTGTAGTTTGTAGTTTCATGTACAATCATCTTGTTCTTATTGTGTTATGTTATAGAAATTCTTATTTTATTCCATAAATTAAAAATAAAATTAAAAAAAGGGAAAAATACAGTAGTTAAAAGAATCTGTA
>CM053589.1:15988513-16005860 GCA_028646515.1 Pseudochirops corinnae
AAGGTAGTACACATAAATAGATTAAATATTCAATTTATAAAAAAGAAAAGTTTACATAATGAATTTGAAAAAAAAAAATACTGCTTTGTCAATGGAGTGAAAACAGACCAGACTAACCCCTTTTGAAATTATCACCAATTTTGTAGGCAACACTATATGCTTTATTCTATTTTATATGTCCCATGTCACTTGGTATAGTATGTATTATATAGATATGCTCTGTCAGTCAGTCAATAAGCACTTACTAAGAGTCTACTACATATCAGGCATTGTTCCAAGTGCTAGAAAAACAAATACAAAAAGGCTTAAAAAGCTCCTTGAGATCATGGACTGTCTTCACTCTTTTTGCATCCCCGGTACGTTGCATAGTGCCTGGCATATATGTTGCTCAGTCATATCTGACTCTTTATGACCCCATGGACCAATAGCAAGCCAGTAATGTCCATGGAGTTTTCTTTGCAAGCATCCTGTAGTGTTACTCCATTTCCTTTCCGGTGGATTATGATGAACAGAGATTAAGTGACTTGACCAGGGCCACACAGCTAGCAAGTGTTTGAGGTCCAATTTGACTTGAGGTCTTCCTGATTCCTGGCTCTATTCACTGAACCACCTGACCACTTCATTGGACTCCTGGCACATAGCAGGTGCTTAATAAATATTGGTTGATTGATGTACTGATTATCATTTAGTGGAGGAAGACAACCCATGAAAGGAAGCTTGAAAGTTGGGGTAGGGGGTGGGGAAGAAGGTAGCTGATTTGTGTGGGTGATGTGGGAGGTGAGGGGAGAATGATAAAGAAGACCAAAAGAGGATAACCAGGTGGGAAATGAGGAAAGATAGTCAAATAACAAACCTGGAAAATTAAGGTAGATACTGTGTGCAGTAGATTGGGTGTAATGTCTCTGGGGAACCATTAGGGGGAGTGGACGGACCAGAATATAAAATATGGCTTGCTTTTAGAGAAGGATAGAACACCTAAGCATGATTCAGACCTAAATTATTGGTAGCTTAAGAAATAAAGGAAGCAACGGGGGGAGCAGCATGAGAAAGAGACCAAGTAAGGTCAGTGAGAATACTGATGGTGACAAAATCTCACCTAACTACATATTTCTTCAAGACAGGGAAAAAGGGTGACTTAGGGTAATTGTGCTCAGAAACAGGAGGGACAAAAAACCAAGAAGAAGGGAAAAAAGAGCAGGAGTTGATGTCATTTCCCACTACTCTATGCTAGAGACAATTCCAGCTTATATCATTACATATTATTATAATGGATTGCTTTTTTTTGTATAGTGCTTTAATGTTTAAAATGTTTACATACATTAATCTGTCCGATCCTCATAGACTTTTGAAATAGGGCACCATTATCCCCATTTTACAAATGGGGAAACCTAGGCTCAGAAGCATTGAAGGATGTAACTAGTAAGTGTAAGAGGTGGGATACAAATCTCTATTTCCCTGATTTCAAATCAAATACTCTTTCCATATATGCAGGAAGTCACATTGAATACTCTATCTCTTGGAATTCCTGGTGCTTTTCCAAATTCAGTGCAAGGACCACCTTCTGCATGAGACCTTTCTTGGTCCCTGGTTCTTCCCCAGGCTGTCTTGCATCTGTTTTTTTTTGTTTTTGAGTTTTGCATTTATATATATATATATATGTATATATATATATATGCACTATTGTCTCCCCCAATTTTCTTGAAGGGAGGAGATTTTTCTTTGGTCTTTGTAGCATGTAAAACAGTACTCGGTAGACAGTAGGTGCTAGATAAATGCTTGTTGATTGACTTTTGTTTAGGAAAGTCTTTTGTTAAATCATGTTTTGAGAAGAACTTGTTTTAATTTCTCTGAAACTTTGAAATGATAGCCAGTCAGTGATCAACAAATGTTAAGTACTTATTGTGCATCAGGTGCTGTGCTAAGTTCTGATGATCTAAAGGAAGGAAAAAAACAATTGCTGCCACCTGGAAGCTCACAATCTAATGGAGGAGTCAACATGCAAACAATTCTTTATAAACAACTATGGATAGAATAAAGTGGAGATAATCACAGAGGGGAAGTACTAAGAGTACGGAAGATGGGGACATGGCTTCTTTTTTTAAATTAACTTTTATTTATTTTAGTTTACATCATTCATTTCCACGAGATTTTGAGTTACAAATTTTCTCCCTGTGTTTCCCCTATCCACCCCCCCAAAACAGCGATCCCACTGTGTAAACCCTCTCCAATATACTCTCTCTTACATCCTCTCCCATCACCCCTCTGACTTTCTGGTAGAGCAAGATGGATCTCCATACCCCAGTGCCTGTATATCTTATTTCCCAGTTGCATGTAAATTATAATAATAATAATTATATATATATGTATATATATGCATATATATGTCCATATACACACACACACACACACATATATATATATATTTATATATATGGGCATGCTTCTTGCATAAGGTAGTATTTTAGCTGGGATTTAGGTAGCCAGGGAAAGCCAGGAAATGGGTATGAGGAAAGAGGTAATTACTGACATGAGAGACCCCAGGTGAAAATGCAGAGTCTGGAGATGAAGGTTTTTGTTTGAGGAATAGCAAGGAGGCCTGTGTCACTGGAATGCAGAATACCTGGAGAAGAATAGGGAATAAGATGACTTCAGAGGCAGCAAGAGGCCAGGACGTGAAGGGCTTTATAAAATTATTTAGAAGCCAAACAGATGATCTGATATTTGTTCCTGGAGGTAATAGGGAGCCCCTAGAGTTTATTGAATATAGGGTGATATGGGAGGAGGATAAAATTGTAGGAGGATTGATAGCAAAGTCTCTGAGGCAAGCTAAGGAGAAGGACTTCTACTAGTGGCCCTCAGCTTTATTTTCCCTGAGGAATTCAATCCAGCTGTTGAATGTGTGTCATATTTTCCTAGTGAGATTGATGCAGCCGTGTTCTTGTGGATTTGATAAACTAGAACATTTCTGGAGGAAATAGATGAGGTTGGTGGTTGAGGGACTAGACAGCCAGCATGCTTCTCCTGGAAGAAGGAGACTTTAGAGGTCACAGAGAAGCTGATTAAAGCCTGTCTTCCCTCTGCAGCATTCCATTAGACACTGAATAGCCATTTGTGGTCTTTGAGAAATAGTCATAAACATGTTCATCACTCAAGACATCCCCAGCAAATAGTTCCCAAAACTTATTCAACTCCTCAGAGCTTTCTGTTGTTACAAAACATGTTCCTGTAGCTCTTATGATCAAGGTCACATTCCTCACCTCTGACCATGTCTACCTCCTTTTTACCTTTTTCCTGGGATAAGTCAACACGAATGGCTTCCTTTATCAAACCCAATCTGGATTACTGCCCTAGAGATGTGTGTGAAAGTTGTTCAAAAGCCAAAGGATAATGGTACACTGAGAATACCCAGTTTCTCATTTACTCTAATACAAATTTACAGAATCATAAGATGTCAGAGTTAAGATACTCCTCAGTGATCGAGAGACTCGGTAAGAGTCTAATACTATTGCTGTAGAGGGAGTGAATCCCATCATCCTGCCCCCACCAACATGTCTGAGAAAGATATTTTTGCTTAAAGACTTTTAGTGATGGGGAATACTCTACCTCCTGAAGCAGACCATTCTGCTTTCAAACAACTCTGATTTGTTAATTAGGAAGCTTTTCCTTACCCCAAACCTACATCTATCTCCTTCTTACTCCCACCTATTGTTCCTAGGTCTTCCCTCTGATGTCCAGCAGAACCTGGATAATTCCTTGTCTATGTGACAGGTCTTCAAATACTCAAACACAGCTCCCACCAGCCCTTCCTCCTTGTCCTCTTTCCCTTTCTCCAGGTTAAACATCACTTAACTTCTGGTCTTCAGGCTGTGATTGTTTTTCGGCCTGCTTGGGAGACTTAAATGTTCAAATTGGAGAAGTATAAGTTGTATTGCTATGATCATCAGGATTCTTGGGATGAAGTGGCTGGAAATTTCTGAGAAGGATTTGTGTTAGGAAGCAGAGAAGCCCTGGAACTGCATGCCGGTTTTCTTATTTTCTTCTCTTCTCTAGCATCTAGAAAGATGCGACAGGGAATTCCCATCTGGATGGCAGCTCTAATTTATGCCTGAATTTTTCTCTACAGTATTTTCACATCAGCAACCCAGGAACACATCTTTCTTCATAGACTGTATTGTCATCAGCATGACTACAGTCATTATTAACCCTTTGCCTGCTTCTCTGCTCTGTACCATCTGACAGGATTTTGCACTGGTGTGAAATTAAATGCAGCAAATATCTGAGCATCCACTATGTACTACTGAGGGCTTAGAAAAGTGAGCCAGGTGTAATCTCAGCTGCCAAAGGGGCTCACAGTTTGGGAGGAGATTCATAATCCTAATAATGATAATGGCGATAAATACATTTTGGGAGAATGTAAGCCCCTCAGTGGGAAGTAGTTGCTTCATTTTTGTCTATGCAATCCATACACTCACCACAGATGAACATGGGGCCTGGAGTGCTGGAATCAGGAATAATAATGATTGTAACTAACATTTATTTAGAGTTTACTATGTGCCAAGTACTGTGCTAGTGTTCAGTCTTTTTTCAGTCCTGTCTGACTCTTTGGGACCCCATTTGGAGTTTTCTTGGCAAAGGAACTGGAGTGGCTTGTCATTTCCTAATCCTTTTCATTTGGTAGATGAAGAAACTGAGGCAAACAGGTTTAAGTGACTTGCCCAAGGTCCCATAGCTGGAAAATGTCTGAGACGAGATTTGAACTCACGAAGAGCCGTCGTTCTGACTCAAGGCATGGCACTCTATCCACTGTGTCACCTAACTGTCCTATACTTGCTAAGCACTTCTATATCAATATAATTATTATCTTGTTTGGCTATTATTTTATAATAGCATCAATTATCATCTTGTTTGTGCTGTCATTATTCCCATTTTACAGATGAATAAACTGAGGCAAACAGAGGTTAAGTTTCTTGCCCAGGGTTTTAGAGCTAGTTACTGTTGTAGTTACTATACGACAGCTAGTATCTGAAGCTCTATTTAAATTCAGGGTTTCCTGACTTCTGACTCCATGCCCAATGCTCTGTCTAATGTACCTTCTTAAGAAGGTGTACTTCCTGCTTACACAATATTTTGCTTGCATCATCTCATTTGACCTCAAAACAACCCTGAGAGGCAAGTGCAATCAGTATCATTGACCCTATCTTTCATGTAGCAGGCACTGGAGGGAAAGTTTTGAAGGGCATAGGAAAGTCTTCAGTACCATCTGGAAATGTAATCATATATAGATATTTTTTTCCTTCTTACCTGAACATACATGGGGCTATTCATGGGGTTGGGAAGAGATACTGAGTGTAGGATTTATCTGGAAGTTGTGTCAGGGAGATGAAAAGATGGAACAGAGAACAGAGAAACAGACTTTGGAGATGGTATAGCTGGTGTTTGAGAGTTATCAGCTACCCAGTTAGCACCCTTACCATCACTCATCATGGTTAGATAGGATAGCTAAGGCCAGAGTGAGAAGTGCTAATCCTCCCCCAATAAAGGACTCATTAAGTTAATGAAGTAATGAATGATCTTTCTTCCTCTTTCTGTTAGGGAACACAGGCATAACGTTCAAAGATTTTGTATTCTTTTAAGTTACATTTATGATGTGTTTAATTACCTTTGAATTCACTGGCTATTTGAAGTTATCAGTCAAAACTGTTCTAAGTTTGTTAAGGCTTGTTTAGTAGATGGCAGAGTCTGGAAGAGAGAAAGAGAGACAAAAAAGGTTCATCTTGCTCTAAATGTTGGGGCAGAAGTTGTTCTCTCCTGACTGAGAGTTCAAGAGCTAAATAAGAGAGGTATTAAAGGTCTGCTGAAGGGTTATGGGCACTCTTCAGTCATGCTACACTCTCCAATGTTTTAATGCCCACAGAGAAATTTCCTTGTAAGAGTATAACTAGGGATAATAATTAGATGGAGGGGGCTGTCAGGTAGGAGAAGAAGAGGAGTGGTTAGACAGAGTCAGCTAATGCCCAGAGTTCAAAGTTGGTTCCAGCTCTTCATCTTCAAATAAAAAAAAAAATCTTACTAACCTCTCACAGACACTTGGATATACACATATTAGTAAAATAAGGAGCAAAACATAACACTGAGTCAGGAGTTGAAGCTAGGTCTTCCAAACTCTAGGTCCAGCATTCCATCTTGCAGAGAAAATGTGGTGGAGAAAAAAAAGCTGTGTTTGTTCTATAAAGTTATCCTGCATGACTCTTCTCAAGAATAACAATAATACATTCATTGGGGGGCCAGAAGAACCATGTGAATTATGCCAGAAATAGCCCAGACAAAGGGCATATCCTCTGCATGGTAGAAATATTCATGTTTTAGGAGCAGTGCTGAAAGTATAGAATTATTACTGTTGTTTGTCCTTTGTGCTTGAAGAGGACCACAATGACATCAGGATGTTGGGGTCAGTTGTATGGTGTTTGACTGCGGTTGCTCAGAACAACATAAGCTTGAAAGACTCTTCCCACTGTCATATTTGCTGCCTACTCAATCCTTCGTCATATTTTACACGCAGTCCCACAAAGTAGCTCCTGTTGGATATTCTAAGATCGTGGTATTCAAGAGAAAACCGCCTATCATAATCAACAGTTCATGAGCATCCAAAACCAAAACACATTCACTTAAAACAGAGATGAAATAGGAATGAGCATAGGTAAGGAGTAAATAAAACTTGCATGTTTTGCAGATGATATGATGGTGTGCTTGGATAACTCTAAAGAGTAGCATAAAATTACTTGAAATAATAATTTCGAGGAAGTTGTAGGATATAAGAAGCCACACAAGTCGTTAGAGTTTATATAAACATAAACATATAATACATATTCATAGATACATACATATATGTGTGTATGTATACATACAGACAGGTTGTCAAAGTGGACAATACTGCCCCCTGGGTGTGCTGTAATAAACCAGTGGGGTAATAGTAGCCTCAGGTATAATCAGGGGGCACTGAATAAAAATAAAGGGATGGGAGAGTAAGGAAAGAAGAGAAAAGAAGAAAATTTTGAAAAACCATTTGTACATGTTTCATATTGTATAACAGAGTTAAAAGTCAGAATGATCACATTATTTTCCAAATAAACACACAAAATTCAAATTTTATACAATCAGTGGTCAAGTCTGCTGGCAGGCCTTAAAAAGCAAGTGTTGACAGTCAAATATGTCACACATTGTTGGAATATCCAGCATGCATCAGCGGGAATATGTGCACGTAATGACCTGCTAATGATATGATACTAAACAGCTACATGAGGCAGTTTTGGTGCATCATCAAAATTTCCATAAAGGGAAAAAAAACCTGAAAATATTAAATTCAAGATGCATCACCTTAAAAATATGTATTTTTGTGAAAAGATGCAAATTTCAAAAAGAAATTTAAAGAAAAAGATGTCAAGGGCTGCACTGAGTAATTTTTTTTTTTTAAAAGGTGCGGTAGGCCAAATAAGTTTGGGAACCTCTACTGTAACATAACCACAGAAGGTATAAAATGTTTGGGAGCATATATATCAAGATTCAGACTCACTCAGGGACTTCTATGAATAAAATTCATTAAAACATTAGTCTATTAAAATTATCATCTATTAATATCTATTAAAACATAAAGTCTAATAAAACACCATAAAATATTTTTTGTAGACAGAAATGAATAATTGGAGAAACATTAATTACTCATGGGGAGGTCAAGAAAATATAATAAAAATTACAGTGCTACCTAAATTAATAATGATTTATTCAGTGCTGTAGAAATCTCAGATTCCAAAGTTCTAGACATGGAGATGGATTGGAGCTTAGGATATAGAGCTGAGATGGAAATGATGATTCCATCAATTGTACCCACTTATTCAGGGACTGAGGAAAATTCCATGAACAAAGGCGATTTTTGCCCCAACTTCCCCTCTTAGGGCCTGTTCATCTGTGGACACTATTTACTCAAACATTTCTGACAAGTGGAATCTTCCTTAAAACTCAAAATGGGTGGGGTTGAACTATAGATAGATATTAAGTTAAGACAGAGAGCCCACCTATTGCCTAAATGTTAGAAATTTTAGTAATAGGGGTTGGGAAGTTTGTACTAATGACTTTTGGTCTACAAGAAGTTCCCTAAATCCACAGAGAAACAAAGCACATAGACCTTTGTTGTTGCTCATTTATTGAGTCATATCTGACTCTTCACTGATCATAGCACCCCAGGCCCTTCTGTCCTCCACTAGCTCTTGAAGTCTGTCCAACCTCATATTTGTTGTTCCTGTGACACAATCTATCCATCTCCTCCTCTTCCATCCTTCTCCTTTTGCCTTCAATCTTTCCCAACATTAGGATCTTTTCCAATACGTCTTGTCTTCTCATTATATGGTCACAACATTTAATCTTCAGCCTAAATTGACCTTCTAATGAATAGTCTGAATTGATTTCTTTAAGTATTGACTGATTTGACCTCCTTCCAGTCCAAGGGACTCTAAAAAGTCTCCTCCAGCACCACAATTCAAAAGTGTTAGTCATACTGCCCCTAGGCTAAAAATGAGCTAGCCTGTTATACAGTGTTCAGTCATGCTCTCTGCACCTCAGCTGCAGCAACAGGATAAACAGTAGAATGAGGAGCTATTCTGAGACCAATGCTTCTGGCCATTCCCGAGTATGATGGCTTTCACTGGCTGTCTGTCTCTCAAACCTCAAACTCTCTCCCTCCTCATCTACATCTCCTGGCTTCCTTGGCTTCCTTCAAAGTCTCAGCTGAAGTCCCACCATATCCCAGCAGACTTTTGCACTCCTCCTTGAGCCTGCCCCAATTTATCCTGTGTATAAATAGTTTGTACTTAGTTGTTGTAGACAGTGAGCTCTTTGAGTTCAGAGACTTTTAAATTTTTAGTTATTTTTATTTTTTGACCTTTAGTTGTGTCTTTAGCACTTTGTACACTTCCTGGTACTGATGAAGGTATGGAGAGATAATGGAACTCCAAGACCAGAGTTCCCTTACAGGGTTGTCTGGAATGAATTCACAGACTCAAGCATTCTTTAAGTCAAGGTGGCAAAGATTTATTGTTATGCTTTTCAGCAGGTAAGAGTTCTTAGAGAACCTGCAACCTTAGAGGGGTACAGTTATGGTTTATATAGAATAAACTATAGTAAAACAAGTGCCAAATATGCAAACTAAGGGAGTCAGACTGAGATTGGGGATAAGCAATGGTCAGTTTTTAAAGGAATATGCACTTTCAGTATCTAGTGTGCAGGCATTTTACCCAGAGTTTACTAGGAAATAGCACACAGTGGGGAGGGACAGGGCGCTACATGGAAGTATAGTTTCTGGCCTGAAATGTCACTGAGTCAACTAATGTCCAGGTCTGACCAAAAAATATCCAGACTTCCCCCCGGCCCACCCACCACCCAAATATCTTGTTAGACAAGATGAATGAAAGGGAGTATGCATATATCTAAGTCTAGGATACATATGATAGTTGAGTGAGTAGTAAATGTCTTTATGAGCCAGTGCACAGGCAGTTCAAAAGAATAAATTCTATAGGTGCATCTGGCTACTGTATCAGGAAGAGAGATAAGTGCTTTGCTAGAGCATAATGTTCTTGGGCTAGAGAGAAACTGCCTGAGACAGTGTTTTGAGACTAGGGAGAAATGTGATTTTGAAATTGGGGTCCAATCACAGGCACTCAAGCACCCTATCAGGACTAAATAGGCACTTAACAAAGGCTAGTTGACTGACTGACTGATAGCATTTTGATGAAGAGGATGTCAGGTCTATACTTCTTGTCCTCATCTCTCCTTAGGATCCCTAGCTCCTCTAATTCATGACACATCCCACTGTGAGCTTCCTAATTTCCTCACAAACATGACATGCTAAAAGAGTTGTTTCACAGTGGCTTCTGGGAGATGGAATTCCCAAAGAATATATGGGATGAACAGATTCCATAATTCCGTATCTCATGGAATGAGATCAAATTATCATCATCAAATGTCAGTGAAGCTCTCTATACTAGCTAATTTCATTTCCTTTTAATTCATCAACCCCCTGAAATCAGGCTTCTCACTATACCATGCTGCCAATATTGCTCTCAAAGGTTAAACCCCAGGGCAACATTGCAATTCTGTGTGAATGCTCCTACTTAAAGTGTGAAGGAGATGGAGCAAAGAAAGAGTCCAGACCAATTCTGGAGATCTGTGATCATCACGATGGGAATCTGTGCCATGAAACCCTCTAGGTGACACAAAATCCCCCAGATACAATGGGATCAGTGAGAGGCAATGTCAGTCTCTGGTGCTCCCATATGCTTCTCTGAGTGCTTGCCAAGCCCATCCCAGCAAGTTTGAACCTGAAGTCCTTTCCCTAGTCCTTTCTCTCAAGTTCCAGGGTGTATTAATGGTGGGAAGATGAGAAGGATATCAAGTTCTTTTACCTTACTGTATTCAAGAAATCATCCAAGTTTTCTTTTTTTTTTTTTGGCTTTTTTTTTTTTGGAGGGGCAATTGGGGTTAAGTGACTTGTCCGAGGTCACACGGCTAGTAAGTGTTAAGTGTCTGAGGTCAGATTTGGACTCAGGTCCTCCTAACTCCAGGGCTGGTGCTCTATTCACTGCACCACCTAGCCACCCCCAATCATCCAAGTTTTCTAAATGAATTTGGTCAGAAAAGGTTTTCCTCAGGAGGAAGATGGAGGTGGAGGCAGGTGGGTTTACAGTAAAGATAAGATCACAGATTTTCTAATTTTGTAATTTTTTTTTCATACATTATGGGTTATACTCTTGGATTTATAAAGAAGATGCAGAGAAACATCTCCCATACAAGTTTCAGGGTGGCTGGGGATATGCAGTGGAGAGAAGTCCATTCATATGTGGTTGGAGTGCCTTCTACCTAGCACTGAGGCAGCTCTTAGAAAAGTCTACACAAAAGTTCCCAAACTTATTTGGTCTATCATACTCTTTAAAACAATTTACTCAACACTCCCCTGGATATCTACTTTCTTTGATCCTCTAATAGTTATTTTTGGAAATTTTTGTCATTTCACAACAATATTTTTTTAAATGATGCATCTTAAAATTTATAATTTATTATAAATTTATGGAAAGTTTTCCTGTGTTGAAATTTTGATGACACAATATTGTGTCATATAACCTATAGCATCATAATGTAAATGTCATTGCATGCATATATTCTTGCTGATGAATGCTGGACTTCCCAACAACGTGCAATAAGTTCACCTGCCAACACTTGCTTTTTAAGACCTGTCAGTGGACTTGACCACTGATTGATTATAACTTGCATTTTCTGTGTTTATTGGAAAATAATGCAATCTCTATGACTTTAACTCTGTTACACAACAGATGAAACATGTACAAATAGTTTTTCCAAAGTTCCCTTCTCTTCTTTCCTAATGCTTCCACAGTCCCCTTATTTTTATTCAATGCCTGATCATTTGCACCCAAACCTACTACATCCTTCCTGGATCATTCTAGCACCCTGCAAAATGTAAATCACTTTGGAAACCTATGGTGTATACTTTCACTGAATATTCTTTGACATGGCCTCTGGTCAGGTGTCCCATGGCTAGCTCCCATATGAAGCCAAAATATAACTTATTAACATTTTTCTTAGATAATAAAATATATTTATAAAAATAATAAAATAATATTTTGTCCTTCAGTCATTTTTCACTTATGTCTGATCTTTGTGATCCCATTTGGGGATAATGGAGTGGTTTGCTATTTCTTTCTCCAGTTCATTTTTTAGATGAGGAAACAGGCAAACAGAGCTAAATGACTTCTCCAGGGTCACACAGCTAGCAAGTGTCTAAGGCTGGATTTGAACTCAGGTATTCCTGAATGTAGGCCTGGCACTCTATCCACTGCACCACCTACCTACTACACACACACACACACACACACACACACACACACACACACACGTATGTATATGCATATAGGTATGCATATGTATATAGGTATATGTATACATGCATATATATACACATTGATACATATATTAGTATGTGTATACACAGACATACAATTATTATGATTGAACAATAAAATGCAATTAAACTAATAATTAAATAATTCCATTCAAGATCACTTGCTTTTACATAATTTCAGTCAAACTACCACACACAGTATCCACACCAACTTAGATAGTGTAGTTATGTGTATATAAATATATATATATATATATATAAAAGCAAGGCAAGGTGACAAATGGCCAAGGCCTGAGTTATAGAAAGCTGTTAAGAAGGTGAAACTTAAGAAATTTAAGAAGATCCCTGAGGAGGGAGATGGAAGCAGCAAGAAGGATGTATTGCTTTCTAGAAGCTTGAAGAAAGAAATAACAAAGAGAAGGTACATAGGTGGCTTAGGGCTGGACCTGTTTCTATGTGCCACTTTACAAAAACTGTGACTCTTATAATCCTTAACCCTGTCTGCCTTTCACCTGGGGAGAACTGAGCCAGATCTATGAGCTTGGAAGGGATTAAGTTGGAAAGACCTCTTCTCATTCTCACTTCCTAAAATAGTCTAGAAAACATTTCACAGTTGAAAGGGAATATATGTGGCCTTCAAAATTGCTATTACATCTTTGAGTGGCCATCCAATAAACACAAAGTAATCTTCGTCAAACTATGATTTCTTTGTGTCCCTGACATCATGACCCTGTGACTTCTGAAACCACTTACCTGAGAGAAATAGTCAATACTGAAAATCTTTAATCCTTAGGGTAAGTCTCTTTTTCTATCATCCCAAGAAACCAGCTTCTTAGCTCTGATTTGTTTCTATTTTCTCCACCAAGGAGAATAATATTTGGACAGGAAAAAAACGGAGCAAAATTGGTTAAGAAGGATTTCAAATCCAAGAAAATAAGGATATAACAAGAGGGCAATTTTCTACTCTACATTACAGCAATAGAATGCTAATTTAAGGCAAGAACCAAGATGGTGAAAAAAAGGCAGAGACTTACCTGAGTTCTCCTCAAAATTCCTCCAATCAACTTTGCATAATTCCATAAAAGGAAGGGATGAAATATTTTTACAGTCCAAGACAATTTAGAAGTACAGCAGAAAAGGTAGGTTGCACCTGGGTGAGAGGGAATAAAAATTCAGCACAGGCCACACTTCTGCAAGCCAGCACTTGGTCTTGGAATCAGTGGCAGAATTTCTCAGTCCACAGATGGTAAGGGTGGATGGTTGGGGTCAACCAGCTGGTCAGAAAAAGATTATAGGAGTTGATTTGCTGGCAGCATTGCCCATACTTAGATCTGAGTTTCAGTTCTGGGTCTCAGTCCCAAGGTGAGGAGAAACACTAGAAATATTAAAGCTTATGGCCCGCAGGGAAATTGGCATGCTGATCACAATTTCAGGGAAGAAAAGAATGCTTGTGGTCACTCAGAGACCAGAACACAGGCCAGGAGAGTAACATCCATACCTCTTCCTAGATCATACCACTTTGGAAAAAATGAAAACTTATGGGTCCCAAGAATTGTCTCTTAAAACAACTGCACAAAAACTCTGGAACTTAGGACACTGCCCCCTTCACTCTGGAAGTAAAGCCCTACTTTAGCAAAGAGTTAAAACTCAAGAAATAGGCTGGAAAAATGAGCAAACAGAAGAAAAGATCCTGATTATAGAAGTCACTATGATGACAGGAAAATCAAAACACAACCTCAGAAGACAACAAAATCAAAAGCTTCAAAGAAAAATATGAATAGGTCTCAGAACATGGAAGAGCTCAAAAAAAGAATTTAAATATCAAGTAAGAAAGGAAGAGGAAACATTGGGAAGAGAAATTAGAATAATGCAAGAAAATCAAGAAAAAGAGCCAACAGCTTGGTTAAGGACACACACACACACACACACACACACACACACACACGAAAATACCAAAGGAAAAAAAAACAGCTTAAAAACTGGAATAGACCAAATGAGATATAAATATACAGTGAAGAGAAGAATGCTGTGAAAAACAGAATTGTTCAAATGGAAAAAGATATATGAAAGTTCACTAAAGAGAAGAAATTCTTAAAACACAATTGACCAAATGAAGAAAAAGGTACAAAATACCAGTGAAGAAAATAACTCCTTAAAAATTAGAACTAGGCAAGTGAAAGCTAATGACTTTATGAGATATTAAGAAACAAAATCATGAAAAAAAGAAGAAAATGTGAAATATCTCATTGGAAAAACAACAGACCTGTAAAATGGATCTAGGAGAAATAATTTAATAATTATTGGGCTATCTGAAGGCCATGATCATGAGAAGAGCCTAGACATCATCTTTCAAGAAATTATTTAAGAAAACTTCCTGATATTCTAGAACCAGATGGCAAAAAAGATATTGAAAAAATGCTCTGATTACCTCCTGAAAGAGATACCAAAATGAAACTCCCAGGAATATTATAATCAAATTCCAGAGCTCCCAGGTGAAAGAGACAATATTGCAAACAGCCCAAAAAAGGTAATTCAAATATTATTGTGCCATAGTCAACATAACACAAAATTTGATAGTTTTTATATTAAATGATCAGAGGATTTGGAATATGATATTTTAGAAGGCAAAAGAGCTTATAATCAAGAATCATTTACTCAGCAAAATTGAGTATATTCCTTTGGGGGGAATATGAATATTCAATGAAATAGAGGACTTTCAAGCATTCCTTATGAAAAGACCAGAACTGAGTAGAAAATTTGTCTTGCAAATACGAGGCTCAAGAGAAGCATAAAAAGATAAATAGGAAAGAGAAATCATAACGGATTCAGTAAGGCTAAACTGTTCACATTCTTACATGGAATGATAAAATTTGTAACTCTGAAAAACTTTCTCATTATTAGGACAGTAAGAAAGAGGACATAGAAGGAGGACAAGGGTGTGAGTCAAATATGATGGAATAGTTATCTAAAAAAATAAAATTAAGGGACAAAAAGGAAGCATGCACTGGGAGAAGAGAAAAAAAGAGAGGTAGAATGGGGTAAATTATCTGATATAAAAGATGTGTGAAAAAGCTGTTACAGTGAAGGGAAAGATGGGAGAAGTATAGGGGAGTGCTCAAATCTTACTATCATCAGAACTGGCTCAAAGAAGAAATATTATACATACTCAGTTGGGTATAAAAATCTATCTTGCCCTAGAGAAAAGTAGGAGAAGAAAGTGATCAAAGAAGAGGCAGCTGGAGGTGGGAGCTAATAGAAGGGTGTGCAGATTGGAGGAGTTAAAAGTCAGAAGCAAAACACTTTTGAGAATGACAAAGTAAAAAGAGAGAGAGTATTATAAACAGGGGAAATAGAATGGAGGAAAATCCTTATTTACAGCAAATTTCTCTGATAAAAGACCTCATTTTTCAACCATATAGAGCGAGAGCTATACTTCAACTAATAAATGGTCAAAGGATATGAACAGGCAGTTTTTATATGAAGTAATCAAAGCTATCTATAGTCATATTAAAAATTCTTTAACTCACTATTTATCAGATAAATGCAAATTAAAACAATTCTGAGCTAACACATAAGTACCTATCAAATTGTCTAATATGAAAGAAGGAATGTGGGAAAATTGAGACACTAATGTGCTGTTGGTGAAGTGGTATACTGATTCAACTATTCCTTAGGGCATTTGGAACTATACCATGATTGGGTCTGTATCACAAAGAGATCAAAGAAAACAGTAAAGGACCTATATGTACAGAAATATTTATAGCAGCTCTTTTAGTAGTGGCAAAGAATTGGAACTTAAAGGAATATCCATGAATTGGGTAATGGCTCAAAAAGTTGTATGTGATTATGATGGATTACTGTTCTGCTATAAGAAATAATAAACACAATGCTCTCAGAAAACTTGAAAAGACTTTATGAACTAATGCAAAATGAAATTAACAACCAGGAAAACATTTTTAAAGTAACAGCAATACTGTGTGACTGTTAACTGTGAATGACAGCTATTCTCAACAATACAATGGTGCAAGACTATTCTGAAAGATTATAATGAAAAATGCTATCCATCTCCAGAGAAAGATCTGATGGAGTCTGAATACAGGTCAAAGCATACTTTTTATTTAGTTTTCTTATTTTTCTTGTTTTTTTTTCTTGTTTTTTCTTTTACATTACTAACATGGAAATAGGTCTTGTATGACTACACATGTGTAACCTATATCAAATTGCTTGCCTTCTCAAAGAGAGTGTGGTGGGAGGGAGTGAGGGAAGGGACAATTTGGAACTCAAAAATTATTTTTAAAATAATGTTAAAATTGTTTTTATAAGTAATTAGGGGAAAATAAAAATTAAATTTAAAATGTACAGTTTTAGCCCCCCCCCCCCCAAAAAAAAGGCAAGCTAGTGGGCTTTGGAAGAGGTGAGGAAGTGTTGCTACTACTCATAATACTTTTGCTTATACATAAATTTGATGTCAGGATAGATGCTTCCTCCTTCCTGGTCTTAGAGGGCATGGTGGTAAAAATGTATCTATAAAGAGTAAATTGTGTATCAAGAGGGTAAAAACTCTGGGTGAAGAGTTCAGCAATTTGTGTGGAAAATAGTTGTACACACATCTGGGCAGAAGAATAATGGAAGAAAGCAAGAGAAGTAACATGAATGAGAATCCATTGTGTATGTGGGAAGGAGCACACTAAGCTTGAAGACCCCTTTAGTTTGTGGATGTGGGTGCATTATTTAGTAACAATGGATTTGTGTATTAGGGGGTGAGAATGAGGGTGTGCCTGCTAGTCTGCGGCCCTAGCGTGCATTAGAAAGATGAGGTCAAGTCTACAAGACGAGCAATGGCCTAGCCCATGTTTAGGGTCCCAGTCAACCCCTTATGCAGCAATAATAAGCCAGTGATGAGCAAACTTAATCAGATGATACAAATGTGGATAGCCAATGAGCTCCCTACACCCTTCATTCAAGAAAAGAGAACTCAGGAAAGAGTACAAGATTGAAGAGGTATAGAGAGGGGGAGGATTTCTATGAGATCCTTTGAGGGTTCGTCATCTGAAACAAGTTACTGGACTCAGCTGTCTTTTGGCAGAGTTATAAAAATTTATTGTTACACTGACTTTGCAGTAGGCGGGAGAGGGTGGGGTAAGGGGACCTGCAAGCTGACAGGGATCTAAGGTAGAGTTATAAAGTTTTATGTTATGCTTTGCAGTGGGCAGGAGAAGGTTAAGGATAGCCTGCAAAGTGCAGGGTTATAAAGTTTAATGTTAAGCTTTGTAGCAGGCAGAGGGGTGTCAGAGAAAGCCTGCAAAGTGCAGGGGCTAGAGATGCAGTTTTTAAAGCCATAAAACTGTCAGTCATAGGTTGATTATGCTAACTAGGTGGGCAAAG
>CM053589.1:16015408-16033390 GCA_028646515.1 Pseudochirops corinnae
ATAATCAAATGTTAAAAATATATATATACACAATTATGATTATTAATATTATTAACTACATCCAACTGGAACTTGAGATACACAGGCACTGTGGTAGGGAGATCCATCTTGCCCTACTGGAAAGTCAGAGGGGTGATGGGGGAGGACATAGGAGAGAATAGATTGGGGGAGGGGTTATACAATGGGATGGCTGTTTTGGGGTGGTGGGTAGGGGAAAGATGGGGAGAAAATTTGTAAGTCAAAATCTCATGGAAATGAATGATGTAAACTAAAAATAAACAAAAGTTAAAAAAAAAATAAAGTCCTCCTGCCTCCAAATAGAGGTCTGATATTTTCTGATCCCATCCTCATTGCCAAATATAATGCCAATGCCATATTCACAGCACCCACAGTGGATGTGAATATGCTGGTATTGTTGGGAATCACAAAATGTAATAGGCTCTATGCATAGAAGACAGAACAAAAACATTTATTCAAACACCAGAAAGCTGAATCCCAACACCAGAAAGTCAAATCCATCATAGCAACTAAGAAGTTGGTACATATAACCAGTGCAGTGAGCATCAACATTCTCAAGCCTTCCCTTTGTCAGGCCTCCATAACAAAACAGGCCCCCTTGAACAAAAAAACAAAAAATACCCTCTCACTTAAGCTGGTTGCTCTGCCTCCAGGCTACTTGCTCCAAGCTGTTCTGGTTCCCTTGTCTTCCTTCCTGCTCCACCTATCCTCTTCCACCCTTTCCACAAACTGCTCCCCCTGTGAGCTCCATGTGATTACATTTGGCCTATTAAAGATCAGGGAAGATCTTCAAATTCCCATTCCCATTACAATGAGTGATCTTCTACATCCTACACATTTTCTCAACAGACTTCACTAAAGGAAAAACAAAGACAAATATTTATTTTGCTATAAATATTTACTTAAACAAGCTAATTGAAAGTATTTTTGCCTATATTGTTGGAACATGTGTAGAGCTAATAGAAATGATCAAAATTTCTGTGACAGATTTAACATATGAGGGAGAACTGAAGCCATAAAATGTTAGAAAGAAAAATGAAAATCTTATAAAGGTCAATTTAAATATGACCTGAAATCAATCTGATCTCTTGTTTTTACTGCATATGATACAATCTAAGTAAATGACTATCATCTGAAATAATTAGTCCTAGGATTTAACTCCTGACTTTACCACTTAATACTTGTAGGACCTTGGACAAGTGCCTAACCCTCTCTGATTCTCGGATCCCTTATTTGAGGTCAGGGACTGCATTAGTCTTCTCTTTGTATCCACAGCACCCAGCACAATAGATGGCACGTACTAAACACAAAATCAATGCTTGCTGATTGAGCCATAAAGTGAGTGCTAGAATTAGATAATATTTGAGATCTGATGAACCAGATCGCACACAAGAATCACGAGACCCAGGCCTATGTTGAAAGAATCTCCATACTTCCAGAATGAAGCAGGAAGGCAGAGAATGAGTAAAAGATGACAGCTTTTCTGAATCCTTTGTTATCACTATTGTTCCTAGAAAAGAGATGAAATCACCTTCCCTGTATTCTTTCCTGTCCCTTGACATATATCCTCTGAAAGTCCTCAGAGGAAAATCACGTGATACTTCCTTTAGCTCTTAAATGGAATATTTCCATGACCATGATGCTCAGGGGCACTTATTAGATAAATAGAGCATTTGTGGTTTGGTTTTTTTTTTTTAGAAGAGAAGGTAAAAACAAATGACCATATAATGACTAATTGCAGGAAACAAATGATGAGGAATTTGCCTGGGTTTTTTTACTGCTTTGAGATAAGTGATGATGCAAATAGCACAGCAGCTTCCAGGAAACAGGGAATGTGGCTCTGTATGCTTCCTGAGGAGCCTGGCATTGTGTGCTAAACTAAACTAATAATTGTTAGTACAGAAGCCAACAACATCATCATACATGAGTGGAAAGTCTGTGGACCTGCTGAGACATAACTATGAAGACATTCCCACTTTAAGTCCAGACTTTGAAATCCAAAGTCTTTACCAGCAGGCTTATGGAGTCTGGGTTGTATGGTGATTGTGGGAGAGAAAAGATTTTCAAAAATGTGATACAAAAGTGGATAGTTCTCTTTCACTTCCATGTTGACTAGAACTTGGGTATGTGGAACACAGACTTTTCCTTTGGTTGAAACAGATTCCTCCTTCCCTCATGAGTCATCTTATTAAGTGTGCTAATTATTATTATTTTTTTTTGTTTAGTCATTTTTCAATCATGTCCAACTTTTGGTGACCCCATTTGAGGTTTTCATGGCAAAGATGCTGAAATGGTTTTCCATTTTCTTCTCCAGGTCACTTTACAGATGAGAAAATTGAGGCAAATAGGGTTACGTGGCTTGCCCATGGTCTGAAGTTGGATTTGAACTCAGGAAAATGAATCTTCCTGACTCCAGTACTTAAGTCTCTATCCACCACATCACTTAGCTGCCTTTGTTCAGTTGTGTTTGCCTCTTTGTGGTCTTTTTGGGATTTTCTTGGCAAAGATACTGGAATGGTATGCCAAGTGCCTTATCTACTATGCCACCTAGCAGTGGATAAAGTGCTGAACCTGGAGCCTGTGTGACCCTACAAAGTCACTTCACCCTGTTTATCTCACTTTCCTCATCAACAAAATGAGTTGGAAAAATACATGGCAAACCATTCTAGTATCTTCGCCAAGAAAACCCCAAATGGGGTCACAAAAAAAAGCATACACAAGTGAATAACAATTAATAATAAATTTACTTCTTGGATAATAGCAAATAAGGGATCCATATCTCCATATAATTTAATTCATTAACGGTATTAACTCAAATCCCTCAGGAGAATTTAGAATACAATAGGGTAATTAAAGAACCAAGAACTTTATTCCAATGAGAACAAAGTTTAGATAGGTTAAGTAATCTTGAGATTTTTCTCTTTAAACTATAACACTCTCCCCCCAAAAAACCTTCCCAGAACATTCTGTGCCTCAAACAGCCATCTTAGGACAGAAACATCTCTCATGAAGTGACTCTCTGAACATTTGTTCATGGTATGTTTTTACTGCCCCTCATCACTACCTGTGGATCCCAATGCAGATGTTTGAATGACGATCTTTTGAGCAGCACAGGAGGCATTTAGCTTCAGTCAATAAGTCATTTAGCATTTAGTTTACTCATCCATTAGTCTAGTGATTCATATTGAAAGGCCAATAACTAACTACAGTTTATTTCAGGGCATTTATATTATGGGGTCCTCATAGCATAGCAGAAGAAACACTGGATATGGTACTGGGCACATAAAACTGTGTGAGCATGGGTGGATTACTTCTCCACACCTCAGTTTCCTCATCTATCCAATAGGGATAATAAGTAACAGAAACAGAATTTCAGAATTGGATGGGATCTTCAGATTTTTCAGATTTCACTGAGAGGGTATTAATTGAGGCAGGTCTTTCCATTTTGTGACTCCTTCAAGGCAACACATCTGCCCTCAGGAGTATAGAGTCAAAATTAGCCCCTTTAAAATATCTACCCATAGTCCTCAGGGATCAAGAAAAATTTTATCCTCTACACGACAATCTTTCAGATAATAAGTCCCTATGGAAGTTCAGTCACCTACCTTTATAACACTCTCCCTAATATTGACCTATTTGATTGAAGACTGAATGCACATTTACCTAAGTTCTAGACCACTGAGCTTCCCATCACCTCTTGCTATCCACCCAAGCTATCTTGTCTATGGTACTTCTGCATATTCTATTCTCCCATCATCTTGCTTTTCATGTCTTTCTCTGGTCACAGTAAACAAATCATTACTACCACTGTTTCTGGAAAACAAAACAACACAAACCAAAGCAAAACAAAACAAAACACGTCAACTGATGGCCCTATGGATAAAGTTATAATCCCTGTGACTCCCCAAACTAAAATTCCCTTCCCTGCCCACCAATTCAGTATATGTATTATCTCCATCATTAAGAGTGTATATTCCTTGAGAGCAGGGACTGTTTCTATTCCAATTTGGGTTCAATGTCTGGAGGAACAAATCACTCAAAAGCTGAGGATTTAGAGAAATCATCCATTTAGTAAAAACAGTCAAACTCTCCCAGGTAAAAATAAATTCGTGTGGTAATACAGGATAATCTAGGAAAATAGAAGCTATTGGCAAGGATATTAAGAACAATCAGTAAAGTGGTCCCCTAGAGTCTCAGGGGTACCACCATCAAAGTCTTGTAATGTGAATAGGGTGCATGTGCAGACCCCATCAGCATCTCTCTACATGGAGGAGCTTGCTTTACCAGAGAGCTTGCTTCTAGGAGAACCATAATGGAATGTAAAGGAAATACATTGGAGAGATTTGTAGAGAATGCATAGACATTTTATCACTGGTTTTGGTTGGTTAAGCATAGCATGGAATAGATGTACTTTGATTGATGTGAAGGTATTAAAAAAAATCTGTACACTTCAACCATTTCCCCTTTTGCTTCAGTTGGTCTTGAGCATATTTTTATTCACAGTATTTGGGGAAAGATCATAGAGTAAGTGGAAGGGTTTTAAGACCTTCTTCCCTTTGAAAAGTTATATGATCATTAAGAAATGCATCTTTCTCCTTAACCTTTTCATTTATTCTTTTCCATTGTAGGTGAAATGAGTATAATCTCTGACTTTGGTCAGAAGACCAACCCACAGAAATCTAGGAGTTAAAATGCAGCCCAGAATTTCTCCAGACAATGTAGCATCAGTAACTCTAAGAGTATGGAACAATCTTTGAAACTGACCTTCCAGACCCTAGCCCAGGAGAAGGGCTCACATGATAGTCATGCCAAATCTGAGCATGACCTGGGAAGAACAGTGCTATACAGAAAAAGAGTTAGGTTTTGAAACTACCGCTCCAGATACCTAAGGTGATGTAGAAAAGAAGTATGCTGGACAGTGCAGGGCCAGAGCTCAACTCTCACATAAAGACATGCTGTCACCAAAATAAGGCAGAAAAATAAGAAAAAAAAAAAGAACTTAACTATTGAAAATTCCTATGATGATATGGAGGATCAAGGCATAAATGCAGAAGAGAATAATAGCATCAAAATGGCTAAATACCAAGCATCAAAGGAAAATATAATTTGGTCTCAGGTCCAAAAAGAATTCCTGGAAGAGCTTTACAAGGATATTAATAAGCAAATTAGAGAAGTTGAAGAAAAATTGGGAAAAGAAATAAGAGTAATGCAAGAGAATCAAGAAAAAAAGAGTGAGTAGCATGGAAAAACATATACAGAAATTTACCAAAGAAAATTGCTCTCTTAAAAAAATAGAATTGACCAAATGCAAAATAAAGTGCAAAAGTTCACTGAAGGAAATAATTCCTTAAAAATTAAAATTGAATAGTGGAAACTGGCTCTATGAAACATCAAGAAGCAATAAAACAAAATAAAAAAATTAAAAAGAGAAGAAAATGTGAAATTTCTAGTTGGAAAAGGAATTGACCAAGAAAATAGATATAGGAGAGATAATTTAAAAATTATTGGACTATCTGAAAGCCATAATAAGAACAAAGTCCTTGATAACATCTTTTAAGAAATTATCAAAAGATATGTCCATATATATTAGAACAAAAGAGCAAAATAAACATTGAAAGAATGCATTATCATTTCCTGAAATAGATCCTCAAATAGATCTCAGGAACACAATATCCAAATTCCAGAATTCAAAGATCAAGAAGAAAGTACTGTAAGCAATCAAAAAGAAACAATTCAAATATTGTGAAGCTACAATCAGGATTGCACTGGATTTGGCACCTTCAACAATAAAGAATTGTAGGACTTGGATACACCAGAAGTCAAAGGAGTTAGAATTGCAACCAAGAATCACCTACCCAGCAAACTTGAATGTAATCTTTCTGGGGAGGAAAAATGGACATTTAACAAAATAGATGACTTAAAATCATTCCTAACTGATAAATCAGAGATAAATAAAAAAAATTGACCCTCAAATGCAAGATTCAAGGGAAACATAAAAAGGTAAACAAGAAAGCAGACATAAGAAATTCAAAAAGGTTAAACTGTTTATATTTCTATATGGCAATGTAATATTTATAACTCTTAAGAACTTTATTTCCATAAGACCAATTAGAAGGAGTATATGAAAACAGAAGGTGTGGACATAAGGTGACTTTGATGGGATGATAAGCCCAAAAACAAAATACTGAGGTGAGAAAACAAATTATACTCCAAGAAGAAGGAGGGGATTAAATGGGGTAAATCATCCCACATAAAAGAGGCATGAAAGAGTTATATTGGAGTGGAAGATGGGAGGTGAAGGTGGCAGGCAAAGGTTAAATCATATTATCATGAAAATTTGCTCAAATATGGAATAACATTCACTTTCAGTTGGATACAGAACTCTATCTTAACCTATATGCAAGAAAAAAAAGATGGAATTAATAGAAGGCAGAGGGGAGACTGAGAAAGGAAGGGTAGATCTGTAAAGCTAGTGATCAAAAGAAAAACCTTGGTAAGGAGTGAGAAGGTAGTGGGCAAGGGGGGAGGGAAAAGCAAGGAGAATATAACACAGAGTGAAAAATACAGTGAGTTACATAGCTACATTTGTAAATGGGATAAACTCCCCCATAAAACAGAAGCAGATAGCAGAATGAATTTAAAACCACAATCCTACAATATGTTGTTCAGAAGAAATACTTTTGAAACAGAGAAATACAGGGTAAAAATAAAGGACTGGAACAGAATCTATTATGCCTCAATTGAAGCAAAGAAAGCAGGGGTAGCAACCACAATCTCAGACAAAGCAAAAGTAAAAACAGGTCTAATTAAGAGAGATAAGGAAGGAAACTATCTTGCTAAAAAGTACCATAGAAAATGAAGCCGAATCAATACTGAAAAAAAAAATATATATATATACATATCTATAGATAGATAGATAGATAGATAGATAGATAGTTATAGATATACCAAATGATGTAGAATCTAAGTATTTGAAGGAAAAGTTGAGTAAGTCACAGGAGGAAATAGATAACAAAATTATACTATCAGGGGACCTCAATTTCTCCCTTTCAGAACTAGATAAATCTAACCAAAAAACAAATAAGAAAGAAGTTAAGGAAGGAAATAAAATTCTGGAAAAGTTAGATATGATAGATCTCTGAAGAAAATTAAATAAAAATAGAGAGGACTATACATTTTTATCAGCAATACAAGGCACCTATACAAAAATTGACCATGTTGGGACATAATCATCTCACAAAAAATGAAGAAAAGGAGAACTAATAAACACATTCTTTTCAGATAATAATGCATAAAAATTATATTCAATAATGGACAATGGGAAGATGGATTAAAAATTTATTGGAAACTAAATAATCTAATCTTAAAAATATGTGGCCAAAAGAACAAATCATAGAAATAATCAATATTTTCATCAAAGATAATGACAACAATGCAACAACATACCAAAATATGAGTCACAAGCAAAGTAATAATTAGGGGAAAATTATATCTCTTGTTACTTACAGCAATAAAATAGAAAAAAAGTTGACCAATAAATTGGTCATGCAAATAAAAAGAGAGCAAATTAAAAATCCCCTATTAAAGACCAAATTGGAAATCCAGAAAAATCAAAGGAGAGATTAACCAAATTGAAAGTAAGAAAACTATTAAATTAGCAACAACAACTAGGAGCTGGTTTTATGGAGGGAAAAACACTGTAAAAATAGAAAGAAATACATGGGTTAATTTGATTTTAAAAAATCAAAGAAGAGAGCCAAATTATTAGTATAAAAATGAAATGGTTGAATTTGCCACCAACAAAGAGGAAATTAAGACAATTGTTAGGAGCTATTTTGTCCAATTATATGCCAATAAATTTGACAATCTAAATGAAATGAAAGAATATCTACAAACATAATTGTGCACTGTTCCCAGTCATTCTGGAGAACAATTTGAAACTAAGCCAATAGGGCTATAGAACTGTGAATACCCTTTGTTCTAGCAATACCACTTCTATACTCCAAAGAGATGCAAAAAAGAAAAAGAAAGAAAAGAAAAAAGACCATTTTTTACAAAAAAATTTGTAGCAGCTCTTTTAGGGATAACTAAGAATTTGAAATCAAAGGAATGCCCATAAGTTGGGGAATGGCTAAACAAGTTATGGTATATGCTTATGACGGAATATTATTGTGCTATATAAGAAATGACAAGCAAGATGATTTCAGAAAAACCTGGAAAGACTTATGTGAACTGATGCATAATAAAGTGAACAGAATCTGGGGAACACTGTGCATAGCAAAAGCAATATTATTTGATGAAGAACTGTGAATGACTTAACTTTTTTCCACAATGCAATGATCCAGGACAATTCCAAAGGACTAATGGTGCAGCACACTATCTGCCTCCAGAGAAAAAAAAAATGATATTGACTGAATATGAACTGAAACATGTTATTTTTCACTTTAATTTTTTTCTTTTTTTTTTTGAGTTTTTTCATACTAAGTGACTAATATGAAAGTGACTAAAATTTACATAATTGCACATGTACAACCTCTATCAGATAGAGTCTAGGGCCTTCTTCTTTTCTTTTCTCTTATTTTTAAACATTTTTGTTTAAAGTTTTGAGTTCCAAATTCTATCCCTCCTTCCTTGCCCTCCCTCCACCTTGAGATGGTAAGCAGATGAACACAGTTGGTGGGGGCTTAAGATGCTAATTGTCACAGTGGATAGAGTGCTGGGCCTGGAGTTAGGACTGAACTAGCTGTGTGATTCTGGCAAATTATTTAACAGCACCTACCTCAGAGGCTTGTTGTGAAAGATCAAATAAGACAGTATATTTGTAACACACTTAGCTTAGTGTCTGGAACATAGTAAGCACTATGTAAGTGGTAATTGTGGTTGTTTCTGTTGAACTAGCAGACCCCCACAGGGATTCACCATAGAATGGTGAAATGAAATGTAGCAGAACTGGCCCTCAGAGAAAAGATTAGAGCGTACATGCAATAGTCCTAAAATTGTTTTATGTTTTCCTTAACCAGAGGGTCCTCAATTGGCTCCCAAAAGAATCCACTGAAGGAGGGGCAAGTTCATTCTCATTATTTCAGGTGTTCTCTACAGTGTCTTGGCTCTAGTTAGTATTAAGGGACTGAGCAAGTTAAGTCAAGACTCCATAGTTGCACTAGTGTCCCCCATTTTGGCATCTGTAGCTCTAGTACATAATAGGATCAAGCACATAGTAAATACACAATAAATATTTTAAGCATTCATTTATTCCTCTGCTTTTCAAATATCTGCATCCTCTTTATGCTGTCTAGTTGGTCAATGGCCTTTCTAAACTGTGATGCCCAGAACTGAACACAATGTTCTTGACTTGAGTATTGATTATAAAAGGATTACCTCTTCCCATGTCCTAGATGCATCTGGAAGCAGACCAAGATTCGATTAGCAAGCAAAAAACCAAAATGGCGAAGTAGGAAGAAGCAATACAATCCAACTCTGCCCACAACTATGCAGAAATCTAAGAACACAGCCAAACTGAGTAGAGATCAGGAAATCTCAGAGGGGAAAAAACCACAGCAGGTCATTTTTATGGCCCCAAATCACTGATTCAAACTCAAAAGCAAGTAAATAGAGCAGGAACTATGGAAAAGAGGTAGCCCAGGATCATGGACTCACCCCCCAGGTTTCCAAATAATCAATGTGGCACGGTTTCTCAGAGCAGATGAGTGGCTCAACCAGAGACCAAGAACAGAGGTAGGCTATCAGCATGGATTGAAGAGACATGAATGGTTCTAACCCAGGCCCAGGTCAGTAAGCAGCACAAGATCTCCTGGAGGATACAAATCAAGAACTCAGTTCCCAAAGTTCCAAATAGCCTCGAGAACTCTGAAAAGTACTGAAGCAGGAGGCTGAGGTCTCCCAGGGCACATTATAGATTCTTTGTAGGGTTCAGAACAGGACTAAAATTGCAGCATTACTGGAACAGATTAGGAATTTAGTTCAGCAGTCTAGTCACTTTGAAATTTCTTAGCCTTTCAGATAGCTGACAGTGGCATGGAACAATTTCTGTCCATTGGAATCCCCTCCCTCCCCCAGTCAAATCTATAGCTGTGTTGCCTAGACACAAATGAGAATCTGGAGTCTGAAAAGTCTAGAAGGTTAGTGATCAGATTGTGCTCTTGATCTGACTGCATAAGAGTTGTCAAAAGACTGAGATATATAAATCAAATCACCCCATGATCAATGAGGGAAACAGCTTTCAAAATCCAAAAAATATAGTGCTAGCACCCTAGCCAGCATTACACAAGATATTGACGGTCTCACTAGAGGTATACAGAACCTGGTCCCAACATAAAGTCACAATCTAGGAAATAAGGTTGGAAGAATGACAACTGAAAAAAAAGATTAGAATTTTTATGAAGGCAGAAATTCCCAAGACGCAAACTCAAAAGAATAGAATAATTCCAAACTACTTACAAGTTTAGAAAAAGCTTAAAAGCAAGATCAATCAGAATTCTAAGAAAAAATTTTTAAAAAATATTAAAAAAAAGATTTTATAATGGTATTATAAATGAGTTGAGAGAGAAAGAAAAATTAAAAAAAGAAATAAGAACTATGGGAATAAAAATTTGAAAGGAGAATTAAGAGCTTTTCACAAGTCAGTGCCTAGAACTTCCACGTCAAAGACAAAGTATAGCAAATAGTCAAGGGGGAAAAAAGAAGAGTTCAGGTTATGAGGTACCATAGTCAGTACTACATAAGATATAGCAGCTACCACCATAAAGGAGCAGAGAGCATGGGACAGTAGTTCTCAACCTATAGGTCATGACCCCTTTGGGGGTCAAATGACCCTTTCACAGAAGTCATAGGAGTCACCTAGGACCATTGGAAAACACATATTTCTGATGGTCTTAGGAATCGAGACACTGCTTCTCTATCAGTCTCCAGGTGGGTCCAGCCACATGCAGATACACCGACATATGAGTATTAAAGGGTCACAACATCAGGAAGGTTGAGAACCACTGGTCTAAATGAAGGGAAGAGAAGAGGGACAGTATAATGGAAGGTAATTGCACAAAGCATAGATAACAACAATGGAACATGATTCTGTTCCATGACCCTCTTTTTCTTTGTAGAGGCGAGTGAGAAGGAGAAGAAAAACAGTATGAAAGATTAATACAGATGAAAATACAATTACAATAATGACTTTAAATATAAATGGGATGGTCTCAAACATAAAATAGAAGTAGATGGAAGAATGGACTAGAAAGCAGAATCCAAAACTATGTTGTTTAAGAGAAACATGTAAAGACTAATGCAGGATTTGAGATAGAAGGACATTTATTTTGCTTCAACTGAACTCAAAAAAACAGAGGTAACCATTACTATCTGAGAAAAAGGTGATTAAAAAAGAAAAGCAGGGAAACTACATTATGATGAAAGTTACTGTGGACAGTGAAATAATTTACTTAACATATTCACTGAATGGAATTCCATCAAAATACATAAAAGATAAGCTAAATGAGTAATAGGAAGAAATATATGGTAAAGTTTCAATTGTTGGGGGGGATTCCATGCACCACTATGAACTAAGAAAATATAACCAAACATAAACAAGAAAACAGTTATTAATCTGACACAAATTTTTAAAAAGATAGACATAATAGATACCTGGTTATAGTAAGTGATATGTAAATGTTTATTCCTTTTCCATGTTAAAAAATGTTCCAAATCACTAATGATTAGTCACATGAAAAACAAACTTTGAGGCTTTGTTTCATACCTATCAATTCGTTAACACTGACAAGAAAATGTTGGAAGGACTCCAAGAAGCAAGATGGGAGCATGAAGTGAACATTGTTGCTGAGTTCTCCCAGGCCAATCTTCTAAATGACTTTTTAAAAATGCATCAAATCAAATTATGAGATTACCTCCCCCCTCCCTCCCACACATCAAAAAAACAAAAAATCGCAGAAACTTATTTTTTCCAGCTCAGGATAGTTTAAGAGAACAGAAAGGGAGGTCTGTGACTCTCAGGTTGGGGTTATTTTGAGTTTGGCATGGTGGCACCAGCTGTGGGGTTTGGATTTAGCAGTAGCACTGGAAGCACCAGAAGTACTCTGCATCTAAGGACAGTAATAGGAGTAAATACCTGGTCAGAAAGATATTATAGGGGACCCTTTTTTGCTTGCTATGGGTATAGAACTGGGCACTATTTAGCGGCTCCTTTTCCCATTACCCCCATTTAAGTTTATCCACATATCTTTAGAGTTGGGTTCAACCCAAATAATTGGTTGACTGAGGATGTGCAAAGCAGCCCACTTAGCCTACTCTAGTCCACTATTACCACGGTCCTAGACACAAGCTTGTGCTTCAATTTCACATTCTATCCAGTCATCCAACTAGGCCATCTCAGAATCTCTTTGGTACCACAACCTCACCCCATTTTTCACCTTAGATTGATCCCCAAAACCACTCTGGGCTGCAACAAGGTGAGTTTTATTTTTATCTTGTCCAGAACCATGTCTCTACTTCATCTTCAAGCCATCCACTCCATACTGTTATCCCATGCAAAGATCATTTGTCTCCTTATTTCCTTATCTTCCCCCATTAAAATGTAAGTTACTTGGGAGCAGGAACTGACTTTAAAAATATCTTTATTCTCAACAATTAGCTCTTTGCTTGGTATATGATAATAAGTGCATAAAAAGTCCTTTTTTTATTAATTAATTCTTTCATTTCTTTATGTGTGATCTTGGGCAAGTCATTAAGGTTCTCTGATCCCAAATATCTTCATCTTTAAAAGGATACCCATGTAATAGTAATGGAATTTGAAAAATTCCTTTGTATTGCTAAGCGAAGAGGTACTTAGCACCTAGTTTCAAATTAAAACTCTGTTAAAGAAACAGAAAGTATGAACCCCTGTTGCTGACATAACAGGGAGGGCCTGAACAGGGAACCCCTGTTGCTGACATGACAGGAAGGGCCTGAACATGGAGGAGCAACATTGTATATAAGGAAAAACCCCAGCTAGGAAAGGCAGAACTTCCTGGAAACTTGAGGTAGCAGAGCTTCTTCTGAGGGCCAGCTGAGCTGCTGAGGACTTCTGAGGGCCAGCTGGAGCATCTGAGGCTGCTGAAGACTTCCAAGGGCCAGCCAGAGCTGCCAGAGGAAGTATGACTGTGCTGTCAGTACTTTGTCTGTTTGTGGCTTTGTTAAGCCTTGACTTCCCAGGAATAGAGATTGTGAAAGATTTAAGGTGGACTGGACACTGTGAGCTTCAATGTGGAACAGGAACTACACAGAGAGCTGGACAAAGAGCTGAGAGCTTGTCTGCCTTTGAACCCAAGTGACAGTTTGGTGAATTCAGGTAGGAGATGGAACCATGGAAGGGAAACCATGAAAGCTGAAAGCTTGCCTTGAGTCAAGATGAAAAGACCTCTCCATGAATACTGAGTACTAACTGACCTTGATGTGAGGTTTTGCTTTGGGATTCACTCTGGGAGGAGTTGTGTGATTTGGCCAGATGAGACCCTGGGCAGCTGTTGAGTACCTTTGGCTTTGAAAACCCAGATGTCGGTGCTTCCCTCTGGTAACTAACTAGGTATGGATGTAAGGGTCACACAGCTGGAGGCCCTGTCTGCTGAATTGTGTTATTTTCTGTTGAGTAGTAACTGATGGAATTGTAATTTATTTGTGATTGTACTTTGTGATTGAATTAAGGACTCTGTGATTGACTAAATGAATGTACTATCCAGGGGTGGAGTACTTTGATTTTTGTATTTTGTGTCCCTTAAGGATGCAATCTTCCTTAATGATGATTGAAGGTTTGAGTTACTAAATGATTGAGTGACTAAATGAATGTACTTTGTTCAAAACCATGTAACCACTCTGGTGAAAACTGTGTGGCCATTTTAGTGAAAAGTTGTGAATGCTGTATTTTGACTTTCTGTGATCAGTTGTAACACTGTGAATGCTGTATCTTGATTTACTGAGAATGTTTTGCTCTGATTTGTTATTGAATAAATAGAGTGTTCACTATACTGTGTAATCAGAACCTTGAAAAGCTGTTCACAGCAGCAGTCCTCTGGAAAGCTACTTATGCTTGGATTTATACCTTAATCTCAAATGGTGGGGGTAAGGATTAAATGAGGGAATACATATAAAGCTCTTTTATCTCAAAGTGTAATTGAAATATCAATTATTACCAGTAATAGTAGTAACAAACATGATAAGAATAATAAAAGATTTGAGATGTACTGAGTCTTTTCTGATGGTCTGATTGTCTCAGTCATCCCTTCCTCCTCTGACCACTTATAGTACCCACTCTGTCACTCATTTTATAACTACACTGTTTTGTTCTTTATCTCTGCATGTATCTGTCTTGTCTCCCCTAGAGGGGAACAACTGAATCTATTATTTTTTCTTGTACATTCAGTGTCTGGTTGAAATATCTGATGATGATGATGGTGAGGAGGAGGAGGAGGAGGAGGAGGAGGAAAAGGAGGAGGAAGAGGATGGTGGTGATGAGTTGGTGATGATGACCCTCCTGTAAAGTTAAGGGACAGATTTGAACAAGATGCCTGTAACACCCTTCTGATCCAACTGAAGTTATACATGCTCCAGCTAACTGCCTGCAGACTCACTGGGCTACCGGCCATCTCAGGATAATTAATATCCACTGGCTCTGATATTCATCATATTACTGATTGGAGATTTTAAAGAATTTGATGTCAACAAGTCCCTGCCAGTGAACAGGCAGAGCTCCATCTGAATGAAAGAAAGCTCCAGCCAGCCAGCCAGCCTCAGTGGACAAAGAGTTCTCATTTCCTTGGTCTATTGTTTAAGTGGGTCAAGGCTGACTGCCTCCACCTCCCCTAGGGCTCTAGTATCTGGATCTTGAATGTCATTCTTTCAGCTATCTGCTATCTCTTGTGCACAGATTGTACTTATTCCCATTGGAAAATAAAACTGAATTCTGAAAATTTGCACAGAGGCAAGAATAGAAAAAGCTCTGGGTTCCAGTTCTGACACTATCATTTCTAGTTAATCAAATAAATATTAATTAAGGACCTGCTCCATGTGAGGCACTGTTCTAGGCTAGGCGGATAAAAAAATCAATCTCTACACCAATCCAAATCAGGCTAATCCAATAAACATTCCTGAAGTTCCTACCATACGTCACCAAATTGTGCCAGATTCTAGGAGAAAAAGATAATATAATAAATATAAGCAGCACCAACAGCTCCTGACCTGTAGGAGTTTAAATTCTATTGCCATATATTGTCCTGCCTTGTATTTAGAGCCACCTTTTGAGGTATGTCGGGTGAAATCTTCCTTCTGCAAATGAGGAAGCTGAGGATTGGAGAAGTGAAGTAGCAAAGCCAGGGTTAGACCCCAGGCCTCCTGCATTCTTCCTGCCACCTGGTGCTGCATTTTTTAGTCAATATGTATCTAAGCTTTCAAATTTACTTTGTTTACATTGCTACATTATTTCACTTTAAACAATGATTATCTTTTCATAGATCAAAGGTGGTCAGGGGACACAGATTTTCCTTCTCCATGTCCCAGAGAACTAGAGTTATAATACTCTCATCATCTATGAATTTCTTATCTACTTGGTAAGTCATTTGTGCCAGTCTCTTGAGAAATGAGTACAGGAGAATTCTGGCCAAGTGAACAATAGAGAGGATTAATGAGAGATTCCCATGAGAAATCCCTTTTTGTTCTGCACTACAACCTTTTGTCATTCATGGCTCTGACAACAGTCAGACAAATACTAAAAAGCCAAGCAAATTAATTGGACTGGGAATTGAACAGGTGGAAAATGTTTCTGTGTCTGACAGAAAGAAAGTTTCTGGGCTTAGCTCTTTTTCTACTAGTTGAGGTCTGTTTGGGTCTTGGCGCTGATGGGGTACAGGTTCTAGGAACCTCCTTGAATCTTCCCACTTGATGAGGGATTTGCTGTAAGCCTTTCATTATAGCTAGGCCCAAATCTCTGTTACTCTTAACCTAGCCTAGCCCTCCATTGTCCACCTACTTCTCACCCTTGATCCTGTCAAAATATCTATACCTAAATCTATTACCCTTAAACTAGCCTAGCCTTCTCTTATCCATAATCTCCAGGTAACCTTCAACTATTTCCCACCCTTAATCCCATTCCTGGAATCTGACCTCAGTAGTCAAGATCCTTCTTACACTCCTCCTCAAGACCCTCCTCAAACCTCTCCTCTAGACCACCCTTAGATGCCTCCCACAATCTTTTTGTATATAAGATCCATCTTGTCTACATGAACGTGCTGAGGTTGGATCCAACACAGACTCGGTCTGTGTCAGATTATTCTGGCCCACTTGTCCAATACAAGAGTCACAAATACCTAGGCTCCTTAAGAGTCTACCCTTCATGGAAAATTTTTTAATAAACTTTGCTTTATTTTGGCTGAGAGAAGACTTGAGTAGAATTCATTCAGGAGGACCCAGTGTGTTGGTATTTTGGAGTCTTGAGCACTCCTAGCCCCTTAAACCTCAACAGTGCTAATTGCATCATGACCTTGGTTCACCCCATGCTTCAGTGCTTAGGGAGTGAGAGGGGTCTAGGGCCCTGTTAGTCTCAGTTTCCTGTCTATGGTGCCTTGGGTTGTGGAGCATCTCTTCTCTCTCCCCCACCTCCAACTTGGGTTTCAGTGTCCAATCCTACATGTAACTGGAAAAAATAAAATAGTATTTTTTAAAAAAGAGAAAAAAAATAGTCTCCTTAGGGAGCAATTGATAAAATAGCTTATCAATTGGCCAAGTGTTTGTTGGAATGAATAGTCGCTGTATGCAATGAATAAAAGATGATGAATGTTTTACAAATCTATCATGCCTGGGTTTTGAAAGTCTCTTGGTATATTTATGCTTCCATCCTAGAGAGTGTCCCACATGACAAGTATCATGGAGTGATTACATGATTCCCATGTACCGCTTCTGCTCAGATTTCTGCCCAAAGGGTAATTTAGAAGAAAAAAAAACAATATTTACTAAGTCTCTACTATGTTCAAGATCATATTCTGAATGCAAGAGAAGTAGATGAGCTCTGGTTCACTCTCAGAGTCAGGCAGCAACATCTGCTCCTCAGGGTTCTAGAGCACCCTGAGGGTTTGGGAGATGTTTCTTTTTTCTCTGCTGCCATTAACTTTAGTTCCTCACTCCCCATACTTGTACTGTTAGGCACTAGTGACTAGCGCCCCACCCCTCCATATAATTTAACCACTCAACATTAAGTAGTTTTTACAAAGGGATGCAATGTTTACTTCAAGTACCTAAGAAGAGAAAACATACTAACAGCTCCCCACAATACCCCAGGGCTTCCTTTTTCCTAGTCTACCTCAGTTTCTTGGGCAGCGAGATTAAAACTTAGTAAAATACATAGCCTCAGTCCCACTGAAGAGGTTTCCCAAAGAGAGTTAAGGTTGCCTGAGACTCCAAAATACCAACATGCTGGGTCCTGTGGAAAGAATTCCACTCAAGTCTTCTCAGCCGAAGAAAAGTAAAGTTTATTAGAAGTTCGCCTGTACTGGACACACAACAAGTCTGTGCTAAGCTATTCTACGGTGCTCTCACACCACGTGGAAAGGAGATGGGATTCTTATATACAGAGGAATCTAGGAGTAGTCTAGAGGAGGAGTTTGGGGAGCATCTTCAGGAGGAGTCAATGAGGTCAGACTCCAGTAATGAGTTTGGGGAGGGTCTTCAGGAGGAGTTAATGAGGCCAATGCAAGAGTATATTGGTATTTTGATAGGTTCAAGGGTGGGAAGCAGATGGACAATGGAGGGCCAGGCTAGTAACAGAGGTTTGGGCCCAGCCACAATGAAATACTTATGGCCTCTGCAAATGCCTCATCAAGTGGGAAGATTCAATCAGACTTCAAGGGGTTTCCCAGAGCCTGTACCTCAAAGATTCAAGGAGAACTCAAGGGGGGTCCCAGAGCCTACACCTCATCA
>CM053589.1:16033890-16057275 GCA_028646515.1 Pseudochirops corinnae
CAAGGGTGGGAAGCAGATGGACAATGGAGGGCCAGGCTAGTAACAGAGGTTTGGGCCCAGCCACAATGAAATACTTATGGCCTCTGCAAATGCCTCATCAAGTGGGAAGATTCAATCAGACTTCAAGGGGTTTCCCAGAGCCTGTACCTCAAAGATTCAAGGAGAACTCAAGGGGGGTCCCAGAGCCTACACCTCATCACCACCAAGTTCATGTGTGAACACAGCATGACTGTTGGGTGAGTCTTCATCTCAGCTGGCTTGGATCCAACAAGGTCATTCCTTGCTGCTTAGGGCATTGATGCTGGATAGGCTGCATAACCTAGCCTAGACAGATTCTGACTTCTGGATTTCCCCGTCTCATTCCTCTTACCTTTGGAAACTCACAAGACTCTACTCTCTTCACTAGAATAGAAAGGAATGATGCAGAAGCCAAGGATGGAGACCCATTCCCATAGGTTAAACAAAACAAACCAAAGACAACACGTTCTAGCACCCAAGTTAGGTGTTAAAGAAAGAAATGGCTTTCTATATGACTGCTTGGTAGCACAATAGGTTGAATGTGAGACTTGGAGACAGGAAGACCTGAGTTCAAATTCTGACTCAGACACATGTTTGTGACCCTGGGCATATCCCGTAACTTCTCTGTTTCATCATCTGTATAGTGATGATAACAATAGCACTTACTTTATAGGGTTGTGAGGATCAAACAAATTAACATATGTAAAGGGCTTTGAAAGCCTTAAAATGCTATATAAATGCTAACTACTGTATGTAGAGAGGAGGGGTGTAGCTAGATGGCACAGCGGACAGTGCTGGGTCTGGAGTCAGGAGCATTCCTCGCCCTAGCCTCAGACAATTATCAGTTGTGTGACTCTGGAAAAATCACTTAACTGCTTTTACCTCAGTTTTTGCACCTGTAAAATCAACTAGAGAAGGAAATAGCAAACCACTCCAGTAACTGTGCCCAGAAAACCCCATGTGGGGCTACAAAGAGTCAGACAGAACTTAAAAATGACTGAACAACAAAAATATGCAGAGATGAGGTTGCACATTCTAGGCATGAGAGCAAGATTAGAATGTGGTTTTATCTGTTTGATTTTCAAACTAAAGTATTGCCAGGATTCTGTCTTAGCCTTCATGAGCAATGGTGAGCTGAGGGAACAGCAACCAAGGTCCTATTTCAAGGAAAGGGACAAGTATCTTCATCTTTGGAAGAGAAAACATGGAGAACCATTGGGAGAAAATGGAAGGTGGAGTTTTAGCTGGTCCTGCAGACCAGTTCTTTTGACTAGGTAGAATATCCAATATTTGCTATTTGTTGCATTACATAACATTTTGTGTAGTCATAGCATGACAGAGGCTTAGGAGCAGTGATATGATAGATAGATAGATAGATAGATAGATAGATAGATAGATAGATAGATAGGAACCTGTTTCTAAGAGTTGGTTGTTATATTTTCAGTGTACTTTGAAACCTCAGAAATCAGTAAATGCTATAAAACAGGGCTTGATTTATTATTTTGGTGGTTGTCTAGAATTAAGAAAGCGATGGAGAGGATATCAATAATGAAATTAAATTGTTAAATTTTTACCAGCATACTCCTGCTTGGAAACAGAATTTTCATGAGATTGGGTTTCCCATTGATCTAATTCAATAAGATTCTCAAAATTGAGTAGTTGACTGAGAAGAATGACTGGGAACTGTCTTTAAGAAGGAAAGGGAACACAAGGAAAGAATTTATGTTTATAAATTTAGAGCTACAAGAGACAATAAAAATAGAAGGCTAGTTCTACTTCCTCATTTTATAAATGTGGATATTGAAGCCCAGGTAAGTTAAGTCACTGACCATGGTCATGCAGGTAGTAAGAAGTAGTGTGAGGATTTTAGCTCATGCCCTTTTCCCCCAGATCCAGGACTTTCCCCTCTGACTCTGCTTTCCTCCCTTAAGAGTGTCAAAATTCAATTCAAAATAGCAATTTTATTAGATTACCTTGTGCATGAAAAACTTACTCAGGGAAGATACAAAAGTCTGGAATATAGTCTTTCCTTATCTGTACTCTTAGAATTCCTACTTTCCTGGAGTAAATCTCATTTTCTTCCTTCCTTCCTTCCTTCCTTCCTTCCTTCCTTCCTTCCTTCCTTCCTTCCTTTCTTCCTTCCTTCCTTCCTCCTTCCCTCCCTCCCTTCCATCCTCTCTCCCTCCCTTCCTTCCTTCCTTCCTCCCTCCCTCCCTCCCTTCCTTCCTTTCTTTCTTTCTTTCTTTCTTTCTTTCTTTCTTTCTTTCTTTCTTTTTCCTTCTTTCTTTCCTTCCTTCTTTCTCTCTTCCTTATATACAGAAATTAGATAATGTACAATCTCTGTCCCTATGGGACACATAATTCATAGTTTGTCATTTTGAAGAGGAGGAAATTGAGAATCAGAAACAAAAATGACTTGCCCAAGATCATACAATGGATTATTTCCCAAAGTATTACCAGGGCTGGCCTATGGACATTTTGTTCCATTTGTAGTTTGTGCAATAAAAAAAAAATAATATTCCCACTCCTCACCCCCCAATTAGTTTTCTCTCCTAACCCAGACTAGAAAATAAATACTTATTATTATCTACATATCATGTATTGCTGGTAAAACACAAACTCCTTAAAAGGGGGAGTATTTTTTTTTTAATTTTGCCTAGTGCTTTTCACATAATAGATACCTAATAAGAGTTTATCAGAGCCAGATTGGTTTAATTGAAACTAAGTTCATGTTAGATGCTCAGTATATTCATATGCAGGTTAGCTTGAGTGAGTTTTTTTTTTCCCCTTACAAAGAGTGTTAAAGCATCAACATTGCAAACACCATGTTAAAGAATTGGGAGAGAAGGAATTTGACACTCTCTGTGTTGCCACTGACAATGTGAGATTCGACCTGGGCTGCAGAGAGAAAACGAAATGTGGGCTGTCTGACAGAAGAGCCACCTCTTAACAGGCATCCTGAAGCTCATTGACCCTTTGTGAGGGAAGTGGCAGGGAAGAACACAGCCAGCAGCACCAGACACACCCAGATGTTTCCTTCAGTTAAAATACAAGCTGTGGGTGTCTTCACCCTGAGTTTTGTGAACACAGTCAAAAATAGGGGAAGGTAACCTGACCTGTGCAGTAACTAGTACAGAACTGTACACCTATTAGACTAAAGAAATGGCAGGTCTTGAGATCAACATGTTAGAGCTGTGGAGGATATTTGAAGACATCAGTTCAATGAAACAAATGTTTATAGGTGTCTGCTGTGCGCAAAGCAGTGTACTAAGTGTTAGATGGGAGAAATATATAGAAATTAGATAAGGTATAATCTCTGTCCCTATGGGACACATAATTCATAGTTCCTCATTTTAAAGATGAGGAAATTGAGAATCGGAAAGAAAAAATGACTTCCCCAAGATCACACAATGGATTATTTCCCAAAGTACTACCAGGGCTGGCCTATGGACATTTTGTTCCATATGTAGTTTGTTCAATAAAATAAATAAATATATATACACATATATGTATATGTATTTGTGTGTATATATAATATATAATATATGTATATATGCATATATATATATTATTCCCACTCTTCAAAGTTAACCCAGTTGTCCCTTTACCTTAGACTTTGATATCTATTGGAAGTGTACTATCTCCAAGATCCAGATTTCTGAAATTTCATTCTTCAATCATATCTTTCTATCTTGTAGTCCTCTTAATCTTTCAATCATATTTGCCTAACTCTTAACCCTTATCCTTCATGACCTTTGGTGCCTTGATCCAGTCCTACCTAACTCTGTCCACCTCCCGAAGCCGCCTTTGCCATTCTGGTTTCCTTTTAATTTGATTCACAATGTTTCACAGTCCCTCTCTCTATAATCTGTCAACGTGAACTTAGAGAATATTGAATTTTATGACTATTCACTTTAGCTTCCCTTATGGGAAAGCAAATTGACCACAAACAAAACAAAACAGAAAAGCAATGTTCCTAGCAGTAAAGTTACAAGAATCTGAATATTTCCCATTCATTGGGATTGCTTACTCCTCTTCTCGACGGACAACGTGGTTGCATGTGAGTGCCCGTGTGTGTGTACAATTGTAATTTTATTTGTTTTAGTTTAGAAGAGAGTAAATAAGCAGTAATAGGACTCAAGACCTCATCCATTAATCCCTACTAGAGGTTTTCTTTTTACAGACCTCTTGATATGATGCCTCAACACAGAAATACAAATTTTATGTACATGGAGGAGATACCTATTTGATCCTCCCTCCCTATAAAGAGAGAAAGAATCACCAGGAACTCTGTGGCCATCTTTTCTTACCATCCATTCCTTCCCTTCCCCCAAAGTATAACTGGAGCTATGAAGGTGGCACATGAGATGATCGTGAAGGGGAAGTAGGGATTGGAAGAGTTTACAGTAAAGACATGAGAACTTGAATACAGTCCTCTGAACTCTGGGGCTGGCTGTCTATCCAGTATATCACACATGGATTCAAATACATCCAATCATGCTCCTCTGAAAATAAAACTAGTGAATTACAGTAGAAATCTGATCTGATTATGGTTAACCTAAACCATTGGCTTACGTCCTTTCTCCTGATGCTATGAAGGAAAAAAAGACTATAGTGCTTCATTCATGCTTGTATCATTCATTCTTAACAAGTTGTAGGCCAGAATTATTTTGTTTTTCCTATGACCAGATGGCTGGCCTGAGGCATAGACAGGAAACTCATTTACTAATGTTACACAGTACTTTATCTGTAGCCTCCATGTGGGTTTCTTATTCTGGGCCAGCCCTGGATAATACTGTAAAGCTAAATAAAATTATTTTTTAACCCTTCTTCTGGTACCTTCCTCCTCTCTTCTTGAGTCTCTCTTCTTATTCCCTTTTTCATTCCCTTTTTGTCCCATTCCACTTTTTCTCATCATCTCCTTTTCCCAGATGACTATGGTCTTAGTTCCCAGGAAGATTACAGGCTCCAAAATTTTTCAGACCTATCCTCCTTCCATAACCTAAATTTATTTTTCTTTTGCTCCATTTATTCGGTGCCCTACTCTCTGATTTAGCCATGAGGAGTTGCCTTTCTCTAGCCTTCCGTGCCAGGATCAAAGAGGAACATGATTTAGTGTGTTGATTTGATCTCGACCCAGGGGCAATGAGTTTGATCTAAATTAATCTCTCTCCTACTTTGTTGGGAATGTGGAGGAAATAAGTGGGAAGGGGGACTGATTAGCACACATGAGAGGCTATGAAGAATGGTTGCCATTTTGTAGAGAGGTGCAAGAAATGTTGCTTATTGTCAGTACCCAGGATTACTTCTTCTGCTGGGCCTTCCAAATTGACTGCCACTTCCACTTCTAGGAACTCGGTTAATTGGTGAGTTTGAAGTTACTACATCTAGTTTCCACCAGCCATCTTCCTTCTATGCAATCCAAAGACATCTTCCTTCCCTCCCTTTTTAGACCGGTTCTGGGAATGGTAGTTCAATCAATCTTTGTTACTGGAAAGAAAAAACAATCAAATTTCCACTCACTATACCTTTCCCTGATCACTACATATCTATGTTGTCTCCTCCTAGTAGAATATAAGCTCCTTAATGATAAAAACTCTCTTTCATTTTTGTATTTCTAGTACTTACCATAGTGCCTGATATATAGTAAACCTCATAAATGATGTTTAAATGAATTCATTCATTCAATCATTGCTATTTGTGTTGTTATTTTGTGTTAACTAATTCCCTTTTGTTTTTCTATTTTTAATTCATGCGTAATTTGATATAGTCTATCATGACTTGGTGGGGAACAGAGTCTTGGTCTGGAATGGATGATGAACTAAACTAAACTAAAGCTTTGAATTTAAGTGAAGCTAAAAGTAGTACTGCCAGTTTAATATGCACCTTTTCCACGGTTCCTAGTTCTGTTAATGACATTACTATCCTCCAGTTCCAGTTCCTGTCTCAGGCTCAAAATCTTGAATTAAATTTCTTCTTTTATTTTTTTCATCTTCCTCTTTATCTAATTAGTTAACAAATCATCTCATCCTGTCCTCACTCATGCATTAGTAAATTTGCAAAAGTCTTCCACAATGTCTAAACTCCTTCCCTCTATACTTCATGTGTTAAAATCTTTCTCTTGATTCAAAACTCACCTCAGGCACCACCTGCCTCCTTTGTATAATCTACTCTGACCTTCCTCCTCCAATTTCTGACAGGATTTGTCTAGATCCTTTCCTTGCCATTATCATATTCTAAATTGGATGATAATTATATGTAGATGGGTCATATTCCTTCAATTGTCTATAAGGTCCTTGAGGGCAAGAACTATGATGTTTTTCATCTGTGCATTCCCAACACCTCCTGCAGTAACTTGCACATAATAGATTTTTCATAAATGCTTTTAATTGTTGTGAATTAAATCTGATACTGAAATGATGCTGGGATATTAATGGCTGATAATGACTTATTGCACCCTGCTCAAGGAACATCTGCGTTTTAATAAGCCCTTCCCTGAGGAGTAAGTAATGATGAATCTCAGAGACTATGAAAAACTGGTAGAAGAGATATTTCAGGAGGAGGGGAGGCTCCCAGTGGTATCATATTTAAACTCTGTCTATGAATAAAATAAAGCCAGCCCATTTTTTTTCCTTTCTACTAGAAGAGTACTGCAGTGACAGCAGAATATCTTCACTTGTTCCTGAGAGCAGAACTGAATTCTAGAACTCCTTATAACCCCAACTTATTTCTCTTGGCAGCTGTTACTTTTAAGGACTGGGAACATGTCTGCCAGGAAACTCGATCTTGAATTCCAGTGAGTGCAATTTCTCTAACTGAGGACAAGTACAGACTCAGGGAACCTGTCCCAGGAAAGTCCTGCCAAGAGTTCATGCTGTGATTCAAATTGAATAGTGTATCTTTGGAAATATGCCATGCTCTACCTCTCTCCACCATCCCCCTAGCTCTTTCACCTAAGAATTTATTTCTTTTTCTTTTTTACAAAGTGGCAAAGAAAGGAGTTTTCAAAGAAGAGATTGCAAATAATGTAGAAGGAAAGTGATGAAAGGAGTGAAAACAAATCAATAATGCCAGAAAACTGGGGTAATTGTGGCATATGGATACATTCATTTCCATTGGCAGTGTTGGTAATTATGCTTCCAAGAACCAGATGAGCAGATACTGTTTAGTGCTCTAGGTGTTAAGTGCAGAAAAACATTAAATTAGGATCTTGTATATAATTTAGACATTTAGAGCTCAAAGGAACTGTAGAGGTCATTCCACCCAACCTCCTCATATCTGAATTTCAGAGAGGAAAAGAGACTTATTTCAAGGCATGAGATTATCCACTCGATAAAATGATCCTTTCATTTGTCCAAGACTTGGTTGTTTACAAGAATTTATATTTACAACATCATTTGATCCTTAGGGCAACCCCGAAGCAGATAGAACAAATATTATTATCACCAGTTTATGGATGAGGAGATCCAAATCCAGAGGGGTTGAGTGATTTTCCTTCTTATACAGTTAGCATACAAGTCACTGTATCATTATATTTTAAAGCTCTTTCCTGGGCCCTCATAGAGGCAATGCCGCACAGAGGAAAGTAAGATGACTCTGGAGGACTTACATTCAAATACTTCCTCTGCAACTAATGTGAATTTGAGGCAAATCATTAAACCTCTCTAAGTCTCAGTTCCTCATCCTTAAAATTAAGGTGCTGGACTAGATGACCTCTGATATCCCTCCCAGACCAAGAGCCATGATCCTATAATTCTTTCACTTCCTATACTCTCTCAGTGACCTCATGAACTAATATGGGTCCAGTCCTCATCTCTATGCATGACCGTACTTAACCCTCATCTCTCTCCTAAGCTCCAGTTCCATAACTCAACTTGGGAAAGAAATGCTCAGGAAGCAATGTAGAAAGAAAAACATTCCTTAGTGAACTCCATTGCTACTCACCATTGAACCCTATTGTCACGTGTCTTCACCTAGCTGTCCCAGGAGGCATCTCAAATGCATGATTAAAGTAGAATTTGTTTTCTTGCTCTTACCAAAGCCCTCATCTCTTCTCAGGTTCTGTTTCTGTTGAGATCACCATCATCCTTTTTGTCTCTTAGATTTGAAAAATGAGTGATCCTAAACTTTTTCCTCTCCCTCATCCGACCACATCTAATTAGTTGGAAAACTTTCTTCAATCTACTTTCATAATATGTGGTGTATTCATATTCTTCTCTCCACTTACAAAGTCACTAACTTAGTTTAGACCATAACCTCTTACTTAGACAATTATAACGTCTCCTTAATTTATTCTTCTGAATCCTAGAGGGCAGCTTCTCTGGTTCCTCCTACAGAGAGCTATCAAAATGATAGGTTAAAGCACAGATACAACCATGTCACTTCCCTTCTCAAGAAACTTCAGCGACTCCCTATTCCTTTGAGGACATAGTACAAACTCCCAGGTTTGACCTTTAATTCAATTACAATCTTTCTTTTTAGATCTATTACCAATTTCTTCCCTTCATATATTTTTATGTTCCATCCAAATTGTCTTACTTGCTGTTTACTGTACACAATATCATGTCTTCTATGCTATTCCTCATGTCTGAATAATCTTCCTACTTATCTACCCCTTGGCATCCCTTGGTTCCTTCCCAGTTCACTTTACTTGCCATCTCCCACATGAGATTTTTCTCCTCCTACACCACTCTTCTTTCTTTTTCTTTTTGTTCTTCCTCTTCATCCTCCTCTCCTTCTCTTTCTTCTTCTTTTTCCTTCTTCTTTTCTTTCTTCTTCTTCTTTCTTTCTTTCTTTCTTTCTTTCTTTCTTACTTCTTCTTCTTCTTCTTCTTCTTCTTCTTCTTCTTCTTCTTCTTCTCTTCTTTCTTCTCCTCCTTCTTCTTTTTCTTCTTCTTCTCCTCCTCCTTCTCCTCCTCCTCCTCCTCCTCCTTCTTCTTCTTCTTCTTCTTTTCTTCTTCTTCTTCTTTTCTTTCTTCTTCTTTTCTTTCCTTCTTTCTTCTTCTTCTTCTTTTCTTTCTTTCTTTCTTCTTCTTCTTCTTCTTCTTCTTCTTCTTCTTCTTCTTCTTCTTCTTCTTCTTCTCCTCCTCCTCCTCCTCCTCCTCCTCCTTCTTCTACTGCTAACTTGATTGTCATAGCATTAAAAAGTGTAAATTAATTTTGGTAGTATTGTCATTTTTATTATATTGGCATTGCTTAGCCATGAACACTGACTATTCTTCCAGCTATTTAAATTGCTTTTTAAAATTTCTTTAAAGAACACATGTAATAGAAGCTATATGCATCTTTTGTTTGCTCAGGTATGTTGATCTCCAGATAGTTTATGCATTTTGTACTTATTTTGAATGGAACTTCTCTTTATTGCTTCTTGTATTTTTATCATTATATAGAAATGCTTTTCATTTTTAAGGATTTATTTTGCAGCCTGCAACTTTGCTGAAGCTATCAATGATCTCACTTAGTATCTTTGCTGATTCCTTGGGATTTTCCAAGCAAACCATTATCTCATCAGCAAGGGGAAATAGTTTAATCTCTTCTTTACTTATCTTTATTCCTATAATTTCTTTCCCTTGTCTTATACTTGTTGTTTTAATTCCCAGAACTATATCAAATTATGCATAGTGGGGAGTGTGGGAATCCTTGCTTCACCTTTGCATTTACTGAAAGAGATTCAAGTGTATCTCCATTACTTAAAATACTTTGTTTTAGTTTTAGATAGATGCTTGTTGTGATTTTTCTTTTTTAGAGAGGTCTTTTGATATTTACACTTCATTAGGTTTTTAAAAAGTGTTATGTTTTCTCAAAGGTTTTTAATGCAGCTATTGAGATGATCATGTGGTTTTGCATGTTTTGATTTTTAATATGATTGTTTTCTTAATGTTGAACCCTGGTATAAATTCCACTTGGTCAAAATGAATGATTTCTTAGATACATCACTGTACTCTGTTTCACAAGATTTTGTTTAAAATTATTTGAGTCAGTGTTCAATAATGATATGGACCTATGGTTTGTTTTGTTTTCTATGTTTCATCTTTCTCTGCTTTAGGAAGTAGGACTATATTTATCTCATAAAAGGACTCCAGCAGGGTGCTTTCCTTGTCAAATTTTGAAAGCAATTTGTGAAGTATGGGTACTAACTACTCCTTAAACACTTAATAGAATTTTTCTGTGAATCTATCAGGACCAAGAAATTCCTTTGCAGCTAGATCTATTTCCTGTCCCACTCCTTCTGTTACTTAATTCTTTGGCTTAGCACAAGCAGTTTTGATCTGCACAGCACTGTTGCTTTAGAATTATGACTCATGATAGATTTTTGCTCCTGAGAAAACTAGCTATTAAGAATCAATGATTTGGGGAGATCCAGAGTTATTCCCTGTTTCCAAAATCCTGATTTTAAAAAATTTATTCCTTGAAGGACATTGCAGATGATGAGAGTAGATTAATTTTCTTGTTCAAATTCCACCCAGGTGGAGCAGTTGTTTTTTTTTTTTTTTAATTTCTCTCAGCCTTGGGTGGGGCACACATTCTTTAAATGGATTGCCCAAGTCTGGGGGAAACTTAGAAATGGATGACATAATCAAAGTTCAGGTGAAGCCCCTGATTTTAATATTCATTCTCTCATTAATTGTTAATCAATCATGAATGATTCCTAACCTGGGGAACATCTACTCTTTGAAGGGTATATAAACTGTGATCCCCTCCACTGTGATTATCTTTCATCTAAGAGAGATGACCAAATGACCATCCTTTTATTAACCAACTTGCTGGCCTTATTGATAAAATGATTAAATTACCAAGAAATTATGTCTTTCGAACCTTTCTAGTCACCACACTTCTGAAGGATTGTGGAAACTATGTCTGGAGCCAGGCTATCCACAATACTGGAGAGAGGGATGGTGCTGAGATGTGAGGATGAGTTTTGTTAGCTTGTGTAGCCTTAGTGCTGATAGCATGGGAAGTGAAGGAGGGATACTACGTGTAAAATTGAAAATTGATGTTCTAGTTTATTTTGTATTATTTTAATAATGTTTAGTCAAATTCTTATGGATTAATGATCAAACCACTGGTACTGGTCATTATGTGAGTTTGAGCTCCCTGAAGCCTGTCACTTCAGTTGCCTATTTCAAAATTGGGGGCAAATGAGTCAATCTGGTGATTAGGCATTTGACCACCTTCATACTTTCAAGAGGATATTAGTCATGGGATGTTGGTCACCCGGAAAGGAACTGATGTAAGGAACACTGACCAATAAGGAATGAAATTCATTTGTATAGTCACTGTGTAAATTCTCTAAAAAGAGTTGCTCTGACCTTTAGATGCATCCTTGACTACTGAATGGTCTTGGATCCAATTTATTGATGTTTACTACTAGCCATACTAATAAATGATCAAGCTTGAAACTCAGTTTCTCTTTATCACAGATTTTTATCATGACATAAGTGAGGTCATGGTCAAAAAGCATTAATTCATAGGTTCTCGGTTGTTTTTGTTTGTTTGTTTGTTTGTTTGTTTGTTTTATATTCTGTCCTAAACCATGGAGACAACTAAAACTGTTTCATCCTTTGGGCAGAATTTTTATTTTGGGCATGTTTAAGACTTTCTGGGGATCAGAGCAAATGTCTAGTCTTCCATTTTGTTGCCATTCTGCTGAAGTAAAACCATCCTATCCTTTCTTTGCCAGCAGATTGTCCCTTCTTTCAACCCTACTCCCTCACTTATTTCTTCCAGTTTTTCCCAATCTTCTGGCTGTGTCCATACTGCTTTCAAAAATATCCATTCTCTGCTATCCTCAAAAAAACTTTACTTGATCTCTCTATCTATCCCAGAGAGCTATCATCCTATACTTCTCACTCCTATTGTGAAAGTGATTTGAATATATTAAAAGTGCTACAAAAAGTAAGGTGTTAACAGACTCTTAAAAAATGTAATTCATGACTGCCTCAATATTGTCATTCCTTCATTTTTGCTAATTATAACCTATTTCTACCTGCATAAGAGGTTTTCATGAGCCGACATAAGGAAGCATGAACAAAGAACAAAAAAAAAATGTTAAATATTCACTTCCTTATGAGATATTGAAGCATTTCAATGTTAAAAAGGATGCCAGATGCCATCCAACCTAGCCCATATCTGACTGACAATCTCTTTTACAACATGCCAGACAGATGGTCATCCAGCCTTTCTGTGGAGAAGTCTAGTGAAGGGGAGTAACCTACCTCTGGAGGCAGCCCATTTCACTCCAAAGTAACTCATCTGTAGAAGATTTTTTTTTTTTTACATCAAGGCAAAAATCAAGGTGAATTTCACCACAACTTCCATCTGTTGCTCCTAGTTTTACCCTACAACCAAGAGCAAGTTTAGTGGCTTTCCCACAAGAGAGTCCCTCTACTTATGAATGTCTCTGATTTTAACTAGATTGATACTTGGAAGAAAGAACCACCATCCATTATGGCACCTGTACTCAAAACTATTTTAGTTGTATAGAAACTACCAGAGCTTGTTTTCCATGAGCATAATCTTCATGTCATGGGAAATTATTAAATTTTAATGAGGGATTATTACATATACTTTGTTAAGTTAAACTGAATTTTATTTGTTTTGATAATTTTGTAGATAATGGAATAATTGAGGCAATCCTAAAGGAGAAAAAAATTGAGGTAGGTATAGGCTGTCTGAGTATCCTTGGAAGATTAAAATAATTTATTTCTAGAATTTCAGGCTCAAAGGTCTTTGGAAAAGCTGAAAATTGGTTCCCTTAATCACATTTTTGCTTTGGAGGCTCTATTAGAGTGACAAAGAAGAGACATCTCAGTGCTCAGAGAATAACAAAGAAAGTCAAAAGGCTGAACATAATTGGATAAGTTACTTTTTGATGTTCTCTGTTTCTGGGACTAATTTGGATATCACTTGGTTGTTGCGATGATTTCTTACTACAAATATATTTTGGCTTTGGCTCTGTCAAAAGACTATAGTCAGTCGAAGAAACATGATAATCATGTACATTTGCACAAAGTTAATTGGAGGTGCTTTCTATCTTTTCACTGAGATAGTCAGAAGCCATGACCAGAGATACATTGTGCTGTGGCCAACGTGGAACAGACATAGAAAATTCAAGAACAATTCTTTTGCTACCAACTACTTCGTGAAGGATATTTCAGAAATGGCTGGGACTTGGAAAGAAAACCACTCTTGTAGGGGAGCTAATTCATTATGGTTTACTTTCTTTATGGAAGGGTGAGAATAACTGAGAGATGACATGGTATGATGGATATTGATTAGCAATGTGATTTCCCATCTACTGGTTTCTTATATTTAAATGTTTCCCTTGCTTTCTTTCTTTCTTTTTTTTAAATTTGATGGCCCTCAAAGAGAGAACAGGGTTTTGAATCCTGTGTCTAATGTTTAATGTGTTAACATAGGACAAGTCACTTTTTCTCCCTGGGCCTCAGTTTCCTCATCTATGAAATAAGACGCTAAACTTGATGGCCTCTGAGGTCTCTTCTAATTCTAAATCCATTATTCTAGGATCTAATAAAATGGATTAGAACCTTAGCTTTGCTGTTTCCTAACTGTGTGAATTTGGCCAAATCATTTTACCTCCCCTAACCACAATTTCCTCAATTATATAATAAAAGGTTGAAATAGATGGTTTCCAAGTTTCCTTCCAGTTGTAACATCTTATCATTATAGGATAATTAAGTCCTAATTTCAACTCCATCATTTATTAGATGTAACTTGAGGAAATTATGAAAACTTTAAAATCTCAGTTTTTTTATTTGTGAAATAGTTAATAATGTCGATCTTGCCTATCTCATGTGATTTTAGGAAGGATCAAATAAGAAGTGATGTGAAAGCACTTTAAAGTCTATAAAGCACTATGAAAAGCTCCACTACCAAGGTCCGCCATTATGCTTGGATGTTTTTCATTTGGTGCATTTACTCTTTCTGAAATGGTTTGTTCATCTCTCATCATTTTCTCATTCTCCTATGTGTCATTGGTAAAGTGGCCTCCATATGCAATCTCTTCTTGTAGTGCTGATCTGAGATACTGGTGACTTCACAAAGACAATGCAATATTCATAAAAATGCTCAGTGTCCAAGTTTTATACTAAGGCAGTGTCATTCTGAGAAATGCACTGAATTTTGTATCACGAGAAATTGGTTGAAATTGTACCTCCACTACATACTATCTAGGGTAGTGATGTGGCACATTGGATAAAGAGGACTGGACTTGGCATTGGGAAGACTCTTCTTCCTAAATTCAAATTTGGCCTCAGACACTTATCAGCTGTGTCACCTGGACTAGTCAGTCATTTCATCCTGTTTGCCTCAGCTTCCTCATCTGTAAAGTTATCTGGAGAAGGAAATGGCAAACCTTTCATCATCAGAAAATCACTCAATCCCAAGAGCTTCAGTTTCCTCACCTATAAAATGGAGATAATAATACCAGTAACACCTCACCTCTCCAGTTTATTGTGAGAATTAAATTAGCTAATATATATAAAGTACTTTTCAAGTCCTAAATCCCTCTGTAAATATCAGCTATTATTATGAAAACTAAGTGAGAAAGATAGAGGAAATGTACAAATAGTGTATAGTATAAGACAGAATAGGATAAATGTCATAAGAAGAAATAATGAGGTATTATCAGAGAGTCTGAACCAGAGTGACATTCCTTAAGAATAGAATAGAGAGGATAGTTTGAAAAGGATAATTTCTGAAGTTATAGTTAGCTTTTTGTGGAGCCCAGAGCCAGGATCTGAGCTGTAGCTGTGAAGGCCCACAGACAAGACCCTTATCCCAGGGGAGAGCCAAGGATGGAGCAATGTAACTTCTGGGATGTCATGGGCAAAGTTATAACTATGATAGAAGCTTGTAAATTGAATGTCCGGCTGTCTCATGGGTTAATTGTCAACAGACCAATCTGGGTTGCACACACATTCTTCATAACTGTCCAAAATTGTTGGATGTCAACCTCAAGTTCATGGAAAATGTGCCAAAAGTCAGTTTTATACTAGCTTTTGTTGCTTTAATATTTGTAACTTAAGTTAAGCATTTGTTTTTACAAACATTACTATAGCTTCAGTGAGATTGAATAATGTGGTTAAAGCTTTTTGGCTTATTATTATATTAATTATACTCAATTCAATGGGTCTGAAAAATTAATTCCATTTATTTTCATTTTATTTGACATGTTTGTACCTGTGGTTTGTCTTTGTGACTTTTACATTCGTAATTCAGACTTGACACTGAGAGATTTTTACAAGAAAATTAGAACATGTAACATATAACTTACCAGACTTAAGAATAGGCAAAAAATTTATAAATAAAGAAGAGAGCAAAATCAGGTGTCAAACAGATAATTTATATTATATTAAATTAAAAATTTTTGTACAAATAAAAAATTGTAACCAAGATCAGAAGGAAAGAAGAAAATTGGGGAAAAAAATTTATACAGTACATTAGATAAAGGTCTCATATCTAAACTTTATAAAGAACTTTGAAAAAAATATGTCATTCTTTAACAGGTAAATGGTCTAAGGGTATGAACAGGCAGTTTTCCAATGAAGAAATCAAAACAATTTATGGTCATAACAAAAAATGCTCTAAATTAAAAAAGGCAAATTAAAACAACCTTGTGGTATCATTTTGCCCTTACCAGAATATGATATTCTGGAGGTCAAAGGAGCTAGAATTAAACACAAGAATCAACTACCCAGCAAAACTTAGTATAATCTTTCAGAGGGAAAATAGATATTCAGTGAAATAGAGGACTTTCAAGCATTTTTTGATGAAAAAAACAGAGCTAAATAGAAATTTTGACTTTCAAATACAAGACTCAAGAGAAGCATAAAAAGGTAAACAGGAAAGATAAATCATAAAGGACTTATTAAAGTTGGACTACTTACATTTCTATGTGGAAAGATGATATTTATAACTCATGAGACCTTTCTACATTTTAGAGAAGAGATACAGAGAGAGAGAGAGACAGAGACAGAGACAGAGAGAGAAAGAGAAAGAGAGCTCACAGGGTGAGTTGAATATGAAGGGAAGATATCAAAAAATAAAATTAAGGGGTGAGAGAGGAATGTACTGGGAGAAGGAGTAAAAGGAGAGGCAGAACGTGGTAAATTATCTCACATAAAAGAGGCAAGAAAAAGCTTTTACAGTGAAGGGGAAGAGGAGGGAGGTGAAAGGGAATTAGTGAACATCATCTTTGGCTTAAGGAAGGAAAAATGTACACACTCAGTTGGGTATGGAAATCTATGTTACCCTACTCAGTGGTTCTCCACCTGTGGGTTATGTTCAATTTGTAACAATTAAAATATATCCTGCATATCAGATATTTACATTATGATTCATAACAGTAGCAAAATTACAGTTATGAAGTAGCAACGAAAATAATTTTATGGTTGGGGATCACCACAACGTGAGGAACTGTATTAAAGGGTTGCGGCATTAGGAAGGTTGAGAACCACTGCTCTACAGGAAAGTAGGGAAGAAGGGGATAACAAAGCAGGAGGATTATAGAAGGAAGGGCAGATTGTGGAGGGGGTAATCAGAAGCTAACACTTTTGAGGAGGGACAGGGTAAAAGGAGAGAATAGAAAAATGGGTGGAGGGATAGAATGGAGGGAAATATAGTTAGTTTTTCACAACATGACTACTATGGAAGTGTTTTGAATGACTATACATATATAACCTTTATCAAACTACTTGCCTTCTCAGTGAGGGTGTGTGGGTAGGGAAGAAGGGAGAGAATTTAGAAATCAAAGTTTTAAAAATGAATATTAAAATTATTTTTACATGCAATTGGGAAATACGATATATAGGCAATGGGGTATAGAAAGCTATCTTGGCCCACAAGAAAATAGAGTGGAAGGGAATAAGAGAAGGAAGTGAGGGAGATTAGGGAAAAGGTTAATCAAAATGCATGCTGTCTTGAGTGGGGGGAGGGGAGAAATTGGGAAAAAATTTGGAACTCAAAATTTGGAAGTAAATGTTGAAAACTAAAAATAAATTAATAAAAAATACTTTGAACTTATAAATTATTTTGAATAATATAAATACTCAAATTAACCATGAAGGACATATAAAGACTGCATCCAGAGAAAGAACTGATAAATAGAAGTATGTATAGAATAATTTTATATATGTATATATATATATATATATATATATATATATACACACACAAACATACATACATACATATATATATATGCATACACACACATATACATATACATACACTCATCTGTGTCTAATGGAAGCCATCTCTATGGTGGGGGGAAGGAAGAAAAAAAAGAAATTTATGTGATAATTTTGTTGTATATTTCAAAGCAGTAGCAAATTGTGTATAACAGATTTTTAGTTTCATGTACAATCATCATTTTTATTGTACTATCATATGGAAATGCTTGTTTTATTACATAAATTGAAAATAAAATTAAATAATGAGAAAAAATAACATTACAACTACCGTATACAACATTCTCTCAGTATTACTCATTTTACTCTTCCTTATTTTGTACAAAATAATTCCTATTTTTCTTTTTTTCAGAATTTTTAAAATGCATTTTTAATTTTCAACATTCATTTACACGAGATTTTGAGTTCCAAATTTTCTCTCCATCTCTCCCTAGCCCCCATCTTAAGATGGCAAACATACTGATTTCCATATTTTTCTAAGGTCAGCCTGCTCCTCATTTCTTATAGTACAGTAGTGTTCTGTCACAGTCATATACTACAACTTGATTAATCCTTCCCCCATTGATGGGAATGTCTGCAGTTTCCTATTCTTTTCCACCATAGTGCTGATTTTAATAATAACTGACAGTTTTGTAGCATTTTGAAGTTTGTCAAGTACATTATATACATCATTTGAATCCCTAGCATTGAGTAAAATAGGGAAGGGACATGGAGCCTGGCAGGCCCAGGTTTGGAATATTGCAGACTTTTCATAAATGCTTTCTGTTTGACTGTCTTTTACAACAATTTTGTGAAGTGGATACTACTGGTATCTCCATTTTACAGATGTGATAACTAAAGCTTAGATGCCCCCATGGTGTTTAACCCTTAAAATATAATGAGGAACGTTGATTTGTTGAATATATTCATGGACAGGGAGTTAAGAAGAACTGGGACTAAACTTCATCTTCAATATTTACTAGATGTGTGACTATAGTCAAGATATCTCCCTCTGGATTCAGATGACTTGGGTTTACAGCCTGCCTCTGCTACTTTTTGCATGTGTGACCTCTCTTAGCCTCAGTTTCCTCATCTGTAAAATGACTAGGTCAAGCTTGATCATGTGTAAGGTCCTTTCCCACTCTCCATCCATTATCCTATGATCCTATTAGTTTATTATTTTACTGAAACAAATGTAAAGTAAGATTTTTCTTAATCATATCAAAATCTTATTTTCCTAGATCTACAGAGGAAAAATCATATCAATAGTACTTTAAACACTCTCAAAAGAGTCAATACTTGCAAAACTGTGTCCAGGGCCAAATCCTGCAAGATGCCAGGTTGGCTTTTGGGCACTGCCCATAACTGCAGTTCAGAAGCCTGCCAAAGTGGTGCTGCTGGAAATCTTTGCTCCACTCCCAAGCTTTGTCAGGTAGCAGGAGGCAGGAGAAATGTCCAATTGGCACAAGTCTTGTGTAGGCTTGAAAAGCATTCACCTTGGGTCAGCTGCTGACTGCTGTTCTCTTAATTATCTTAATGAGACTCCTCAGACAGATGCAACTTCACTTACTGTCTAGAAGGAAAATGGAATGTTTTCCTCTGACAAGAGGCTTTTGAAAAGAAATTCATCGTCTTTGATGGTTAAGGAGAGGGTCCCCACTCCTCTTCTGCGAGAAATTTGTATGTCTCGACGTTTAGGATTGGCTGTCACATTGTTGAGCTTGTTTGTTTTGGTGATTTCAAGGCTGGAGATTTCACAGCAAAGAAATTGTAGAAGCCAAAATTTATTAGTTTCATTGAAATAATCAAGAGTTAATGCAAGTGTGTGTGTGTGTGTGTGTGTGTGTATACACGTGTGTGTGGGGGTGTATGTGTGTCTGGGTGGGTGGGTGTGAGTGTGTTTACCTGCACATACAGTCGTCCTAGAGTGAGGAAAGTTATGGGTCTGCTGACTTCTGTTTTGGTCAGAACACAGAGTATTAGACCGGGTGGTCCATTTTAGGAAGGACATCAGGAAATTGGAGCATATAAAAGGAAAAGAGCTAGGATACTGAAAACACTAGGAATGATGTCATAGGGAGTTTCTGTTGAGGGGCCTAAGAACGTTTAGTCTAGAAAAGAGCACACACAGACAGTTGACTATGAAAGCTGTTTTCAAGTATTTGAGAGATTGTCATGAAGAAGAGGGATTACTAGAGGGCAGAACTCAGAGTACTGGGTGGAAATTTCAGAGAAGAAGATTTCAAATTAATATAAGGAAAGATTTCTTAATAATTAGAGCAATCCCAAAGTGTAATAAGCTGCCTTGAGGGTAGTTAAGTTCTCCACCTCTGGAGATCTTCAGAGAGAGCCTGAATGGCTGCTTGAGGATGATGGAGAAGGGAATCTTGTTTAGATATGCATTTGCTTAGATGGTCTCTGAAGGTCCTTCCAGTCCTTAGAGTCTGTGTTTCTGTAAGAGTTTCAAGTAACTTATGAGTAATAAGCAATAATACTCCCAAACCTTGGTTGCTGTATTGATTTTTTAAAAATTACAGTTATGTGATGATTTTGAATGTTTCCTCATCATATTCTAAGATATCTCTCTCTCTCTCTCTCTTTCTCAATCTCTCTCTTTCTCAATCTCTCTCTCTCTCTCTCTCTCTCTCTCTCTCTCTCTCTCTCTCATCTCTCTCTCTCTCAATCTCTCTCTCTCTCTCCCTCTCTTTATAAATCTATCCATACACCTTAATATGATATTAAAGGCCTTTACCATCTAACTCTATCCTACCTTTCCCTGCTTTTCCTTTACTCCGAACCCTTTGAAATCAGAACTTCTACAACCTAGACTGGGTACCTGAGTCTATGCTGAGGTCTTCTCTTTTCTCTGTTCTATCATAGCATAGCCACTTCCTGTTATGCAATCATAGAATGTCATTGTTGAAACAGATTTCAGAGATCATTAAATGATCCTGTCCTGGTACAAATGAGTCAACTGAGGATCAGAGAGAAGAAAGGACTGATTCAGCGTCCTATTGTGTGTTAGTGACAGGATCTGGGCTAAAACCTACATCTTGTAACTCTAAGTCCCCTTGCTCATGTCATCATCACACTATTTCACCATAAGATGCATATGAGTTGCTCACCACCAATAAAATGAGAAACTTAATGCAACATTAAAATAGTGTAAAACTGTGTTATTAGCTTTTTTCTATTTTTTGAAAATAGAATTAAGATGGGGGGACCTGTAAACAGCAAGATTGAAAATTGGTCACTTAATCCAAGCCATTTCAAGTGTCCAGAAGGAATTACGTGCTGGATTTAGAGGAATAACAACTAATTGCATGGGATTAAAAACGAAAAAAAACATGTCTGGCAAAATCTTCATGATTTTAAACCAGAGAACTCTAATCCTCTAATCTAAGAACTAGTCATCATCCCTCCCCACCAGTCTCTGAGGCTTGAAAGAGCATTGAATTTGGAATCAAACAACTTGGTTTGACTCCTATAGATTACTTAGCAGCCCTGGACCTCACTTTTTCTATCTATGAAATTACAGGTGCGGATTACATGATCTCTAGAGTCTTTTCCAACTTAAAATTCTATATATCAAAAAGTAATTTTTTTCTCCAAATAATGTGATGTGATTCAAATTCTTAATACCTTTGTGTTCCTATTAAAAACAACTAAAAACATGGCAAAAAAGTCATGGATTTGGAAATCGTCTACTTAAAATGGGTTAGTACTTCAACTAAGAATAGAGGGGGCAGCAAAAGAAAATGACTTTCATTTCCTGTTTCCATCAACATGTTTCAACTTTTTGCCTCCTCTGAGGTTGTTGCCTACTCAACAGTGGCCTCACTGAGGAGACAATTAACCCAGCTTCTGAAGCCATGAAATGAGATTTTTAAAACTCCTTCAATAATTAATAACATTTAGTTTGACATGGAGAAACCAATTGATTCATCTCAAAGTCTTTGATCATTAGTTTTGAAGTCAAATAGAGGATCAATAAGGATAAGGCAAGAAAAATTGAGACCTGGAACTCAAGTGAAGTTGTATTATCAAAGAAAGGATATTTACTGGGTTTTAGTATTCCTCTTCCCCACATTCATACAATGTTGACTCTTTGTTCTGTTTACTGAAAGCAAAAACTCCGGGGTGATATGGAGATAGATCCTAGCCAAAAAGAAATACTACCAACTAATTTAATTAGTTCTGTCTGAGAAGAATAATTTCCCATAGCAGAAGAATTTTGTTAGGGAAGAGCCATGCTATTTTCCCATGTGAATATACAGGCATACAAAATAATTTTACTTTGCTTTCCGCATCCTGAAAAAAAGAGGTAGTTATGGAAGAAACATGGTTACCTCTGCTTACTAAGTAGGCATCATGAGAATTTTCTTTCTTTTTTTTTTTTTAAGTTATTTCTGACCTTCAGTTTGGGCTCTGCAAGGAAAAATATCAGACAAATACAATAGAAATATTTTAAAATTCCTAACTCCTCATCTTCATTCGTAAGCCTGAAGACATGGTAGACTAGAAGCAGCTTTCATTCCTTGTTTATTGATTGTTTCTTTAAGAACATGTATTTAAGACATCTTAAAATATGGCTTTAACTATAAATGTGTATATGTGTGTATGCGTGTGTATATTAAGCAAATCAATGGTAGCATATAGAACTTTCCTCCTGGGAATTCCCTCCACCCAGGCTGACACTCTGCCCCAATTTAGGACTTAGTCCTAAAGAGTGACAGGGGCACACAGAATGTAAGTAACTTGGATTTATAGTCATATAGTGATGGGATTTGAATCACTTCTCCCTGATACCATGCCCAGAACTGTTTAGTATATTACTCAGTCAATAGCAACAAGCATAATGATGAGGATGATAAATAACTGACATTTCTGTAGCACTTTTAGGTTAAATGAAGCACTCTACATGCCCAATTTATAAATAAATAAACTGAAGTTTAAAGAAGTTAAAAGACTGACCCGATGAATAATATATTTCAAAATGTGTTTATCTTAATGATCTAGGCATTACTAAATATGTTTCTGGAACTTCTCTTTGGATATTGCTTCCAAAGACAGTCTGTCAGCTACTTGAAAAAGTCCATGTTCTTACCATGTAGTCAAAAGTCCACATCCTTACCAGGTAGTCAAAAGTCCACGTCCTTACCATGTAGTCAAAAGTCCACATCCTTACCATGTAGTCAAAAGTCCACGTCCTTACCATGTAGTCAAAAGTCCAGGTCCCTAATGTGTACTCAAAAGTCCACGTCCTTACCGTGTAGTCAAAAGTCCATGTCCTTACCGTGTAGTCAAAAGTCCATGTCCTTACTGTGTAGTCAAAAGTCCATGTCCTGACCATGGAGTCTCACTTTGGTCTGACCCTCAGTGATGTTACCATGGGCCAAGCCTGACTCAGGCCCATGTGGTTGTTCAGGTTAAGGATTGGAACTAAGTGAGATGCTCAGCGATTATCTACAGCGATCAATGAGACAAAAGAAATTTACTTAACAACGAAATGGAAAACATCGTTCAGCAAAGACACAGCACTGATCCAGTTGAGGGCAACTTCTCTGCTTTCACATTTGCCACTGTGGCATTCTGATCAAACGTGTGCCTGAGGAAACACTGAATACTTTCGGGTTTTTGCCCGTGGGTGATTAGGGAGCTATATTAATTAGCTCAATCCCTTAAACAAATTACACCTGGAGGACAGTTTGGTTATAAAATAGGTGAAAAGCTAGCCTAGTCTTCATGGAAGGGACTATAATAAATGTTTTTACTACCACATCCCGCCTCTTAGAAAGATTCTAAGGGCCGACTTTCCACCACATAAATGGTCTCAGGTCTGTTAAGAAACCTAAGCTAGAAGAAGTGAGGAATCTGGCATAGATGGCAACACTCGAGGAGAAACTTAGTGGTATTAGAAGACATTTTTTTAAAGACATCAAACAAGAAAAATAATCAATACAATGGCCCTGAAAGGAGTAAAGGAATAAGGAGCAGAATGGAGACCAGAGAGGCTAATATTTCCCTCCCTCATTTGGAAAGACAAAGATCTTAATGATCTGGTCCATATGGTGGATGATGCCAAATATTTCCAGTTCATAGTGGTTTTCCTCATGTAAAGCAGAAAACAGTCATAGCCTCAGGAAACTCAGAACAATGAAGATGGTCACATTTCTAAT
>CM053589.1:16057775-16088814 GCA_028646515.1 Pseudochirops corinnae
CAAGAATTAAGAGAAGCATGAAAAGGTAAACAGGAAAGAGAAATCACAAGGAACTTTTTAAAGTTGAACCATTTACATTCCTACATGGAAAGATGATATTTGTAACTTATGAGACTTTTATCAGTATGACATCGGTTACAGGGAATGTGTGTGTGTGTATATATATATATATATATATATATATATATATATATATATATATATATATATATGTAAATATGTATGTATAGGTGAGTAGGGGTGTGTGTATATGGGGGTGTGTGTGTGTCCATATATTCATAGAGAGAGGGACAGGGTGAGTTGAATATGAAAGGATGACATTTAAAAAATAAAATTAAGAGGTGAGAGAGGAATATATTGGCAGAAAGAGAAAGGGAGAAATAGAATAGGGTAAATTATCTCACATAAAAGAGGCAAGAGAAAGTTTTTACAATGGAGGGGAAGAACAGGGAGGTGAAAGGGAATGAGTCAACCTTATTCTCTTTTGATTTGCTTAAGGAAGGAATAACATACAGACTCAAATGGGTATCTTACTCTACAGGAAAATGGGGGGGGGGGGAGAGGGGATAAGAGGGGCGATGATCGAAGGGAGAGTATATTGGGGGATGGGATAGTCAGAAGAAACACTTTTGAAAGGGGACAGAATAAAAGGAGAAAATAGAATAAACGGAGGGCAGCATAAGATGGAGGGAAATATAGTAGTTTTTCACAACATGGCTACTACAGAAATGTTTTGCATAACACACATCACTTATATTGAATTGCTTGTCTTCCCAAAGGGGGTGGATGAGAAGGGAAGAAGGGAGAAAATCTGGAACTCAAAGTTTTAAAAACAAATGTTGAAAATTGTTTACAAGCAACCAGGAAATAAGATATACAGGCAATGGGGTATAGAAACCTATCTTGCCCTACAAGAAAGTAAGGGGGAAAAGGGGAAGGGGAGGGATAGAGGGAATATATGAGAGGGCAGACTGGCAGAAGAAGTAATCAGTGTGCTTTCCATCTTGGAGTGTGGGATAGGAGACAGAAAATTTGGAATTCAAAATCTTGGGGAAATGAATGCTGAAAACTAAAAGTAAATAAATAAATGAATTCTGGACAATAAAAAAAGATTCTAATGCTCATTGCTTGAAAGAAATCCCAAACAGATACTCCCAACAATATTGTAGCAAAATTCCAGTGATGCCAGGCCAAAGAAAAAATAATGTAATTACCCCCCCCCCCAAAAAAGTGAGAGAGATAAAGGACTAAAGAAACTCCTTCATATATGCCTAGGTAGCTCCCATCGAAGAGAAAAGAATAGATTGGAGTATATCCTAAAAGGCTTCAAAAGGTTTACAACTAAGAATAATTTGTCCAATAACTTGAATATATTTCTATAGAAGGAAAAATGGTCCTCTAATAAAACAGAGGATTTCTAAGTATTCTTGATGAAAAGCCCAGAACTGAGCAGACATTTTGAAATGGAAATGTAGGGGTAAGGAGATGAATGGAAAAGTTCAAGATTTTTTTTTTAAGTGGAAAAGAGTATATAAAGGTGTCAATAGGAGGATAAGAACCAAATGCTTCTTAGAACCCTGATATCTCTAACAGAGAAAATGATGTGTATGGGGGAGGTATGGATCTGATTTTATGGTTTCAATAGAAAAAAAAGGAGTGCTAGGAAACTATTGAGCAAGAATAGAAGAAGGATGTGGAAATGCTGTTATAGATAAGTGATAAATAGATATAATGAAAAATATTTCATTATGAAGGAAGGAGAAAAGGGAATGAGCATCCCATGGATCTCATGTTCATCTGCACTGGATAAAAGAAGTTTAAACACAAATTGGAGTTCTTTAACTGACTCTCCTACATGATATGTATATATTACATATATATATATACATATATACACATTTTCACATGTGTATACATATACATGCATGTGTATGTATGCACATATACATTTGTGTGTATGCATACATGTGTATATACACACATGTGTAGACAGACATTTATATTTGCATATAATTGTTTTATTTTTTTTTTTATTCAGGCGCCATACTTTGTGACCTTCATGACACCATTTTGGGGTTTTCTTGGGAAAGATACTGGAATTATTTGCCATTTCCTTCTCCATCCCATTTTACAGATGAGTAACTGAGAAAAACAGAATTAAGTCACTTACTGAAGGTCACATAGCTAAAGAGTCTGAGGTCAAATTTGAAGTAAAGAAGATGAGTCTTCCTGACTACAGGGCCAGCACTTTTACAACTGCTCCATAGAGCTGCCAATACATTCATACATACATTCACACACACACTTATGTATATAATAAAGATTTCAGTATAGAAATGCATTTGATGATTTGTGAGGCTAATAAGGAAGCACTATTTCATGAGAATACCCAGGTCCACTGCTCATTCTCCACTTTTGCCTCAACCTCTGGTCTACTCCAACTACCCCTTCTCTTCCTCCTAGTTATTTTGCTTGGATTTTCTTCCTCCCATTCTAACCCTTTTCAAGTTCCTTTTTATATACTGTATTCCTCTATTATACTGTAAGATGCTTGTGAGTAGGGACTGTTTGTATTCTTGCATGCCAGGGCTTGGTATAGTGTCTTGTACATAATTAGGCACAAGTTTAATAGTTTTTCTATCTATTAAACTTAAAAGGGAAATAAGATGGAGCAGGGGCTAGGGAAAGGAAGAGTGGAGTTTAAGAGGACTAGAAAGATAGGCAATGGAACAGTCATAAACAAAACAAACCTGAGTGTGAAAGAAACAGAAACATCTGATTAAAATGAAAGGAACAGGGGAGTGGAGCGAAGATGGCAGAATAAAAGCAGCAACTTGCTTGATCTATCTCCCAACACCTCTAAATCCTTAGAAGAAATGACTCTAAATAAATTCTAGAGCAGCAGAACTCAAAAATGACAGATTGAAACAAATTTCAAGGCCCAAACAACCTGGAAGTTCCACAGGAAAGATCTGTGACAATACTCTGAGAGAGAAGCATGTTCCAGCACAAAATGCAGGCCCCAGCAAACATGGATGAGGCCTCGTGGGACTGAATCACTGGCAGCTGGGGTGGTTTCTAGACTTCTCAGCCCACAAATACTAAAGATAACTTAGAAGGTCAGTAGTAAAGGTCTTTTGAACCTGGGTGGGAGAAGAGCTCTGTTTGATCCTAGCTCCAGGGCAGTGGCAGCAGCTGCTTCTGGAGTTCTCTCCACAGACAATGGAGGAAATTGAGTGACTGATCAGAGGGTGTTTACAGGGATCTTTTTGATGGTACTGAGGCAGGACTCTCTTGCTTTGCCTGTTATTGCATCTGGGTCACAGTCTTGGATGACAATTCTGGCACTAGTCGTGAAGAGGGAGAGAGGGAGGAAGGATTTCTAGGAAATCCTTTGAGGATTCTTTCAGTCTGAAAGAATTCCCAGGCACAAGCAATCTTGGCAGGATTGTAAAAGTTTATTACACTTTTCAGCAGGCAGGGTGGGGGTGTCAGAGAAAGCCTGCAACCTTCAGGGATTAGGGATACTGATTATATAGCAATAAAGCCATAAATCAGGTATCAATTATGCTAACTAGGTGAGTAAGGTAGGGATTTGGGAGGAGTTAAGGAGTGGTCAGTGCTTAAAGGGACATGCACTTTTTACATCAACTGCGTAGGCATATTGCCCATAATTCACTGGGAGAAAGCCCACAAGGGGGCTACCAGGAGATGTGGTTTTTGCCTTGACACATCACTAGGTCAATATTTGGTCAGGGCCAACTGAGAAGTGTCCAGTCCGTTACCCATCAATGTTGTGTTTTGACAAGATATATGTTGGGAAGCCAGGCTAATTAGAGATCAAGGATATTCTTAATGGTGAGGAGTTTACTTACTGATAGTGCATTGAAAGATTCATATTTGCAGCTGGCCACTAGAACAAAGGACTATACATTTCTCTAAACTAAGAGTTTGTTTATGAAATGCTTTTGAAGGATTCATTAGGTATAGCTTGTTATTATACCAAGCAGGCATAGTTACAGCTGGGCAGAGTTAATGGTTTCAGGCTGGGACGAGGTGTGTATTTACAACTTAATTGCACAAACTGATATTACAGACATAGGTAACCAAACACAAGTGAGATTTTTACAGACTGAACTTACAACAATGTTACAAACAAAGGCACCCCAAATGTTACAAAGGCAGCCCAGCACCCCATCAGTAAGAGCACTGGTGAGATGGAGTTTGGGCCACAGGTAGAGAGGGAATCCTCCTCATAGCTGCAAGGCAGTAAAGATGACTTGTGGTCACTCACAAACAAGAGCAAGGGCCAGGAGAGAGGTAAACACCTTTCTTTTGATCATACCAACTTGAAACAACCAAAAATTTACAGGTCCCTAGAAGTATCTCTGAAAACAGCTGCACAAAACCCCGGGAGTTTGGGGCAGTACACCCTCCACACTGGAAGCAGAGTCCTACCTCAACAAAGATTTAAAAAGTGAAGTAATAGACTGGGAAAATGAGCAAAAAGTGGGAGGGGGGAAACTCAGACTACAAATCTTATTTTGGTGACAAAGAAGATCAAAACATACAACCAAAAGAAGACAACAAAGCCAAAGTTTCTACATCCAAAGCCTCCAAGAAAAAAAGCAAAACAAAACATGAATTGGTTGCAGGCTGTGGAAGAGCTCAAAAAGGATTTTGAAAATCAAGTAAGAGAAACAGAGGAAAAATTGGAAAGAAAAAGGAGAATGATACAAGAAAATCATGAAAAATGAGGCAACAGCTTGCTAAAGGAGATGCCAACATACTTAAGAAAATAACACCTTAAAAAATACTTTAACTCAAATGGCAAAGAGGACCAAAAAGCCAACAGGAGGAAGAATGCCTTAAAAAACAGAAAAAGAGGTCCAAAAGCTCAGGGAAGAAAATAATTCCTGGAGCAAATGGAAGTTCATGAGTTTATGAAAAATCAAGAAATTATAAAACAGAACCAAAAGAACAAAGAAAAAAAAAGAAGACAATGTGAAATGTCTCTAGACAGTTTTTAATTTTTTTACACACAGGGGCTGTTTTTATTCATATTTTCCTCCTGACTGAGCTGCCTCACCCCCCAGCCCCCTAAAGGGCCATCTTCTCAGCCCCCTGGGAATTCACCAGGACTCCTCAGGCTCAGGCTGGATCCCCACTTGTCAGGAAGGCTGGGAAGGGGTCAAACACGACGACTCCTGAGGCAAAGCAGAGTGCAGGGAGCCCCCAGCCCCTGGGGGCAGGAGCAAACTGGTAGGAGGCATCATCCCTGGCTAATCCATGCAGTGCCTGAGTCCACTCCATCAGGCTTTGGCCCCAGTGGTCCCTGTGCCACCACCACTGATGTCCCCACGACCCTGGCAGTGCCCTCTGGAGGTCAGAGCTTGCTCCAGGTGGGGCTCAGCAGGAACCCTCTGCAGCCGCCACACCACCCTGACCTGCTCGCAGGGCCGGTCCAGTTCTCTAAAGCAGCGCAGGTCCCCGGTCCTCCTGTACTGATCCAGGGCTGGCTCTAGCGCAGTGATGGGGATGCTGAAGTTCAGGTGAGGATAGGTGGCCCCTGTGCTGTTGTCCCTAGTGTTGCTCGTGGAGTTCCCCAGAGGCAGTGAAGAGAGACCCCCCACTGGAGCCGCCATGCACGGCACACGTTGTCTGCAGCATCACAGGTGCATCGTCCACCTCCATCACAGCAGACATGATCCCCCCATGAGGGACCGCAGGTCTGGCCAAAGGCCCCAAAACCGGCCATCTGCACATCCTCACCTTCATGGAATTGGCTGGCCAGGACAGTAAATGGAATGCCTTTGAGGTTTTCTTCCAGCTTCAAAACAGCCACATTGTAGGGAGACGTATCCTGGGTAGCAAACACCACTTTCCCCAGACTGGAGAGCTCTTGGGGATGGCAGGCTGCACCAGAGCCCTCTTGGCCTCCCTGGGGGCCACGTGTCAGCAGGTGAGCATGAGGCGTGGGGCCAGCACCACTCTGGAGCCCCACACGCACCCACATTCAATCAGGATGGCCGCTGGGCCCCAGGCTCCGGGAGTGGGACAGCTGCCTTCCTGCCGTTGGGGGTCAGGAGCACGGCCAGCAGGCAGGCGTTGGCGGAGTGGCCCAGCTGGCCCAGCATGTGGGCCGCGGCCCAAAGGAGCGCTTTGGGGGCACACAGCAGGCTCAGGCCCACCCACTTGAGAAGACACCTGTGCCTTTGGTGCCAGGCAGGCAGCAAGCATCGGTGAGCAGCAGCGGGCTGGCGTGTTGCTGAGCACGCCGCGGCTCAGGCTGTTCAGGAAGATATCCGGGCAGAAGCCCCAAACCGGGAGCTGCTGGTGAGCAGTGTTGGTTCAGGGGAGCTAAAGCATCTTTCTTTAGTAAACTAGAACTAAAGGCTCATCTGTTAGATGGAGTGTGTGTTTATGAAGAAGTGATGATCCATGAGGCTAGAAAAAACAAGCCTGGCACCTGGAGTCCAACTCATCTCTGGCTGGTAGATTCTAGTAGAAGTGTATCTAAATTCACCTGTGGACGATGCGGGGTGGAGAAACGGGGAGGGGGAGGAAGAGGGTTATCAAGATACAGGCTACTGTATTTTAACCAATGATTGTGGAGGAGGGGTATCTGGAGAAAACAAAGTCACTATTCCCTTTATTAAAAACAAAACTGGAACATGATTTTTTTTTCTAAAAAAATTAAAAGCTATTATTTTTTGTTCTATTCAAATGGGAGACTTAAATCCAGTGTCCCTAGCCACAAGAGACCAGTTCCACTAAGAAACAAACAGTGGGGACTCAAATTTGAAACCATTTGGGTGAGGGGAGAATCGGTTTTCTGTTAATTGTCTAATAGTGCAGCGGGGCTGTGTTTTTGTTGGGATGTGTGATGTATTATACGTACCTAAATATGGAGCTGCCTCTCCACTCATTCATAAAGTTCAGAAAAGATGGTTGGCAAAAATCTTGATTTTGTTCACTTATCTCAATAAAAGCCCACTGGAGCTCCAACAAAACAAAACAAGGGAGGGGGGTAGAAGGGAGGGAAATAGTAGTAAGGGGAAAGGGTAGATAAAGGCGGGGCACAAGGAGGAAATACTGTGGGAGACAGTGGTCAGAAGGAAAACTCTTAAGGAGGGGAAGGGAGAAGGAAGAACAAAAACATAAACAAAGAGGGAATATGATGGAGAGAAAGACACAAATAGTAATCATAACTGAATATGAATGGGATGAACTCTCCCATAAAATGGAGGCAGATAGAAGAATGGATTAAAAATCACAATTCTACAATATGCTGTCTTCCAGAAATACATTTGAAACAAGAGGATATGCACAGGGTAAAGGCAAAAGCCTGGAGTAGAATGTATTATGCTTTAGCTAAAGTATAAAAAGCAGAAGTAGCAATCCTTATCTCAGATAAAGCAAAAGCAAAAATAGATCTAATTAAAAGAGATAAGGAAGAAACTATATCCTGCTAAAAGGCACCATAGAGAATGAAGCAATGTCATTACTTAATATATATGCACCAAGCAGTATAGCATCCAAATTCCTAGAGGAGAAATTAAGGGAATTAGAGGAAGAAATAGATAGCAAACCTATACCAGTGGGGGACCTCAATCTCCCCCTCTCTGAACTTGATAAATCAAACATCAAAATAAACAAGAAAGAAGTTAAGGAGGTTAATAGAATTTTAAGAGAAGCTAGATATGATAAATCTCTGGGGAATATTGAATGGGGATAAAAAGGAATATGCCTTCCTCTTAGTAGTTTATGGCACATGCACAAAAATTGAGCATGTACTAGGGCATAAAAATCTCACAATTCAGTGCAGAAAGGCAGAAGTATTAAATGTATCCTTCTCATATCATGATACAATAAAAATCATAGGCAATAAAGGGCCCATGGAAAGATAGACTAAGAACTAATTGAAAACTACATAATTTAATCCTAAAGAATGAGTAGATCAAACAAGAAATTATAGAAACAGTAACTTTATTCAAAAGAATGACAAGAAAGAGACAACATAACAAAACTTGTGGGACTCAGTAAAAGCAGTTCTTAGGGGCAGTTTTATATCCTTGAATGCATACATGAATAAAATAGAGAAAACGGAGGTAAATAATTTGGGGATGCAACTGAAAAAGCCACAAAAAGAACAAATTGAGTGGGAGGAGCCAAGATGACAGCTTAGAAGCAGAAAAACTCCATGAGCTGCCCCCATAAGCACCTCAAATGCCTATAAAATATGACTCTAAACAAACTTTAGAGCTACAAGACCCACAAAGTGACAGAGAGAAACAAATCTCCTGAAGGCAGCCTGGCAGGCCGGCAGGAAGGGTCCATTGCTGCTTGCTGGGAGCTGAGCAGAACCCCACATGAGCCCCAGTTTTAGCCCCAGAGCAGCCCCTAAAGCCTGCTTTTGCTGAGTCCCACAAGTTTTGTTATGTTGTCTCATTATTGTCATTCTTTTGAATAAAGTTACTTTTGAGGAGGGACAAGGTCATAAAAGAAAGCAGAATAAATGGGAGGCAAGACAGGATGGAGGGAAATATAGTTAGTTTTTCACAACATGACAATTATTGAAGTTTTTTGCATGACTATAGATTTCTAACCTATAGATCTAATTGCTTGCCTTCTCAATGAGAGTGGGTGGGGTAGGAGGAAGGTAAAGAATTTGAAACACAAAGTTTTAATTATGAATGTTAAAAAAATGTTTTTACATGCAACTGGGAAATAAGATATACAGGCAATGGGGTATATAATCTATCTTGCGCTAGAGGAAAATGGAAGGGAAGGGGATAAGAGAAAGCTGTGTGTGTGATAGACGGGAAGGCAGATTGGTGGAAGGCATCATCAGAATGAACACTGTCTTGGGTTGATGGGAGGGGAGAGATAAGGAGAAAATTTGGAACTCAAAATCTTGGGTAAGTGAACGCTGAAAACTAAAAATAAATTAAAGAAAGGAACAAATAGAAAACTTTTAATGAGGGATCGTGCAAAGGGAGAAGATCGTGCAAATAGAATGGCATGAGCCCGTTAATTTATAGATTATGTGTCAAACACCTCCTCTTTTACTGTATTCTCATTTGTAAAGAGGGGCATGAGAATGAAGAGAAGAAAAAAAGTATAAAATGATAGAATTTAAGGAGATACACAATTAATAATCATAATTCTGATCATGAATGGGATAAATGTATTCATTAAACAGAAGATAGCAAAATGCATTTTAAAACAATCTAGAAATATTTTTCCTTTTTTTGGCTGGGGGGTTGGTTGGTTTTGATTACATAAAAATAAAATGTTTTTACAAATAAATATGTTGTAGGTAAAATTAGAAGGGAGATAGAGAAATGGGGGGAAAGGTTATGCAGCAAATTTCTCTGACAGATGTCTTAGATCCAAGTTGGGAACTGATTCAAATTTATAAGACTGAGAACTTTTCTCCAGCTGATAAATAGCCAAAGGATAAGAACAGGTGGTTTTCTAAGGAAGAAAGTCAAGTTACCACTAGCCATATGAAAAAAAAAATGTTTTGTTTTTTTTTTATCACTAATAGACTCCATCTCACAACCTTAGATTAGCAAATATGACAAAAGATGAAGTGACTGTTGTTTCAGTGATTGCCAGAAAACTGGCAAACAAGTGCACTATTAGAAGCACTGTGAATTAGTCTAGCCATTTTGGAAAACTATTTGGAACCGTGCCTAAAAAGTTATTAAACAGTGTATACTCTTTGACATACGTCAAGGTGATCAAAGAAAGGAGAAATTAAAATAAAACTGTACGTAAGGGGAAAAATGTACCAACAATTTAAATATAAGAAAAAATTGGAATCTAAAGGATTCCAATAGGGAATCTAATAGGAGTCGCCTCCTATTGGGGAATCGCTAGACATATTATGATGTATGAATATACTGGAATGCTATTGTGTCATATAAAATGATAATATGGATAGTTTCAGAGGAAACTTAGAATACCTCTGTGAATTGATGAAGAGTAAAGTGAACAAAACTAAAACAATTTATCTAGAGTGACAACTAGATAGTAGAGAATAAAAATTTCCAGGATTTTAGAATTCTGATTATTTTAATGGTAAATAATTAGAATAGAAGACTGACAATGAAACTCTCCACTTGTCTATCTCCTGACAGGGAGATGATAGACTTAAAATGCTGAATGAAATACATTTTTGCACAAGCCAGTGGAGGAAATTCTTTTGATGGATCATGCATATTTGTTAGGAGGGTTTTAGATTTTTTTTTTTTTTTTGTTATTCAGTGGTTGGTTGAGGGTGGGAGAGATAACACAAGCCCTTGAAAATAAGTAAATGAATGAATGGATATATAAATTACTGTACAAATAAACCAAAAAATAAATTTAAAGCTGCCTATTGTTTCTCACCCAGCCTCCCAGGACTGGTCGCCTACTCAGTGTAAATATGTGTGTCTTCTTAACTACATTGTAAATGCTTCATGGGCAAAACTTTGTTTTAAATTTGCTTGTTATTCCTCACCATCACTGCCACAGTGCTAAATACACAGCATATCTTAATAATTGCAATTGCCTAAATCATTTGAACATTAGTTTTATTCAAAAATAAATTATTAAGTTATATGGTGAAACTGTCCTAGAAATGGAGTAAAAGGGCATGTTTTCAAGATTTGACTCTTTTATTTTATGGTTTATTATAATCTTTATGATTTGGGTCAAGTCATTTTATCTCTTTGAGTCTCAGTTTCTTCATCTTTATAATGAAGGCTGTGCTGATCTCCAAGATCTTTCCTAACTCCCTCTCCAATGGTGTATAAACTAAAGTACAAAGTATTCTGCTGGTTACTGGAGCTAGACCACTAGGCTCTAATCCTGCCATCAAATGGGGAGGAAAATAAAACTGTAGCTCAGGACTACAAAGCATAGAATTTCAAATCTATTATCTCGTTTGATCTTCACAACAACCCTAGATGCTATTTTTATTCTCATTTTGGAGACAAAGAACAAAATAAAGCAAAAAACTGAAACCTAGAGAGGTTGTTCCTTTCCTGGGTCACACAGTTAGTAAGTGTCTGAGACAAGTCTAACCCAGGTCTTCCTGGCTCCAAACTCAGCCTGCTTCCATACTGCTTTTCAGACTGAGGCTTGGGTTGGAGTATGTCAGAATCTACACTGCTTACGATGCGCTGTCTTCAATGACAGATTGTTCTTTGTTGAAGAAGCACAATTCTGCAGATAGCCAATCAGCTGGTTTGACAGATGCGCTTGCTGAACCAAGCAGTTATTTAACTTCATTAAGTGAGCCAACTTATTTTGACATCCCTTGGACATAGTTTAAGAAGAGAGGACCAGCTGAATGAATGCAGCTGTTACCTATTGAAACACTAGGAGGTCAAATTCTAGGGGAAAAATCACATTCGTTTAGAAGAAAAGGGAAAGAAATTGTGTAGGGCAAAACACAAGGTCACTAAAAATTATTGTTTTGAGTTATGTGGGAACCTTTTTTTTTCCTGTGGTTTGTATAAATTACTTATCTATTTGTGATGTTATAGTCCTAGGAGGCATTAGGACGGGTACCTTGCTTTGGAAATCCTGCTCTTTATATCTCCCAATTGTATTAGAGGCTTTTCATGACATGACAGTAGGTAGCACTGGTGGGATGTCAGTCTTGCAGTGCCTATATTAACCATTACATGCAAAGTCCCAAAAGAAACCACCTGATGAGTAGCAATATTGTGCAATAATATGTGATGAAGTACGTGATGAAGCCAATAAAGTTTAAAGGCAATTTTCCATACCTGCTTAATTCTCATAGCTTTACAATGGATAGAGAGCCAGGCCTAGAGTTAGGGAAGACCTGAGTTTAAATTCATCCTCACACACTTACAGGTTGTGTGACCCTGGACAAATCACTTCCCTGTTTGCCTCAGTTTGTTCATCTGTAAAAACAACTGGAGAAGGAAATGGCAAACCACTCCAGTATCTTTGCCAAGAAAACCCCAAATGAGGTCATAAAATGTTAGACACGACTGAAATACCACAATATCAAAATTCTCTTATTTCAGGGGAAAGTCTAAAGTCATTTATTTTTCATCTCTTACTACAGTGGTTTTAATGCTTAGATACTGAAACATATATAAATGAGATGAAGGGAAACAGTAATTCCAATGAAACATATAAGAAGAAATTACTGGAAACAAGAAAGTCTTGAGTGTAGGCAGTATCTCTAAATCCTCAACAATACATGTAAAGCCATTTGTTCAAAGCAGAGATACTTAATCTTCCTGGGTCACTATCTTTCAGAAAGAAACAAGGCATAGGTGTTAGGGGTTTACAGTTGCTGAAGGTTGTACATGCCTAGGAATAGTTTAAAAATCATACATTTAACACATATATTTGTGTTAGAGTTCTTCCTTATCGTGATAGCCATGTACCTTTAATATGTACATTTAATAATGTTGGACCATTTATATTAAATAGGCTGTAGGAATGTCTTCACTGGCAGAGATGAGGGCGATGTGATTTTGTTCGGCTCTATGGAGGCAGTATCATATAGTGCCAAGGAACTGGAAGATCCAGGTTTGAATTCTAATCTTACTGCTCATTGATTGGTTGGCCTTAGACAAGTAAGGCCCTTAATGTCTTTGTGTCTCAGTGTCAAAATGAGGCGCTCGGGCTGAATGATTGCTATTGTCACTCCCAATTCTCAAACCTCTGACATCTATGACTTGGAGAGTCATTTAACCTCTATGGGCCTTTATTTTTTCTTGTATAATAAATAGATCCAGGAATTTTACTGGAAAGATCACATGACATGGCTGGCCAAAAAAACTAGCCTTGGAGTGGGGAAGACCTGTGTTCAATTCCCTTCTCTCAGATATCCTTTCTGTATGATCCTCGCAGTGACCCAGACAAAATCTCTGTCATTTCTCATTTCTCACAGTATGGTAGTACTCAAGCACATTCATATAACGTAGCTTAATCAGTCATTCCTTAATTAATAGGCATTGCCTTAATTTTCAAGGTTTTTTTTTTTTTTGGCTACCACAAAAATTATAAATATTTTTATAAATATTTCTTAATTAATTTTTTTTTACATAAAGGATCTTTTCCTCTTTTACTGATCTATTTTAGGTTTATGTCTAGCAGTGAATTTAGTTATTGTTCAGTTGCATCTGACTCCTTGTGATCCCATATGGGCTTTTCTTAAGAAAGGTACTGCAATGGTTTGCCATTTCCTTCTCCAGTGAATTAGGCAAACAAAGGTTAAGTGACTTGCCCAGTGTTACACAGCTATGGAGTAGCTATCTGAAGCCAGATTTGAATTCAGGTCTTCCTGACTCCAGGCCTAACATTCTATCCACCGAACCATTTAGTTGCCTCTAACACTGACATAGCTGGGTAAAAGAACAAACACCATTCAGTAATTTTTTTTAGTGTTTTAGTCCATATTGCTTTCCAGATTGGTTGTACCCATCCAGAGGTCTCCCACCAATGTACCTATGTTGGGGGAAACAAAATGGAAACCATTATTATTTTACTACCCCCCCCACCTCCAATCATTTGGTGCCTGAATATTAGAAAGTTCCCAACCCCTATGCAAGGACATAGTAGATCAAAGCCTCCCCAGTAGACATCGCTGCTCTCTGTGGATGAGAGGCCCTATAGTTCCGTCTAAAAATTATCTTTTAAAACTTGGAAAAGTTGTCTCTTCCCCTTGTCTCCTGGCCCTGAACAGAGAATGTTTTTGTACTCCGATAGGAAATCCTGCAAAGTGAATTACAAATACTCCCCTTTTTCTCCTTTGGCTAATCTCCTTCTTTCTATTGCCACCCCCTCCCCAGCCTGGGAATTGCTTTATGAAAGGTTATAAAAGCCGTGTGTGTGTGTGTGTGTGTGTGTGTGTGTGTATACATATATGTGTGTGTCTGTGTGTATTTTTAAAAATGTTCAGTCTTATCTCCTGCCTTTAATGTAAGTCACCAAATCCTTACTGCTGTGCCTCTCCCAATATGTTAAGAGAATTCCTCAGTATCTGCTTTCCCAAAGCACCCTTAACATTGATCATCTCTGTAATTTTTCTTTTTTTGTCATCTTTCCCTTGAAACTTTAAATTGTTTTAAGATTCTTTTTTTAATTACTAATGATTTGAAGTATATTTTTCATATGACTAGATAATTTGGGTTTCTTTCCTTGAAAATTATCTGTCCATAAAACATTTATCAGTTAAGGAAGGATTTTTTTCTTATAAATTTGAATCAGTTTCATGTATATCTTGGAAATGAAGCCTTTATCAGAGAAACTTGCTACCAAGATATTTTCCCCCATTTACTCATTTCCCTTCTAATTTTAACTGCAATAGATTTGTTTATGCAGAAAAACAAATGTTGCTGTGCTTAGTTGTGTGCATCTCAGTGGGATCACCATTTGGGGGTTTTCTTGGAAAAGATACTGGACTAATCACTCCATTTCTGCCATTTTCATCACCGTTAATTCCTTCTCTATCTCATTTTACAGATGAGGAACTGAGGCAAATAGGGCTAAGTGATTTGCCCAGGGCACACAGCTAGTAAGTATCTGGGGCTGGATCTGAACTCAGGTCCTCCTTACTTCAGGCCCCGTACTCTATCCCCTGCACCACCTAGTTGCCCTATTCAAAAAATTATTTTCATATAATCAAAACTGCCCATTTTATGTTCTTTGATCTTCTCTTTGCCTCATTTGATTTTGGTTTTTTTTCACTTTATAGATATGATAGGTAATTTTTTCCATGTTTCTTTAATTTTTTAACGATGTAAACCTTTATATATAGGTCATTTACCCATTTAGATTTTATATTCAAAATGATTTTCAAACTTTAAAGTACTAGATATGTGTTAGTTATTATCATCTTTTTTTATAAAATAAGGTGTTCATAAAAATAAATAATATAATAACAATAATTGACATTTATATAATGTTTTCTATGTTCCAGGCATTCCTAAATGCTTTACAATTATGTTCTCATTTAAATCTCATAATGCCCTGGAAAGTAGATACTATTACTATCCCCATTTTACAGATGAGGAAACTGAGACAGGGAGGTTATGTGACTTGTCCAAGGCCAACAGCTAATAAGTGTATAAGGTGAAACTTGAACTCCAGTCTTTCTGACTAATTCTTAAAAATAATTATTGCTTTTCAATATAATTGAAGATCTCGCATTGTTGATTCCTCTTCATTCACATTACTTTTTATCATTTCCCTTGAGATTCTTAATTTTTTTAAACTTTTAAACTTTGTTTTTATTTTTAAGTTCTATATTCATTATCCTTAGATATCATTATTGGCATGGTATTGAATAAATAAATTTAATAATTAATAATAATAAATTTATTTTTATTATGTTAACTTGATCTATTCAAGAACACGGAATATTTTCCCCAATTATCAGGGTCAGTTATCATTTGTGCAAACAGGTGTTTTTAGTTTTATTTATATGGTTCTTCTTTGTATCTTGTAAGACAGATTCTCAAGTATTTTATATATTCTGCATTCTTTTTTAGTTTTATGTAGAAATTCCAATATTTGTATCTATCTTCTTTATATACTGTGTTTGCTAAATTGTTTTGATTAGCTTTTGACTCTTTAGTGTTCTTTAAAAACACAATTGTATCAGATATAAATGTGATAATTTTGTTTCTTCTCATTTATAGTTAATTAATCCTTCAATTTCTGTTTCTTTTCTTATTTTTTATAGCCAGCATTTCTATTGCTCTGTCAAATAGAAACAATGACAATGGGCGTCCTTATTTCACCCCTAGGCTTACTGGAAAAGATTCTTGTTTATCTCTGTTATAAATAATGGTATCTCGTGGTTTTAGATACATAACATTTATCATTTTAGAGAAATATTCATTTCTCCTAAGTTTTCTAAAATTTCTAACAAAAACAGAAATTGTACTTTGTCATTGTCCTTTTCCCATCTATTAATCATATGATTTTAAGAATTATTAGTAATTGGCAAGATTAAATTTAGTTTTCCTGATATTAAACCAACCCTAAATTTCTGGTATAAATCTAAGCTGGTTGTCAGATATAATCTTTGTGATACCTTTTTTTTTAGCTTTTTCATTAATATTGTATTTGAAATTCTTACATCTATAGTTTTTAAAAGTATTAGTTCATAGTTTTCTTTTCCCATTTTGATCATCCCATATCCATGTCACAGAAGGTATTCAGTGTGCTCTCTTTGTAAATTCTCTGTGTAAGATGGGAATTAATTATTCCCTGAATGTTCGACAGAATTAGTTTGTTAGCTCATCATTCCCGGAGCTTTTCACTTGCAAATTAATATGTGGTTTCATATATGGAAATTCAGAGGCCTCTTCTGAAACTGAGTTTCTCAAATTCTCTATTGCTTTCTCTATTGGGTTTTTTTTCAGACCGTTGTAAATATTTATTTATTTCATTTAAGTTGTTGGTTTTGTGGGAAATATTTATGGGCAAAATAGTTTGTAACAATATTCTGTATTTCTTATGAAGTCTTGTTCACTTTTGATATTGATAATTGGTTTTTCTTCTTCCTTCTTTTTAGCCCAATTAGCTATGGTTTATCTATTTTTTTGTGCTCCTCCCCACCCCCCAAAAAAGGTTCTGTATTTATGAATTCAAACTCTCTCTCTCCTTCCTCCCCTCCCCCCTCACTTTCTGTCTCTTTCTCTTTTGATTTTCAATTTGGTTCATTTCTTATTTAATTTTCAGGACATCTATTTCGGCATCTAACCGGTATTTTACATTTTGTTACCTTTCTAGTGTTTTTACTTTCATCCCCAAATAATTGATCTCTTCCGCACCCTCCCATTTTTGTCAATAAACACCTTTAAAGATGTAGAATTTCTACTAACCACTGCTTTGGCTTTGTCTCCAAAATGTTATAATATTGTCTTATTGTTGTCATTTTTAATGAAATTATATATCATTTCTATGATCTGTTCTTTGACCAAACAATTCTTTAGAATTAAATTATTTAATCTCCAGTTGAATTTAATTTTTTTTTTCCAGTTGCCCTAGAACAGTGTCTGGAGCACAATAGCCTTGTAATAGATGTTGACTGGTTGATAAATTATGTTCTATAAAAATATGTATAAAATGGGAATAGTAAGGCAAGGCCAATTACTGCATAATTGTCATGACTAACTCTGGACTTAAAGACTAGATGTGGAAATGCACCTCACTCCTTTCCTTAGACCAGTGGGGGTTTATAGTTGCAGAACTGATGCAGGCACAGTCCATTGCACTGTTGATGTTGCTTTTTCCTTTGTTCTCAGGGAAGGTTGACTAAGTGAATAGTGATAATAATGAAGATGGTAATATAACTGATGAGAAAAACAAAAGGAAATCCATAAAAAGTTAATGAAAAAGAAAGTGAAATGGGGTTCCCTCATACTACAAAGTTAGGTTACCTTGATAACAATATCCTCTTTCCAGGCTGAATGGAGGGATTAGAGGGAAATTCTTAAGAGCTAGATGCAAAATGAATTTTCTTTCATTTTTTTTTTTTTTAAATCTGGAGCCAAAATGGCATTTTTTTAAAACTCAGAATATAAAGAACTAAATCATCCATGTGGAGAATGCCTCTCGGGGCTATGGAAACTTTGACTCCTGTGAAGTTTCCTCTTGCCAGGGACTCGGTTCTTTTGTAATGCATTCTATTTTTCATTTTTAAAAATTGTTGAGAATTTCTAATCAGTTTTCACTGACTTCCCTGATTCTTTGTTCTGAGTGAAGTTACATTCTGTCCCTCTTGTCATCCTAAACATTCTGCTCCTCAAAAGAGAAGGGAAACTAACTGAATTTTTAGGGGGTGTGCCTTGCAAATTCAACTTGCAATTTCATTGCCCCCCAAATCCCAAAGCTCCAAAAGATTAGAATATTATTCCAGCTCAGAATCTTTGAGACATATTCTCTCCCTCCTTCTTGCCCCATTCTTTAAGTCCCAGTCAAATTTTCCAGCAAAATATCTCTCCTTTTTTACCAATTTGTTTGGTCCAGTTCAGCAAATATTCATTTGGTGCCCACTCAAGGTCCTCCACTATGCTAAGAGAAAACAGATCAACTAATCTCAAATGAATCAACTCTTGTCCTCAAAGAGCAGACAAGCTAGTGAGGTGGACGCCAACAAGCAACAATAGTAAAAGCTAAAATGTTGTAACTTTCCGGGAGCAAACCCATCCCAGTGGCATCAGGGCTTCCCTGAGATCATCCATAGTGAATGGATCAAGAAAGACTTCACGAAAAAAGTGACACTTAAGTTCGACCTTAGGGGAAGAGAAGAATTTCAACAAGCAGAGATGTAAGGAACTGTTTCAGACTGAGGAGACAACATATGTAGCGATGGGAAATGACAGGAAGGGATCTGGGAATGGTGAGCAGTCTGGTTCGACCATGTGATTCTGGTGTGAATGAGTGTAATATATAATTATATATATAATATACATGTATATTATATATAATATAACATAATTATATATAATATATATAATAATAATAATATAATATGTAATTAGAAGACTGGAAATTGCAACCAGATTGTTGAGCACCGGGAATATCAGGTTAAGAAGGTTTTATTTTAGTCTGTAGGTAGTAGACAACCACTGATGATTTTTGAACATGAATATGGCACAATCATCAGTGTGCAATGGAAAGATTACTCTGAACACCCTGAAAGATAAAGCAGAAAAGGGAGGCCGCATAGTACACTGGAAAGAGGACTGACTGTGCTGTCAGAGGACTGACTAGTTCTGCTGTTTATTACTTATGTGACCTCGGGCAAGATATTGTCTCTCTTGGCCTCAGTTTTTATGTCTGAAAAGTAAAAAAATGTTTGACTAGATATCATCTAATTTTATGTCAGAAACAAAATTGAAGGCAAAATGATCAGTCAAAATATGTTTATTAAGCACCTACTATGTTCCAAGCAATTTTCTTACCTCTGTCCTCAAGGAGTTCAGAATCAGAAGCTGAGGGGCGGCTAGGTGGTACAGTGAATAGAGCACTGGCCCTGCAGTCAGGAGGACCTGAGTTCAAATCTGACCTCAGACACTTAACACAAAAACTAGCCATGTGACCTTGGGCAAGTCACTTAGCCCCAATTGCTCTCCAAAAAGCCAAAAAAAAAAAAAAGTTGAAAGAGGTAGGGCAGGGAAAGGGGAAGGGGAGCAGATGATACCAGGAATGGGCAATGATTAAGTCCTGCAGCCAGATGGGAAATTATGAGATTGGGTGCCCTATGCCCTCTCCTTAAACAGAAGATTTTGAAAAAGCTATCTAATGTTCCCCCTCTATACTCTCCAATCAGAGGATGGGCCCAAAGGATAGGAGGTAAAGAGGAAGTATAAGCTTCAAAGATGATTTGATCTTGCAGGAAGATGAGTTTCTAGAGAAAATGGAGAAATTCAGTGTAACTGTCAGGTGGGAAGTGATGAAGTGATAGATAGAACATATTTTTTAATTATCTAAAGTGATATCAGGGAAGTTAGGTAGCAGAGTGGACAGAGGACTGGGCATTGGACTTGGAATTAGGAAGACACATCTTTGTGAGTTCAAATCTGGCTTCAGAAACTTACTAGCTATGTGACCCTGGGCAAGTCACTTAACGTTCAGATTCCTCATCTGTAAAATGGACTGGAGAAGGAAATGGCAAACCACCCCAGTATCTTTGCCAAGAAAACCCCAGAGTCAGAAAGAGTCAGATGTGACTGAACAGCAACAACAACATAGGTGATATCTCTATATTTTTGGATTCCAAGCACTGAGCCTTAAACACAGGAGGCTTTTAATCAGTATTTTTTTGTTTATTTGCGGAATTGAAAACTTTAACAACCCCATAGATCAGGGGCATGGCACAGACAGTATAAAATACGTTAAATGGTTTTATATTTTTCCCTAAAAATTTATCTAGGATTTTTTTTTAATTTTCAATATAATGTAAGCTCCTTGAGGACAGAGAATGTTTCATTTTTGTCTATGTATACCCATCATCTAGCAGAGAGTGCCTTTCTGGTGATAGCTGCTAAAAATCATTGTTAAACTGAGTGAAGATGTGCACTTAAGATGCTGAGAGTCACATTCTCATATCCACAAATGAGACACAAAAACTCACATAATTTTGCATGAAAAACATACTAAAAGAATAATAGAGGAGCCAGGGAAGACAAGCCCCATGAACTCAAGAAATTCACTCTCACACATATAGAAATAACAAAAGAATAGTTATATTGCAATGTGTTAACTATATGCATTGGGTTTTGTGTTGAATTTGTACTTCTATTCATTTACTCTTACAGAGACAAATCAGTTCTTTGCTAGAGACAGTCTAAGGGAAAGGAAGGATATTGAAAAATAATGAAATACTTCTGCTAATCTAATATTCTAGTTTGTTGTTGCACTGTCATTCAGAGTTCAGAGTTGGAAGCTGGAAGATTAAGAACCTGAGCTGCTGTTCTTTTATTTTTTCCTTTTTTCTTTTAAAGTAGTGTGTAGTTTAATCAATGTAAGGGAACTTCAAGAATGGGCATGCCCTCCACCAATGCAGTGTAGTAGCTCCTCTGTCACTCAAAGTAATAACATAGGATCATAGATTTAGGACAGAAGGGACCCAAGAGGCTATCTAGATCAATTTCTTCATCTTGCAGATGAGGAAACTGAGTCTCATGGAGATGAAGTGACTTGCATAAGGTCACAGTAAAAGGCAGACCTGAGATTTGAGCCCCAGTTCTGACTCCAAATCCAGTGTTCTTTCCACACTGTCTTTCAGTTTGGCTTTTCAGCGAGTGTGTGTCATAAGCAGGACTTGTATATAATCAATTCTTTTGAATTCTAAGGCCAGCCTTCCATCCTTTATACAATGTCATCTTTCTTTATGCCTTTAAACATATGTTGAACTTAGGAATTCAAATATTTTCTTTATCTGGAGAACTGTTCTTGTAGAACAAATTTCATCTCAACAATCCTGATGCTTTCTGCACAGTGACTGAACCTGCTCCTTTTACTCAAATGTATCAGGTTCCTTGGAGAGGTTGGTGTCAAAAGAACTATCTCATAGTAGAATTACTTCCTGTGAAAATGCCCACGACTGAGACTGCACTTTGCAAATCACAATTTCACTTTTAAAAGGAAACCCCAAAGCCATTTTGAAAGTCTCTGTTTGTTTTAAAAGTGTTATGACCACCACCTACAGTGGCAACTTCAGACAGTCTTAAAGATCCCCAGACTAGCTTGAAGTGAAGTTCTAAAAGATGCTAATTCATGGGGGAGCATTGCCATCAGGGCATATCTAAAACTCTATTTTCTCTTCATAATGCCAGTGCATTCTGACACTCCATACTTCCCTCAGTGATCACAGTCCTAAAATGCCTGCAGACCCACTGCTGCTCTCCCCTCCTGCTGGGCCTCTCTTTACACCTCCCTCAGTCTCTTTACTTCACATCTCCTGTTGCCCCTCATTATCTCCACTGAAATCTCCTCTCAAGAATTATCATCATTGGCCTGCAAATAGGCTGTGAGCAGAATGAAGGTGGACTTACAACCCTGTTTTTCTGGCTCCTAACTTCTTGGAACATCTTAAAAGTAATTAATTCTCCTGTATCTTCTTGAAAGGCTTTTTTCTCCTAAATTTCACCAAGACAGTCTGCCCTCATCCAAGAAAAATAGGAATAAGTTCCTATAATGTTGCCAGATTCCCTACCAAGCAAGAGTTGGAGAAAAAAAGGGAGGTGACTCTTCTCAGGATCCTTTAGACCATTCTGTGAATTTGCATATTTCTTCTGTCTTATCCTCATTACCAAATTGATCTATCACAATAAGGATAAACGTCATTTCAAGGTTGTAGGACCTTAAGATTGGAGAAGTAAGATTGAAAAAGACCTTAGAAATAATCTAGTCCAACTCCCATCTTACCAGATGTGAAAACTAAGGCCCAGAGAGATGAGGTGACCTGTAAATCTTTTCAGCCTCATTGAACGTTATTCTTCCTGCAGCATTCTTACATCCAAACACACTGGCCTTCTTACTGTGTCTCACTTATGACACGCTACATCCCATCTCTGTGTCTTTAGCACTCACCATCCACGTCTGGAATATTCATCCTCTTCACCACTGTCTCATAGATTCTCTCTCTGCTTTTAAGACGTAAGTTTAAGCACTGTCTTCTACATGATGCCTTTTTTGATCCCCTCAAGTGTTATGTTCTCCCTTTCAAACTATTTTGTATTTACCTATTTAGTGTGTGTGTGTGTGTGTGTGTGTGTTTACTAACTTAATATTTATGTTGCATAGGTTTTAGGGGTATTTCTTTTCTCCTCCATTAGCACGTAAACTCATGATGAGGAAAGATTATTTCATTCTTTATCCTTATATCCCTTGCTCCTAGACCAGTTCCTGGAACACAGGACATGCCTAATGCATAATCTTTGATTAAGTGATTTCCTAAGGTCACACATCTGGTGAGTGAGACATGATTAAAACCTGGGCTTGCCAGACTCCAAGTACCCTTCTCTATTCACTATAACACCATGCCTCCTATATTGCATATTTCTTATTGTGAAAGTGACTCCATATTTTTTCTGTTGGTATAACTAAGTGTTTCATTAGAACTAAATAAAAGCCTAAGGAAGTTCTTGCTAACAATATTTACAACAGTAAGGAGCTTCGAACTATATTCTTAACATCACCTTAGCTGAGTCTCGTGAACTCATAGAATTATAGGGCAACGCTCCAGCTGTCTACTTCAGGTATGAGGATTGGATTTAGAGTTAGAGGAATATGGGATACAATGAAGTTGTGTGGTACAGGGGAGAGTTTATTGATTGATAAGTCAGACATTCTAGGGTCACATCTTAACTCCACATTTATTTTCTGTTTGACCTTGGTCAAGGTAGGACTTTTGGGGGCCTTAGTTTCCTCATCTTTAAAATGAGGGAGTTAGACTAGATAATATAGAAATCTAGGATTCTGTAATCTATTCTACTACAATGTTATTCAGTACTAATGTTAAATTCAAGAGATGTCAGTATCATGTGGTACCTTAAGGTAGACCTTGAATGGCGTCTAGAACTTAGATAAGGCAAGAGAAGAGAGTGGCTTGGTAGATGGCTTGCGATGACATATGGTCTCCTAAACCCAATGACAGCCGTATAAATGAGTCTTAGTTCGTAATGTAAACCCATTCCACTTAATTATTTTTCTCATGGCTTTTAAAACCAAGTCTATTTTTATTACATCAATTAAGAAATGGTTTAATGAAAAAACTTCTAAGGGAGAGAACTTGTGTGGAAAACGTGCCTACCTAATCAGGGAGATTTGGGCTTTTGGCTGAGTGAGGAAAAGCCCCAAACCTCAGGTCTGTAGTGGTGGGCAGGACTAGGGTAAATGAGCACAGAATGAGGGCATGGATTGATGAAATGTGGTATTTTTACATTATAACATTTTCTCAAGAAAAGGTAATGGAATAATGGTCTCTAAAGCCGGTGTCATGCCCTGCTCACTTCAAAGCAGGAACCAGCTTATGTACTTAAATCGTTATTTTGGAATCTGTCCAAGTCTGTTGATTTGGAAATGTTTATAAGAATGAACTTGGAAAATACTCCACAAAAACTATCAATCCCTCCAGATTGACCCTGAGTCATTGCCTAGTGCCAATATTTCTTCTATAGGTGGGTAAACAGGATGCAAGGGGGTTAATTTGATTAAAATGACTGAGATTTGGGTTTGCACAAAGAAATTTGAAGCCTTATTTGTACCTGGTAGCAATGTGCAGTCGTCAAAAGAGCCCTAGCCTGGGGGATAAGTTTTTATCAGTATTTTCTGGAAATTGCCCCTCTTAATACTTGCTTCATCTACTTCTCAAGGAATCAGGAGACCTGGGTTCAAACCCTTTTTCCAGTACTAACTAGCTAAGTAATCATGTAGGAAGGGTCTTTGTCTTCTACACTGGCAAGATGATAGCAACCACACTGCCTGTCTCAGTGGCATGAGGGGAGGAAGTTACTATTGCTACCTTGTCCCTTAACTAGCTTCATATAACTCATCTACAGCACCTAGCGTTCTGTCTAGCATCTCACCTAGCTCACAGGAGGAGCTTAATAAATGCTTGTTGATTGATCTCTGACCCAACCACACAAATCATGGATTTACAGATGTGGGAGTCAAGGTGAGCTGGGAAGAACAACCAAAGGGTTCTCTTCTTCCTGATTCTGTGTTGTCCATAGGTAAGCAATCTATAGAATTTTAGGGTCTCAAGGTTTCCAGTTTGGGTCATGAAAGATTAAGTAGCAAACGTATGGCCTTGAAGGGTTAAGAATTGTTAACTGTTTGGATAAATATAATAATAATATTTTCCAGTTACGTGGTGTTTGAAGATTCATAGAACACTTTCACAGAACAAACCTTTCAAACCGACAATTCACATATTATTATGCCCATTTTACAGAGGAGAATGAAGTTCAGAGATATTAAGTGGCTTGATTACGATAACACAGTAATATCAGCGCTGAGATTCAAATTTAGTAATCCTTTCCACATCATGATTTTCCCCACTGTAGTTTCACTATACTCTGGGCAGGGATAAGGAATTAAGTGGGAATTTTTGGTAGTTTTATGGAAGCCACAAATGATATCAGAAAGCCAGCAGAGGACACAGAGCCTATGACCAAATTCCTATGACCAAAAGCCAAATTTTACAATAAAGTGCTGTAAACACATCATAAAAGAAAAAAAAAATTCAGGCTTCTTCTCTGGTATAAAGGAAGGGCCAAAAGTTTTTATGGTTATTTTCCAAATAGCAAGGTCTCTGTACTCCTAACCCCAGTGATGAGGAAGGGACAACTATAATAACATTTGGAGCCCAGGGCCTGAGTGACCAATAACCAAAGAGACTTTTGAGATGTAGTTTTTCTCTTTTGTTTTTGTTTTTTTGCTTTTTTTGGAGGGAGGAAGGCAGGGCATTTGGGGTTAAGTGACTTACCCATGGTTAGTTAAGTGTCTGAGGCTGGATTTGAACTCAGGTCCTCCTGACTCCAGGGCCATGCTCTATTCACTGTGCCGCCTAGCTGCTCCCCATGTAGTTGCTTTCTAAGGACTTCTGCTACTTTCCCAGCCCAGTGTGATCTGACCTGAATTGATAAGTATCTCTGTTTTTTGATGTCTTTTGAAATGGCCACTTTCTATAAATGGCTTGTAGAGAACATAATAGAATCTGAACGACTTGGGAGATCAGATTCTGCCCGGAGCTCCCTGTTATTGTCACTTTCACACAGTTGGATAGGGCACCCCATCCAATGCCGCTCTAATTCTGACTACTGACATTCCTGGGGTCCAAAAAGCGAAAGTTGCAACAAGATAAGAGGGAAGATTGGAGGTGCCATAAAAGGTACCCTGGAAAGAGATTCAGTGACTCAGGAAAACATGTGGAAAGAGAATTGCAACACAGTTCCCCTCAGGTCTTCACCCTCTACTCCCTGTCAAGTCATGTGGAAATTATAAGAAATCCTATGATGTTTTCCAGACTCCATTAATCTATACTGGTAACAATAGTTCTCAGCACAGTATTCAGACATTGGCAAAAAGTTCAAAATCAATTCACAAATTGATCATTATAACAATATTGTTGTTACTCTGATAAATGTCATCTCAATTGTGTTTGCTTCACTCTTTGTCAGAATTCCCAGCTTTTTCTGAGACGACCCTGCTTGTCATTTCTTATAGCACAATAGACTTCCATCACAATCATACACTCCAACTTGTTCAGGCATTCTCCAGCTGATGGACACTCCAAAAAACATTTCTCTGCATCTTTTATTTGAAAAAGCTTGTCAAATCCCTTCTTTCATTCTGTATCAGGCCAGGGGATGCAAGAAATCTGAGCGTTCCCAGGAGTTGTAGAGCCAGGGAAATGTCTGATCTTAGATTTAGGAGAAACAAGGAGAACAGGGAAACTGCGAAATTTCTGGATAAACAGCTCTCAGGTACAAGGTAGATCTGAGCATATGTGATTGCAAGTTGTCTTTCTAATGAAATACAAAAAAGGAATCATATTGCATACATAAGTTCATTGACTTTACCCCTACAGCATTTCTCACATCTATCCCTTCTTCTCACTTAAATGACCACAGTCCAAGTCCAAGTTCTCATCACCTCTCACCTCTACCTGTGAAATAGCCTCCTAATTGTTCTTCCTGTATCCAGACTGTTTCCTCTTCAATTAAATCCATCCTTCACACAGTGTTCAGATTGCATACATTTTTTTTTAATTGTCTTTTTCTGTGTGTGTTATGGAAAGTTTCATGAACTTGGATTTAGCAAAACTGAGTTCAAAGCCCAGATCTTCATTATGATCCTGCAAAAATCTTTCCATTTTTGACGTTCATTCAATATTAAAACACTTGCCTTTCCATTTTTTGAGCCTCAGCTTCCCCAGATTTCTCATATATAAAATGGGGATAATAATATTTGAATTATCTACAAAAAGTTATGAGGCTCAAATATCACACAAATCTCTGGCTTGCTATTCACTATTCACCTCAGAATCATTCACTCATTCATTCGGCAAGCATTATGCCTGGCACCTAGTTGGTACTTAATAATACTTGTTGACTGTTGTATACCAACACAATATTTACAGCACCTACATTTACTAAGAATATGCTAGCATAATTCTGAATCTCAAAATATAACAGACTCTCTACATGGAAAACAGAACCAAAACATTTATTCAAACACCAGAAAACCAAATCCCAGCACCAGAAAGCCAAATCCATCATAGCAACAACAAAATCTATACACAATAACAATGCAGGGGGCACCACCATCCCCAAGCCTTACCCATGCTAGGGCCTTCCCACAAACAAACACTCACAGTTTGCTGCCTGCTTCCTCTCTCTCCCTCAGATCTAACTGTTTTCACTCCCAGCTCTAACTTCCTCTCAGCTCTGCTCTACCCTTCCTGCTCCACCCATTTGGCAAGCTTCTCCCATCACAGACTGACGCGACTAAAGCTTCCATGTGACTCAAGCGGGTCACACGGGTCTGTTAATGGATGGGAAACATCTTCCCATTAAACAAAAATACATTAACAATACAACTGTCAAGTACTTTGGGGCATACTAATCAAAAATAAACTATTTCATGGCTTCTAGTAAATTCTGTTGAGATAAAACAACTTGCAAATGGAAAACTAAATGCAAAATATGTACAAACTCAATATAAGATTTGGAAGAAGGAAAGCACTAACAGCCAGCATGAATCAGGAGGATTCTGTGATGCATTGATGGGGAGAGAGGGCATTTCAAGCAAGAGAACAGCTTGTAGAACAACATGGAGACAGAAATTTGAATATTATGTATGAGGAAGAGAAAGCATGTGAGTTGGCTAGAGTATAGCATGTACAAAGGGGGATAATGTTCAGAAAGTCTGAAAGGTAGATGGGAATCAGTTTGTAAATGGCCTTAAATGCCAAACAGAGGAGTTTATGTTTGATTCTAGAGACTGTAGGTGCCTTCAGAGCCTCTTGAGCAAGGGAGTGACCCAGTGAGACCTGTGCGTATATAGCAACAGCAATCTGAACACTGTGTGAAGGATGGATTTAATTGAAGAGGAAACAGTCTGGATACAGGAAGAACAATTAGGAGGCTATTTCACAGGTAGAGGTGAGAGGTGATGAGAACTTGGACTTGGACTGTGGTCATTTAAGTGAGAAGAAGGGATAGATGTGAGAAATGCTGTAGGGGTAAAGTCAATGAACTTAGCTCCTTACTTGAGTAGGATGAGAGTGAGAAGTGGGAAGAAATGTCTAAGAAGTTATAAACCTGGGTGACTGGAAGATGATTGTACCCTCAACAGAAATAGGAAGTCTTGAGAAGATGGGAGCCTCCTCATGTGTTTAATTGAGTTACAAATTTTTAGACTTTTAGAGGCTGATTTGCAGTTCATAAAGAAATTAGACTTTTAAGTCTATTTGCACATGAAAAGATAAGGAAATTTGGTTAAGATTGGCACAGGTAATGAACTGCAGCAAGGAGTCCCCTGATCCATATTCCCTCCCACATACACACTTCTAAATTATATTTCATATTTCAAGCTGATGGTTTGGTATCCAAAGTTATTTCTTAGATGTTTCAAATACCTTTGAAAAGCAGTTTTCATATAAAGTTGTTTTCTTTCTTTTTTTTAATGAAATGCCCATGTAGCTAATTACTTTATTCATCTTTGCTGGGCTCTAGTGGTAAATATTTCTATGATACAAATGTATGTACTTTATGTTATTATTCACTAAAATAATATAGGACCTATGCTTATATGTTGACATACGATTGGTCATTAGGTGATGGGATCTACTCATAAGTAAGTACTTTGAAATATCATAAATACAGATCAATATTATAATATGCCATTAGTAAGTAATGACATGTTCTAATGATGTTTTGTTATTATGATTTTAATTAATCAATTAAGATAATTGCCTTTATGACAGACATGATTGATAAGGATAGGGACTAAACCTGTCTTTGATGTAGAGAACTCTTTTCACCCTTGTAGTTCACACTTTTTTTTTTTTCCAATTTAAAGACCTACATAGGTCTTTACTGCTTCAGTGCCTGGGGAACTAAAAGGGTAAGTGACTTACCCAGGGTCATCTAGTCAACATGCTTCAGAGTCAAGACATAACTTAGGTCTGACTGGTTCTGATGCTTGGATTTTCCCCTCCATTTTGACCTGATTTTCACTCAATATTAAAACACACACATGCTTACATTAAGACCTATTTAATCAAAGACCTTAGTCGTTGTGTTCAGTAGAATAATTTTTTAAGAGTCATTTGAATCATAGACTATGTTTGAGCGCCCTAGGTCTTCTCAGATAGAAATCTCACATATTTTCATATGATTTTAGAGTTGCAGCCTAATCTAATTCAACCCTATCATTTTACAAAGGCAGAAACTTTGGGTAAAAGGGTTTAGTGGATCACACAGATAATAAATCAAGCCTAGGTCCTCTGATAACAGATTCAATAATGTGAAGTATTCTTAATTGAGTTCACATGTACAATCATTTCATATTCTTTGTCTCCTTTATGGGTGGAAGAATCGTTAGAGAAAGGGAGATAATTTGGAACTCAAAATTTTTTAAAAATGCATCTGAAAAAATGGATTCTCATAGATTTCAAGGGTTTATTTTAATTTGGATCAGGAAAAAATATCCTTACTTTTGCTTCCAACTGAAATTTGGCATTTCCTTCAATAACAATAATTATTATTTAATTCTAAGAAGGGGTCCATAGGCTTCACCAGATAGTCAGAGGGGTTCATAACTCAAAAAAGGTTAAGAACTCATGTGTTTTATGAACTGTTGGTAGAGTTGTGAACTGATCTGAACATTCTGGAGAACAATTTGGAATTATGCCCAAAGGGCTACAAAACTTTGTATATATTTTGATCCAGCAATTCCACTGCTGGGTCTGTATCCCAGAAATCAATGAAAATTAAAAGGACCTATGTGTACTATTTACAGCAGCTCTTTTTTGTGTTGGTGAAGAATTGGAAATTGAGGGCATGTCCATCAACTGGGGAATGGCTGAACAAGTTATGGCATATGATTGTGATGGAATATTATTGTGCTATGAGAAATGACAAGCAGAATGGTTTCATGAAAACCTAGGAAGACTGATAGAGTGAAGGGAATGGGATGAACAGAACACTGTACATAGTAATAGCAGTATTGTAACAGTGATTGACTGTGAAAGGCTTAGCTACTCTGATCAATTCAATGATCCATGACAGCTCCAAAGTACTTAGGATGAAAAATATTATCTACCTCCAGAGAGAGATGATGAATTTTTGAGTATATATTGATGCATATTTTGTTTATTATATTTTTCTTGGTTTTTTTTTGTAACATGGCTAATATGAAAATTTGTTTTGCATGACTTAACATGTATAATGATTTCACATTCTTTGCCTTCTCGATGGATGGAAGAACGATTAGAGAAAGGGAGAAAATTTGGAACTTGAAATTTTTTAAAAATGCATCTGAAAAAATGAACATATTTTTTTTTTCAAAAGAAGGTAGGAAAAAAATAATCCATGTGCTTCTCCATACTGCCTCTCTATAAATCAGTAGAAGACATGACTAAGCATTATCTGCATATTGGAAAACAGAAAAAAAGCAAATGACTAGGCATCAAACATATGTGTCCCATGTTCACTTTTCCCCACAAAATCAGAGACATTATAAAGAATGCTATAGAACTAGTTCTGTATGTGCCCCACTCGACTCCCATGCTGGTTTTTATAAGTATTTTGGATAGTTCAAGATCACAGGGAAAGCTTAAGCAACTCAATTATATTCCCAGGTCCTCTTACTAGTTCATACTTATCTAAGGTGACAATAAGCTCAGTTTTTCTATTCTGAAATCTAGCCTACATATTAACTTTTTTCTTAGAAAGAGTGGAGGGAGGGGCGGAGCCAAGATGGCGGCGTAGCAGCAGCAATATATCGCAGCTCTCATATAGCCACCCCAAAATACCCATGGTATAGGGCTCTGGACCAATCCTAGAACTTCAAAACGCACACAAAGATACTTCCCCCTAAAGTCAGCTCGGCTACGAGGAACCATATCAGCACTGCGAACCAAAACCAGACTGGCCTAAAGCCCCGGCTGTGCCCCGGGGGCGGCCTGATGAGAGGAGCGGCAAGCGGATTATTGAGAGGGGATTGTGAAAGGGGGACATAAGCAGACCTGCCGAAAGGTCTCCAGAGCGGAAAAGCGAAAAGCAGAGGTTTTGCACCCGACTCCGCGTTGCAGCTTCCCGCCCTCGGCCTGCAAAAAGCAGGGGGACTGAGCGATTGTTTTCAGACCAGTGCTCTCGCGTTGAGCGGCCTGGATCTGGATCGTCGTCTTGGGCCTCGGTCTTGGAGTCTTCATTATCCAGTCAGCCGGAAGTCTACGGCAGCCGGGAGAACCCCAGCGATTTGGGACAGAGCTTTCCCTTCTGGAAGCAGAGCCCCACAGAGATTT
>CM053589.1:16089314-16109007 GCA_028646515.1 Pseudochirops corinnae
GACATAGGAGAGAATAGACTGGGGGAGGGGGGATGCACTGGGATGGCTGTTTTGGGGTGGTGGGTGGGGGAAAGAAGGGGAGAAAATATGTAACTCAAAATCTTGTGGAAATGAATGATGCAAACGATAATAAAATTTAAAAAAATTTAAAAAATAAAAATAAAAAATAAAAAAATTTAAATACAAGTTTTCTGACTCCAAGTTCAGTGCTTTTTCTACTATACTATTGAATTTCAGGTACTTTTTGCCCTCATATATCTCTCTCTTCATTTACATAATATTTATTATAATGTAATATTTATACTCATTTTATTTTTATTAATAAACTATCATTCTATATTGCATTTTTAAAGATTAACTCTATTAGAAACTATTAATTTATCAAATGATTGATAGGAAGATAGCTGACCAGCATGAATTCTGTATAACCAGTAAAAAATCCTAACAAAGGAAACCTGAGGATTTTTATACTTTTTCAAGGGAGCTTTGGGAAAATTCTAAGCAATTATCTTTAAACATGTCTTGCCTTTCAGTTGCCACTCAACAATAGAATATATAGCTAAGAAAAATGGAAAATTAATCAAAGATACATTTGTTGTCTTAGAGAGTGACAAATCAGTAACACAATGATTCCAGAATGGAATAAAAGTGCTACCAATCATAGAGATCCAAAGTATTGTCAAAGTATTAGAGAAAAAATCTTCGTATCTGTAATATTTTTAGAATATGCCAGTACATTCTAATCATTTGGCACATAAGAAATTCATTTTGATTCTATAGCTAGAAGTTTAAATTAATAACCTAGTAATTTCAGGTAGTTATTTCACGTAGTTATTGTCATTTTGCCTAGAAGTTTGAGCCTTTTATTTTATTTATTTTTTCAATCAGAAGCTGCCAGATGCTGCAATTGTGCAAACAACCTCCTATCCTACTGTTCTGCCTTTCCCTCTTAACCCATAAGAGGATACTTCAAACCAGTTTTCCCAGGTACAGTTTATAGTATTTTTCCTAAACACTGAAATGTCTGGTCATGGCTACATTCCCCTCTGTTAGACCAAGCTTCTTGAGCATTGATACAGTGACTTACTTAATTTACTGTCTCCTTCAGGGTCCAGCACAGTGTCTTATATTTCATAGGTAGAGACTATATATGGAACCATGATATAATGAAGACAGTACTGGATTTATAATAAGGAGACTTACCTTGGAATCTCACAGCAGACATTTATTGGTTATATAATCATGGCCAAGCCTCAGTTTGTGCATCTAAAAACTGGGAAGAGAATAAAGTAAGACAATAAGGATTTACATAGTTCCTACCATATGCAATTGCTGTGCTAAGCATGTTTTTCTTTTTTTTTAAATTTTAATTAATTAATTTATTTTTAATTTAGAACATTCAGTTCCACAAGGTTTTGAGTTTTAAAGTTTCTCCCCCTCCCTCCCTCCCTCCTTCCTTTCCTTCTTCCTCCTTAAGAAAATCTGATAGAGGTTCTACATATACATTCATATTAAACTTATTATCACATTAGTAATGTTGTAAAAAAGAATTATAAGCAGTGGAATGAATCATGAGAAAGAAGAAAAACAAAACAAAACAAAACAAAACAAAAAGGAGAGAGAGAGCAAATAGTATGCTTTGATTTGCATTTAGACTCCATAATTCTTTCTGTGAATGTGGATAGCATTTTCCATCATGAGCCTTTTGGAGTTGTCTTAGAACCTTACAAAACTGAGAAGAGCCAGATCTATCAAAGTTAGTCCTCATACAATGTGTCTGTAACTGTATACAATGTTCTCCTGCTTCTGCTCCCCTCATTCAGCATCAGTTCATATAACTCTTTCCAGGTTTTTCTGAAGTCCATCTGTTCATCATTTCTTATAGCACAATAGTGTTCCATTATATTTATACATCACACCTTGTTCATCCATTTGCCAGCTGATGGGCATCCCCTCAATTTCCAGTTCTTGGCCACCACAAAAAGAGCTGTTATAAATATTTTTGCAAATGTGGATCCTTTTACCATTTGTATGATTTCTTTGGGATACAACTGCAGAAGTGGTAATTCTGGAACAAAAGTTATGCACATTTTTATAGCCCATTGGGCATAGTTTCAAATAGCTCTCCAAAATGATTGGATCAATTTACAATTCCACCAACAATGCATTAGTGTTCCAATTTTCCCACATCTTCTCTAGCATATATAATTTTCTGTTTTGTCATGTTATGTAATAAGCACTTTTATGAATATTATCTCATTTGATCCTGATAACTCTGGGAGGTAGATGCTAATGTTATCGTCAATTTTTTTCATTACATTTAAGCAAACTGAGACAGACAGAGGTTAAGTGACTTGCCTAGGATCATACAGCTATTAAGTGTCACAGGGCAGATTTGAACTTAGGTTTTTCTGATCCCAGTCCTAGCACTCTATCAACTGTTTAACTAGTTACAAGTATAAATTTTAATAGCACCTCATTAGTTGTTGCAGGGAGGCCACAGGATAATACATGCAAGCAGCCTATCAATCTTAAAGCATAATATAAAATGTCAGCTATAATTTTATTTAATTAGTTATTGGAGGGGGGAAGGTAAGGCAATTGGGGTTAAATGACTTGTCCAAGGTCACACAGCTAGTGAGTGTGTCAACTGTTTTAGGCTGAATTTGAACTCAGGTCCTCCTGACTTCAGGGCCTGTGGTCTATTCACTGTGCCACCTAGCTGTCCCTAAATGTCAGCTATAATTGCTATTTTCATTGGAATAAATGTTTGCCAAATGAATCAACTCCAAGTAAATCTGACAGTACATTGTTACCTTTGCATGCCAGTTTTTCTCCCCTTTCAGATTCTTTCCTTATGCTAATAGATTAATGTGACAGAAACCCTTTTATATCTAAGAATTCACTTCTAAATATTTCTGCCCTTGTTGTCAAGGTGCTGGTTAGATAGGAAGAAAAATTGCATATAGCCTATTCATGAATCTAAATTTTCCAAACAGGTCAGATGTCTTCTCAAGGGAAAACAAATCCCCTATGAATATAGTAATTTACTTTAAGAAAGCAAGGGTATTGGATTGCTGTGGGAATTCTGTGTTCTATGAAAAAATATCTATAAGCACTAAACACTTGGCAGACAGTATGGGACAGTTTCATAGTGGGGGAAAGTGTCTTTCTACCAAAGTCTACTGTACTTGTTTCTCTATTTATCATATTGTTTTATATTGCATACATTAACCAGTCTAAATTGGTGAACAGATTGTTTTCCTGTGTTAGAAATAAGGACAGTGATGTTGACCTATTTTATGGTGAAGGAAAAAGGACCCTGCTGTTAGACCAAAACTTGTAAAATTTGCAAGAACTGGATTTTCATTATACTCCAGACCACCAAATGTCTCTTCCTCTGGTTTTGCTTCCTGACATGGGACAGGATTCTATCTCACCTAGACCTCACCTTCCCCCCTACTGGTTCCCACACAAGCCATCTTGCAGGGCCCTTATCTTACCTAGGTCTGATGAATTGTATAATTTGTCTCAAATTCCTCTTCTGCACAATGCCAGCTCTCAGGCTTGCAGACCCTAGAATAAGCCTCAAATTCATCCTTGAAAGTCCTTTTCCCTACCCTACTCTCAATATCTCTAAAGTATATATATTTTTTCCTATCTCTTCTCTCCCTCCCTTTTATCTGTAACCAGATATATATTGTGATTCTATTTATTCGCTTTTTGGGAGTTATTGATCTTAAAAGGGAGTACATCTCTGAACTGGGCAACAATGAGAAATCAATTTAGATAATCTGCCTACTTATTCTGGAATAGTCCTAGCTTAAGATATTAGTTCCAGCTGAAATCTCAACTTCTAGAGGAAGCATTCCCCAACTCCTCTTAACTTTAGTGCCTTCCCATTGTTAATTATTTTCTATTTATCCTTTATATAGCTTGTCTTGTATGTATTTGTTTGCATGTGGTCTCCCTTACAAAAATATAATCACCTTGAGCGCAGGGATCGCCTTTTGCCTCTTTTTGTTCTTAGCACAATGCCTGGTATATTGGAGCTCAATGAATGTTTATTGATTAATTGATTATTCATGTTTGGAATACAGAGAAAATGAGACATCAGAGGTTCTCAACCTGTGGGTCGCGACCCCTTTGGGGGTTGCCTAAGACCATAGGAAAACACATATTTCCGATGGTCTTAGGAACCGAGACACTGCTCCTCTATCAGTCTCCAGGCAGGTCCGCCCACATGCAGACACTCCCACATATTAGTATTAAAGGGTTGCTGCATTAGGAAGGTTGAGAACCACTGCTTAACACAAAGATGTTTTGTTAATAATAACATATTATTATTATATATGTTATATAACATATAGATTTTATTATATATTATATATAACTATATATGACATATATATTATATATATAGAAGCCATATATATTATATTTATATATATATATATAATATATATATGGGTCCTATATATGACAAGTATCCTTTTTCTATATTATATATATAATATAGAAAAAGGATACTCAGCAAGAATATATAGCCATGGTTCAGGTAGATGTAGTTTCCTCTTCCCCTGCCCCCCTAATCTCTAGACCACATCACATCTGGCCAGAAGAGTTTATTTCACATCTGGCCAGAAGAGTTTATTTGGTCAGAAGCATGGGTGACTCTCTCATGGGGCATCCGTCAAGTCTGCGGGCACTGGGGGTGGCTAGGTGGCACAGTGAATAGAGCACCGGCCTGGAGTCAGGAGAACCTGAGTTCAAATCTGGCCTCAGACACTTAACACAAAACTAGCTGTGTGACCTTGGGCAAGTCACTTAACCCAAATTGCCCTACCTTCCCCCCTCCAAAAAAAAAAGCAAAAAAATAAAAAAATAAAAAGTCTGCGGGCACTGACTCCATGTATGTCAATGCCCTAGCCAACTGGAAGTCAATTAAGTCTCAGGAAAGCATTCTATCCTTTTAGGGAAAAGCTAAGCTCACTTAACGTGGCACGGGATTAGTACATATTGCTCCTGCCATAGTCCCTAATAATCATAATAGTGATGATGATGATGATGATTATGATGGTAATAACAAGCAGCATCAGTGTTTTAAGGTTTGCAGTGTTTTACAAATATTATCTGGTTTCATCCTCACAATAACACTGGGAGGTAGGTGCTATCATTGTTCACATTTTATAAATGAGTAAACCGACAAAGACAGAGGTTAAACGACTTCAATGTCTAGTATATATCTGAGGCTAGATTTGAACTTAGACTTTCTTGATTCTAGGGGCAACCCTTTATCTACTATGCCATCCAGCTGGCACAGAAATAGAATATGGTTTTTGTTCAGTAATGGAAATAAAGTTATCTTTTGAGTCCAGAAGCCTAGGTTTAAGTCCCATCTCTGACAACTACTGACCGAATGGCTCTGAGCAAATTACTTAAATGTCTCAGTATCCCACAGGATTCTTTAGGATTGTAAACTGCTGAATCAGTGCCAATCTGCATAGGTAAAGAGAATTTCCTGACTGGGAATTCCTATAGTAATGAAATGATAAATATAGATCTCTGCCTACCTACACCACTCTCCCCCAACAAAAACCCAAAACAAAACAAAATACTGAATGCCATAGACTATTTTCAGTCTTGGTGACCAATAAGATTTGCTAAAATGCCAGGTCAGAATTCACTTCTCAGTCAAGAATGGATCTCTCCTTCTTGCCTATATCTCTCTTGCCTTCATTAGCTATATCTCATGGGGTTGGTGTGTGTGTTTGTTTGTGTGTGTGTGTGGTGTGTGTGTGTATGTGTGTGTGTGTGTGTGTGTGTGTGTGTGTGTGTGTGTGTGTATGTATCTCCAGTATCTTACCACTGGGCCCAGATGGCTCTGGAAGAGAAAGTGAGACTGATAACTTTGTACAGCCCTGCCTCATTTAAATCCAATTCACTTGCAAGTCACAGCATCACCTTCCTGATGACATGGTCCTCTGCAAGAATGAAGGACACACAAAAGATGTGTGAGCTGGAATTATGTTCTTCTTCAAGTTATAAAATATAAACTTTTTACAATACAACTATTTACAAGTTGTATTCCCCTTCCTACTAGTAGAATATAAGCTATGTGAGGGGAAGTATTATTTTCTATTTTGCCTTTTTGTCTAGCACATTGCCTGTACAAAATGGAACATTTAATAAACGCTTTTTGGAATATATTAGAAAGGACCTTAGATAGCATCCTGTCCAAACTTTTCATTTTTCTGATAAGGAAACATCCAGAGAGGAAATGTGACTTGACAGAGGTCACACACCCAGTAAATGTCAGAGCTGGGGCAGAAATCCAAGTCTTTTGACAATGAGGCCATTGCTCTCACCCTTACATTCCATACCACTGCCTCTCTGGATGCCAGCTGCCTCTCCTTTGGCTCTTTGCACAACAGAAGGAGAACAACTTACTAAATGAAAATTGGAAACCATTCTGTGAATAGCTCTGCCATGGAACCATATACTTTCCCTTTACCCATCACAATATTCCCAGGTGAGGGAAGGATGGCTAAAAACACTGCCTGTGACCATAGAATCCAGAGGCTCAGAGACACATAGAGGTTGTGTCAGGAAAAATTCTCTGCTTACATTTGGAGAGTATCCAGGGTTTAGCAAATCTATCATACCTATGATTTCCTGGATCAAATTTGAAAAATATTCCACAACAAAAACTCTATATTTCAATATCTACTTTCTTAAAAAAAAAAAAAAACAACACAGAAAATAAGTTATCTTAAAGAAGTAAATATTCCCAGGGCTTGTCTATCCATTTAATCATCAAAATATTTTTTTCACTTAAGTTGATTCATCTTACATGAATTTTTCTTTCTCTAAAATGGAGATGGCAGTATGGCATAATAGAAAGAGTACTAGATCTGAACTTAGGAGAAATCTGAGTTAAAATCCAGCATCTATCACTTAGGAGAAATGGACTTTTCTTCCTCAATTGCCTTATATGTAGAATAGAAAGAATAATACTTACTCTGCTTATAGTAGAAGCTTACAAAAAAATCTTTCAAAAATATTAAATGTTTATATTTAAAATAAATATAAATAACATTTTATACAATAATATAAAACAAATGTTGATATTAAACATTAATATTTGAAAATATTAAAATGATATTTTCTGGTCAAAAAATTTTTCCAGATTTTCCTATTTGGCGGTAGGATATGTCTAGGACAAAATAGCCCTTTGTTTAGGGAACTGGATTAGGGGTGGTAAAAAAGGAAATTTTAGAAACAAATAATAAATCTATAGAAAATTACTTTCCTCACCCTGGAAGTGAATGGGCAAAAATATTGTTGGTGGAGTTATGAATCAGTACAATCACTTTGCAAATAAGTTTGGAATTACACAGATAAAGTGACTAAAATATCTATGCCTATAATGTGCAATGCACATGTAAAACCAATTTACAGATAAATAGGTAACCAAAATGCCTTTAACATGTTAGTGAGTTTTGGTACATCTCTCCCAAGCACGTGAAACTTTCCCCATTGGGATGGGTAGATGCAAATAAGCAAGTGCTCTGGAGCTCTTAGGGCTTGGTCAGACATTGAGGATGCCAAGGTCATTCACTGCATCACAAACCATTGTCAGTCATCCTGACTTTTGTCTTGCCACTGGACTTTGATGACTCTGGAAGACAGAGTGAGGCAGACAACTTTGTACAACTCTGCGTCACTTAAATCCAATTCACTCGAGTCAATAAATCATCCTTGATGTCATTGGTTCCCTTAGAAAAATGGAGGACAAGTAACAATAGCTGCATGAACTTATTAAGGCTGAAAATACACTAATAAGATTTAGAGTTATTAACGCATGCAATAAAACTTCGTTAATCTAGTGTGTGCGATTATTTATTCAACAACACCTTTGAGAACAAACTATCAACTTGATTCCTAAAACTTTTAGTAAACCTATCTCATACTGGTACTCGCAACAATATTCCTGATTCTACCCAGCCCATGCCTGTGTATATCTCCAAGAAGTAGCATTTTGGCAAGTTTTTGTCCATCAGTACTGCTCTAGAGTAAACATGGCATGTTAGGGGTGCAACCAAGATGGTAGAGTAAAAGCAGGAACTTACTTCAGCTGCTGCTTCAACCACCTCCAATAACTGTATTAACACTGAACACAACCCACAGGTTGAGAACCACTGGGACTCTAACAGCATCATTTTACAGATAACAAACTGAGGGTCCAGAGAGGTTAAGGAACTAGTCACACATGTAGTAATTAGCAAGGCCTGGATTATCCTGCAAGGGTTTTTTTTTTTTTTTCACTGTACCATGTGGCATAGATCCTGCAACAATTTCTAATGCTGATAATTTCCTACTTGTGATCTGTAAAGAAGTGGAAAACCACATCCCACATAATTTCATTAGAAACATTGAAAATAAGAGTTAATGGACTTGAAAGTACCAGAGGCTTTTTAATAAGTAAGTACTATGAGCTTGGATGTGCTCCAAGACTCCATACAGGTGCTACCACCTCTAGGAAGGCTACACTAATTTTCCCATCTCAAAGGAATCCTTTCCTTTTCAAGGATTCCTGAAGTATTTCTTATCTTTCCTTTGCTCCTATTATATTCTTCTTCATATCAAGCATATTTGTCTATGTTACATCACTTCTAGTAAAGTGCATTCTCCCTAAGGACAAGGCTGAGTTGGTTTTCATCTTCTTATATCTAGGTAGAGTTTTGCATACAATAGGCACTTAAAGTTTTGGGGGGAGGTAAAATGGGACAATGGAAAAAGCTACAAATCTGGACTCATTCACTCATAGATTTTGATATAGAAGGGATATTAGAGGCTATCTCTTAATTCACAGTGCAGGAATTTGGGGCCCATGGAGGGGAAATGACTTGCCTGCCCAGAGTCTCACAAAGAGCAGAGCAGCAGTGGTAGCTAGCATTTGCATAGCCCTTTAAATTCTGTAACACATTTTCCATATATGCTTTCATTTAATCTTGATAATAACTTTAAGAAGAAGATACACATAGTAGAACAGACATCAGAATCCAGGTTCTCAAACATCAGATCTAATACTCCTTTTATTGTACTATCTCCCATCTCCAGAGCACCAGTATTCAAATCCTACCTTTGCTACTCAGTACCTATATGACTTCAGTCTAGTCACTCTGCCCTCTCGAGGCCTCCATTTCCTCATCTGTAAAATTAAGAAGTCATTCTTCAATGCCCCTTCTGACTCAAAGTCTATGATCCTTTCATGTGCTGATGAATTTAGTGACACTAATTTTAATGACTTCAAAGTCCTCCTGCTTTAAGCCTATGATCTTTTTTTTGTTCCTTGCTTCCTGGATGAGTTCCAGATAGGCAAGTTCCAGATAGTAAAAGTATTACTCTATTTAGAAATAAATCTCATTTCCTTTCATTTTTCATTCATTTCCTTTATGAAAAATGCTGCTCCGGATTTGAATTTGAACTACACCTGCTGCTTTTTCTTTATTGGAAATCAATCATCTGTATAGAATCCAATTATGGCATTGGAGGCTGGATATCTGGGTGAAGGAAAATCAGCAGGGGCTGTTGAGCTCTGAAATACAAGGACCCCATATGGATGCAGATGTCCCAGGTTACCTTGAATAGGAAAGGAGAAATACGAAAGAAGCACAAAATTCCATCAATCATCTTTGTATGAATCTCTGGTTTTCTACCTCTGCCCAAATAGTTCACAACAATTCCTCTTAGAGTGATGGATTTGGAATCGCAAGACCTTGCTTCAAATTCTACCACGGCCATTCATTAGTTATGAGATGAAAACTCTCTTGATTTCTCTGGGCCTTAGTTTCCTCAAATGAAAATGAAATGTGGTAGGGGTGGGTGATGAATAAGAGACAACATGACATAGAGAATACAGAGAAGCTGACTAAAAGTTAGAAACACCTGGGTGCAAGTACTGTCTTTGGCATATTGACTAGGAGATCCAGGAAAAGACACGTAACCTCCCAGTTTTCCAGAAAACTCTACATTCCAGAACACTTTGTAGTTAGGAAGGAAGGAAGGAGGGAAGGAAGGAAAGAAGAAAGAAAGGAAGGAAGGAAGGAAGGAAGGAAATAAGGAAGGAAGGAAGGAAGGAAGGAAGGAAAGCAGAAGAGAAAGAAGGAAGGAAGGAAAACAGAAGAGAAGGAAGGAAGGATGGAAGGAAGGATGGAAGGAAGGAAAGAAGGAAAGCATAAGGGAAGAAAGGGAGGTAAGAAGGGAGGAGGAAGAAAATAAGGAAGAAATAAAAATAGAATATAGGAAGTTATCTGACTGGAAAACTCTTTACTGCAACAAAATCACTGTTCTGGACCAGGGGAAAAAAAGTTAGGGGGTTTGACTAGATCAGGGGTTCTTAACCTGAGATCAGGGAATTTTTTTTCATTTATTTTTCAATATTGTTAAATATATTTCAATATATTTGGTTTCCTTTGTAATCCTATGTATTTTATTTTTTGTATTTAAACACATTAGTCTGAGAAGGGGTCCACAGGCTTCACCAGATGGCCAAAGGGGTCTAAGACACACACTAGCTGTTCTTGAAGGACTTTGCTAGTCCTAAATGCTGTGGGCTGGACTTCCTATGCTATGAGATTCTCATGCAGTACTTTGTCCCATTTTATAGATGGGGCAACAGGCTCAGATAGTGACTTGTTCATCACTACACAGCTAGGGAAGCAACACCTAAATCTAAACTTACATCTTCCTGATTCCAAGTTCAAGTCCATTGCATCATGATGCAGATGACCAGCCCAATTTCATTGATGTATTGAAGCTTATTGGTACACAGTAAGAGTGAGGGATAGTCAGTGGTCATTTGACATGCTACATCAGAATCCTCTCTGCCAAGGGCATACTGGGCATACCCATAGGGATGGAGTTGTCCCCATAGGGAGGGCATGGACAACAGTTACACAGAATAGACAGGCAAGAATGGGCTATGATTTGCATCACTGCAGGAATTAGCCATGTACATTTTGAAAGAACTCAGTGACCATCTGGACCTAGTATCATAGATTTCAGATCTGAGGATCCTAGATAGGTAGTAAACATCAGCAGCTGAATTTGAACCAACATCTTCTGACTCTGAAGTCAGTTGGCATGGCCTTTTAGTTATAGAGAAATTTTCACCATAGTCTTTGCTCTGATGGAATTTGACCTGTGTTATCCATTCAATTCATGAGAATCAGAAAGGGAAATAGAGTTTTAATAGTCCTGCATTTCACATCTCTGACTTTGTTTAGCCAATATCCTGAATTGAAATTGACATACACAGTTTAACAAAAAGTCCAAAAAGTTTCTTTTTTCTTCCAGTGAGTCATAGAATCTTAGAGGAAAATTTGCCACCAGCCCTCCCCCTTTTGTTTTATTTCCTGAGAAAGCTTTCAGCTTTCCTCTTGGAAGAAGCCTATCTCTCACCTATTCCATGGGAAAATTGTCTGCTTTTCAGTTTCAGAGGGAAGGGAATTGGTGTTTGATTTTCTTCAAGCTTCAAACAGACCTATCACTTTTTGCTGAAGAAAGTGTCTTGTCTATTGTGGGAATGTCCCTAAATGCATTTTAAAATTCTAGACACATGATTCCTAGGAGCCAGTTTTATTCACTTGACTAGATCGGCTCTGTTGCAAATAAGTATTCCTCTCCTCTCCTTCCTTCTCTCTCCTACCTCCCACCAACCCCTCCACTCTAGGGCCAGAAAAAAATCATCTTGCTCTGAAAAGGTTGAGATATTGAAGCATTTTCATTACCTCAGTAAAATGTCTGAATTTTCCAAAATGATTCGAGTTAGGGATAGACAGCCCTCAGCTAGTCATTGAACAGGGACCCACCATGAGATCTTTCTCTAGAACAGTCAAGTTTTACATTCAACTAAGGATTTTCTATGCTGTCAAATTCTTATCTTTAAAAAAAAATTTTAAAAAAGCTCTCACCAGGCCATGGAGAATTTACTCTGTATGTGTGTACATTTTTAAAGAAAAAACCTCACATACACTAAGATATAACCCACAACTTCCACTGGGATGATCATACAGGAATATGTATAGGAGAGATAGGAAGGATTCTTGGTGGTTGATGAATACATTACCTACTTATTTAATTCCTGTTCTTATATATTAGGATTTATACCTACTTGCAAAAGAGATTAAGGGAGGCTTACTTTCTGCACATATTTAAACGGTTTGTCTTTTGGGTCTATCTCAGATTATAAATAATCAGAGGGAATTTGGAAAGGCCTTAGAATCATTTGGTACTTAATAAAATGCTTTTCTTTTAAAATGATAAATGGTTCCTTAAATATTAAGTGCCTCCATTAAGAGCAATTAAAATGCTGGCTATGCTAGATTAAACACTGAAGATAACAACTTGACCCCCCTGCCCTCTAGAATTTACTAAAACAGCCAACAACAAAAGCCTTTCCCCATTAGCATATCTGCATATTGATGAGCAAAAATGCTAATCAATTTTTTCCCATGAGATTTTGGGCTTAACTCTTTCCCTTCAAGCTCTTCCATACTTATATTCTACTCTTTAATGCCACACTAAAATATTCATGGAGAGTTTCTAAAGGCACCAAGATCCTGGAAGGGACTCCTCCACCTCCAGCTTCTGTTCCAAGGATCCTTGGGCTATAAAATATAATGGAGAGATGTAAGAACCACGATTTCATTTCTCACTAAATTTGAGAAATATTGGTGGTATGATTAGAATTCACAATCAGGAGAGGGAGAGTCAAGATGGTGGCTTAGAAGCAGGAAAACACCGGGGCTCCCCCCATAACCACTTCAAATACCTATAAAATATGACTCTAAACAAATTTTAGAGCTACAGAACCCACAAAGTGACAGAGAAACAAATCTTAAACTGAAGGCAGGCTGGCAGGCTGGCAGGCCAGCAGGAAGGGTTCATTGCAGCAGGCTGGAAGCAGAACCCAGCAGTTTTAACCCCAAGGTGGCCCAGACCAGTAGCAGCTGGAGGGACTTTGGGAGAGTGGATCAACAGAAGCAGTGGTGGTTTCCAGAATTATCATTCCATAAATGCCAAAGACAAAGTAAAGGGTCAGTGGAACCTTGTTAAATCTAGGGGGGAATGAGTGTGGTCCATCCTCTGCTCCCAGAGTGAGAAGCAAGGGAAGTGAAGGCCCTGTAGCCACCTCCACATGGCTGCTTCAGGGCTCCTGGCCTGCAGATAGTAGGGGGGCCAAGTGACCATTCAGAGGCTAAGCACTCTTGCTGTAACCTGCCTAGATCAGGATCATGGTCTTGGGTGGTGGCCCTCAGGTGTGCGACCATTGAGCCAAAGCTGGTGGGGGCTGTAGAGATGTCACCCTCCTAATAGCTCTAGCAGCTGCAAAACCCCAGCAATTTGTGACAAAGCCCTTCCCTCTGGAAGCAGAGTTCTACTATGGCAAAAAAGGTCAAAAGTCTTGCCACTGGCTGGCAAGATGAACAAACAGAAGATGCAAAGCAACCACAGGTGTCCAACTTTAGAATCCTTTTTTGAGGACAAAAAGGATGAAAGCATGGAAGAGGAGAAAGACAACAAAGTCAGAACTGCTGCACCAAAAGCTTCCAAGAAAAATATAGACTAGTTACAGGCCATGGAGAAGTTCAAGAAGGATTTTAAAAATCAAGTAAGAGAAGTAGAGGAAAATTTGGAAGAGAAATGAGAATGATGCAAGAAAATCATGAAAAGAGAGTCAACAACCTGACTGAAGAAAATAACACCGTAAAAAATAGATTAACTCAAATGGCAAAAGAGGCCCCAAAAGCCAATGAAGAGAAGAATTCCTTAAAAAGCTGAGTTTTTCAGATGGAAAAAGAATTACAAAAGCTCACTGAAGAGAATAATTCCTTCAGAATTAGGTTGGAGCAAATGGAAGTGAATGACTTCATGAGAAATCAAGATACTATTAAACAGATCCAAACAAATGAAAAAATAGAAGGCAATGTGAAATATTTCATTGGAAAAACCACTGACCTGGAAAATAGATCCAGGAGCGATCATTCAAAAATTATTGGACTACCTGGAAGCCATGATCAGAAAAAGAACCTAGAAAGCATCCTTCAAGAAATTCTCAAGGAAAACTGCCCTGATATTTTAGAACCAGAGGGCAAAACAGAAATCAAAAGAATTCACCTATCACTTCTTGACAAAGATCCCCAAAAGAAAACTCCTAGGAATATTATAGCCAAGTTCCAGAGTTGCCAAACCAAGGAGAAAATATTACAAGCTGCCAAGAAAGAACAATTTGAATATTGTGGAAACACAATCAGGATAACCCAGGATATAGCAGCTTGTACATTAAAGGATCAAAGGGCTTGGAATGTGATATTCTGGAGATCAAAGGAGCTAGGATTAAGAATCACCTACCCAGCAAAACTAATATAATGTTTCAGGGGAAAATATGGTTATTCAATGAGGTGGAGGACTTTCAAGAATTCTTGATGAAAAAAACAACAGAATAGAAAATTTGACCTTCAAATACAAGAAGCAAGAGTAGCATGGGAAGGTAAACAGGGAAAAGAAATCATAAGGAACTTATCAAAGTTGAACTATTTACATGCCTACATGAAAAATGATAATTGTAACTTATGAAACTTTTCTCATTATGAGGATAGTTAAAAGGAATATAAATATATATATGTATACATACATATATGTCTTTATTGGAGGGTATATATGGATATGAATGGTATACAGAGGGCATAGGATCAATTGAATAGGCAGGGATGATATTTAAAAGGTGAAATTGAGAGGTGAGAGAGGAATATAATGAGAGGAGATGAGAAGAGACAGAATGGAATAAATTATCTGATATATAAGAGGCAAGGGATAACTGTTACAATGAAGGGGAAGAACAGGAAGGCAAAATGGAATGGGTCAACTTTACTCTCATTTAATTTGGCTTAGGGAGGGAACGGCGTACACTCTGGCATCTTTTTGTAGAGGTGATTGGTGAATTCTTTCAACCTCTGTTTTGCCCTCTGGTTCTAAAATATCAGGGCAATTTTCCTAGAGACTTCCTTGAAGGATGATTTCTAGGTTCTTTTTTTGATCATGGCTTCCGGTAGTCCAATAATTTTTAAATTATCTCTCCTGGATCTATTTTCCAGGTCAGAGGTTTTTCCAGTGAGATATTTCACATTGCCTTCTATTTTTTCATTTGTTTGGATCTGTTTAATACTATCTTGATTTCTCATAAAGTCATTTGCTTCCATTTACTCCACTCTAATTCTGAAGGAATTATTCTCTTCAGCGAGCTTTTGAGATTCTTTTCCCTCCGGCAAAATTGACTCTTTTTTTTTTTTTGATGTTTTTATTTTATTTTTTTAACTTTTGTTTATTTTTAGTTTACATCATTCATTTCCATGAGATTTTGAGTTACAAATTCTTCTAAATGAGAGGATTAACCCCATTCTGTCTCTCCCTGTCTCCTCTCATTATATTCCTCTTGCACCTCTCAATTTCACATTTTAAATATCATCCCATCCTATTCAATTGATCCTGTGCCCTCTGTCTATGTACACATATATACACACAATCACATCTGTATTCCTACTCATATATACTCTCCTATATAGACATATGCCTATGTATACATATATATATATATAGAGAGAGAGAGGGGGGAGGATAGAGGAAAGGGCAGGTTGGGGGAGAAGGTTGTCAGAAGCACACACTTCTGTAAAGAGACAGGGACAAAATAGAGAATAGAACAAGTGGAGGGGGGTAGGAATTGAGGGAAATATAGTCAGTCTTTCACAATATATCCACTATGGAAATGTTTTGTGTAACTATACATGTATAACCTATATTGAATTGTTTATCTTCCCTGTAAGGGTGGGAGATGAGGGAAGAAGGGAAAGAATCAAGAATTTAAAGCTTTAAAATAAAATATTTTAAAAATTATTATTATCATTATTATTATTGTTATTATTATTATTTATATGCAATTGGGAAATAAGATATACAGGCATTGGGGTATGGAGATCCATCTTGCCCTACCAGAATGTCAGAGAGGGGATAGGGGAGGATATAGGAGAGAGCAGATTAGGGGAGGGGGTATAAAGCTGTTTTGGGGTGATGGGTAGGGGAAAGACAGGGAGAAAATTTGCAACTCAAAATCTTGTGGAAATGAAAGATGTAAAGTAAAAATAAACACAAAAGTTGATTTTTTTTAAAAAGTGCTGTTATAAACAAAAAAAAAACCAAGAAAACAAAACAACAACAACAACAACAACAAAAGAATTCAAAATCAGATGGTTGTTAGTGAGTAGTTTTTTGAACTGCTAGCATTCCAATCCCATTTCCCTAAGCAAGTGACTGAGTCCTGGACTGTCCTACCACCAATTTTGTTTTTCTTCTCCCTCAGGCTCTGAATGCAATAAATGTCATAAACCCTACTTCACTTGGAAAGACTAAGTGGCCCCAGTAGTATGGAACCTGCAAAGATGACCCCAATTCTCACTCCCTGTTTGCTCAGAAACATTAACTTGTTTATATTAGACAGGAAACAATTCATGGAGAGTTATCAGAAATGCCCTTCTGCAGAATAAGGTTAGTGAGTTCCTTTCTCCTCTTCTCTACCATTTACTCCTGAATGGTGGTGAGAAGGTTAACTCCAATCTATTCCTCTTGTCTCCCATTAGTTTTCCTTCTTTTCCTATTCTGCTGAGTTGATTTAGAGCTAAGAGGAAATACAGGACCACCTGTTTACAGATGGAATCTACCTCTGGAATCATTTGGTCCAGGTTATCTTTCTATGTTTATGTGCATACCCACATGCACGCACATGTACATACACATGCATGCATGTATACATACATGTCTGTATATGCATACATGCATATGTGTGTGCACTTATGTATGTATGTATACATAATATTTATATATAATGTCATGTACCACTTTTTGAGAATTTTTACAATGTATTTTATACTCAAACACCAGAACATAACAAATATAGAGTAGAGAAAAGAAGAAAAAAATATGTCATAAACTTTGATAATCATTTTGGTGAGATACAGGCTCTGGGAACCCCCTTGAGCTCTCCTTGAATCTTCCCACAGGAGGCATTTGCCTGAGGCTATAAGCCTTTCTTTGTGGCTCTGCCCAAACCTTTGTTACTAGCTTAGCCCTCCTTTGTCCAGCAACTTCACATCCTTGATCCTCCCAAAATATCTACACCCAATTTTTTAAACCCCTGAACTTGCCTAGCCCATCATTGTCTGTCATCTCCAGGTAGCCTCCCTCAACTTTCTACCATTAATCACTCATTATGGGAGTCTGATCTTATCTGACACCTGCTGAAGATCCTCCCCAAACTCCTTCTCTAGACCACCCCTAGATTCCTCTCACAACCTTTCTGTATATCAGACCCCATCTTGCCTCCATGAAAAGAGGAAGGCCAGAGAATGACCTAGTTCAGACTCACTCTAAGTCAGATGATTCTGGCCCACTTACCCACTGCAAGCATCACAGATACTTAGGCTCCTTAAGAGTCTACCCATTATGATGAACTTTCAATAAACTTTGCTTTTCTTTGACTGAGAGACGACTTGAGTTGAATTCATTCAGCAGGATCCAGTGTGTTGGTGGGGTTTCAAGCACTCCTAACCCTATACCTCAACATTTTATGTTTCCCTTACCTCATCAATTTAATATCATTTTTGGACCTTAATAAGAGCCAAAGCCTGAACTAATCAATCAGACTGCTTTGTTGGGCTCTAAAAATGCCTTTCCTGTGTCAAAGACCAGAAAATGTTGAATATTGGGACTTCTCTTACTTTCCCCAGAGATGAGTGCTGTGTGGGGGAGGCTTAGGTATCCTGGGATCAAAATTTCCATCTGAACTACTTCGTCAATTTGTATTCACAACTTATCCAACTAAGAAACTTCCTTACTCATGGTAGAATTAAACATATGGAGACTGTGAATCTGAGGGACACAGACATCCTGGGATTCTCCTAAAACATCTAAAAACTTTGTTATTCTTGTATCAGTTGGTCAGAACTTATGTTTTGGCTCCATGCATCATGTGTCTTCTAGCTTTAAGGGAACAAATTATGGATGTGTATATATATATATGCATGTATGTATGCATATGCATATATAAATATGTATGTATATATAAATATATGTAAATATATGTACATATGTGTGTATATATTATTTATCTTATCAATGTATCTATTTATTGTTTATTTATTATGTATATTTATATACAAAATAAGAAAAGAGGGGGAAGCATGTCATGTGCATAGCAGAACATAAGAGAGGATTCAAAGTGGATAACAACAAATTTTCATTTTAAGAAAGGCTGCATGATAAATTCTCCATGTTACATTGAGAGCTGTCCATCTTTTCATTTTTGCTTCCTTGCATGTTTTCTTTTGTTCTCTGCTGTGCACTTTTTACTTTGTTCTTTTTCTGCCTTTTCTCTCCCTACCAACCTCCCACCCCAATCCAAGGCTACAATTAAGTGTGGATATATTTATATATTCATATATATATATATATATGCATATATATATTTATACACATAAATGTATATATATAATATACACACACATACACATATATACACCCATATATAGACATATACTTTCCTTAATAAATTCTGCTAATCTTTGTTTTATGTTTGTGCATATCATTTATTTCCTAATTGTGACACCATCATATTTAAATTGTGTTTTTTTCTTGTTGCTTTTAATATTTTCTCCTTGAACTGGTGGTTTCAGGATTTGATTATAATATTCCTATGAATTTTCCTCATATGATCTCTTTCAAGTAGTGATCATCAGATCTTTTTTTTCCCCAGAAATTATTTATTTATTTTCAGTTTTCAACATTCATTTCCACAAGATTTTGAGTTACAAACTTGTTCCCCATCTCTCCCCTACCTCCACCCCAATATGGCATGCATACTGATTACCCATTCCCCCAGTATGCCCTCCTTTCTTTTGCCCCAGCCCTCCACTTCCCCCTTACTTCCTTGTAGGGCGAGATAGATTTCTATATCCCATTGCCTGTATATCTTATTTCTTGGTTACACATAAAAATAATTTTTAATATTTGTTTTTAAAACTTTGAGTTCCAGATTCTCTCCCTTCTTCCCTCTTCACCCATTCCCATTGAGAAGACAAACAATTCAACAAAGATTATACATGTATAGTTATGAAAAACATTTCCATAATAGTCATATTGTGAAAGACTGTTATTTCTCTCCATCCTGTCCACCCCCCATTTGTTCAATTTTCTCCTTTGACCCTGTCCCTTTTCAAAAGTATTTGCTTCTGACTCTCCCCTTCCCCAATCTGCCTTTTCTTCTATTATACCCCCTCTTATCCCATTTCCCCCTACCTTCCTGTAGCATCAGATACCCAAATGACTGTGTATGTTATTCTCTCCTTAAGCCAAATCCCATGAGAGCTTTCACTTCTTTCTTCCACCTCTTCTCCTTCATTGTAGAAGCTTTCTCTTGCCTCTTTAATGTGAGATAATTTACCCTATTATATCTCTCTCTTTCTTTTTCTCCTGATATATTCCCCTCTCACTCCTTAATTTTATTTTTTAGATATCATCCCTTCATATTCAACTCACCCTATGGCCTCTATCTTTATCTACATACTTATACAGATATATG
>CM053589.1:16109507-16126276 GCA_028646515.1 Pseudochirops corinnae
GTTCTATAAAATAATTTTTGGGTAGATTGATTGGTATAGCACTAAATACATAATTTAATTTAGGTAAAATTATCATTTTATTATATTAGCTCGACCCAGCCATGAGCAGTTAATGTTTTTCCATTTAGTTAGATCTGACTTTATTTGTGTGAAAAGTGTTTTGTAGTTGTGTTCATAAAGGTATTGGGTTTGTTTTGGCAGGTAGATTCCCAAATGTTTTATAATGTCTACAGTAACTTTAAATGGGGTTTCTCTTACGATCTCTTGCTGTTGAACTTTGTTGGATATATAGAGGAATGCTGAGGATTTATGTGGGTTTATTTTATATCCTGCAACTTTGCTAAATTTATTTATTGTCTCAAGAAGTTTTTTACTTGATTCTATATAGTGCCTTTAAAAAAAAAACGTTCACTTAAAAAAATAAAAGATTTCAGTTAGGAAACAGTGTTGAAGCAGGTGGACATAGCACTTTTCTGCTTCTACAGTTATCATTGTGGCAGTAACTGCTCAGAAAAAAAAAATGTTGACTAACATGACAAAGAGGAATCCATCAATTTGGATGACTGCTGATGCTTCATAGACAGGAAAACTATAGAGGTCATGCCAATGGCTCAAGCCTGGTTCCCCAGATGAATCAAATTTCAAGGACACTTTTCCTGCCTTTTAAAGGAAAAACTCCCCATCAACTTTACTTTTTTTTTCTTTCTCTCCCTACTCCTCCCATTGAAAAAATAAATAAAGAAAAGAAAACTCATATAGCGAATGTATATTTTCAAACAAAACAAAATGTCTCAAACTTGTTCTGGTGAAAGGTAGGATCTGTCTTCAGCTGTTCTCTGGAATTATGGTTGGTTATTGCACTGACCAGGATCCTTAAGTCTTTCAAAATTGTTTATCTTTACAACGTTATTACATCACTTGTTCTACTGACTCTTTACTTTCACTTTATTTTCATATTACTCTGCATTAGTTCATACAAGTGTGATAAAGCCTGGTCAATGGGAACTCCATCCTCAGAGCTCATGCTCTTCCTTCTTTCAACCCACGTGGAGGAAACTGGGTAGCCAGCTTCTGGAAAAACAAACAAACAAGCAAACAAAAACCTGATGATATATAATGGAAGGGCCCTACCCCCAGTTTGGAGAATTTGTAGATTGTTTCTCTTTCCAGACTACTAACTGCATGACAAAAAAAGAGAATTGACTGACTGCTGAACTGACCAAAGTAAGGATCTTTTTTATTATTTCCTATATGATTGTGTTGGAGTTAGAGAAACATGCTTAAATCTCATTTAAGTGGAGTGATGGAAATGGTTGCTACCTTATATAAACTCTGAAAGACTGGAATAGTGAGCATAAAAAAGAAGTTGAGTAGAGTCCATGACAGGATTTGCCAAAAGCCAGATGGTAAGGAATGAAGTGATAAACAGACTGTTTTGTCCAGCAGAGATGAAAAGCGACTAAGAGGAAGCTAGAGCAATTGCTTCAGCAGCTTTAACAAATTTTTAAGTGAACTTGGTAGGATGAATGCAATGTAGAAACCACTTGGAACTTCACACACACAAATACACACACACACACGTATATATATTTTTTTCTTTTTTGTTCATGGTCCCTGTACTAATTACTATTTTTATTGTATTATTTTTTATAGAACATATATTTAGTTTTAGTCTTCATATATTTATTTATAATTTTTTTCCTTTACTCTATCACCTTGTCCTTTTTTTCTCCAAAGGTACTACATATAGCCAAAGATATCTATATTCCTGTTAGTTGATAAATTTCACAAAATGATTCACAAAAAAGGAAGGGAGAGAGAAATGGAATTTTTGTTTTCTCCTTTTATCAACTAAAAGTAAAATTCTTAGTTTTGTCAACAATCATCTTTACCATAATCCTTCAACCACTGGGACTATGACCCAGGAGGAGACATACATGTCTTTTAGCAAAATAATGAATCACATATCCCACCAGAATGTAGCTAAGCATATGCTCAGCTTATTTGGAAGTGATTTTAACCCTTGGTTCATTGTATTAGAGAGTATTATAGGGGGAGGGATTTCTCCTTCCATTTTAACAACCTGTCTTAATCATTTCATCTCAGAGTTTGTGGTATTGGTTATTACTTAAAGTCATTCTTATTGAGTTAGCTTAGATTCATTACTTCTTTTTTCAAGGGAAAAACAAAAGACAGAACAAGTTTCTTCTGGAAAACTTTGTTTTCCGTCTTATAGAAACTACATTTGAAAAAGGGAAATTGATTTGTTTCTTTTCTGCTAATTTCTATGACTATTTCTTTTGATTTTTTTTCTCAGCTCAAATTCTGCTGCCTCTTTTCTTCTATTTCCTCTAATTACTTTGTTCCTATATAATTTTCAGGACAAAATAACCATGCAATTATTTTGTAACCACACAATAATCTCTAGGACTATGCTGAAATCATTTACGTAATGTGCTGGCATGAAGACAAGGACACCCATTGATGATCCATGCCTTGTGGTATTTACCAGAAAACAGATGTGAATACAGTTTGTCTGGGAAAAGCTTTCTTGAAAAATTAATTCAAAGTTGGATGTGAATATTGTCACATGGACCTTAAACAAGCCAGGAACAAAAAACAAACACAAAAAAGCATTGGTTGGGTGAAAAATGTGAACAGGAGAAACTGTCCAGATGGATGGCAGTGGGACAAAAGTTCAGTTCAATCTTGTTCAACAACATTAGTATCAGTAATGAACACGAGGAAGTAAACAACATATTAAATCAATGGGTAGATGAGAATGAATTAGCTATTACTTACAACACTGGGGTGACAATTACTCATAGTCGATATGCAAAGGTTGAAAGAGAGAGATGGGGAGGAGGTTTTTCAAAGGGCACATCAATAAAGGGAATGGCCAATTGAATGGAGAGATCAGACTGCATTTTTTGTGTGAATTGCTGCAAATTATTCTTTTTAATATATAACTTTTTTTTACTTCAGACATCAGATCATTGTGTGTGAAGCTTTTATAACACTGAGAGAAAAGCAACTTTAGATTCCTACACGGTATCTATGTATTCATTTGTGCCAAGGATGTGATGCTAAATGACTCTCCAGGGAAAATACGTATGACATACTTTTAAGTTTAATGTCTATTACTAACATTTTCTACATCACCTTTCATAAGTTGAGGCGACAGAGTTTGTCAAGTTTTAAGAAATAAATAGTCACACTGAAAATTGACGATAAGTTCTCACTTGTCAGAACAAACTAGCTCCAGCAATGAATATAGAATTCATGTATTGTACATGTGTGCACACACATTACATATGTATGTATATAGTATATTGTATGTATATATGTGTACTGTACTATAATATATGTGCTTATACCATACATCCACATATATACATGCCTATATAAATATATGCATGTACAAACACATTTAGTGACTTACATTGTACATATATATGAATACACATACATACATATGTATACATCTATGTTATATACACATATTAGTTTTCATGCTATAATCCCTTGGCAGAATATAGCCACAAGAGACAGGGCTCCTTTTGTATTTATAATTTTGCATGTGTGAGTATACATATCATATATATGTATATATATATATATGATAATTTGAGGAGACAGAGAACACTAAGAGTTTCCCTTAGAAAGTGGCATGTTTCTGAATATGGTAACCAAAGTGTTGCTAGAAAAACTAACTGCAGTCCTTGGAGGAAATTGGAAAATATTATCTCGTTCATCTTCCTACTCCATTTTCCTGTGGAGTGAATCATTGCATAGTCTAATTTACAGATTCATGATATGTAAAAGGTAAAAAAAAATAATACCTCATTTATTTGTATTATTACTAACCCTTTCACGTCTTTAGAAAAGCTCCAGCACAATATAGTTGAAGGAATGCTGTACTAAGCTTGGGAAAGAGGCTCTATTCATGGCTTTGTCATTAAACTTACTTTGTGAACTCAGGGCTGCTTTCCATCTTTGGTGTCCACCTGATTCACCTAACTTTCACCTGTGGCTCCAAGAAGCACAGAGGCCACCCCCAAGTAAATCATTCTGGTAAAGGGGTTAAGCTAGGTTGAGGGTAACAGGGACCTCAGACCCTTCAGTGAGTTAGGAGGGGTGCCTACTCCAAGCACGTGAAGACTTTCTCCAGTGGAATGAGCAGATGAGAACAATTTGTTCCAAATGGCCATGAAGGTGGCTGAAGTAGGTGCTGTGGAACTTGGTTAGGCATTGAAAATACTGAATCCTGAGCCATCATCAGTTGTCATGACTTTGTGTTATTACTAGACTGATGACTCTGGAAGTGAATGAGGCCAATAACTTTGCCCAACTCTCCCTCACTTAAATCCAATTTATGTGCAAATTTGAAGATACCACCTATACCTTTTTTCCTTTTTTCCTACCTCAGACTCCTATAGTGACAGGCAAGTGACTAAGCAGCAGGTGCAGATACATTAAGAGCTGTAGTCACAGCTCTGTACACAGGCAGCCCAGGCCATAAGGTCATCTTCTCACTGGAAGCAGAAGTGGAATTTGGCAGCCTTTGGGTGTCTTGGTCGCGTATTAAGGACCACACTGCTAACTCCTGCTGTGAGAAAGGGGCTAGAAATGGTGCTCTAAAAATTGTCTGCTTCATCCAACCCTAGCCTGCTTAATGCAGCAGGTGGGGATCCCACCTGTGGTCAAAACACACACACACACACACACATACACACACAAATATACTAAAATTTTGCAAAGGTGATTTCACTCACCATTGGTGCATGAGATGTGCACATTCTTAGAGACAACACAAAATCAAGTAAACCTGAAAGACTTGTTTCAAGAGAACTCAGCAAGTATCACATCCAAATAGCAGCCCTGAATGAAACAGAGCTAGCAAATGAAGGCCAGGTTACCAAAGTTTGAATTGGATACATGTTTTTCTGGAGTGGCCATAAGTGAAGGGGAGCACGATGAAGCTGGCATAGGTTTTACAATCAAAATACATCTAGTCAACAAGCTTGTATGTCTACTGAAAGGAGTAAATGACAGACTCATGACAATGCAATTGCCACTTGCAGGAAAGTGCCATCATCAGTGTATATGCTCCCATAATAATGAACCCTGATAAAATCAAAGAAAAATTTTAAAAAGACCTGGAGACTATCATCATGAATGTGCCAAAAGAAGATAAGCTTATAATTATTTGGGACTTTAATGTGAAAGTTGGCAGGGACTATCAGACATGGAAAGAATCCTTGGGAGGAATGTAGTCAGAAACATCAATAGCAATTGTCACTTAACCTCTCAAGATTCGTGCATCTCATGAGCCTCTCCTCACCAACACTGTCTTCTGTTTACCTAAATGCAATAAAACTTCAAGGATGCACCCTTGCACACAATATTGACATTGAATAGACTATGTCATTGTAAGGAGAAAATTCAGACAGGATATGAGAGTGATGAAGGCAAGGTGTGGCACATAGTGCTGGACTGATCATAGACTTATTCTCTACAAGCTAAATGTTTGCATTCAAGAAAAGCAGCAACCCCAAAGAAAGTCACTACCAGAAGACATAATGTCAACAGATTAAAGTGCTTCTCTGAGTGGGAAAAGTTCATTGATAACTTGACAGGAAAGCTGGGGAGTGATCTATGAAGAAATGATACTTAAATCTATGGGAGCTGTTAAGACCATAAAGAGCAAGAGTAGTGTGTGGGAACAGAAGAAGGCCTAGCACTGAGTGTTAGTCTAAAGTTAAGTGTGAGAAGTGAGTAATGACTCATAAAAGGAGATTGAGAAGTCAAGATTCAACAGAAAAACCAACAGAGAAATGTCACAAAAATCTAGAAAGGTTAAAAGAATTCAGAGGGCAAGTGTAGTCAACAGTTTTAAATATTAAGAAAGACAAAGATTTAGAAAAGAACATTCAGTTTGGCAATGACTAGATCACTGATAACTTTACAGAAAGTAGTTTCAGTTAAGCGTTGAAGTTAGAAACTAAAGGATTAAGAAATAAGTGAGAGAAGAGGAAGTACATGTAACAAGTGTATATGGCTTTTTCCTGAAGTTTATAAATAGAAAGAGATGTACAGCAGGATGATTACTGCTTGAGGAGAATAGAAAATCAAATAAGGGTTATTGTTTTTTAGACGGGTTTTTTGTTTCGTTTTGTTTTTTAGGAAAAGAGAAACCTGGACAAGCTTATAGAGTGTAGAAGAGGAGGTAGTAGATAGGAAGAAACTGAAAATGAGAGAGAGATCAGTCATGTTTACACTTCATATTTTTCCATGTATACTTGGTAGATTTTTATATCTACTTGTTGTATCCTCCATTAGAATGTCAGCTCGGCACACCATAACTGCTGAGTTGGCATATGGAGCAGTTGGGCTGGGTGAAGATAAAGGTCACTTCTTCAAACTCCATAGTAAAGAAGGGGAGAATTGGAATAATATCAAGGAGTTTGAGGTGAAGAGTAGGAGAGAAGAGGGAACTCACAGAGATTTACCTCCATTTTCTTTATTAACTGAGGGCAGCCCAGAGAGAGTCCAGAAGCTGCCACAAGGAACAAGAAGAATAGAGGTGGCTAGGTGGTACAGTGAATAAGCACTGGCCCTGGAGTCAAGAGTAGCTGAGTTTAAATCCAACCTCAGACACTTAAAACTTACTAGCCGTGTGACCTTGGACAAGTCAATCCCAATTGCCCTGCCTTCCCCACTCCAAAAAAAGGGGAAAAAAAAGGAATAAGAAGAATAGCAACTGATATTCTAAGACTATTTTGTTGAACAGCAAACCAAGTAAGTTGATCTAAATTATTTGACCTGGGTTAGAAGCCTAGCTCTGTTTCTTAATATTTTGTGTCTTAAGCTTCTTTAGGATCTCAGATTCTTCATCAGAAATCAGAGACAAGATGATTTTTAGTTCACTTCATGCTCTAAATTGTATGACTCCATGATAATTTACCACTCCTAAAGAAAAAAAAATTATACATTCTATGATGTCTCTTCATTCATGGCCCTCATGAAACAAAAACAGATATGGCATAGGGACTGAATCTGTGATTTTACTGATATAAGAAACACACCTGGATGATGAAACAGTGTTTACCAAGACAATTTGGTATTTTCTCTGCAAATTACAGTCTTGGTGAGTTACCTAGCACTTGGAGAGGTTGTGACTTGCCTAGAGTCACAAAGACAGTATGTGTCAGAGATAGTCCCTCAGGTCTTCCTGGATCCAAGGCCATCTCTCCAGTACATTATGGCTACCTCTCCTTTTGAGGAGCATGTCTCCATCCTTGTTTCTTGATAAAAATTTAAACATTCACCCCATTTCTGCTGTTTTAAGTTTGATGTGAATTATCATGTTGATAGGCTTATTCTTCTACTAAAAAGTGACTTGGGCAGTGCCCATGTCTACCTGATGAAGTAATTTCCCGAAGCCTGATAATTCAGCCTTGTAAGCATATTAAGGAAGAAAGAATGCTGCTCTATTCTGCCATAATCAGACAACATCAGAACATAATCAGAACACAAAAACATTGTGTTCATTTCTGTGCCCTGCATTTTAACGGGGACAATGACAAGTTGGAGATCTTACAAAGGAAAATTATGTAAATGGTGACAGACTTGAAACCATGTCATACAAGGACCAATTGAAAAAAGAGAAGAAATTTAATCTAGAGAAAAGTTTCAGAGGCTGCTTTAGTCTAGAGAAAAGAAGTCTTGAAAGAGCTCATTATGAAAGCTGTCTTGAAGCATTTGAAGGGAATTAGATTCAGATTTTTTCAGCCTGACATCAAAGGGAAGAACTAAGAGCTACGAAAAATTGTAGGCCTTGTTGTACTTAAAAAATTCCTTGCAATTGGAGTTATCTAGAAGTGGGAAGGGCCACCTTAGAAGATACTGGTTTCTCCTTCCAGGCAGTCTTCAAGGGAAAGCTGAGACCAATTATTGAAGATATTGTGGAGCAGACATATTAAATGTATGACCCATAAAATCACACAACCCACAGCCTTATGATGAGCCAAGAATCATATTAAAATGTAATTGGGAAAAATTTAACAAAGTAAATGAAAATACAGTAAAATATAGATAATGTCAATATGTGGTTTTCTAAATCAACATGCACTCTGCATAGATCCTTATGCATGTTTTAGTGGCTCCCAATTCTATTTGAGGTTTTGCCACTGTTAAAAGGCATTGCTACTAGAGTAGAAGTTAGATTCGATGTCCTCTCAGGTCCATTCCAAATTTTAGATTTTGTGATTCTGTCACTTTTCAGTTCTTCTGATACACACTGTGAGTGACAAGTTTTCCTAGGCTTTACTCTCTACATACTCTGCATTCCAGAGTCCCTGGTCTGTTTGCAATTCCTCTGTCATCTTATTCATTGTCTGTCTCTTTGTCTTTGCAGCAGCCATCACCCATTCCTGGAAGGCTCTACTCTCTCAACTCTCTTTTCTAGCTTTTTTTTTAAGACTCTGCTTAAATCGCATGTTCTCTAGGGTTGTTGTTTTTTTCTCATCTTACCTCTCAGCTAATTATCGCCTCCCCTCTCAGGATGCTTCATATTTACTCTGTATAAATCTGATGTCTGTGTGTTGTCTCCCCCATTAGAATATAAACTTCATGAATGAGGGGAATGTGTTTGCCTTTATTTGTGTCCCCAGCATTTTGTACAATTCCTGGCATATAATGAGTTCTTAACAATTCCTTGTTAGATGATTGAGTTAGGATTTTCTTATTAATTTAGAATTAAACAATGCCCTTACTTTTAACACTCAGTTTGATCCTAAAAAGCAAAAATGATGAGCATGAAATCAAAGAATACAGAGGACATTACAATGCCGTATAAAATGTGTGCACATCATAGGGCTCTGATCCATTTCCCAAAATTTAATTCAGTGGTTTCCTCCTCTGTCTGAAGTCTCCTTTTCTTTTATCTCTCTCACTCCCTTACGCCCACTGACCCTGCTCTCCATTCCTCCCGCAACTCTGCTCACTCAGTCCCTCCTGCTTTAGGCAGACAATGAGCCACCTCCTGGTTTCATCTGATTCAATAGCTACCTTTGGCCCAGAGTCAACTACTTCAGAACTCTCTTCACTACCCTCAACTCTTTCACCCACTTAACCTTTTACTATCTAAACCCACTGATGGACTACTTCCTTTGTCTACCTCATTGTGTTGTACTGCCAGGTTTCTGCATGTTTTTGGACTAAGAGATAGAATCATACAATTTAAGTCAATAGAAAACTGGTGCTTCATAACACATTACCTTTTATCCAGTAAATCTCTATCCCTCTCCAGTGTACTTCCAGGCTCAAACCTTTTGGCAGCTATGGAATTTCAGACTTTCTCACTGTGAAGGTCCCACCTGATCTCACTTCAATCATTCTTACTTTTAGTCTTTTTTCGCTAGATAGATTGGGACCCTTTGGCATCATTTCATGTCTTTTCCCCCATACCTCAACTTATCTATCTCTATCTTTCTCATCCTTCCTGTCAGGCCCAAAGGAAGAGAGATTTTTCTTTCTTGTCAAGGTTAAAGTCCTCTTCTGTTTACTAGATCCCATCCCTCCCCTTCCTCTTTTCAGACATTACTCATACCAGCATTTATCAGCTCTCTATCTGCCACCTTTATCTTTCCTTCTCAAGTGGCTACTTTCCTTCTGGCTTACAACATGCTCAGATCTCTCTTGTCTTAATACAAGCTTCACTTGATCCTTTTGCCATTTCTTGCCACCACCAAATTCTCATTGACTCTTTTTTAATCTATCTCTTCTCTCTCTCTCTCTCTCTCTCTCTCTCTCTCTCTCTCTCTCTCTTTCTGTCTCTCTTTTGTCTCTGTCTGTCTGTCTTTGTCTCTCTCTGTCTCTCTCTCTGTCTCTCTCTCTGTCTCTCTGTCTGTCTCTGTCTCTCTCTCTCTCTCTGTCTCTCTCTCTCTCTGTCTCTCTCTCTCTCTCTCTTTGTGTCATTTAGGAAAGAAACCCCCTCTCCTAACGCAAACTGGCAAACATTCTGCAACTTCCAGTCTTAAAGAGTTGCCTAAATTAAGTGACTTGCCCAAGGTTACACAGCCAGGATATGTCAGAGGTCACACTTGAACTCAGGCCTTCCTAACTCCAAGTACAGCCCTCCATAAATTTTATGAAGCTACTTTTTACTCCCTATATAAAATTTATCAATTGTTCCACATGTAAATGTTGCAATTCCACCAAATTTCTAATGAGTTATGGACAGGGGCTGTGACATGCTGCTTTTGTATGCTGTAGTCTCTAGTGCTGTTCTAAGCACATGGTAGGTTCCTAGGAAGAATGTGTTGATTGATTGCACTCACATAGCTTTTCTCAGCCATAATACTCAGAATTTACAATCTAATAATAGTCTTAAACCACAGACACACTGAAAACCATGTCCTCATTTGAGAATGGACAACTTATTCTGTAAAAACACAGTATTGAAGGATTTCATTTTCCATTGTCTGCAATAAAGTGGCCTAGAGTCATACATGTAAGTACAACTGTTTATGCTCTACTCTTTGGTAAGTGAATGCAGCAATTCTATGAGTACCATTGTAGTCTTATGTGTATAGCCAGATTTCTTGCATAAAATTGAGAGATACTTGCTCTTTCAACCCTGAAAATGATACAAGGTCTTAGAAAAATTGATTTTTATTTTCTTATGGTTTCTACACCTTTGGCAAAGAACGAGCTTATTTTTTTTATTGAACTAGATCAAAGTTACTCTCAAATTAAATGGATTTCTCAAGTATTGTGATGCTGAAATGTTTTAATAATACATAGCTCCATGTGTGGGCCCTGAGACAATCTTCCTCACCACTCAAATGGAGTGTTGAAATGCCATTTTCACAGCTAATACATTTTCTAGTTGGATTATTTTTTCAGAACTGGTCACTATTAACAGCATCAGAAATTATTTGTATGAAAATGAGAAGAAAATGTTTTTCAGACTGAAGAAGGACTAAGTGTCTGAAGGATAAATCCTACAAGTGAGATCTTGAACTAACATGACGAGACAATGCTTAGTGCTGGCTGTTCTAGTCACCCCTTGCTAAAGGTGCTTACTACTGTCAGAATCATGCATGAACGGAGAACAAAGAGACTAGCTAAAGATGAAAAGTCTCTTTTTGTGCTTGTTGTTATTTTGAACAATACTTTTTCCAATTTCCAGTAAAAAACAATTTTAACATTTTTTTAAATTTTGAATTCCAAATTCTCTCCCTCTCCTTACCCCTTCTTGAGATGGGGAGCAATTTTATATAGATTACACATGCGCAATCAATGCAAAACTTATTTCCATACTAGTCTTATTTTGAAAGAAAACAGATATAACACATAGAAAAAAAATAAAGAGACTGAAAAATAGTATGCTTTAATCTGCATGCAGACTCCATCAGTTCTTTCTTTGGAGGTGGATAGCATTTTTCATGAGTCCTTTACGATTTTCTTGGATCATTGTATTGCTGAGAATAGCTAAGTCATTCATAGTTGATTGTCATACAATATTGCTGTTACTGTATACGATGTGCTCCTGATTCTTCTCACTTTATTCTGCATCAGTTCATATAAGTCTTTACAGGTTTTTTGAAATCTGTCTGCTCTCATTTCTTATAACACAATAGTATTCCATTACAATCATATATCACAACTTCCTCAGCCATTCCCCAATTGATGGGCATCCCCTCAATTTCCAATTCTTGGTCAACCCAAAAAGAGCTGCTCTAAATATTTTTGTACAGGTGGGTCCTGAGATGGTACCTCAGAGGTTTTTTTTTAAGTATTTAAAAAATAGACAACTTATTAATCCTGATTTGGCCACCAGGAATCACATGCTATACTACTCAGAAGTGTACGTACATACCATGGGATGTTGTCGGTACTCTCCCTACAAAGATATAGGTTACCAAGGCATTATTTGTGATGATCCTCAAGTGATATATATTTTTTAAACCCCCAAATTTGTCTTTTCCACATTCCTATATAGATTCTTATGTCTCTGAGATTTTTTTTTTTTTTGTGCAAATTCCTTTGAAGAAAGAAACAAAACAAAACAAATTCATGCCAGGCAAATATGAATACATCACTATCATTACTCAGGCCCAGAGACCTGAAAAACCCTGACATCACTGATACTATCTTTCATGACCTTTGGGGTCTTAGCACTCTGGTGGGTCTGCCTGCCTCAAGCCTTTACTCATTTCAAGCCCATCTTCATTCAACCATTAAAGTTATTTTCCTAAAATACAGGTCCTGGCACTTCACCTCTCTACTCAATAAACTCCAGTGGCTTCCTATTGCCTCAAGAAGTAAATTCTAAGTGTTCTATTTGACATTCAAAGTCCTTCATAACCTAGTTGGCTCCTACCTTTGTAGTCTTCTTATACTTAATTCCTGATATATACTCTTTTATCCAGTGATACTGTCCTTGCTGCTCCACAAATGAGAAGCTCCATCTCTTTGCTTTGGCCTTTCTCTCCCCCATGCCTGGAATGCTCTCCCTCCTCCACTGTAGCTATTGGCCTCCCTGGCTTCCTTTAAATCCCAGCTAAAATCTCACCTTTCTTGTTGATGGCCTTTCTCCACTAGTGCCTTTCCTTCTTAGTTGTTTACTTTTTAACTTGTAAGTAGCTTTCTTTGTATATATTTGTTTATCTATTGTCTCTCCAATTAGATTGTAAGCTCCTTGAGGGCAGGGATTATATTTTGCCTCTTTTTGTATCCTTGGTGCTCAACATACATTAGGTACTTTACAAATGTTTATCAATTAACTGATTGATTTGTAGAATATAAACTTCATAAAGGTAAATAGTTTTATATATGTCTCTGTATTCTCATGCCTAGGACAATGCCTGGAACATAGCAGGCTCTTAATAGAACAGCTGACATTTATATAGGACATTAGAGTTTGAAAATGCCTTTACAATTCTTTTCTGATTTCATCCTCACAACAACAACCCTGTGACATAGGTGCTATTCTCATTTTACAGATAAGGAAATTAAGGCTGGAATAGAATAAATACTTGCCTAGTGTCATTCATCCAAAAATTGTCTGAGGCAGAATTCAATGCCAGGTATAACTGATCCCAAAGCTAGTGCTTTGTCTCCTTCCTAAAAGTGTTATTGAATTGAACACCCTACACATGACAGAGAAACAGGCATCAACAGCCAATTTAGGGGGCAATGATTATGCTTCCGAAAATCAAAAAGTAGTAAATATTTTGTTGCACACTAAAGCAACATAAGTGTCCCAGAGTTATAAAAGGAAGTGTTCATAATAACTCTATATATTATATATTCCAATTGTACCTTACAATTTAGAAAACACTTTTCTGTCCATTATATCATTTGATTTTCTTAACAATTGGGTGAGGCAAGCAGAGGAGGTTTTACTATCTTTATAAGTAAAGAAAGCAAGTTTCAGAAAGCTGAAGCCACGTTCCAAAGGGGACACAACTAGCTAGTGGCATAGGGGGAACTGAACTTCCGTTCAATGTCCTGTTCTTTTTCCAGTGTGCTGCCTTGCATCCCTGTAAAATGAGTCTGATGCAATTCTTGTTAAAGTTTCAGGAGTTACTGAGAAATGTATTTATTCTTTAGCATCTCCATTTAGAAGCTGCCATGATATAGCTTTACTTGTCTAGGAATGTGTTCAATTACATATTTCTTCTTTTCTTTATCTTTATTTGAGATTTGCTCAAAACTTAGGGACTTTAAAACCTCTTGCTATTATTGTATTATCATTGCTTGTATTTGCAGCACCAACCAAAACATGAGGGAGTGACTAATGAGCCTGTGGCCAGATGGAGATTGGAAGCAAATGTTTATTGCATGCAAGCTAAGCAAGTCTCAACTAAGCATCTGAGGGTTAGGGTTTATATACCATAACTAAAGCGCTTACATCATACTTTCTCATGGGAAACTTCACATTTCCTCATGTTTGCAACATGAGGCACCTAACTTGCAACTTTGCTGGAGGCTACTCCTGTGTTACACTTCCCCGCTTTCTTATCGCATGCATCACTACTTTATCTATATTGCACAAGTGGCCAGGTGCTGCGACCAGCACAGTTTGTGGCTCAGCAGCCAGCTGAATGAAAAGAGAGAGAGAGAAAAAAAGGAGAGGGAGAGACGGGGATGTATTTGATAGTCTGTTTATTACAGAACCGTTTCATACAGAACCAAAGATACAAGAAAATCATAAGGCTTATATTCCCTATAACAGGAATTCCTGGAACGAACGGTCCCTTCTTGGAATCTACCACTCCTGCCCCAGCCCAAGGCTAATCATTTATTAAGATTTTATCCTAGGACCACGTCCGGAGGCACAAACAAAGAGGGAGTCACAGGACTTGATACTCTCCTGAAATTTCTAGGATACCTCAAGATCCAAAGAAAGCATCCACACAACAAGATTATAATCTTTCTGCATATCTGCCTCATAGAAGAGGGGGAGCATAAAAGTCTGGTCTACTGCAGCCAGGGTTTCAGTGAGGGCCAGAATGTTCCAAGCTTCCCTTGCTCAGGGGATGAGTAATGCCCTGGATCTGAATCCCATGGGATGCAGACCCCTTAGAGCCCTCAACAGCACCCCCTACATATTACTATGTCTTTGGGGGACTCAGATCACTTTTTCTATATAAATGTCCATGCTGAGGTACTTGGAGTACATTAATTTACTATTGTGATTGTTTGATATCTATAGTTCATTTCAACATAATGTTATTTCCTTGTTTATCTTTATATTTAGAAATTTTACTTTTGATTTATCAAATAGTAAGATTGTAACTTCTATTTTTTTAGATTAATCTGCTGCATAGAAAAAAAAATTCCAGTCTTTCAAGTTTATTCTGTGTATGCATTTGACTTTTGGTGTGTTTCTTGTAAGTTATAGAGTATAGAGCTCTCTCTCCCCCCATCTAATATTTCAATCTCTTTTATTTTATTATTAAATATTACTATGGCTAAACAACAACAATAATGGTAACTAGGATTTGTATAGTTTTTTTTTCTTATTTTTTGCCAGGTTATGTGCTAAACACTTTACAGATATTATCTTATTTGATCCTCATAACAACCCTGGGAAATGGGTTGCTATTGTTATCCCCATGTTATAGTTGAGAAAACTGGGTCAGACAGAAATTAAGTGACTTCCTCAAGTCACACAGTTAATATCTGAGGCCATATTTGAACTTAAGTCTTCCTAATTTCAGGTGCACAGCTCTATCCCCTGAGCCAACCATTCATCCATTCATGTTTAGTTATTAACATTAGATTTCTATTTTTTTCATTTGTATTTAATAGTTTTTTTTTCTGAATTAGGATTTCCCCCCCTCTTACTCTGTTGTTACGTACTTGGCTCTTAGTTGATTTGTACTCAAAGTCTTTTAAAGCAATTCTATTCCCACAAGCTCTATTTATCACACTCTTAAGCTGCCTTCCCATTTATTGGTCCCTTCCCAAGTTTTAGAGTCTTACTTAGCTTTTGGTTCCTTTTCTTCTTTCTTCCCATCTAATTATCTAATTATACATTCCTCTTTTCCTCTCAGTTAAGTAGTTAATTAAAATTCGTCTTTTTGGTAGCCAAGATGGCAGAGTGAAAGTAAGATATCACCTGAACTCCTCCATAAACTCCTTCAGTAACCTCTAAAAAGTGAATCTGAATGAATTTTAGAGTGTCAGAATCCATTGGAAGATAGATCATGGCAGATTTTCAATCCATGAAATTACACATGTGGGACTGGGCAGGGAAAGAGCAGAGTGGGGGCTGTCCCAGCGCCGACTTGACAGCTGACCAGAGCAGAGCCAGAGCAAGCCTGGGTGAACTGATTCAGCCATCACAGGGGCAATTCCAAGATCTCTCACCACAGGACAGGGGAGGAGCTAAGAGAAAGCTCAGGGTCCAAGGCAGCAGCAGCTAATAATGGAACTTCCAACCCACAGCCTGAATGTTTAAAAATCAACTGCCAGGGGCGGAGCCAACGTGGTGGCATAGCAGCAGCAACATATTGCAGCTCTCACATAGCCACCCCAAAATACCCATAAAATATGACTCTAAACTAATCCTAGAACTTCAAAATACACACAAATATACTTTCCACTGAAGTCGGGTTGGCTACGAGGAACCATATCAGCACTGTGAACCGAAACCAGCCTGGCCTGAAGCCCTGGCTGAGGCCCAGAGGCAGCTGGACAAGAGGATTAAAGGAGCGGATTCGCAGCAGCTGCGGCAGTGTTAAAAACTAGGTCATTGGGACTTGTGAAATCAGGGAGAAAAGCAGTCCGGCCGAAATGCCTCCAGGGCTAAAAAGCAAAAGGCAGAGGTTTTGCACCCACCTCCGCATTGCAGCTTCTGCGCCCTTGGCCTGCAGACTGCAGGGGGAGCAAGCGATCGTTCAGCGGCCAAGTGCTCTCGCGTTGAGCAGCCTGGATCCGGATCGTGGTCTTGGGCTTTGGTCTTGTGGGTCTTCTTTATACAGAAAGCCAGAAGTGGGAAAGGGACCCAGCACCTTCCTGAGAGCTACAGCAGCCGGGAGGACCCCAGTGATTTGGGACAGAGCTTTCCCTTCTGGAAGCAGAGCCCCACAGAGATTAAAAAAAAAATCATGGACTGAACAACCATGAGTAAGAATAAGCATAAGAAGCAAAGTAAGAACAGCAACCAAACCCTAGATTCCTTCTTTGGGGAAAAGAAAGACTGTGGCAGAGAAAGGGAGGAGGAGAGTGTAGCCAAAGCTGCCCCACCA
>CM053589.1:16126776-16153212 GCA_028646515.1 Pseudochirops corinnae
GTGTTGATTTCTTCAGTCATACTGCTGACTCTCTTTTCATGATTTTCCTGCAACATTCTTATTTCTCTTCCAAATTTTTCTTCCACTTCCCTTATTTGGTTTTGAAAATCCTTCTTCAGCTCATCTCTAGCTTTAAGGCATTCTTCATGTTTATTGGAGGCCCCTGGTGAGGGTGCTCTGGCTGTGCTCTCCTCCTCCCTCTCTCTCCCATGATCTTTCTTTTCCCCAAAGAAGAAATCTAGGGTTTGGGAACTGTTCTTACTTTGCTTCTTATGCTTATTTTTACTCATGGTTGGTAAGTCAGTGATTTTTTTTAAAATCTCTGTGGGGCTCTGCTTCCAGAAGGGAAAGCTCTGTCCCAAATCGTTGGGGTCCTCCCGGCTGCCGTAGCTCTCAGGAAGAGGCTGGGTACTCTTCCTATTTACTTCCGGCTAACAGGATAGTGAAGACTCCAGAACCGAGGCCCAAGACCACGATCCAGATTCAGGCAGCTCAACACGAGAGCTTTTGGCCTGAGAACAATCGCTAAGTCCCCCTGCCATCTGCAGGCCGCGGGTGGGAAGCTACAATGCGGAGGCGGGTGCAAAACCTCTGCCTTTCACTTTTCTGCTCTGGAAGCCTTTCGGCCAGACTGCTTATCTCCCCGTTTCGCAATCCCCACTCTCAGCTGGTGCTAATCCGCTCACCTGAGAGGCTCCTCCCACCCAGCCACCCCCGGGGCACAGCCGTGGCTTGCGTCTTCAGGCCAGGCTGGTTTCGGTTCGCAGTGCTGATATGGTTCCTCGTAGCCGAGCTGACTTTAGTGGGAAGTATCTTTGCATGCGTTTTGGAGTTCTAGGATTGGTTTAGAGTCCTATTTTATGGGTATTTTGGGGTGGGTATGTGAGAGCTGCGATATGTTGCTGCTGCTACACCACCATCTTGGCTCTGCCCCCTGGATTTAAATTTTCATTCTAACACTTGCTACATATTGCCAGAGACGTGCTTGTAAATGTTGAACAACAAATTCTCTATGGTTTGCATGACTTCACACATATAATCAAAATCAAAGCACTTGGCTTCTTAAGGATGGATGAAGAATAGCTGTGAGTGAGAGAATTTAGAACTCAAAATTTTTTAAAACGATTTTTAAAAAATATGTGTGTAATTGGGAGTTATTTAATGAAATAAAAAATAATTTAAAAACAATCAATTTCTAAATAAATAAATGAGTACATAAATAAATGGATAAATGAAAGAATGAGTAAACATACACACAAACACACACAGAGGTGTGTGTGTGTACATATCTATATCCAGAAACATACATATATACATATATAACATATATACCCATATATGTATTCCTGACATCATTTTTAGTTTAATCTGCACTACTCCATCACTTTCCTAAATCTAGACAATAAAAAAAGCAACAAATTTAGCACTGATTTGTGGTATTTGCTGATTTTTCAAGGTATAAAATGGTCACATTGAAAATTTTCCACTAGGTCCCTCTAAGCCAGTATAAGCTGACTCTAGCACATGTCGACTTCCTGTCTACATGACCTTGGAGAAATCATATAAAACCTCTTCAGATTTTAGTTTCTTTATTAATAATACAACAAGGCTAGTCCAGATGATCTCCAAGATTCATTCTAGTTCTAAATTACTTGATTTTATGATCTGAATTTGAATGGTGTTGTAGCATGAGTGTTGATCCCAAAGTCAAGAGAAGTGGGTTCAGATCCAAGTTCTGATACATGGTGGAAACTTGGTCAAGTTCCTTGAGTGACTTCTACTAAATGATCTACTAAGGTCTCTCCTAAACCTAATACTCTAATTCTGTGATTCTGATTTCTGCCTTGGATGGCAGTCATGTGACTTTAAAATAGTCACTTTACCTCTAGTTTCAGTTGTCCCCACTTTAAAATAGAGACAAGATAATTGTGCTTCCTACTTCATAAGGGTTATCATGAGCTCATCACTTTGTAAACCTTAAAGGGCTTTATGGATGAAGGATATTTTACAATGAAAAATGTCCAAGAAAATATTTTCTGATTGGTCTTCTAAGGTCATTGAGAGCCTGGGGAGGCCCAGTATAGTCTCTGATGACTGTTAGCAATGGAGGAGCAAGAGAACATCCAACAATTGAATCTGTCATAAAAATGATTCCAGAAAGAGATAGTTCAAACTTTATTTTTCACTTCTGTCTCCCAAGAGAAAGAATGGGAAAGAATTGTAACATCTTGGCTAAAGACTGGATTAAGAGAGAAAGAATCCTCAGTGGGTTCAAAAGGTTTGTCTTATTGTACAGCACCCTTATACATACTCCTATTTCTACAAAAATCCAAAATGTGCATGTGTGTGTGTGTGCATGTGTGTGTGTAACCATGAAGTTCAGTCTTCCCAATCTAGCATTGAAAGTGTAGTGACCTTTGTACCTCCATCAGGGACGTAGGAAGAAAGATTCAATGTCTCTAACAACTGCTTTAATAACTACTGACATTGGGCCAAGAGGACTTCCAAAAAAATTTCCAAGTGTAATCGAATATAAGTTCAATTAGGTATTTTATGGTGTGGCCATCTTGTAGGATCAAAGTCAATGGTTAAGGAAAATCTACTATACCACTGTTTAAATTTGTGAATACAACTGCATACTGCAAACTTCAGACCTATTGGACCTTTTTTTAAAACCAATTTCAGAGTTATTATCTGCCTGCTTTGGAAAAGGAAATCACCATATGACATAAAGGTCCGATAAACCACCTATGAAATAAACAAAACAGAGTCCCTGGATAAGGAACAGAAGAGAGAAGCTCTACAGACATGAAATCAGAGCAGATTTCTTCACTTGGCCAGTTATTTGGGCGCTGAGATTTCTAGTTGTCAGGGCGAAACAAGACATTGCAGAATCTATGCCAATATTCGCTTTCCATCCACAGAAGGTAAACAAATTTGTTTGAAGAAATATCCCCTCCCCCATGTAAACACACATAATTTGTCACAACCTTGACACCTCTCCTCATGTCTAAACACACATCTCTACTTGTATAAAGGACATCTCCATTCTATCAGAATCTCAAACTTGATTTGTTCTAAATAGAAATTATATTTTCCTTCAAAACCTGATTTTCTTTCTGACTTAAATATTTCTATGTGTGACAATATCAATGACAAAGTCTCCTAAACATGAAACCTTGGTGTTATCTTTGACTAGCCCCTTTCCTTCATCTCTCATATACACTCAGATACCATGCTGTCAGTTAAACCTTCATAATATTCCTCACAATCATTCCCTCTTCTCTATTCCCATTGCTAGTACCCTAAAACCAATCCTCATTAGTAACTATGGACTACTATGTTGCCCTCCTACTGCTTATTCTAGAGACAACTTGGGTTTTGGCCAATGGTGCTGATGTTGAGAAGATTCTGACAGTCTTTTAACTCCTGCAGTATGGAAACAACTAAGCTAAGGATATGGTCAGCAAAGAAAGTTGTTGATATAGGAAGCTGGCAGATTGCAACCTTCCTCCTTCACCACCATATAGGTGAAGAGTCAACTCTGCCCATTGTCTTCCCATCAGTGCTGTGGTACCTTCCCAAAAGTGACCATTCAGTGTCCTATGGACCCTCCTTTTCTCAACTAAATTGTCCCAAACATCAGAACTACTAATAACAACTTCCTCTACATCTAATTCTTCCTTCATAATGTTTACAAGTTAATCTTCTTCAGGTTTATATTTGATCCATTTCTCTGTTCAGGACTTTGCAGTGATTCCCTATTACCTCCTAAATTAAGTTTAAATGACTTTGTTTGACATTCAGGGTCTTCTACATGCTAGTGAGATGTTCTTTTTTTTTCCTTTAGCAAAGAAACCTATTTATTCAAGTGAAATCAAAACAGGAGTCAGAGAATACATGGAAGTATATATACTAGACAATACAGAATGAAGGAACTTTTCCTTTGGAAGCAAGATAACTCAATCAAGAACTGTTACCACTAAAGGGGAAATGCCCCTGAATCTATAGTGTAGCAAGATGGGGATGGGGACATGATGGAGACTGCCAGCTCCCCTCATGTTGGTTTATTCCCAGAATCTTTTACTTTAGCAACCTTAAGTGATGTTGGTTTCTTTCATCTTCCTTTTTGAAGATGGAATCCAGAAGCTCTCAAAATGACTCAAAGCTTTAAGAATGCTGAAAAAAGTCTCAGTGAGAACTCAAAGTCTCCTCTCTCTCTTACTCTCATCAATACCTCCCCTAATCATGTGTCCCCTACATTCTCTCTATGCTTTAGTCACCCGGACTGCTCTCTGCTTCCTGAATGTGGATTGCATTTCCCTGCCTTTATGTCTTTGTTTGCCTTTTTCCCTATGACAGAATCCATTTTCAACATCAACGCTTTAAGCTAATCATCTCTCTTCAGAATTCAGTTTTTCTTTTTAAACCAATAACTCAAAAAATTATAAAATTTCTGCATCTGAAAGGGCTTTAAAATATCTAGTCTAGTTCCCTTCAATCTAATTCAATGAGTATTTATTAAGCATCTACTATGTGGTAAGCCCTGGGTTAGATCCTGGAAGTACATTAAATGGAACATAGGATGTGTGTGTGTATGTGTGTGTTCGGGTAGGGCAGGGTAGTGAAGAAACCTTATTACCTTCTTTTTCTGGCTCTCAAGAGGAAATAAAAACACTCAGTGAGTGTTAGTGCTTTTCCCTGTGAAATCACTTCTTATTTGTTGTTGTTGTTTAGTCATTTAAGACTCTTCATGACCCTATTTGGGATTTTCTTGGCAAAGATACTGGAGTGGTTCTTTCTACAGCTCATTTTACACATAAGAAAATTGAGACAAACAGGGCAAAGTGACTTGCCCAAGGTCACACAGGTAATAAGCATCTGAAATCAGATTTGAACTCAGGTCTTCCTGACTCAAGGCCAGGGCTCCATCTACTGCACCACCAGGTTGCAATAGTGAGATTGCTTCTCATTTACTCTGCATGTATCTTATATACACCTCACTGTTTTTACAAGTTGATTTCCACATTAGTAATATGAGCTTCTTGAGGGAAAGGACTGCTTTTTACCATTCTATAGTTTTTGGATTGATTAATTAACTGCTTGATATTTTCAAATATTGAAAGGGCTATTATGGGAAAGAGAAATCAAGGGTTGGAAGTTTCAAAGAGGCAAATTTAGGTTTAAGATTAGAGAATACCTCTTGGAGGTCTTCAAGGGGAAGCTAAATGACTATTTGTTGGGTATATCATGGAGATTATTTGGAGAATCTCGGTTGAACTAGAATTCTACTAAGGTCACTTGCAACTATAAAACTCTGTACTTCTAGCCTGGTGCAATAGCTCCTTCCTGTTGACCTGCCAGGCTGCCTTTAGTGGGAAATTTGTTTCACTCTGTTATTTTGTGGGTTTTGCAGCTTTAAAATCTGGTTATATTGTTTTTTTATAAGTATTGGAGGTAGTTGGGAGCTCACTCAAGCAAGTTCTTGCTTTTACTCCACCATGTTGGCTCCACAACCCCCCTACCCCCATCAACTCTGTACTTCTATAAAATACTCATAGTATTACTCTTGCAGTAACAAAAACTTGAAAACAAAATATATGTCCATTGATTAGAGAACAGATGAGCAATTAGATTTTATACAAGCAATGAATTGGATAGAATAGTAATTAAGTAAGACAAGTAGAATATTATTGAGACAAATATAAGGAATTTAGAAGCATCTAGAAGTCCACCTGTGATCTGCTTCAGAGCAAATAATTCAAAATCAGGAGAACAGTATATGTTATGGGTATAAACAAACAAACAGAAAAATATTAAAAGGCTACTGAATTTAAATAAAATGCATCGACCAATTGTGGTCCTAGAGAGCAGATGAATAAAGATTTCCTTCCTCTCAGTAAAGAAGGGGAATTTGGTGCAAAATGTTACATATATGCTCAGATATCATTCAGTTTTGTTTATATATTTTTCTTTGTTAGAGTTGTTCTTTTGAAGGAGGGGCAATTACTGCGGTATAAAAGAAAAAAAGGCATCAACAGTACACTTTGTTTTATTTTTTAAAGTAGATATACAGTAGGAAGCCAGTTAGAAGTGATTTCAAAAATGTTTCTTTTAAGCACATCGGCTATCTTCCTTCCATGGTTTCTGTGTGATATCCCCTATTTTAACCCTATAGCATGTCATGTCATGAATCCCAGGTCAGAGTCAAAAAGAGGAAAAGCTTCTCTTTCTTTGGAATTGATTTAAAGACATTTCCAGTTTATTCATGTATATCTTTAATTTAGTATTCAGTGAAATTATTGCAGGGAAAGATGAATATTGGAATATGTAGTGAGCATATCTTCTTTTCTGCTGATAGAGTTGTATTTAGCCATGATGGAAAAGCTGTGTGTTATAAGACAAGCTGAGATTTTAGGAAATTAACAACATTGTTAAATTATTATTCTCTTGTCTTTTTACTTTGATAGGTAGATATAGATACAGATTTATATCCCCAGTGGTTAGCACAATGCTTTGTATATAGTAGGCATGAGTTTAATAAATGCTTTACTCATTCACGTATTCACACTTAATCCTCTCAGTAAGGTAATTTGCTTTATTAAAACAATAATCTGAATATTATTTATTAAATATAAAGATGAAAAGAATAAAGTACTGACAACTTTCAATTACATAGTGTTTTAAGGTTTGTGTAGTATTTTCACACAGAATCTCACCTGGGAACACACTGGCTTTGTGACCCTGAGCAAGTTACTTAATCTCTTGGTCCTCTAAAAACTCTCCGAAATTATAAATTGTAGAAGAGGAGATGATCTGAGTAGAGGGAGTTTCCTCATCCTGAAGTTCCAGTTGTTGCTGTTGTCATCTAGTTGATTAGTCATGTCCAACTCATTGTGACCCTGTTTGGGGTTTTCTTGGCAGAGATCCTGGAGTGGTTTGCTATTTCCTTCTCTAGCTCATTTTACAGATGAGGAAACTGAAGTAAATAAGATTAAGTGTTTTTTCTAAGGTCACACAGCTGGTAAGTATCTGATTCTGTATTTTAATTCAGGAAGAAGAGTCTTCCTGAGCCCCATACTCTGTTCACTGTACCTCACAGATGCCCAAAGATTCAGTAACTGGTAAATATTGACAGCTTGCAGTGATGTGTTGTACAGTTTCTGCCATTTCCTTTCATAACATACGTTGATCACTAATTTGAGTTCATTAAGGATATCTCTACTATAATTTCTGATGGCAATGACTTAGTCCTGAGTTGCCAACATAAAGCCTTCTCTTTGTCAACATATAGCCAACTAAATGTTGTTGGAGGTGTTGTCCATGGAGTCTTTTGATTTCACTCTTGAATGTTGGCCATTTAATTGACTCCATCTGGAGATAAACTCCTTTTGCCTATATTCAACAAATCAATGACTTGTACCTGTGGTCACCTTGAACTGTGTTGAAATGATGCCTGCTTTTTTCTAAAAGATCTTTCTTTATGTCAGTTGTTGTTTTGCCTACCCATCTATTATGCACTCTTAAGAATATTAATCTTTCAGGGAACAGACAAAATAGTGAAGTGAAAGCAGGAACTCACTCAAAGTCTCCCATACATTCCTTCAGGTACCTCTAAAAAGTGAATCTGAACAAATTTTAGAGTGACAGTAATCACTAGGGAACAGAGTGGCAGATTTCCAGTCCAGAAAAACAGAAAGAGCTGAAGGATAGGATTTGTTACATTGGGTGGGGGAGTGCAAAGCATGGAGCATGCAGGCTGCACCAACACAGACCCAACCATAAAAAATCAGGAATGAGCCCTGGCAGACTGAATCATCTGCTGTAGTGCCAGTTCCCAAACCTCCCAGTACAGGTCAGGGGTCTGTTGGAACTTAGTGAGAGACAAGGACAAGGCCTGTGGCAGGAGCAACAGGTACTCCTGGAACTCTCAGTCCACAGACTAGATGGTTGAAAGTCACCTACTTGAACTTCTGGGAGCCATGATGGCAGAGTATACCATAGGTGCTATCATCTCCCCCTTACTGACCTTGAAAAATTCAGAGAATATTGTCCCAGGAAAAATCCTGAAATAGTGGACAAGTAGGAGGCTAGGGAGATCTATAGGAAGGATCCCCCTTGCTGTGGCTGAAGAAGACCAATGCAGTATGGGAGGTACCTCAGCAAGCCCTGCTTCAGCAGACCAACAGGAGATCCTAAATCACAGTGGAGTGGAGGCAGCAAGTGCCACCACCAGATCCCCAGACATGCCTTCATAAGCCAGGGGAATTGGATGATACCAACATGGTATCATCCACCAGTGACTGAGCCTGCCTGAACTCTAGCCCAGGGCTGGGGAAGTGAAGACCCATAGCAGTGAGAACATCTCACTGTCACACCTCACACTGTGAGCTTCAGTGTAACTCCTGGGAAATACAGAAAGACCTGGCCTCGGCCTCAACCTTAGCACACACCAGCCAGCTCCACCTCAGCACCAGGTGAGCTGCAGCATTATATAGCCTCTAACTGACAAAACCAGAGGCAACAGTACACAATGCCAATAACCAGGCTCCTGGATCCCAGCACAAGAAGCATGAGTCAGAGCCCCCTGCAGCCAAAAAGCAGAGATTCACTTTAAAAGTCAGGAAATAGGCAATCACAAAGGGCAAAAAGCAAACTGGAAAAACAAAGACCATAGAATCCTATTATGGAGACTGGGAAGAACAAAATACATACTCAGAGGACAGTGTTGACACTATATCTACACCTGAAACTTCAAAAGGGAATGTAAACTGATCTGAAGTCCAAAAAGTATACTTGGAAGAGCTCAAGAAGGATTTTAAAAACCAAATTAGAGAGGCAGAAGAAAAATTGACCAATTATTTTAAAAATACAATTGGCAAAATAGAAAAAAAAATTTCACTGAAGAGAACAACTCCATAAATAGTAAAATTGGCCAAATGGAAAAGGAGGTACAAAAACTAACTGAAGAAAACAATTCATTAAAAATTAGTATTAGACAAGTTTAAGGTTATGAAAAATTGATCTTGAAATACAAGATTCAAAAGAGACACAAAAAGATAAACAAGAAAAAAATATTATTCAATAAGAGCAAACTATTTACATTCCTATATGGAAGAAATAATCTTGAGAATTGTACAATTATTATGACATCTAAAAGGGATACACATAGATAGCAGGTGTGGGTATAAACTAACTGATGTGATGCTAAAAAACCTAATTGCAGGGTACAAAGGGATTGTAAAGGGAGAAGAGGAAAGAAGGAAGCAGAAAAGGGTAAATTATATTGCATGAAGAGTAGAGGGAAAGAAGGAAGGGATATGAGCATTGTATGAGCTTTACTCTCATTAGTTTTGGTTCAAGGAGGGAATAAAATACTCAGTTAAGTATAGGAATCCAACTTGAAGAGACAAAAAAACTTATTTTATTAGAGGGAAAGAAAGGAGGGAGAAGAACATTGTTTGAAATTTACTCTCATCAGATTTAATTCAGGCAGGGAACAACATACTTTGTTAAGTATAGAAATCTAACTTGCCCTACAGGCAGTAGGAGGGGAAAGGGGAAAGAAAAGGAGCAGGGTTTAGAAGGGAGGGAAAAATCATACTAGTGGGAAGCCTTAAACTCCCCCTCTCTAAACTTGATTAATCTAACCTTAAAATAAACAAGAGAGAAGTTATGGAGATGAATAGAATTTTAGAAAAGGTAAGTATGATAGACTTCTGGAGAAAACTGAATGAGGAAAAAAGGAATATAAATTTGTCTCATCAGTACATATCTCATACACAAAAATTGATCATATACTATTGCATAAAAACCTCAAAATCCAGTGCAGAAAGGCAGAAATATTAAATGCATCTCTTTTTGGATCATAACGCAGTAAAAATTATATGTAACAAAGGGCCATGGAAAGGTAGATTAAAACTAATTGGGAGGGCAGCTAGGTGGCACAGTGAATAGAGCACCAACCCTGGAGACAGGAGGACCTGAGTTCAATTCCAGCCTCAGATAATTAACACAAAACTAGCCATGTGATCTTGGGCAAGTCACTTAACCCCAAATGCCCTACCTTCCCCCCTCTAAAAAGAAAAATCTTTTAAAAAAAATAAATAAAATGCAACTAATTGGGAACTAAATAATCTAATACTAAAGAGTGAGTGGGTCAAACAATGAATCATAGAAACAATCAATAACTTCATTCAAGAGAATGACAATAATGAGACAATATAACAAAATTTATGGGATGCAGTGAAAGGGGTCATTAGGGAAAGTTTTAAATCTCTGAATGTTTACATGAATAAAATAGAGAAAAAAGAAAGCAACAAATTGGGCATGCAACTGAAAAAGCTAGAAAAAGAACAAATTGTAAGTCCCCAATTAAATGCCAAATTACAAATACTGAAAACCAAAGGACGGTAATAAAATTGAAATTAATAAACCTATTAAACTAATAAATAAAATTAAGACCTGGTTTTATGGGAAAAAACTGAATAAAATTAATAAAACTTTAGTTAATTTTATTATAAAAAGGAAAGAAGGAAGCCAAATTACCAGTATCAAAAATGAAAAGGATGAGTTTACCTCCAATGAAGAGGAAATTAAAACAATATTTAGGAATTATTTTGCCCAATTGTAATTCCATAATTTGACAATCTTAGTGAAATGGATGAACATTTACAAAAACAACTGCTCAGATTAACAAAAGAGGAAGTAAAATACTTAACCCCATTTCAGAAAAAGAAATTGAACAAGAATTTTAATCTTCCTTGTTCCAAACCCTCCCTTTTAAAGTCCATAAATCTTGCATTTCATTAATGTTTTGTTTTTAAATGGGTATATTTTCCAAATCTGTAATGGTCCAAAGATGTATATTAACAGTAATATCGAGACTGGGAGGGGAAGAGCCATGATGGTGAGGTAAGAGCAAGAACTTACCCAAGCTTGTTCTCATTAACCTCAAATACCTGTAAAAAGTGATGCTAAACAAATTTTAAAGCTACAGAACCTACAAAATGACAGAATAAAATACATTTCCAGCTGAGGAGAGCCTGGCAAACTGAGAGGAAGGGACTATTGTACAGGGCTAGAATCAGAGCACAGTCCAGTGTAGGCTGTGTTAGCACAAGCCAGGAGCAGAGACCACCCTGGGCAGACTTGAGGGGATAGAGTAACTGGAAGCTGTGATGGTTTCCAGACTTCTCAACCTATGAATGCCAAAAATAAGGTAAAGGGTCAGTGGGGAAAATCTGTTGGAAATGGGTGAGAGAAGAGGGTGGTCTCGCCCCTGCCCCCAGGGTGGTAGAGGTGGCAGCAGTTGCAGCTGCTGTCATGGCAGCTGTCTCTAGAGCTCCAGGTGCACAGATGGTGGGGGGAACCATGCAACTGGTCAGAGGGCAACTGCAAGAATATCTCTGCTAAGGCAGGATTCCCTTGCTTTGTCCTGCTTGGATCTGAATTGCAGTATTGGGTGGCAGTCCTGGGGTGGAGAGTGCTGGCATGGCAGAGCTTGTTGAGGTTGTGGAGAGGCAGTCCTCCTCATAGTTCTGAAGCAGGTACTAGAAGAAGCTCTGACAACAGCTATGCAAAACCCCAGACATTGGGGATACAGTATTCTCTACTCTGGAAGCAGAGTTCTACCATGGACAAGAACTCAAAAGCCAAGTATTTGTCTGGCAAGATGAGCAAACAGAGGAAGAGAAATAAGACTATAGAATCCTTTTTTGGTGACAAATAAGATCAAAACATAGAACCAGAAGGAGAAAACAAAGACAAAACTCCTGCATCAAAAGCCTCCTAGAAAAATATGAATTGATCACAGGCCATGGAGGAGCTCAAGAAGGATTATGAAAATCAAGTAAGAGAAATAGATAATAAATTAGGAATACAAATGAGAGTGTTGCAAGAAAATCATGAAAAGTGAGTCAACAGCTTGCTAAAGGAGTCTCAAAAAATACTTTTGAAATTAACACCTTAAAAATAGATTAACTAAAGGCAAAAGAACTCCAAAAAGCCAAATGGAAAAGGAACTTCAAAAGCTCACTGAAGAAAATAATTTCTTCAAATTTATGTTAGAGCAAACAGAATCTAATGACTTCATGAGAATTTAAGACATCAAACAGATCCAAAAGAATGAAAAAATAGAAGGTATTGTGAAATATCTCATTAGAAAAAAACCCAGATCTAGAAAAATAGATCCAGGAGAGATCGTTTTAAGATTATTGGACTACTTGAAAGCCATGATCAAAAAAGGAACCTAGACATCATCTTTCAAGAAAGTATCAAGAAAAACTGCCCTGATATTCTAGAACCAGAGGGAAAAATAGAAACTGAAAGAATTCATTGATCACTTCTTGAAAAAAAAATCCTAAAAAGAAAAGCACTAGAAATATTATAGCCAAATTCCAGAGTTCCCAAGTCAAGGAGAAAATATCACAAGGAGTCAGGAAGAAAAAAATTTTGAGTATTATGGAAACACAATCAGGATAACACAAGATTTAGCAGCTTTGACATTAATGAATCAAAGGGCTTGGAATATGATATTCTGGAGTTAGAGGAGCTAGGATTAAACCAATAAACACCTATCCAGAAAAAAATGAGTGCAATCCTTCAGGGGGAAAATTGGATATTCAACGAAATAGAGGACTTTCAAGCATTTTTTATGAAAAAAAAAAAAAAACTAGAGCTGAATAGAAAATTTGACTTTCCAATACACTACTCAAGGGAAGCATGAAAAGGTAAACAGGAAAGAAAAATCATAAAGGATTTGTTAAAGTTGATCTGTTTATATTCCTACAAACAATTAATTTAGGAAAAAAAATATAAAACAAGTCAACAAATCTTACACAAAACCCTCATCCAAGGCAGTAGTAGTGAGCAGACAAACATTTAACAGAATTTTTTTGTTGTTGTTCTGTGTTATTTGGGGGGAGACGGGCTGCCAGAAATTTCACCAATCTCTTCAAATACACTTAATTTCATCAATGCAACACTTTCTTTTTTTTTTTTTTTTGTTTCTACCTCATTCCCCTTAATTCACTCTCTGAAAGGCAACACTTACTCAAGTCATCTTCCATGACAGTGGTACTAACAAGTGCTCATGGAACATCTCTGTTGTACTGAAAAGAGCAGACATCTGAAGACCTACATTCTAGGAATAGAGCACTTTACTCTATGACCTTAGGTAAGTTATTTCCCCTCTCTAAGCATCAGTTTCCTCATTTATAAAATAAAGTAATTGGACTGAACTGAAGCATGGTATATAGTGGAAAGAGCACTAACTCAGGGGTCAAAGAACCTGGATTCAAATCTGCCTTTGGTATTTACTTAAAGGAAGTAATATAGTACATCTAGAAAAGGTACTGATGGGATGGAGCCAAGATGGCAGAGTAAAAGCAGGGATTTGCTTGAGCTCTCCCCCAAATACCTTCATATACCTGTAAAAAATGACTCTAAAAAATTCTAGAGCAGCAGAACCCACAAAATGACAAAGTGAAACAAATTTCTAGTCCAAGACAACCTGGAAGGTTTTCAGGAAAGGTCTAGAGGGAGGAGCCCAGCACAAAATGTACCAGCACAGATCAGGCCCCAGCAAACCTGGAGCAGGCCTCAGGGGACTAAATCACTGGCTGCTGTGAAGATTTCAGATTTATGAACCCACAAATGCCAAAAACAACTTCAAAGGTCAGTAAGAAAAGTCTGTCAGACATGAATGAGAGAAGAGTATGGTCTGGTTCCAATTCCAGGGCAACCGCTTTTTCTGGAGCTCTTAGCCAGATGGTGGGGGGATTGAGGAGCTAATCCAAGGGGGATTGCAGGATGCTCTTTGCTGGCACTGAGGCAGGATTCTTTTGCTTTACCCATGCTTGGATCTAGGTCACAGTCCTAGGTGGTGGGTTTGGGGCCTAGAGGAGCACTGGAATGGTGGAGCTTGTGGTATCAGTGGGGAGTGAACTCTCCTCACTGTTCCAAGACAGAAAAAAACTGCTTGTGGTCACTCACAGAGCAGAGTACAGGCCAGGAAAGGAATAAACACTTCTCCTTTTGTCATACCATCTTGGAAGAACTGAAAGTTTATAGCTGCTTAGAAGCATTTCTGAAAATAGCTGCACAAGACCCCTGAAGCTTGGGAGAGTACAACCTCCATTCTCAGTCTTATCTTAACAAAGAGTTAAAAAGTCAAGTAATTGCTTGGGAAAGTGACCAAACAGCAGAAAACAAACAAACAAACAAAAAACAACTCAGACTACAAAATCTTACTTTGGTGAAAAGAAAGATTAAAAAAAAAAAAAACAACCAGAAGTAGACAACCGAGTCAAGACTCCTACATCTAAATCCTCCAAGAAAAATGTGAATTGGTCTCAGGCAATGGAAGAGCTCAAAAAAGGATTTTGAAAATCAAGTAAGAGAAGTAGAGGAAAAAATGGGAAGAGAAATGAGAGTGATGCAAGAAAATCATGAAAAATGAGTAAACAATTTGCTAAAGGAGACTAAAAAAAAAATACTGAAGAAAATAACACCTTAAAAAATAAATTAAACCAAATGGCAAAAGAGGTCCAAAAAGTCAATGAGGAGAAGAATGTCTTTAAAAGCAGAATTGGCCAAATGGAAAACAAAGTTCAAAAGCTAACTGAAAAAAACAATTAAAAATTAGAATATAGTAAATGGAAGCTATAACAACTCTATGAGAAATCAAAAAATTATAAAAGAAAATGAAAAAAATGAAAAATATAGAAGACAATATGAAATATCTCACTGGGAAAATAATTGACCTGGAAAATAGACCCAGAAGAGATAATTTAAAAATTTTTGGCCTACCTGAAAACCATGATTTAAAAAAGAGTCTAAGCATCATCTTTCAAGAAATTATCAAAGAAGGGTGGCTAGGTGATGCAGTGAATAGAGCACCTTCCCTGGAGTTAAGAGGACCTGAGTTCAAATCCAGACTTGGACACTTAATGCACACATACAAAAAACTAGCTGTGTGATCTTGGGCAAGTCACTTAACCCCAATTGCCCTCCAAAAAAAAAAAAAAGAAATTATCAAAGGAAATCACCATGATATCTTAGAAACAGAGGGTAAAATAGAAATTGAAAGAATCCACTGATCACCTCCTGAAAGAGATCTTAAAAGGAAAACTCCTAAAAATATTGTAGCCAAATTCCAGAGTTCCCAGGTCAAGGAGAAAATATTGCAAGGAGCCAGAAAGAAACAATTCAAGTATTGTGGAAACACAATCAGGATAACACAAGATTTAGCAGCTTCAACATTAACAGATCAAAGGGCTTGGAATATGATATTCTGGAGGTCAAAGGAACTAGAATTTAAACAAAAAATGGCCTACTCAGCAAAACTGAGTATAATCTTTTAGTCGGGAAAATGGAAATTCAATGAAATAGAGGAATTTCAAGCATTCTTGATGAAAAGATCAGAGCTGAATAGAGAATTTAACTTTTAAATATAACACTCAAAAGAAGCATGAAAAGATAAACAGAAAAGAGAAATCATAAGGCACTTACTAAAGCTTAACTGTTTACATTCTTACATGGAAAGATAATATTTATAATTCATGAGACCATTCTCAGTATGAGGGCAATTGGATGGAATAAACACACACCCATACCCATATGTGTATGCATGTATACATACATATACATATACACATATACACATATATACACATACATGTACATATATACATATACATACATACACATATATATACATATGAAAGAGGGCATAGGGTGAGCCTAATATGAAGGGATGATATCTAAAAATAAAATTAAGGGGTGAGAGAGGAATATACTGGGAGAAGGAGGAAGGGAGAGGCAGAACAGTTAAATTATCTCATATAAGAGGCAAGAAAAAACTTTTACAGTGGAGGGGAAGAAGGGAGAGGTAACAGGGAATGAGTGAACCTTATTCTTATCACATTTGGCTTAAGGAAGAAATAACATACACACTCAGTTGAGTATAGAAATCTCTCTTGCCCTACAGGAAAGTTGAAGGGGAGGGGATAATTGATGGGGAGAGGTGATAGAAGGGAGGGCAGAGTGGGAGAGAGGGTAATCAGAAGTAAACATTTTTGAGGAAGGACAGGGTCAAATGAGAGAATAGAGGGCAGGATAGGATGGGGGGAAATATAGTCAGTCTTTCACAACATGATTATTATGGAAGTGTTTTGCATGAATACACATGTACAACCTATATCAAATTGCTTGCCTTCTTAATAAGGGTGAGTGGGGAGGGAGGAAGGGGGAGAATTTGGAACTCAAAAGTTTTAAAAACAAATGTTAAAAGTTGTTTTTACATGCAACTGGGAAATAAGACATACAGACAATGGGGTATAGAAATCTATCTTACCCTAAAGGAAAACAGAAGAAGGAGATAAGAGAAAGGAGGGGTGATAGAAAGGAGGGCATTTTGGGCAAAGGGTAATCATAATGCATGCTATCTTAGGGTGATGGAAGGGAGAAGTAGGATGAAAATTTGGAACTCAAAATCTTGTGGCAGTGAATGTTGAAAACTAAAAATAAATTAATTAATAAAAAGAATGCCTTAAAAAAAAATACTGATTTTGGAGTCTGGAGGATTCATGCTGCTTAGCATGTATGCAACAAGTAACTTAACTTCTCTTAGCCTAATTTTTTTTTCACCTATAAAATGAAGGATATTGAACTAAATGACTGCTTAGATCCGTTCTGGGGCTAGAACTATGATCTATCATTTCACTTGCTTGGGATCAATTTCCTCAGATATAAAATAAGAGGGTCACTCAGTACAGGAGACATCTAAAGTCCCTTTACTTAAAAAATAAACTTACATTTTTATTACAAAATTAATAAACACTAACAAGAATGGGCATTTTTATATGTATAAACACAAAAAGAAGATTGTACATGAAACTGCAAGTCTCCATTATGATAGTTTTCTTTTTAAGGATATAACACAGCCTGCAGCTTTCAAAAACTGTCTTTTTCTGGTAAGTTCCCTTCCTAATCTAAATCTATGATCCAAATTAATGACTTTTCTTTCTTTCATTCTTTGTTCTAATTCTAAGGATTCCTTCCAGCTCCTACAGTCTAATCCATCATATTTATCTATAGTCTCCAGAGCTTTGCCTAATGCTGAAACAGGATAGTGGAGTTCCTTGTAAAAGCAGCAGTGAAACACTCTTGTTCAAGTAGATGGAACAGTGTTTAAATCTATTCACCAAAAGAAAACCAACCCTGAAGTCATTATGCTGTTCTCAGAGTATCTCTAGTACATGATAAGTACCCCTGCAAAATGTTCAATGAATAGGCAGTTTAATGAGTGATCACCAGTATGAACTGGTTTGCAAGCTCGGTGTTCAAAAGTAGGAATCCTCTTTATGAAAATGATTGGCAAATATCCTAAAGGACTGTTCTAGCTTTCAGGAGCTTATCTTAGTCTGGGGTCCGGGCTCCCTATGAATCTGAAACATATGACTGCCTCAGAAATGGGTTTTATCTGTTGAGAGCCCTTTCTCTGGCAGCCCTGGGTTGCCGTGGTAATATACTTCTCAGACAATTGTTTGACACATTTTAAGTGGCTTTCACTTTCTATTCCCAGAATAGATTGTTCTAGTTTAGGGGAAATTGATGTCTCTTCTGGTCCTTGTTTTCTGTTTTCATTTGTCTGGCTTAGGCTATTTGATTTTGCATGCAAGGTACAAATTGATTTTGCCTGAAAGGTACAAATGTAACATTATCAAAAGTAGGTTAACATTTAATGAAATACTATTTTTAGGTGAACCTGTGATTTCATTTGTACGAGGAATCCCCTCTATCAGTGCCCTGCAACTTCCAGTCTGAGAGATTTGCATGAGGCACTGAGAAGTTAGTGACTTATTTAGGGTCATGCCAGAATGTGTTAGGCATATACCATGCCTCCTCTCAAACTTATTACTGGCATTAAGTTGGTACTTATTGAAATAGCAAGAGTTGAATGGGGCCTGGATGAATATAATAAATCTTCAATTTAAAAGGGAAAAGTAAATAAACGAAAGAATGGCTACTAACATATTAAAAAGTAGTCATTAGTATATTAATATAATATATAATTAGTATATTAATGTAATTATGTATAATTATGTCTTACATTATTTATAAAATGAATGTTTAAGTCAGCATTAGTAGGCTTATGGGAAGAGACTACTAATATGGACCTAGGTGAAGAAAGAACAAAAATAAACTATTATTGGAGACGTGAATTGGCCCAACCTTTTTGGAAAACAATTTGCAATTTGCTGAGAAAAATTATTTAAAACTTCATGTTAATTCAGCTCAGTGATCCCACTTCCATATATGCCAGGGAGATTAAAAACAGGAAAATGCAATATATACCCAAATATTTCCAGTTGCCACTATCCTAAATCTAGCAAGTGACCCCTAAATCCATTGAACGATGAATGGTTTGTGGTAGCAAAGAGCTAAAAACAAACAAAAGTGGGTGCTTAAGAGTTTATGCCTGGCAAACTGGTATATAAACGTAGCAGGAGTGTATTAATATTCAGTAAGATAGAGATAAATAACTGGCCCAGTGATTTAATTGAGGTAGAGAACTCTGGGAGAGAAAATGCCCTCCACCGATCCAGTTTCACACCTTCTTCACAATTCAGGCCTAGAACTCTGAGAAGTTGAGTGACTTTTCCAGGATTGTATGGCCAGTACATGTTAGGGGCAGAACTTAAACCCAACTCTTTGTGGCTTCAGAGCCAGCTTTGCATCCCCTGTGGCATGGTGCTTTACACTACGTAATGAGAAAGGGCAAGTAAATGGAATTTAGGAAAACATGGGAAGATTTTAATAAATAAAGGCTGAGTTAAGCAATCAAAATCAGAAACACAATGGACATACACAATGAATACAGCAAATGGAATGATACATAAAATAAAGTCAGTATATGAAGAATTTAAAAGTCAGTGAGGATTCTGGCAAACAAATAATGAAACATTGCTCTCTTGGCAAAGAGGGAAGGGACTGCAATAAAAGAATGCTGTTCGCTATATACAACCTAATGGTAATTTTTCCTTAATTCTTTTTCTTTGTTATAGGAGATGGAAAAATTCAGAAATGCCTGGAATGTAAAAGACAAAGGGTTATATTTTATTTTTATTATTATTTAGTATATTATTATTAAAATTATTATTTATTCTATTCAGATCTGATGAAGTCACATTAAAATATTAGTGCCTTCTTTTATCTTCTAGAATAAAAATAAGTCCTTGAACTTTTCAGCAGGACTTTGAAAACACCCCACCCTGGGGCTCCCACCTATCCTTCCAGTCAGTCTGTTTTCCTATTGATCCTCCATACCCAAGGTATAAAACCCTGAGTTATAAAGAGTTTTCCCACTGGAAGCACATTAAAATACAACTGGGAAATGTTTAACAAAGCAAAAAAATACATAGATAATAATTAAAATAAATTGAAATTAATTAAAATATAGGCATTAGTTAATCAAAATACATACATTAACTTATGGTTTTCTGAGTCAATATGTGCTGCCGGGATCCATTTCTATTGGAATTTAAAATTACTATCTGGCATGAGGAATTTCCTGATCTCTCCAGAAGTTAGTATCTCTCCTTGAAATTACATTTATAATCTACATACTTATATGAATATATACTACCTTCCTAGATATGGTGTCAGTGCTGTGAGAGCCATTACTGTTGCACTTTTGGGTTTGTATCTTTAGCATCTGGCACAGGGACTTTGTATATATTAGGCCAGTGGCTCTCAACCTTCCTAATGCCACAGCCCTTTAATACTTGTATGTGGGCATATCTGCATGTGGGTGGACTTGCCTGGAGATGGGTAGAGGAGCAGTGTCTCGGTTCCTAAGACCATCAGAAATATGTGTGAAAGGGTTGTTCGACCCCCAGAGGGATTGCAACCCACAGGTTGAGAACCGTTGTTCTAGTGTTCCCTATTGCTTGAGATTAATTACATTGAATTATTTTTCATATAGTTTAGATTTACTGATATTTGTCTCTGTTCCATCTCTTCCTCACCTGACGAAAAAATTTAAGTTCCCTGAGAAAAAGACTTTCCTTTTGTTTTCATCACTCAGATACCTAGCGCAATATCCGGTAACCATTAGACACAATAATTATTTATTTAAACTGATCAGACAGAAGGCTTTCGACACTGAAGCAAGGAAGGGAATAAACATTTACGTAGTTGCTACTATGTGAAATGATTTTTTTTTACAAGTATTATTTAATTTGTTCCTCACAACAACCCAAGGAGATAGATGCTATTATTTTGCCAATTTTACAGTTGAGGAAACTGAGGCAAACAATGGTTAAGTGACTTGCCCAGGAATACACACCTACTAAGTGTCTGAGGTCAGATTTGAACTCAGGTCTTTCTCTTTCTAGGCCTAGCTTTACTCAGCCATCAGGTGAAGGGGGAAAGGAGATTTTAAAGATATAAATATTCATCACTGAGCTTCAAGGCGTAGAATGCAGGTTTAGTGAAAGGAATAAAGAATGTGGATTTCACTAAAGGGTAGTGATAGGGGTAGGGGATGTCATCTTAGAGTATTTCTTTACTTGGCTGTTTTAAAAAATGCTTAGTACTTTTAATTCTGCAATGTGGCCTGAACAGTGATGAAAATTCTGATAGGTCACTTCAAAGATTCTTTGCTTTCATGGAGAAATTAAAATGGCTGGAAAATGCTGCCAAGCTGATGTGAGTGTGGAAGGATTCGTACGTTTAGAGGAAGGAAGGACCCAGCAGGCAGAGATTAGTTTAGACAGGCAGGCTGAACAAAAAAAAAAGAAACCAAAGAAATTACAGGTAAAGATTAAAAAAAAAAAACACCAGTACGCAGGTCATTCAGTTATTGCGAGGCAGAATAAATTGGAGGCAATGCCTTATTTCACGATTTTTTTTTTTGTGAATGGAAAATTTTTTTAAACATGTGAATTACTATATATGATATACACATATGTACATACATACATAAATATATAGTGAGTACCTTAGAAACTGTTCTCCCCTAATTTAATAATGATCTTTAAATTGCCAATCCTAATGACCCATTTTCAATCATTATTCTTCATGCATGTCCTTTTTCCTTCTTCCTTCATACAATTTTACTTGGTCATCTCATTAGCTCCTACTGATTCCATTATCATCTGTATAGTGAAAATTCACAAATCTACTTTACCCAGTCCTAACCTCTCTGCCAGCCTCCAAATCTTGAATCTCCAACTACCTTTCAGATATTTTGAACTCACAACTTTTAAAACTGAATTCATCGTCTTTTTTCCCAAACCTTGCCTCCTCCTTAACTTCCCTATAATTGTCAAAGACCCCACCATCCACCCCCTTTCATCCTAGCTCAAATTTAGGCGTCACTTTTGATGCCTCTCTCTCACCACCTCCCTTATTTAATCTGATACAATCAGTGATCAAATCCATTACTTACCATTAATTGTGTGAGACCAATCTGACAGAAGCAGAAGTTATTTATTGCAAAGTAGCTGGATGTGGCTGGATATGAAGTGCAGGGCTAAATTATCGAGGGCCTTGAAGGTCAGACAGAATAGGTTAGATTTGAAAGAGTAATAATAAATGGTGATAGGAAACCATCAAAATTTTTCCATAGAATTGCAATATGATGAAAGAAATTTTTAACAAATCAAATTTCTCTCTCCACTGATGTGGAAAATAGTTCAGATGGACTTTAATTTATAGAAACAAGGTAACATGATACTGACTGACCTTGTACATAATATTCTTGTTGGAGGTTTACAGGTATTGATAAGAAAACATGGAAAAGAAGAACTCATATAATGGGAGAATCACAGAATCTTAGAATTACAAAACACCTCAGAGACCTTTTAGTCCAATCTATTTCCAGAGGAATTTGTGGAAGAGTTTATATGAAAACATTTTGAATAAAAGTTCCCTCCCGGTTTCAGACATGTAGTATGGTGTCTTTTTGAAACCAGTCAGCACAGTTTCTTTATTGGTCCTTAGATATTTCATAATGGCTAGACTATTAAGTGATATTGATTGTATAAGATCTGTTTGCTGAGCTAGTTCCCACAAGTTACCATTACTTCCCAAGAAGGAGTGATAGTGATAGTGATAAAGTTACTACCCAAATCAAACTTATGATGCTGGCAACTCTCCCCACAGTTAGATGATTTCACCAGGGCCTTTCCTCTACTGTTAGAAGTATAAACTCCCTATCCCTTTATTATAACTCTACTAAAAAAAAAAAATGCTACCCATCTCCTCCACTCCTCATATCTCTTTTTCTGTCATTTTGAAAAAGTTCTTTGTGTTACTACATTCTAGTCTGCATTGGGCTTGGCATTCCCTATACATTCCAGACTGGAGGCTCTATGATTAATACACATAAATAAGACTCTCTTTTATAACATACCTGCCACAAGGTCATCCGGCCTTTGTTTGAAGACTTCTAATGAGGAAGAATCCATTATCTCCCAAGGCAACCCATTTCACTATTGGGGAGCTCTATTAGGTGGTGTGTCTTAATAGTTAACCTACATTTGTCTCTTTGCAACATTCTCCCATTATTCCTAATTCTATCCTCCGGGGCCAATCTAAGTGAAATGCTATCACATTCTCTTTAAACCTCTTCTGTTCTAGGCTAAATATTTTCAGATCCTTTAATTTAGCTATTCCTTTAGCATTCTGGTTCCCCTCCTTTTAACACCCTCCAATTTATCAATGTTCTGCCTAAAATGTGGCACTCAGCACTGAACACAACACTCACAGTTATGATCTGATCAGGGCTAAGTACAGCTGGAGCTGGAGAGTACTCCCCTCTCTCAATTCAGGTTAAGACTGTACTAGGTTTCATGGATATCATACCATACAGTTGAATTACATTGAGTTTGCACATACTTGCCTCATATTTGCAACTGTATTCACAGTGTTAGAATATTAAATGCAAAGGGACTGAGCACATTCATTGAAAATGTATTTTTAGGGTAGGTGTGGTGGCCTCTGCCTATAATCTCAGATATAAAGGTGAGGCTGACATTCCTCTTGAGCTCAGAAATTCTGAGCTTCACTGGATTATGCTAATCAGGTGTCTGAATTAAGTTAGGTATTAATATGGTAAACCCCTGGGGGCAGAGAGTGGGAGCAGGGAGGGGAACCACCTAAGGAGAGACAGACCCACCCAAATCACAAATGGAGCAAGTCTAGGGGATGGAGCCTAAACTTGTGGGTCGTGGTACACTTAGGGCTCCTGGTAGGCTTAGGGCTCCTGGTAGGATTAGGCCCACGAGTAGCCTCAGGACTTCCAGCCTGCTTCTCCCTCTTTGGAACAAGTACTCATTGCATTTAGTACCACAGAGTTCTAGTCACAATTGTCCTCTAATACTTGTTCATTATGTAGATGGCTTCTTTTTTTTAATTTTTGGAAAAGAAGCCATGCATTCCTTAAGAGGAAGTATAGCATAAAAATCTGCCCTCAAATACAGGGATATTTGAGTCTAAATGCCTAGAACCCCACCCTCCCCCACCTCTTGCCTATGAAATATACTGGCTGTATGACTCTGAATGACTTAACTGTTTAGCAATCTATTAGGCAACTGTTTAAGACTACAATAGGCATGGAAAGTGTGGACTTGCTTTGGTAGAGGCAGTTTTCCCATCTGAGAGTTCCTTATGTTGATAAAATCACAAGTCTGGGCTCCATCCTTATCTCTGTATTCCTCACTACTCACAGCAGAGTGGCCTGTATGCCACAAGAATTGCAATCTATACTTGCTGATCAATTGACATTTTAATGAAGACCCTTTGGTTCCTCAAATAGACACAGCTTTCTCCTGAATAGCTCTCCAGCTTCACTCCCTTCCTTGAGGGTTTCAGAGGTTTGCTATGCCCATCCCATTTGGCACAGAGGGGGATTGTTTATTGATGCTTCAATATTTCAATAGATCTGTGATTTCAATAGATCTCTGAGGAGGGAACTCCCTCCAGTGGTACAGATTGCAAACCATCCTTAATCTTCTCATACTAAAGGACTCTCATCCATTTCCTCCTAGAAATCTCCTCCTAATATATAAGGGACCTTCTTGTAAACTTCTTGAGATACTGAAGATGCCAATGGAACATACGAATTGTATAACAGTAATTCTTCATATTTGTTATATGATCAGTCTTCTTTTCCATTTATACATGTCACTGGTGATATCCTTTTGGGATAACAATTCCACAGGATTTCCCTTTGGGCTTTTTTCAGTGGCAACATGTTACAACTTATTCCCACATCCCATGTGATGTTTCACAGTCTTTTGAGTGACTCACAATTTTCATATTTTAGAAACATGCTATGTGAAGAAATAGAAATGGCACCAAAGAAAATGAAAACGGGAAACACAGCTGGGTTGGAGCAAATACATTCAGAAGAGAACCATCCCGTATGTGACACAAATTTGAAGACCCTGAGATTGTCAGGTTCTATTACTGGGACTAAATGGACTTCTCAGAAGAAATTAATGAACTCTGTCAATGTCTCCAATAAATGATTCTTTCATTTGGAGTATTTAACGAAAAGACCAAGAAGGAAACTCACATGGTTTAACTGGAAACACCCAAGGGACTGGTAATGATGGAGTATAGGCTCTGGGAACCCCCTTGAACTCTCCTTGAATCTTCCCACTTGATCTGGTGGTCCCCAGAGGCCAAAAGCCTTCCATTATCAATTTGGCTGCTTTCCACCCTTGATCCCATTAAAATCTCATTCTCTAGCCGCTCCCCCCCATCAAGATCCTCCTTAGATTCTTCCTCAAGATCCTCCCTGGACCTCTCCTCCCATCACGCCAGACTACTTGGCCACCCCTAGATCCCTCCCACAGTTTTTCTGTATATAAGATCCATCTTGCCTCCATGAAGGTGCTCAGATTCAATCTAGCTGAGATACAATCTGGCCAGCTTGTCAATACAAGTGTCACAAATGCTTAGGCTCCTTAAGAGTCTACCCAATATGGTGAATCTTTAACAAACTTTGTTTTACTTTGGCTAAGCAAAGGCTTGAGTCAAATTCATTTGGCAGGACCCAGCATATTAATATTTTGGGATCCTGAGCATCCCTAAACCTAAACCTCAACAGTGGTAGTAACAACAAGAGAAAGGCACTAAGACAACTCAGTGAGATGGATGTGGTTAGGGTTAGGGTTGCTCTAGAGACCCCAAAATGCCAACCTGCCAGGTCCTGCCAAATGAATTGGACTCAAGCCTTCTCTCAGCCAAAGAAGAGCAAAATTTATTAAAAGTTCTCCTGTGTTGGACACAGAGCAAGTCTGTGCTAGGTCATTCTATGGTGCTCTCACACATGGGGGCAAAGAGAGGTCTTATATACAGAAAGGTTGTGGGAGGAATCTAGGGGTGGTCTGGAGGAGAAGTATGGGGAGGATCTTCAGGAAGAGTCAATGAGGTCAGACTCCAGTAATGAGTTTGGGGATGGTCTTCAGGAGGAGTTAATGAGGTCAATGCAAGGGTGGATTGATATTTTGATAGGCTCAAGAGTGGGAAGTAGATGGACAATGGAGGGCTAGGCTAGTAACAGAGGTTTGGGGCCAGCCACAATGAAATACTTATGGCCTCTGCAAATGTTTCATCAAGTGGGAGTTCAAGGGGTTCCCAGAGCCTATATCTCAAAGATTCAAGGAGAGCTCAAGGGGGCTCCCAGAGCCTACACCTCATCAAGACCCTCACTCTGGATTCAAGACTACCAACTTCAAACTAGGGCAGTCTGTCAATCTCCTTTAAATATGAGGGAACTAATACCTCTAAAGCAGCATTGGGGAGGGGCAGGCATGGGATATAATGAGGGATGCCACCAGGAAGGTTTGGACATGATGGTATTCAAGCTACGGTAAATACAAAGAGTTACAACAATTTCTGAGTCCATGTATTACAGCAGATAAAGCACCTCCGGGGTCAGGACAGTTTTGAGATCAGATCAGATCAGGTGTTTCTATAGAGATAAGAGGCATTTGATTCAAGTGGGTCTGATTGACTTCCTGAAGTGACAGGTAAGGGAACCTCCAATCATTTAGGACAGGGCTTCTTAAACTTTTTATACTTGAAACCCTTATCAGCACTTTTTAAAATTGTGAGCTAAACTCTTTGTGGTTGCAAAAAACTGGAAATATAGGGGATACCCATCAATTGGGGAATGGCTGAACAAGCTATGGTATATGAATGTAATGGAATACTATTGTGCTATAAGAAATGGGAAGGAGATGGACTTCGTAATTACCTGGAGAGGCTTATACGGACTGATGCTAAGTGAGAAGAGCAGAACCAGGCAAAACCTGTACACAATCACAGACACATAGTACATATGATGACCAACCTTGATAAACTGGACTATCCTCAACAATGCACAGCTAAAGACAACTCTACAAGCCTCAAGAA
>CM053589.1:16153712-16186401 GCA_028646515.1 Pseudochirops corinnae
CCGCTGACCCTGCTATGCGCCCTGCGTTCCCTCCTACCCAGTTCCGTCAGTCCTCACCTGGGCAGTGAGAGTGCTGCAGAGGCCTCCAGCTGGGTGAGTCTGCTGGGTGGGGCTTCCCAGTCTGCCGTGCTCTGCTCTCAGGTCCGTGCTGGTGCCACTCCTGTGTGCTCCGTTCTCCCTGCCCCGACCTGATTAGGCACTTCTCTGGGCTGGGAATCTGTCACTCTCTGTCTCACAATGGGTTCTGTCACTCTTAAATCTGTTCAAATTTACTTTTTAGTTCCCAAGGACGAAATTCTTGGGGAGCTTGTTCAAGTCACTGCTTACTCTCCGCCATCTTAGCTCCGCCTCTAGACCAAGAGACTTTAAATAACTCACTCATAGGAAGAAATTGTGGAAACCATACATGAATTCCCAAAATGGAAAAAAAAAAAAGAGGACCAGATGGATTCATTAGTGAAAGAATTCTATCAAACATTGAAAGAACAACTCATGTTACATACATTGTTTGCAAAAACAGCAAATGGAAAAATATCAGATTCCTTCTATGGTACAGATATAGTCTCCACACATGCATCACGGGGAGTCAACACAGAAAAAAGAGAATTGTAGACTAACATCCCTAATGAACAGTAATGCAAAATTTTATTAGCAAAAAAGACTAAAACAATGTATCACAAAGATTATATACCGTGACTAGGTTGGATTTATATCGGGAATACAGGGTTGCTTTATCTTAGGAAAACTATAAATTTAATAAGCCATATTAATAACAAAAAATAAACAAAGTTTTCGTGATTATATCAATATTTGCAGAAAAAACATCTTGACAAAATACAGCATCCATATCTATTTAAAAAACAACTATACTGGTAAACAAACGAATAAGTCAACCTTTCCTTAAAATGATAAATTGCAAACTATATATCTAAAATCAACCTGTAGCATTTTATGTAACAAAGACAAAATAGAGTTCTTTCTAATAAAATCAGAGAGGAAACGACGATATCTGTTGTTAATGTTTCTATTACTAGATTACTAGAAACGTTGGGTATACCAGTAAGACATGAAAAACCAGGTAGGAGAATAACTATATGAAACAAAATGATCCCTTTTTGTAGATATGATAGTATACAAACTTTAGAGGGAAAGAGAAGGAAAGGGAATAAATATATATAAAGCACCTACCATATCCTAGATACTGGGCTAAATGTCAACTAAAGTTAGTTGAAATAATTATTAAATTAAACAAAATTGCAGGATATAAGATAAATTCACAAAAATCATCAGTATTTCTTTAAAATGACAAAAAAAAAAAACCTTGCAAAATAAAAGACAGAAATTTCATTTAAAATTGCTACAGAATATACAAAATATTTGGGAGTCTCCCTAGCAAGATACGTTGGCAAGATAGAAAGATAAAGAAAATTATAAACCAGTATTTACAGAAATATGGACCTAAATAATTAAAAAAATACAAATTGCTCCTGGGTAGGACAAGTTAATATAAAAATAGCAATGCTCCCTAAATTAATTTACTTATTAAGTGCCATATCAATCAAGTGACCAAAGGATGACTTCATAGAACTAGACAAAATAGTCACGAAATTCATATGTAAATCAAAAAAGTCAAGAATCATGAAAAGAGAGGGAATGAAGGTGGAGGGGAGGGGTGTCTAATAGTGTCAGATTTCAATCTACATTACAAAGAAGTAATTCTCAAAACAATTTGCTCCTGGGGAGAGAGGTAAATCAGTGGAATAGATTACAGTGCAGGGTATTCAGAAGCAAATGAATCTAATATTGATAAGCAAATGAATATTGTTGGATAAACATGAAGACTCCAGGTACTGACTGGGATAAAAACTTATTATTTCATTAAAAAAAAAATGCCTACTGGGAAAATTGGACAGCAATATGGAAGAAATTTTACTTAGATCAGCACCTCACACATTTTGCCACATGAGGATAAATGCATTCATAACCTAAATATAAAATGTTGCATCATAAACAAATTAGAGAAACATAGGGGGAAAAACTTATCTATTACATCTAAGTATAACTAAGGGGGAGGGGAATCTTTGTAGCAAGCCTTTGTGATAAAGATCTTATTTCCAAGAGAAACAAGACCCTTTAGTACAAGAGTTATTTTCCACTTGACAATGGTTTAAAAATGTGTACACAGGGCAGCTAGGTGGCCCAGTGAATAGACCACAGGCCCTGGAGTCAAGAGGACCTGAGTTCTGAGTTCAAATCCAGCCTCAGACACTTAACACAAAACCAGGCGTGTGACCTTGAGCAAGTCATTGAACCTCAATTGCCCTACCTTCCTCCTCCAAAGAGCAAAAAAAAAAAAAAAAAAATATATATATATATATATATATATATATACACACAAAGTTCTTAAGGGAATAAACTCATGCTATCTATAGCCATATTTTTAAAAATGTTCCAAATAATTTATGAGAGAAATATAAATGAAAGTGATTCTGAGATTCCCATTAGAACCTCATACATACCTATTAGATTTTGGCAAAGATGACTAAAAGGAAAATGACAAATGTTGGAAGGAGTATAGGAAAAGAGACACATTGCTGAGCAATTAGTGGATGTGTGTGTGTGTGTGCGTGTGTGTGTGTGTGCATGTAAGTGTATATATATGTATGCATGTATGTGGATCAATGAGTGTATATTAACACCTATGTATGTTTGTATATTTCTTTATATACATACATCTGTATGTGTGTGAATATGGGCTAATATCTACACATAAATATATAACCTTTCTGAAAAGCAATTTGGAATTATACATGAAAAGTTACTAAACAGTACATGCAGTCAATAAGGAAAAGAAATCAAAGAAAAAAGTTCTATATGTACAAAACTATATAGTAGTTCTTTTGGTGGTGGGAAAAAAATCTTGGAAATTAAAGGAATGGTCATCAATTGGGGAGTAACTGAACAAATTGTAGTATATTAATGTGATGGAGTACTACTACTCTATAAGAAATGAGGAAATGCAATTAAATGATTAAAAAGAGACATGGAAAGATTTGTAGAGTGAAGTAAGTAAAACTAGAACAATCTATACTATCACATCCGTATTATATAAAATGTAATATATTTATATTTATCTATTATATAAAAATAACAATTTTGAAGAATTTTATTAACTGATGAAAAATGAAGTGATTAAATTCAGAAGAATAAATTTATGCAATAACAATAAGACTGTAAGAACATGCAACTTTGAAAGATGGAAGAATTCTAATCCATGTAGTGATCATCCATGATTCCACAGGACTGATGACAAAGCACGCTATCCACCTTTGTTTTCCCTCATGGTCAGTGAGAAAATTTATTTTTGTTTTTGTTTTTTATTGTGAATATTTGTTATAAGGAAATAATTTAATCTTTTTTTTTTGTTTACCAATGGGATTGGTAAAGGAGAAAGAAAACATATTTCTATTAAATAAAAGAATAAAACCTAAAAAAATGTGAGATCTAATTATGATTCCAGGCTCTGCCACCTACTACTGCTTTATTAGACTATAAATCTCATGGGGGTAGAGTTTATATCTCGTTGGTTATTGCCTTTACCACAGAGCATATAGAAGATACTCAATGTACCTCACATTTAGACAATTCCATTACCCTCCCTCGGCCTAAACATCCTCTCCTGGGAAAAAGTAGGGATCTTGAACTGCATGATCTCTATGATTTCCACCAGTTTTAACAGTCTATTAAAATATGAATGTGTGTTTCTTATTGTGGAATCCTTAAATGTTAAACTTTAGAAGAGTTTGATTTGGGATACTGATGAGGTATAGAAACATCTTAAGAGAAAGTAGAAGATATTTAAATGTTTAGATGTAGAAAGACAAAATAGAATCTTTATTACCCCAAGGAAATTAATGTTAATCTATATTAATAAACACTAACATGTTATTTGAATAAAAAATTCTATTAATCAATTCAATTAACCATTACTAATGTATGTTAATCAAGAGTAAATTTCATTATTGCAGTTTTAATGTTCTGGTAAATCAAATATTCCACTGACTTGGTCTAGATCTGTAATTTCAATGCTTTTACGGGCTCCTATTGTGGAAAATCTCTACATTGGCAAGTTATCTGTCATCTTACAGCCTTACAGAACTGGTTGCTTGGGGTTTAAGAGAGTGACTTGGCTGGGGGCATATAGCTATTAAAAGAAAGAGGCTAGACTTGAATTCACCCCTTCCTGGTTCCAGGTCTGAGCCTTTTTCTACTATGCCACGGTTCCTCCTTTTTAGAGTATAACAAATGCACTTGGATGGATGAATGAATCAATCAATCAATAAATGAATGAATGAAAAATCATTTATTGCCACCATACTTTAAGCCAGGTACTGTGCTAAGTGATAGACATAAATATAAGGAAGCAAAATAGTCCCTGTTGTCATGTCAAAAACAATATGTTATTCCATTTTGTCTTCTCTTCACCATTTTGATCTTTATCCACTATTTTGTGCAGTTAAGCATCAACTCCATGTGAATCACTTGATTTTGGTGATGTCACAAGACTACTCTTCCTCTCCACTATCACTCAACTACAAGAATACCCAGTTCCCTCTCACTTCAGTGTCTTCAGATCCCACTTCCAGCAATGACAAGCAAAGTGTTATTGTAATCCTGTTTTTCCTATTTTTCACTTCCTCCAAAATGTATATTAACTATGAGGAACCAGACCTATGGGTTCTTGGTCCTGGTGTGTTTTGCAGCTGCACGTACCACCAAATGAACATTTATCTGGATGAAAGTTGTTTTCTTTTTATGTCACCATAACATTGTTCGAGGAACTTATATTCAAGTGGGGTAAGACAATGCATGAAAGGATCTAGGAAGACGTGAGGTGAGGTGCTAGGTGTTATCATTTGGAAATTTCCAGGAAGTAGCATGGAATCTGGGTTCTAGGAAAGATAAGTCAAAATTTACCTATCAAGTCCCAGAAGGAGAATCAGGTGGTTCTGAAGACAGGGGTGTTAAGAGGATGAACAGAGGGAAAGCAGCATGATTTGGACATGTTTCAGACTAAATCAATACTGAACATAAAGTTCATTCTTTCTTTATTGATACAGAAAATTCTTCTGGATCTTACAAGATATTAAAATAATGACTATCAGTGGTTATTGTACCACGGGTACATGAGAGCCTTGATTAGTATAGGTTCAGTTGCCAGAGTCCTGAATAACTAGGTTGTTTTTTGTTTTATTTTTTTGCCCCTATGAATGAGAGGTAGATGAAATTTAATGGAAACAACACTGTATACAATGACCTCTTGCACAAGTAATACATGAAAAGTTAAAATAATAATAATAATAACATAAGGCACTCTAAGTGGTGATTCACACACGTTGTGGGCTCCAGGGCTCCAGAGTAGTGAGAGATCCCTGTGAACTGATACAGACAAAGAAGGCTTTTGCAAAGGAGGTTGATTTGAGCTACATTCTGAAAGATGAATGAGACTTGGAGAAAAGTAGAAGGGGAAAGGAAAGGTGAGGCTGTGGGAGAGAAAATATAACAAGTGGGGAGGCACAAATGGGCATGCTGGAAAAGGAATAGACCGGTGTGACTGGAGTGGAGTTTTTGGGTAAGGGAATATTAAAAGTATGTTGGGTGAGCTAGGTGAAGAATAAATATGGAAGGCCTTGAATGCCATGCAAAGAGTTTAAATAACCTAGGAATGGAGACAGCCAGGTGGTACAGTGGATAATCACCAGGCCTGAGTAAGGAAGACCTGAAGTCAAATTCAGCCTCGGACATTTACTAACTGTGTGACCTTGGGCAACTCATTTAACCCTGTTTGCCTCCGTTTTCTCATCTATGAAATTAACTGGAGAAGGGAATGGCAAACCACTTCGATACCATTGCCAAGAAAATCCCAAATGGTGTCTCAAAGAGTCCGACATGGCTGAATAAGAACAGCGCTCCTCAACCCATGAGACTGGACAAAGTGCATGGAGGAGGGGAAAACGTGAGGAGATTGGATATGTGGGAAGGGACCAGGGGGTGGAGGGCCTTAAATACCAAACAGATGACTTTGTCTTGGATTTTGGAATTAATATTTAATTATTAAATTTTTAATTATTTAAATTAAATATTTATATTTAATTATAAAATTAAATATTTAATTATTAAATAAAAATAATAATTCATGGAGGCATTAGATTGTATTGAGTATGAAACTGAAAAAGGCAAACTTATGCTCTAGAAAAATAACTTTGGTAGCTCTATGGCTGTTAGTTTAGAGTGGGAAGAGAATGGAGGCAAGGGAATCAATTATAAGGCGATGACAATGATTTAAGAGAGAGGTGAAGAGGGCCTGAAATTGAGTGATGATTGTGTGAATTGAAAGGAGTCGTACACAAAAGATATTGAAGAGAGAATTTTTTTAAAAATTGACAAGAGATTGTGGAACTGAATCTTGTTAACTAAAAGTAAATAAACAAGTCAATGAAAAAAACTGACAACTCATTGGAAATGTGAGTTATTTTGAATTAACACAAGCATTAACAAGTAATAGAAGTTAATTTCTCTAAAAAATTATATTATTAAATCTTTTTCAGTAATTGAGACTACTTTCCTTCTCCCTACTCCTTTATTCAAATTAGTGAGTTTGTCTCCTATTTCACTATTTCCATAATTTTGATATCTGTGACTTTTTTTGGAGTGGCTTCTCTTTTCACTGACACAGACCACAACTCTTTGACGATTTAGTAGATAACATTACAGAGTTGTAGCTATAAAAAACATTGCCTCTAAGCTGGCAATAAGCCTCCTTGCTGGGTCTTGAATGAAAGATATTAAGTCCAACATGAGTTCTGGATACCAAGTCTTTCAAACTTGGTAAAATGGCCAAAGCTTTGCTGTCCTGGCACAGTCTTTTGAGAGACCAAGATTATCTCCGCACTATTACTGTATCATCACAGTCTTTCCCTCCCTTTGAGGTGAATAGCTACCCATCCCACCTCACCCCCTTGGGTCAAGCTCAAACACAATGCCTGCATGAATGTATGTATGCGTGTGGGGGGAGGGAGATACAGCACAACTGTGCCCTCTCCCTGGATTTTCCCAGTAGGTTGGTATACTTACTTGCCCATGTTAGGATATACTCCCTGACTTATACACATGATGCAGCTGCCCTTTTCCCCCACATTCTGAAGGGTCATTTAGGTAGTTACTTCTCTCTAATGATATGCCAATTTCTCTCAAAACATCTGGGCTAGGGACGATCTTCCACTTACCACCAATAATCATTGCCATTCTCCTTAAATAACCTGACTCAATCACCTCCACACAGTGAAAATGGGTTGCAATTAGATCTAGCTCATCACCCATTCCCAGAAGTTTTACTGGATTTTCATTATTACAGTGAGGAATTTGGATTAGAGCATCTCTAAAGTCTTAGCTCTTTGGAACCTTTGTAAACTAAAAGAGGCCACAAAGTTCACAAAGTTCTGAGGTGCATAAAGAGAGGAGTGGGCATGCCTGCATGCTCCATGGACACTTAGGAGAGTGTTCCTGGATTGGCAGAGTGGTAGACTGTAGTTCAATTCTGTTCATAGGTTGAGCGCATCCCCTGGTGAGGTTCATCATTCTGGAATAGTGAATACCAGCAGGTGTGTGACAGCAGCTACCATAGGATCTGGTCAACAACTGCTTGAAATTTCATTGGCATTATTCCCATCCTCTTCAGGAGACTTTGACAGTCATTTGTATTTCATATCCTAGCATTTCAGTCATTTCTGTTCCTCTCAGGCAGTTTCTGGCAGATGCTTCTGCCTTCTGAGAGGGTCCTATGGGAATAATTTCTGGCAGACACAAACCTGCCTTACAATGAATGGAGGCAGATTGGATGTGGTTGCCATCATGATTCAGCAGCTGTGGCCCTATGAGCTAGGAGCGAATGAGAGTGGAAATGAGGACATCTGGGTATGTAGCAAGGATAAGAAGAAAGCGCTGACCTGAGTTCTGGTCCTGGCCCTACTACTAACTTGACATGCGCCACAAACCAAGCCTCTTACTAATTTGCACAATTTCTAATCACCCGTGCAATCTTAACTTAACTTTGTAAAAGTTGCTTTTATTCCACCTTTCATACCAAAGGGATAATCAATGAACCTTGCTCATGGTCATGGTAGTGTTAACCTTTCCCTCCAGAGACTATTAAGTGTAAACTAAATATATATATATATGTGTGTGTGTGTGTGTATATATATGTATATATATATATATATATACACACACACATATATATGCATATATACACACACATATATATACATATATGTATATATATTACATAAATATTATATATGTGTGTATGTCTATATACACATATACATATACACAGCTTAGCAAATTTTAAATCACTCTATAGCTGTAATTAATACAGAGTATTTGTGTATATTTAAACTTTAATGTCCAATTTAAAGGAATATAATCGCACTTAGGGGTCATTCTTTCAAGAAAGAATCAATTTTCCTTACATTCCCTGTCAGAAGTATTTTCATTCTCTTCCAGTTACTCTTTACTCAATTTGATTTTGCATTCAGAAGTTGGGGATTGTGAGTCTGGTATCTTAATTAGCTTAATTGAATATATATAATTTCCTAGTTGGCAATGAGTCACCAGCAAAGGGCAAGAAACCAGGACAAGGCTAGCTTAGAAGAGGATTATGGTTGGTCATGTGAGGAGGCTGGCTGTTCCAGTTTTAATAAAAGTAAAGTTATAGATCGAGAGGCCATCAGGGTCAGATGATGCAAACAGAGTGACCTTGATACAGGAGTGGCACCTTTCTCTCTAGAGGGAAAAGCAAGCACAGGTGGCATAATTAAGATGAAGGATATTAAGCAGGCTCTGGTCACTGCCCACATCAATGCTAACTTCCTAGAACTGGTGTATACTACAGGGGGAAATAAGCCCCGACTGGCATTGTGAGCTTCAAACATCTCTCCCATAAAGGGAGTATCCCAGGACCAAATAGTACGGGCACCACTGCACTACCAAGCCTCCTTGACTCATCTTGTGCGTTGGTTTATACACATTACATTTACTCTTACCAAATACTCTCATATCCTAGAGCAGGCTGGTCCTCACAAATTATTTAATCGTGGTAGGCTAGCTCCCTTTCTTCTCCCTGGTCTCCTTAAACAGTCTGACAAGACAAGGCGGTGTGTTTAACTTCTCCACACTGGGGACAAGACACAGAGTCATACAACATAGAGTCTGTAACACAAAAACACTACCTGTTCTTCCTTCTTCCTCTCTGCTCTCCATACACTCATCTCCTGATAACATGGTCAGGTGCAATCTGGAAAGGGCAAAACCAAGCAAAGGGTCAGAACAAGAGAGTCAAGCAAGATTTGATGAGGCAAACTATTATCAAACATTACAGTGAGCGATGAGTCAGGCATACAAGAAGTCACCTGCAGATTACTTGTGTTACTGGTCAGGCACCATGGCTACTTAGGCTTAAGGCAGTCTAGAGAGAGTCACAACTTTTATTGACACAGACAGGATCATGATTATTATTTGTCTGTAACTCAGAGGGTGAGAGGTGTCTGTGAGCTCAGATACAACCTGCTCATTTCTTCCAGGAATCTGGCCAAATCTATGATCCTCTAGTGTGCCAAAATTATTAACAGACCTAAGTAAATGGCATATCTATTACAAAAGAGTAACAAAGAGTTAACAGGAAACAATCTGCCTCTGGGCTGCTAAATCTTATTCATTTATTCATCCAACAAGCTTTTATTCAAACACCTGTATCATACTCAGTATCATGGAGGAAACACACAAATAAGATACAATCCCTGCTTTCAAGAAGCTAGCAAGCAGTAGAATTTGTTCGCATTATAACTGGGTACTGGCAAGGTATAGAGGCAAAGTAGGTAATCACTCCTTTACAAATACAATCTCCCCCCTACTTCACTTACCTTCCTGTCTCCATGCCTCCAAAGAACCTGCGATCTTCCATGACGTTAATCAACCTTTGAAACTTCATAAAAAGAAATTATACTTTCAGAGATGACAGGAGCTTCCTTATTCATATTCATGCTCTCTGGATGCCTGGTACCTCAGAGTAGGGCAGCCTTCAGATTCAGGGACATGAAAGCATATTAAAAAGTGAAGCAGCCTTGCACTCTGCAACGAGTTTTACAGTCTGTTCCTGTCATGAGTTCCATTTCCTCCAAACTAGAGAAGTTCCACAGTGAAAGGGGCTGCCTTGGGAAGTAGTGAGCTGCTCATTCCTGGGGAAGCTATAGGTTGTACACAGGGGTCCTATTCAGGTATAGGTTGCACTAGACAACCTTTCACCTCCCTTCCAACTAAAGAGATTCTATGGCTTGCTCTAGCTCAGCCTAAAATGGGAGCTTCCAACTCTTTTTACAAGTACAATGAACTCTGCAATTAGCCCCTTCAGCTATGAATGAAAGAAAAGGAAGGGGACAGAGAACAAGGATCCCTACTTTGTGCTTTATAGATATTATCTCATTTTATCCTCATAATAATTCTGTGAAGTAGGGGCTATTATGACCATCATTTTACAAGTGAGGAAACTGAGGCAGACAGAGGTCAAGTGATTTGCCTAGGGTCTCACAATAAGTGTCTGAAACAGAATTTGAATCGAGGTCTTCCTGATTCTGTCCACTGTGCCACCTGACTGCCCTTATTAAGCACTTCCTGTATGCCAGGCATTCTGCTAAGTACTGGGCTAGCAACAACCGAAGATATGTGGCCTTAATCTGAGCTTACATTCTAGTAGGGATAAATAACACATGTAGGGGAGCAGTGGCCCTGGAAGGGTGCTTTCTTCTGGGAAATCACAGAAAAGGGTGGTGGGAGAAGCCACAGCAGCGATCAATTGGTACGTCCCCTTCCAGAAGTCATGGTGGGGTTAATTAACTTACCATTCCCAGATCAAGTCATGGAAATGAATGGAGGAGGGGATGTGAAAGGAAAATTTTCAATCTAAGTGATTGAATTTGATGGAACTTTATTTAGATAAGTCTGCCTTTTATGACACCATGATGTAGGCAAGCTGCATAAATGAGGTAAGTGCTGAAGGTCAAGAAACTGTCCAGGCATCAGAGAGGAAGGAAGACAAGTGAGGACCCAGATATTAAGCCAGAGTCACTTCATACTTAGGGCTCATATGTGCTGCCTGTGGAAGCAGGAGATGATCTTAAGACAATAAAGGGAACTAGAAATACATGAAAGCCAGGAGGATTTGTAGAAAGGAATAAATGGCTTGCTTTTTCATAGACCTTTAAAACTGGAAGGTGACTTAAATACCATATATTCTAATCCTTTCATTTTACAGAGGAAGAAATGGCCTCCCAGAGCAGGAAAGGCATTTGGCCAAGATTACACAGGCAGTTAGCAACAGAGCTGAGATTAATTATCCCAGATAAAAGTGCAGGGGTGGCTAGGTGGTGTGGTGAATAGAACACCAGCCCTGGACTCAGGAGGACCTGAGTTCAAATCAGGTCTCAGACATTTAACACTTGCTAGATGTGTGACCTTGGGCAAGTCACTTAACTCCAGTTACCCTGCCTTCCCCCCTCCAAATAAGAAAAAAAGTGCAGCAAACTGTCTACTTGAGGGCTTTTTATCCCAGCTCCTGGTAGCATGGGAACTGACAGGTCCCCAGAGCTCAGCTGGCCATATGTCTCTCTTAGAATTTGGGAATAACTTTGAGGGGCAGAACATATCTTTTCAGTAAAGTCATATCAACTCAAACCCATATTCCAGTGTTTTCTCCCAATTTTAATTGCCAGTGATTAGCAACCCAATACCACCTAACTCATTGATATCTGAAGGGAGCCAAAACATCTGATCCAGGCATCAGGCTGGTCCTAGATAAGTTAGCTCCAGGTTTTTACTATGGCCAGTCCAAGTGACTGGTCCTGTTTTCTTCCTGGAGAAGCAGCTGTAAATCAGAGCCTTTCTGATATCCTGTGATCCAGGGAGGTGCCCTCTTCTGGGATGACTGCCAGAAGATGTTAGCTACCTTTTTTGTACAATTATACATTTTTAGATACTATTCTTTGGGCACTGGAATCAACGACATGGTGATCTTCAAGGCCAAAAAATTGACATAACCCTCTAGCATCTTGAAACTGAACAAAGAGTGTCAAGAAAACCAAGTGACCTATAACTGCTTTCTTTGTTTTACCTCTCTATTAAAACCTTGCTCATGCTATCAATAAACAGATTGCTTGTAAATCACACCTGGACCGCGATTTTTCTCACTTTTACAGGCTAGTGTATCAGTTTAGAGCTGGCTTAAAAAACCACTCAACTTATCTTTACAGATATCTCTTTTGTATGAACAATAAATTAATATAAGTTAGTTTTTACAAAGGGATATCTACCAAGAAGATGGAGCCATAACTTAAATACAAAAACATCTGCCAAACTAGGTTACATGTTCCTCTTACTCCGTTTGGTCCGAGGGGAGAGTGAGCTCAAACTTAAAGAAACTACAAAGTATTTACCTTCAACAACTATACTTCCAAATCAGGTATCACCAATGTTTTCCTCCCTAAGATATAGAACATCTCTGCTGCTAGGCCCATCCACTGATGGACTGGGTCAAATGGGTCATTCTTCAAAGGTACCCTGGTACACCAAGCTTGGCTTCTGGAAAACTTGGGTATAGGATCCAGTTCCTAAGACCTGGTCCTCCTTTGTACATTTTAAACCTCATATCATTCTGTCACCAATACTTTTCCTAAGATCCGGGGCAAAAATAGACACCATAGGGGAAGATTTGACATAAGCTAAATGATCACTACATGTGAGAGTGGCTCACCTACCCAAAAGCTTATAATATTTCTTCTTCTTTATTTAAGTCACTAGGGAGAGAGAAAGGCCATTTGACCAACTACTACCTTCTATAGTCACATTCAGTCCTGGCTCATCAACCAGTTGATTAGATTTTTTTTTTTCACCAGACGAAAAAGGACAGGGAAAGTTACATGTTATCTGAAGTGGAGAGGTTGCTTCCTCCATTTTAAGTCAAGTTCACCAAAAAGTTGAGAATGGTACTTACATTGAAAAACTGGGTGACTGGGAAGATGGTGATGCTGTCAATGGTCATGAGGAAGATAGGAAGAGAAGAGGACTCAGTGCCCACCAGTGAGTTCAATTTTAGACACATAGAATTTAAGATGTCTGTAGGGCATCCATTTTGACCTATCTAATAGGCAGTTAGAGGTAAGACACAAGGTAGCAGACAGTAAGAATAGAGGTTAGTAGACCTAATAATTATCTCATAGAGATAATAGTTGAATGTATGGAAGCTTAATGAAATTACTAATTAGTATAGAGAGAAAAGATAAGAGGGAGCAGAAAAGGATTTTGAGAGACACTCAGGGTTCATGGGAAGAACCTTGATGAAGATACAGCAAAGTACCTTAAAACAATCCATCATACAGGTAAAAGAGCCAGGACAGATCAATGACATGAAAACCTAGAGGACAACGTATGAAGGAGGAGAAGGTCAAAGACTACAGAGAGGCCAAGAAGGGTAAGGACCAAGAAAAGGTCCTTTTTAGAAGGATTTAGAAATTATGAGATATCAGGGGTGGCTAGGTGGCACAGTGAATAGTCCTGCCCTGGAGTCAGGAGGACCTGAGTTCAAATTTGGCCTCAGACACTTAACACAAAGCTAGCTGTGTGACCTTGGGCAAGTCACTTAACCCCAATTGCCCTCCAGAAAAAAAAAAGGAAAAAAATTAAGAGATATCAGTTAACTTGGGAGAGAGGAGTTTCATAAGTGCTCAGATTGGAAGCCAGACTGCAGAGAGTTTGAGAGGGAGAGGAAAGGACTCGGAGGTTGCAATTATAGATGACCTTCTCAAATTTAGCCATGAAAAGCAGGAGAGATATAGAAAGATAACTAGGAGAGGTAGCTAGATAAAGTGAGAGCTTTTTGAGGATGGGAGAGATACGGCATGTTTGCAGGTAATAGAGAAACAGCTATTTGACAGAGCAAGATTGAAGATTAATGAGTAAATGGGGATGACAGGGCAGGCAATCTTCTAGAAAAGATGGAATACAATGATGAATTGATAATTTATGAAATAATAAAATTATGAAATGTGGGCCTGCCCAGACAGTTCTTTGGATTCTTGATAGGAAAAGCCACGTCTGGCAGAGGGAGATGGGGTGGCAATCACACTTTAATATGGTACAGAGACAAGCAGCAAAAAACAGGGAGGGAATCAGAGGCAGATGACATGGTTCCAGGATGGGTGAATAGGAAAGTGAAGGGAGGCAGCAAGGGGAAGAGGATGGGAGGGGAAGAGGCAAAGTGTGTCACTGACACAACCATGGATTAGAGTTGGGGGCACTAGGCAGCATGGACCTGATGAAGATGGGGGAGTGCTCCCGATTTTGAAGTTTCATTTTAATAAGGTTTTTCTTTTTTTTGAAAAAAACTAACTCCTGACTGTGCTGCCTTGCGGTTAGTTCATGAACATATGCAAATCATCTAAAAGTTACTGGTAAAACTTCAAATTCATCATCCCAAAATTATCAGCACCTTTTGGATGTTCTGCTTGTCTGGAGGTCTGGAATTTACATATCATAGGCCAGAAACCTTGATAAGCAGTGCCTAGATGTTTCCCTTGATTCAAGACATATTGCCAAGATGTGAATTTTAGTTAATATATGATGCAATTTGTAAATGATGCTCCTTTGATCTTTAAGACAGTTTTTATGTGACTTCTAGGCTCCCCTTAGCAATTTTTTGTCCTGTTATTGCTTCTTTATGCTGGTTACCTATAAGAAATATTTTCTCTACTGACTAGAAGGGAATGAGAGTGGTCAGGGGGACTAGAACAAGATATGATTTTAACACAAATGGGGTCAGTTGTACAAGTGATGCTCCTTGGCAAGGAGAAGGGCCACCTCTTTGGTTGAGATACACGTAAAGGAGGAGAGAACAGCAAACTCTAGGTGAATGGTCTCATTTTTTTTTTTTTAGTGAAATATGAGGTAAGGTTCTTGGTGGAGAAATGGGAGAAGGGAGGAAGGAGTCAAAGGAAGGGTGACAAGGTTTAAAAAATCCATTGTGATAAGTGGGGTCATTACCTACTGGGGTGATAGAAAAGTCCTGCCTTGCTAGGAAGGGCCCACTTGACATTGTGCAATATAAATTTGTAACGTACCCACTCAGCATGGTTTCATGATTTTTCCTAGCTTTTCACATGGATTTGAATAGAAGTGAGATTAGTAGATAGCGATATCTATGAATCCAAAACTGAGGCTTAGCAGGGCATGATTGGCAATATGATAAGGGTTGGAGAGAATAGTACAGTGTGGTATTGAACTGATTCACCAAGGGGTCAATATGGGAAAGGAAACTCAGTATAACCAGTGCAGAGATGGTCATCTAAGAAATGGAGAGAATGGAGAAGACTGAGAATGAAAAGCAGGGTTAAGAGTTGTGAGGCAAGAGGAGAGGTGTAATGACAACAGATTACAATTAGACAAGGGAATTTCAGAGTCTACAAACAGAAGTAGATCTTGTGGCACAAGATCAAGGGTATGAATATCTCAGTGTGTAGCTGAATTGGGGGTGCAGAAGTAAATCATGGGAGAGTATCAAGTTGAGAAAACAAAAGGTTATGTCTTTGAGGGAATATTAATATAGATAATAAAGTCTCGTAGTATGAGGGCAAGAGTTGGGGAAGAAAGACTGAAAGCCAAGCACTGAACTCATTAAAAAAGTAAATAGAATGTTCTGGAAGTCTGGTAGACAAAGAACTATCAGAATCTTGATAAGGTGATAGACATGGATCTAATGAAGCTCAAAGGAAGAGTTGTTACAGCCTGTCACAATAAAATTTAATAAAAGTAAACTGAGGCTCAGAATTCTGTGCTTTATCAGTTTATTTTTAGGGTGTGAACTTGTTTACAAAGTGTGTCAAACGATTATCTCAGGGGCCAATTACCAGAAGAGGAGGCATGGCCCTTTTTTTATAAGTAAAGAACCAAGAACAGAATTGAGTAGGAAAATAAGGCAATTGTCTTCCACGGCTGGCAGTACCATTGGGGTAAGGACAACACAAATGGTTGGAAATTGGGAAGGAGGGGCTAGTAACAACCATCTCCTCCTCCCCTTCTGTGTTTGAGAAATGTTTTTCATTTGTGTTCAGCTGCAAGGTTAGAGATAGTGGACCAGACTTCTTTGGATAACAAACTAGATATTTTTTAAAGCGACCTTGGTGGTGTAAAGATACCAGATCTGACTCCCTGATGTTGACCTGCATCTCTCAAAGATGACAAATTTCCTTGAAGTAAGAACAGGATAGTGATTAGCAGGAGAATTAAACTTCTAAACTTACCTTATAGGTAAGGAGATAAAGAAATGTGGCTTAATAGAATAGGATGGATTGCAAAATAGAATAAATTATAAAATGATACAGAATCAATTTAATTTCTTCAACTCTGAAGGTGGTAGAATAAGAAACTGGAAGTGGCAATGGAGAACAAAGAATAATGCAACTTCCCAGCCCAACTAGTGAGTCAAGATATGAATGGCCAGAAAAGCTGTGTCATCAAAAGGCGGTAAGTGATTGCAAGATGACGGAAGGAGTGAGAAAGAAAAAAGCTTACGATAGAAACTTTTAAAAAATTCCTTCATTCATTCCTTCATTCATTCATTTACTTAGGGCACCAGAATTGTAGGTAGGAATGTGGTGGGAAGAGTAAGGATAACTTTGCGTTGAGGTGGGGAATATTGAGTTTAGGGAGATGGGGCTGAAAGAGCAGTTAGTGAGGGATAGAGAATGGAGTTTGGACAGTGACAGCTGGGGGCTTAGAATTACGGGGAAGGGTTTAAGTATGTTAATCACCAATGACTGAATTCTTGTAGGATCATCTCTAAGAGAGTTAGCCTGGAAGTAGAGTTGTCTCTGGAAGCAGTGTTGACAGGTAAGGAAGCTTTATGGAGTAATAGGAGGCCTGAAGATGGGTGGAATGATTGGCCCAGGAAACCTAAGATACAAACACAGCAAATTTTGTGGTTGTTAAGTCATTTCTTCTTTGTGACCCATTTTGGGGTTTTCCTGTCAAAAATATTGGAGTGGTTTGCCATTTCCTTCTCCAGATAATTTTACAGATGAGGAAACTGAGGCAAACAGGGTTAAGTGACTTGTACAGGGTCACACAGCTAGTAAGTGTCTGAAACCAGATTTAAACTCAGGAAGATAAGTCTTCCCAACAGTGAGTCAGGCATTCAATCCACTGTGCCAAACATAGCAAATACAAGATAGTTAAGTAAAGTAGTTAAATAAAAAGTAGTTTGAGACGGAGAGAACTAACATATGTAAGATCAGGGAAGGTTTTTGGTAGAAGATGATCCTTTAACTGTCTGCAAGGAAGCACGGGATTCTGTGAGAAGGAGGAGAGGACACATTATTCTTCCCATTGAGCCCGGATTCTCTCAATGTTCTGATCCCGTGGCTGTTTCCATTATGCTGTGCTATTTCTGGCAGGCAGATCCTCACCACTGGTTCTAGTTTTCTAGAAAGAACAGTCGCTGGAGTTTATGCTATTTCTGCTCCTCTCAGTTATTCACAGGTGAGGAGTCTATTCATGGGGCACTTCTTAAAAGGTTCTATTGCTTAACTTGGTGGTTGCAGCTGAGATTGCAGCACACGGGAGAAAATAAATCTTGTTAAATCCAACTAAGAAAGTGACAGTTAAGGTCAAAGAGGACCCTATGTAACTTTGGTATCTGGGCACAAATGAAATGGGGGTGGCGTGTTAATGGTTCTGAAATCCGATTCCTTCCTCCCAGACAGGCAGAATTTTTTTTTTCCCTGCATTTGAGAAAGGACCAGGGTCATAGAAAGAGGAATTACCTGGAATGAAGACATGAATAATTCTTGAATCAGCCCTTCCTCTTACTGCCTTTTTGACTTCCAGGGATGCTGCCCCACCACAGTGCCTGCTCATGAAGACTAAACAATCACATTAAAGCTTTTTATGCCTTTTTGATATAAAATAATAATAATAAAGTTTTCTCTCTGTCTCTGTCTTTTTGTCTCTGTCTCTCTGTCTGTCTGCATGTCTCTGTCTCTGTCTGTCTCTGTCTCTCTCTGTCTTTCTCTCTCTCTGTCTCTCTCTGTCTTTCTCTGTGTCTGTCTCTCTCTGTCTCTCTCCCTCAGTGTGTTTCTTTCTCTTCCCTCCTTCAATAAAAGCTGGTACTTATATAGATTTGTTCACCCAGCTTATGCCCTCTCTTCTCTTTTTTTACATAAAGCTAATGTAGCTGAAATTTTAAACAATTCTAATCATAAAAATGGGGTCATTTTCTGACCAGTTATAGGCCTTGCTAGACATTGCCCATGTCCTCTCTGCTCTCTAAGTCATAGCTCCTTCTTGTACCCTCTCCCAAGCACAGAGTTATAGTGAACAGGAGACACTGAGCTCTGATATAAGCCTGGTTATCCCTCAATCAAAAGCCTAGTGCCTCCTTTTTAATTTTTTAATTTAATTTTAATTTCCAAATCATCCACATTGTCTTCCTCCTTCCATCCCCCCCATGCATTGAGAGGACAAGAAATTTAATAGCTAATATACAGTTCTGCAAAGCGTATTTTTGCATTAATCATGTTCTGAAAAAAAAGAAAGAAAAAAAGGGGGGAGGATATAGTATTTGCACTCTGAGTCTCACTTTTCCATCTGAAGATGGGTAGTCTTTTATATAATGAGTTCTTTGGAGTGGTAGGGGCTGATCTAGAGAATGCTTTTGGGGGGGAAACTAATAAAATAAATAACTAATCTGATTTTTAAAAAGATAGGGAAAGAACAAAATATTTGTATCCAAGATGAAAAATGAGAACTCAGAGCAATAAAGGAGGATTTTTTTAATTACCATAAATTATTTTATACAACATATAATTGAAAATAAATGAAATGGATGAACACAATAAAAATGCTAAACACTTAGATTGACAAAAGAAAAGATAAACTATTTAAATAATTTAATTTTTTTTTTTAAAAGAAACTGAACAAGCCATTGATAAACTCTTTTCAGGAATAAAAGGAAAAAGCTGTAAGGATCAGATGCATTTGAACAGTTGACTGCGACACTACATAAACTGTAATAAGAAGCCATCCTTCTAATCCAGTGGTTCTCAACCTGTGGGTCACAACCCCTTTGGGGGTTGAATGATCTTTTCACAGAGGTTGCCTAAGATCATTGGAAAACACGTATTTCCGATGGTCTTAGGAACTGAGACACCGCTCCTCTATCCGTCTCCAGGCGGGTCCACTCACATGCTGATACACCCACATATGAGTATTAAAGAGTCATAGCATTAGGAAGGTTGACAACCACTGGTCTAATCTCTATCTATGATACAGATATGGTCTTAATATCTAAAAGAGGGAGAAATAAGGCAGAAAAAGTATACCAAATCAATATTCTAATGAACATTGCCCCAGAAATTTTAGGTGAACTATTAGTAAATAGGCTATAACATATTAGAAAAACTGCACATAATGACCAGGTTGAGTTTATATTAGCAATTCTGGATTGGTTCAACATGAGGAAGACTATAAAGATAACAAACTTTGTTAATAATATAAGTAACAAAAAATTTGTCAACGAATTACTGATAAGACTTTTGACAAAATACAATAATTAAAGTTTCATAAATCATAGAAATAAATGCACTCTTCCTTATAGTGCATAGTTTTAATGTAACCCAAGACCAAATATGCATAATAGAGGAAAGTTGGAGAACTTTCTAATAACATCAGAAGTAATGCAAGGATTTCTATTATAAAGGACAACTATTCAACAGCTCTAGCAACAAATGAAAAAGAAAAACAGGAATGAGCATAGGCAAAGAAGAAATAAAATGTATCACTATTTGTAGATGATATGATGCTATATTTAGGAAAACCTAGAGACTGTCAATTAATCAATAAGCAGTTGTGAAATGCCTACTATGTTTCAGGCAATATGCTAAGAGCTGAAGAAACAAAAACAACCAAAAGATACCCCAAGGAGCTCACAATATAATGAGGGCAATAACAATCAAAGAAATATATAAAAACAAATTATGTAAGGCATTTTCATGGATTGTCAGGTCCCACAAGAACTGCAAAGTATTCTCAACCACATGAAAAACAAAAATGCTCCTAATCACTAATAATAAGATGGATGAAAATCAAACCAACATGGTGCTCCACTTCATACCCTGTGAAATAGCCAAGATGATGGAAAATGGCAACACCTAACATTGGTGGGATTGTGAAAGAATAGGCACAATAATACATTATTTTTTTATTTTTGTTTTTATTTTTTAAAAATTTATTTATTTACTTTTAGTTTACAACATTCAGTTCCACAATCCCTTGAGTTTCAAATTTTCTCCCCCTTCATTTCCTCCCCTGTCCCCCCATGGAGCCATGCAATCAATACTGGATCTACAAATACCTTTGCATTAAACATTAGTTAGGTAGTAAAGAAGGATTATAACCAATGGAGTGAACAATGAGAAAGAAGAAACAAAAAAAAAAAAAAAAGAGGGAGAGAGTAAGTAGTTTGCTTCAATCTGCATTCAGACTCTGTATATCTTTTCTCTGGATGGGGATATCCCTTTCCAACATGAGTCTTTTGGAGTTGTCTTATAACCTTGCATTGCTGAGGGTAGCCCAGTCTATCAAAGTTAGTTGTCACACATATGATGTGTCTGTAATTGTGTACAAAGTTCTCCTGGTTCTGCTCTCCTGACTCAGCATCAGTTTATGCATACATACATACATACATACATACATATGTGTATGTATGTATATATATGTATATATGTGTGCATATATATATATGTATGTATGTATGTATCTTTACAGATTATTATGAAGTCTGTCTGTTCCTCATTTCTTATACCACAATAGTATTCCATTGCATCCATTACATTCATATGCCACAACTTATTTAGCCATTCCCCCCTTCATTCCCAATTCTTTGCCACCACAAAAAAAGCTGCTGTAAATATTTTTGTTCATATGGGTCCTTTTCTCTCTTCTATGATCTCTTTGGGATACAGACCTTGAAGTGTACTGCTGGGTCAAAGGGTATGCACTTTTTTTTATAGCCCTTTGGACACAGCTCCAGATTGCTTTCCAGAAGGGCTGGATCATTTCACAACTCCACCAACAATGCATTAGTATTCCAATTTTCCTACATCCTCTCCAGCATTTATCATTTTCCTGTTTTGTCATATTAGCCAGTATGACTGGTGAGATGTGATACCTCTAAGTTGTTTTGATTTGCATTTCTCTAATCAGTAGTATTTTAAGGCTTTTTTTCATATACTTATAGATATCGTTAATTTCTTCCCTGAAAACTGCCTGTTTATATGCTTTGACCATTTATCAATTGGAGAATGACTTGTATTCTTATGGATTTGATTCAGTTCTTTGTATATATTAGAAATGAGGCTTTATCAGAGACACTCGTTGTAAAAATTCTTTCCCAGTTTTCTACTTCCCTCTCAATCTTGGTTACATTGGCTTTATGTATACAAAACCTTTTCAATTTAATGTAATAAAAATTTCATAATGCTCTCTAACTCTTGTTTGGTCATAAAATCTTCCCTTCTCCATAAATCTGATGTGTAAATTATTACTTGCTCTCCCAGATTGCTTACTGTATCAGACTTTATACCTGAATCGCGCACCCATTTAGATTTTATTTTGGTATACAGTATATATGGTATAAGAGAGTGATCTATGCCCAGTTTCTGTCATGCTATTTTCCAGTTTTCCAAGAAGTTTTTGTCAAATAGTGAGTTCTTATTGCAGAAGTTGGGGTCTTTGGGTTTATCAAACAGTACATTACCAAAGTCATTAACTACTGTGTCTTGTGTCCCTAAACTATTCCACTGATCTACTATTTTATTCCTCAACCAGTACCAAGTAGTTTTGATGACTATAATACAGATTAAAATCTGTTATAGTTAGGTCACCTTCCCTACCATTTCTTTTCATCAATTCCCTTGATAGTGTGGACACTTTGTTCTTCAAGATGAATTTTGTTACTATTTTTTCTAGATCTATAAAATAATTTTTTGGTAGATTGATTGGTATGGCACTAAATTTGTAAATTACTTTAGGTAAAGTGGTCATTTTTATTATATTAGCTTGACCTAACCACAAGCAACTGATGTTTTCCCAATTATTTAGATCTCACTTTATTTGTGTGAAAAGTGTTTCATAATTGTGTTGATAGAGGTCCTGGGTTTGTTTTGGTAGGTAGATTCCCAAATATTTTATAATGTCTACAGTACTTTAAATGGAATTTCTGTTTCCATCTCTTGTTTTTGGATTTCATTAGAAATATATAAGAATGCCAAGAATTTATGTGGTTTTATTTTATATCCTGCAATTTTACTAAATTTATTTATTATCTCAAGTAGTTTTTTACTTAATTTCCTAGGATTCTCTACATATATCATCATATCATCTGCAAAGAGTGATAACTTAATCTCTTCTTTGCATAACTTGATTCCTTCAATTTCTTTTTCTTCTCCTATTGCTACTGCTAACATTTCTAGTACCAAATTGAATAAGATTGTGATAGTGGACATCCTCGTTTCACTCCTGATTTTATTGGGAATGCTTCCAGCTTATCTCTCTTTCAGATAATCCTTGCTGATGGTTTTAGATAGATGCTACTTATTATTTTAAGGAAGATTCCATGTATTCCTATACTTTCTGGTGTTTTTAATAGAAAGGAGTGTTGTATTTGTCAAAAGCCTTTTCTGCATCTATTGAGATAAACATATGGTTTCCACTAGTTTTGTTGTTGATATGATCCATTATACTGATAATTTTCCTAATAATGAACTGTCCTTCCATTCCTGGAGTAAATCCTACCTGATTAAAGCATATTATTCTTGTGACAATTTGCTGTAGGATTTTTGGTAATATTTTATTTAAAAGTTTTGGATCTATATTCATGAGGGAAATTGGTCTATGATTTTATTTCTCCATTTTGTATCTTCCTGATTTAGGTATCAGTACAATATTTGTGTCATAAAAAGATTTAGGTAGGACTCTTTCTTCTCTGATTTTCCCAGATAGGTTGTAGAGTATTGGATCAATTTTTGATAGAATCCACTAGTAAATACATCTGGCCCTGGAGATTTTTTTCTAGGGAGTTCATTGATGATTTGTTCAATTTCTTTTCCTGGGATGGTGTTATTTAAATATTTCACTTCCTCTTCAGTTAATCTGGGCAACTTATATTTTTGTAAATATTCATCCATTTCACTAAGATTGTCAAATTTATGAGCATACAATATGGCAAAATAATTCCTAATTATTGTTTTAATTTCCTCTTCATTGGAGGTCAATTCACCCTTTTCATTTTTGATACTCTTAATTTTGTTTTCTTTCTTTTTTTTACCATATTGACTAAAAGTCTATCAAATTATTGTGTTTCCCCATAAAACCAGCTCTTACTTTATTTACTAATTCAATAGTTTTCTTAATTTCAATTTTATTAATCTCTCCTTTGCTTTTCAGTATTTATAATTTAATACATAATTGAGGATTTTAAATTTCTTTTTTTTTCAAGTTTTTTCAGTTGCATGCCCAATTTATTGGCCTCCATTTCCTTTATTTTATTCATATATGTATTCAGAGATATAAAACTTCCCCTAAGAACTGCTTTTGCTGCATCCCACAAGATTTGGTATATTGTCTCATTATTTTTATTCTCTTGAATGAAGTTACTAATTGTTTCTGTGACTTCTTGTTTGACCCACTCATTCTTTAGGATTAATATACTTAGTTTCTAATTAGTCTATCTTTCACTGGCCTTTTTATTACATCTAATTTTTATTGGATCACAATCTGAGAAGGATGCATTTAATATTTCTGCCTTTCTGCACTGAATTGGGAGGTTTTTATGCCCTAGAACATAGTCAATTTTGCATATGTGACATGGACCACTGAGAAGAAGGTATATTCCTTTTTATTCCGTTCGATTTTCTCCAAAGGTCTATCACAGCTATCTTCTTTAAAATTCTATTCCCCTCCTTAACTTCCTTCTTGTTTATTTTGAGGTTAGATTTATCAAATTCAGAGAGGGGCAGATTGAGGTCCCCCACCAGCATAGTATTGTTGTCCATTTCTTCCTGTAACTCCCTTAACTTCTCCCCTAACTATCTGGATGCTATACTACTTGGTGCATATATGTTTAGTAATGATATTGCTTCATTCTCAATGTCGCCTTTTTGCAGGATATAATTTCCTTCCTAATCTCTTTTAATTAGATCTATTTTTGTTTTTGATTTATCTGAGATAAGGATTGCTACTCCTGCTTTTTTTTTGCTTTAGCTGAAGCATAATATATTCTACTCCATCCTTTTACATTTACCCTGTGTGTATCCCTTCGTTTCAAATGTTTTTTCTGGAACATAGCATATTGTAGGATTGTGTTTTTAATCCATTCTGCTATCCACCTCTGTTTTATGGGAGAGTTCAACCCGTTGACATTCACAGTTATGATCACTATCTGTGTCTTTCCCTCCATCCTATTCCCTCCCCTGTTTATGCTTTTATTTCTCTTCTCTTCATTCCCCTCATTAAGAGTTTTCCCTTTGACCACCACCTCCCTCAGTATTCCCTCTGTTTACTTACCTTTCCCCCTTACTACTTCTTCCCTACCTTCTAACCACCTTCTTTCTCCCTCCCCCTTTCCCCTCCTACTGCCTGTAGGGCACAATAAATTTTTATACTTAACAAAGTATGTTATTTCCTTTTTGAACCCAAACGGATGTGAGTAAATTTCATACAATGGTGCTCTCCCTCCCTCCTTTCTCTCTACCATAATGAGTTTTGTGTTTCTTCACTTTAGAATCCTATACATAACTGAATGTTATTCTCTTCCCAAATGAAAACCAATGATAGTAAAGTTCATATTACATTCACCTCCTTCCCTTCTTTCCCTCTGTTATAGTATGTTTTTTATGCCTCTTTTTGTGGCATAATTTACCCTTTTCTGTCTCCTCCTTTTCTTTTCTGCCATAACAATACCTTTGCATTACTTAATAATTTTTTTTTACCATCAGATTAGTTCATTTATATCTACACCCTCTATCTAGGTATATCCCTTTTAAATGTCATAATAATTATACAGTTCTCAATATTGACAGGTATCAGCTTCCCATATGGGAATGTAAACAGTTTGCTCTTATGGAATCACACACACACACACATATGTGTGTGTGTGTGTGTGTGTGTGTGTGTGTGTGTGTGTTTTCCTTGTTTGCCTTTTTTATGTCTCTTTTGGGTCTTGTATTTGCAGATCAAATTTTCCACTGAAGTCTGGCTTTTTCATCAGGAAGGTCTGGAAGTCCCTTATTTCATTGAATTATCATCTCCTTGCCTGAAAGATTATGTTTAGTTTTGCTGGATAGTTGATCCTTTGTTGCTGTCCAAGCTATTTTGCCTTACAAAATATCATATTTCTACCCCTCCAGTCTTTTACTGTAGAAGTTGCCAGGTCCTGTGTGATCCTGATTGTAGTTCCATGATATTTTAATTGTTTCTTCCTGACTGCTTGCAGCATTTTCTCCTTGACTTGATAATTCTGGAATTTGGCTAACATATTTGTTGGAGTTTTCAATTTGGAATCTCTTTCAGGAGGTGTCTGGTGGATTCTTTCAATAACTATTTTGCCCTCTGGCTCTAAGGCCTCAGGGCAGATTTCTTTGATAATTTCTTGGAGGAAGTTGTCCAGCTTTTTTTTTTTTCAACATGGCTTTCCAGTAGACCAGTAATTCTTAGATTATCTCTCCTGGATCTTTTCTCCAGGTCACTTGTTTTTCTGATGAGATTTTCTACATTTTCCTCTAATTTTTCCATCTTTAGGTTTTGTTTGACTGATTCTTGATGCTTCATAGAGTCACTAGCTTTGATTTGATTGATTCTAATTTTTAGCAAATCATTTTCCTTGGTCAATTTTTGAAGCTGATTTTCTATATATTCAGATTTCATTTTTAGGGAGATATTTTCTCCAGTTATATTTTGAACCTCCCTTCCCAATTTGCAAATTTTGCTTTTTAAGGATTTGTTTTCTTCAGTGAGATTTTTTTTTTTTGCATTTTGACAATTGTAATTTTTAAAGAATTGATCAAGTTATCTTCTACCTGTCTAATTTGGCTTTTGAAATCTTTCTTGACCTCTTACAAGAATGCATTTTGGGTTTGAGACTAATTCATGTTCCCTTCTGTGTTCTCAGGTGTGAGTATGGAGTCAATGCTGTCTTTTGAATTTGGTTCTTCTTGCTCGCAATGATAGGATTGAATTGTTTTTGTTTTCGTTTTTTCCAACTTGCTTCCTGCCCATTGTGATTGCCGTTTCCTGGCTTTTAAAGTAGATTTCTGCTTCTGGGGTATAGAGGTCTCTGACCCACACTTCTTAGGTTGGAAGCTAGGGACCTGGCTGTTGACTTTGTGTGCTGTGACCTTTGGGTGTCTAGACTGAGACCAAGGCTAGGACTTTCCATGTTTCCCCTGGGTTACCCTAAGGCTCACAGGGTAAGGTGTGAGGCAAGGGTGGTCTGGCCCCTTCAGGTTTCTGCCTCTGTGCTCCTGGGCTAGAGCTCAGTTAGGTTCAGCAGCTGGTTCCCCGGGCTAGGACTGGTATTTATAGATTCCCCTGATGGTGCTAAGACATGCCTGGGCTTCTGGTGTTAGTGCTTGCTGGCTCCACCCCCATGGACTTTGGCATCTCCTGCTGGTCAGCTGAGACAGGCTTGTTGAGATGCCTCCCACCCTTCACTTCAGGTTCCACATAGCTTCAGCCACACCCTTCCTCTAGGATTCTCAAGCCTGCTGCTAGTTCCCCTATATCAAGATTTTACACTGGGGCAACATTCTCTGAATTTTCAGGGTCAGGGACGGGGATTAGAGTAGGTGATTTTTAAACACTGAGGCCGTGGGTTGATAGCCCCAGGCAGACCCTGTGCTTGTCTCTTACTCAGTTCTGACAGATCCTCTGTCCTGTGGTGAGAGGTCAGAGAATCACTTCTGCAGTGGGTAAATCTGAGCCCTGGCACTCACTCTGGCCTTGCTGTGTTTGGTCTTGGTTCTGTGCTGGTGCTGCCCTGTGCTCCACACTTTTCTCTCCCCCTACCCATTCCTATTCCACACTCTGTCTCCCAGTGGATTGTGTCACTCTAAAATCCCTTCAGATTCACTTTTTAGAGGTTACTGACAGAATTTATGGAGGAATTCAGGTGAGGTCCTGCTTGCAGTCCACCATCTTGGCTCCACCTCCACAATAATACATTGTTGGTAGAACTATGAAATGGTACAATCATTTTGGAAAGCCATTCGGAATTATGTAAATAAAAAAGTTATGCAAATAAAGTGACTAAAATGTTCATACCTTTGAACCAGAGATTTTATTACCAAGTTTATACACCAAAGAAGTCATTGATAGAAAAAAAAAATGTCCCCATATATACTCCAAAACATTTATAGTCACACTTTTTGAGATAGTTAAACACTGGAAACAAAGCAGATATACATCAGTTGGAGAATGGCTAAACAAATTGTAGTAAACGAATGTAATGGAATATCACAGCACTGTAAAAAGTTATGTGTGCAAAGCATGGAAAGATCAATATGAAGTAATGCAGAGTGAAATAAGCCAAGCCACGAAAACACTGTAGTAACCACAGCAAAGGGAAGGAACAATGATACAGCAAAAAATAATAATAATAATAACATTAAAAAATCAGTGTAATAAAATTCTAATGATCAGTTGAGACTCAAATGAAAAGATTTGAGAAAATACCCCAACCTTGTTGCACAGGTGGGAAATCCACAGGTATTAAACATTGCACATGTTTTCAATGTATTAATTAGTTGTCTTGACTTTTTTTTTCTCATCAACATACACTCTTTGTCGTATGAGGTGGCTCTCTGGGAGGGAGAGGTCTACTGTGGTGATATAAGAAACAGAAAATATCAATAACAATTTATTTTAAAAAACAAGCGATGTATAGGATAAATATAAAATAATTTTAAAAAGAAAAGGCACTAGAATTAAAAGGGATTGAAAAAAACTTCCTGTAATAAGATGACATTTTAGGTGCGACTTGAAGTAGAGATTCAGGAAAGTAGAGATGAGAAAGAAGAGTATTCCAGGCACAGGGGACAACCAGAAAAATAACTGGAGCTGAGAGACGGAGTGTCTTGTTTAGGAAGAACAAGGAGACCAGCATCCCTAGATCAAAGAGTACATGATAGAAGACAAGATGTAAGAAGACTAGAAACGGGTGAGATAAGGGGGCATTAGGTTATGAAAGGCTTTGAATGCCATAGGATTTTATATTTTATTCTGGAGGTGAATTTTATTAAGTGAAATTTATTGATTAGGAGGTGGTGGGTGGACCTATTGTTTGAGGAAAATTTCTCTTGTGGTTGAATGAAGGAAGGATCAGAGTAAGAAGGTACTTGAGGCAGATAGATCTTCCAGCACATTATTGCAATAGTCCAGGTGTGAGGTGATGAAGACCTGCATTAGAGTGATGATAGCATCAAAGAGAGAAAGGGGTATATTTGAGAGATGTTGTAAAGTTAAAACTGAGAGACCTTGGAAGCAGACTGGATACTGGAGGTGAGAGATATTGAGGGGCTCAGGATGACATTGATGTTGTCAGTCTAGGGAACTTAGGGATGGTGATGCCTTAGACAATAGGAAATTTGGAAGGGTAGCGTTAGGAGGAAAGCTTAATGAGTTCAGTTTTGGACCTATTGAGTGTAAGATGTCTGTTGAACATACAGTTCAAGATGTCTGGAAAGCAGTTGTAGATGTGAGTCTGGATATTAGCAGAGAGGTTAAGGAAGGATAGAGAGATTTGAGAATGATCAACTTAGAAATGATGATAATTAGATCTATAGGACCTAAAGAGATCACTAAGTGAAGAAGGGAGAAGAGAAATGGGCTCGGGATAGAGCCCTGTGAGATACCTATGATTAGAAGATGTAATCTGAAGGAGGATCCAGCAAAGGCTACTGAGAAAGGACAGTCAGATAAACAGGAAGAAAACCAGGAGAGAGTGACGTTCTGAAAAACTTAGAGAAAAGAATATCAAGGAGAAGATGGCAATCAACAATTTCAAAGGCTGCAAAGAGGACAGGAAGAATGAGGATTGAGAAAAGGCCATCGGATTTGACAATTATGAGGTCACTGGTAACTGAAGAGAGCAATTTCTGTGGCATAATAAAGTTTGTTGTGGTTTAGGTTCTGCCCACCCAGGGATGCTAAAAACTGCTGCGGTTTCATGATGCATTGTGGTGGAACTGTCTCAAAGCATTCAGAATCAGACCACCTCTAATCCAAATACAGGTATTTATTGAGATTGACACCTGTCATGAAGTGGACTAAGTTTGAAGAGGAAGCAGCAATTTCAGACAGAGCAAGATGGATTTTTGCAGGGAAGAGAAGCAATTACATAATAGAAATTATGAAAATTAAAAAGGCAGGAGGGGTTTGTTAAGGGATTAGGTAATAGGGGAGGAATCCCAGTCACAGTGGAACTGTGTATGTGATGACCCACAGTGTACACAGAAAAAGCCATTTATAGGGATATGGATTTATGATAATGATATTATAATAAGTCTTTCTATATCATAAGTTTGCTCTAGGTCAGCTCTGTGCAGGTGCCTACTTAGGGAAAATCCCTTCTATTGTTTTGGGGTCTACATCCTGCTTGGGCATCCTTGTGGTGCTGCTTTCTAATTGGCTGGATATTGTGGTCCTGTCTGAGGCTAGAGGGGTGTGGTTGTGGTTGAGCATGTAGACACACCTGCTGTTTCTGTGTGAAATATGAGGAATGGGTCTAGGGGTAGTGGCTAGCTAGAGGCTGTGGCTATGATCCTATCACATGAACACACCTGCTGTTATGTGAGAAATGAGTTCATGACACACCTAGTGACCAGTGAGGCATATAGGAAGAAGTTAGGATATTGAGTGAGGGTAGGGGGGCATGAGTGGTTAGGTAGGTGCAGTGGGCCTCCTATTCAGTGGGGCCTATAAGGAAGTTAGAATATTAGGGCTGGGGGCAGCATTATTAGGATTCCACCAAAGTTGAAAGTTGGATTATAAAGGGTTAAAAAGAGAATGAGAGGAAATTAAGCAGAAGTACTTATTGAAGATGCTCTTCTCAAGGACTTTATCCACAAAGGGCAGATACTGAATAGCAGCAATAGGATTTGAACTCAGGACCTATGAAATACCATGTTGTCTCTACTCGTGGAACAACATAAAGCACTTTGTAGACCTTAAGGTACTTTATAAATACACAAATAAATTAAGAATTTGGAGTTGTATTCATGGAAATTCCTTCCATGGAAGCAGGCCTCAACCACTCTTTGACTTAATAGAAAAAGTCTATGGAAGTATTTGAGGCATCTAGAGGTTAAGTGAGTTGTCCAGGGTCACATATCTTGAAACTGTCACCAGCAGGACTTGAACCTAGGTGTTGCAGAGTTCAAACCCAGAACATCATCCACTAGACCACATTATACTACACAGTATGTAGCCTGACCCAGACCCACTTTCATGCTACTCTTTGACCATTTTCATGCCATGACTCTGCCAGGACATCCATCCTCTCCTCACTTCAACATCTAGCTCTGAGAATAGTAATCAGACGAACCCTACCATTTCAGCACTAATATGTCCATGAATAGCCCTGTGATTTCACTCACAAGATAAGTTATTGTTACTTCCTTGTCTAAGACATTCCTCCCTGGGCACCTCTCCCTCATATATGTTGTGTTCTCTTACATTCCCAAGGATGTAAGATGATAGACAGCTTTATTATCTTTTTGGCTCTTTACCTCGATCCTTCACATAATGCCTGACCCCTGCTGAATGCATAATAAACATTTTTCATTAATTTATTCATTACATAAATGTTAGACATCATCATGTTTATTGCTCTTTATTAGGGGACAGGGATATTTTATCAGTAATTAATTATTGGGGGGTGGAGGCAAGATGGTGGAGTAAAAGCAGGAACTTCCTTGAGCTTGTCCCCCAAACACCTTGAAATACCTGTAAACAATGACTCTGAACAAATTTTGGAACTACAGAACCCACAAAGTGACAGGATGAAACATATCTGCAGCTGAAGACAGTCTGGCAGCCTGGCAGGAAGGGTCTATTGCACAGGGCTGGGAGCAGAGCACAGTCCAGTGTGGGCCACACTGGCACAGACCAGGCTAGAGCAAGCCTCAAGGGACTGAATCACTGGCAGGTGTGGTGGTTTCCAGACTTCTTAACCCAGAAACACCAAAAAAAAAGTAAAAGGTCAGTGGGGAAACTCTGGTAGACATGGGTGAGAGAAGAGCACAGTCAGGCTCCAGCTCTGCTTGCCCTGTTTGGATCTGGGTCACAGTCTTGGATGGTGGTCCTGGGGTGAAGAGGAGCACTGTTATGGCAGAGCTTGAGGCAGTTGTGGAGAGGGAGTCTTCCTCATAGTTCTGAGGCAGAAAAGAGTGACTATAGTCACTCAGACCAGACCACAGGTGAGGAAAGGAATAAACACCTCTTCTATGATCATATCACCTTAGAATAACTGAAAATTTACAGGTGCCTAGAAGTAGCTCTGATAACAGCTGCACAAAACCCTTGAAATTTAGGATAGCACTCTACACTCTGGAAGCAGATTCCTACCTTAGGGAAGAGCTCAAAAGTCAAGTGACTGACTGGGAAAATGAGCAAACGAAGGGAAAAATCAGTCCATAGAACCTTTCTTTGGTGACAAATAAGAACAAATTATACAACCAGAAGAAAAAAACAAAATCAAAACTCCTGCATCAAAAGCCTGCAAGAAATATATGAATTGATGACAGGCTACAGAGGAGCTCAAAAAGGATTTTGAAAATCAAATAAGAGAAGTAGAGGAAAAAATGGGAAGAGAAATAAAAGTGATGCAAGAAAAATATGAAAAACAAATCAATAGATTACTAAAGGAGATCCAAAAAAAAATGCTGCAGAAAATAACACATTAAAAAATAGACTAATTCAAATGGCAAAAGAGGTCCAAAAAGCCAATGAAGAGAAGAATGCTTTAAAAAAGCAAAATTGGCCAAATGGAAAAGGAGATGAAAAAACTCACTGAAGAAAATAATTCCTTAAAAATTAGAATGGATGACCCAGCAATGCCACTTCTAGGGTTGTATCCCAAAGAAATCATGGAAGTGGGAGAAAGACCCAGATGTACAAAAATATTTATAGTAGCTCTTTTTGTTGTGGCAAAGAATTGTAAATTAAGGGGATGCCCATCAATTGGGGAATGGCTAAATAAGTTGTGGTATATGAATGTAATGGAATATTATTGTGCTATAAGAAATAAGGAGCAGATGGACTTCATATTTTCCTGGAGAGGCTTATACAAATTGATGCTGAGTGAGAAGAGCAGAACCAAGAAAAACTTGTACACAATCACAGACACATTGTATGTGTGATGACCAGTTTTGATAGAACTGGACTCTTCTTAGCAATGTAGGGTTATAAGACAACTCCAAAAGACTCATTATGGAGAGAGATGTCTACATTCAGAGAAAAAACTAGAAAGAACAGA
>CM053589.1:16186501-16257199 GCA_028646515.1 Pseudochirops corinnae
ACTACCTGCTCTCTTTCTTTCTCTTGTTTGGTCTTATTTCCTCTATCCCATTGTTCATTTCATCTGTTACAATCTTTCTTTATAACTTGACTAATGTCTAATGTGAAAGTATTTGCAGATCCTATACTTGATTGCATGCCACCATGGGAGGGGGGAGGAGAGGAAGGGGGAGAAAATTTGAAACTCAAGGGATTGTGCAACTGAATCTTGTAAACCAAAAGTAAACAACCAAACTAATAAAGACAAAAAATAAAAAAAAAAATAGAATGGAGCAAATGAAAGCTAATGACTTTATGAGAAATCAAGACATTATGAAAAAGAACCAAAAGAATGAAAAAAAAAATAGAAGACAATGTGAATTATCTCATCTGAAAAAAAAAAAACTGACCTGGAAAATTGATTCTGGAGAGATAATTTATAAATTATTGGACTACCTAAAAGCCAGGATCAAAGAAAGAGGCTAGACATCATCTTTCAAGACATTATAAAGGAAACCTGCCCTGATATTCTAGAACCAGAGGGTAAAATAGAAATCTAAAGTATGTACTGATCATCTCCTGAAAGAGATTCCAAAAGGAATACTCCTAGGAAAATTGTAGCCAAATTCTAGAGTTCTCAGGTCAAAGAGGAAAAATTCCAAGCAGCCAGAAAGAAACAATTCGAGTATTGTGGGAACACAATCAGGATAACACAAGATCTAGAAGGTATCAAGGCTTGGAATATGATATTTCAGAGGTCAAAGGAGCTAGGATTAAAACAAAGAATCACCTATGCAACAAAACTGAGTAAAAAACTGGGGAAAAAATGAATATTCAATAAAATAGAGGACTTTCAAGTATTCTTGATGAAGAATATTTCAGAATATTCAGAAGAATTCTGAAGAATATTCAAAGCTGAACAGAAAATTTGACTTTCAAATACAGAAATCAAGAGAAGCATGAAAAGGTAAAATAAGTTCCATAAGGAACTTATTATTAAAGTTGAACTGTGTACATTTCTACATGGAAAGATGATAATTGTAACTCGTGATACTTTTCTCAGTATTAAAATAGGTGAAGGAAATTTTATATATATATATATATATATATATATGTATATATACACATATATACACACACATACACATATACACACATATGTACACACATTCATATATATACATATGTGTGTATATATGTATATATACACAGAGGGCACAGGGTGAGTTGAATATGAAGGGATGACATCTAAAAAATAAAATGAAGGAGTGAGAGAGGAATATATTGGGAGGAGAAAGGGAGAGATAGAATAGGGCAAATTATCTCACATAAAAGAGGCAAGAGAATGTTGTTATAATGAAAGGGAAGAGCAGCGAAGTGAAAAGAATGAGTCAACCTTACTCTCATTGGATTTGGCTTAAGGAGGGAATAACATACCCACTCAAATTACCATCTTACCCTACAGGAAAGTAGAAGGGAAGGGGATAAGAGGAGGGGATGATAGAAGGGAGGGCAGATTGGGGGAGGGTATAGTCACAAGCAAACATTTTTGAAAAGGGATACGGTCAAAGGAGAAAATGGAATAAATTGTGGACGGAATAGGATGGATGGAAATATAGCTAGTCTTTCACAATATGACTACTATGGAAATGTTTTGCATAACTGTACATGTATAACCTATACTGAATTGCTTGTCTTCTCAGTGGGGGTGGGTGAGGAGGGAAGAAAGGAAAGAATCTGGAACTCAAAATTTTAAAGGGAAATGTTAAAAAATTATTTTTCCATGCAACTGGGAAATAAGATCTACAGGCAATGGGATATAGAAATACATCCTGCCCTACAAGAAAGTAAGGGGAAGGGGGAAAGGGCCAGATAAGGAGGAACAGAAGGGAGGGCAGACTGATGAAAGGATAGTCAATATGCATGCCTTCTTTGATTGGGGTGTAGGGGAGAGATGTGGAGAAAATTTGGAATTCAAATAAATAACTTCTGGGGGGAAATATTAGAAAGATACTAAAGCATACTTAAAGAAGAAGAATTGGGGTGGGGGGTGTCACATTATTTTTTTCCACAATTTGTCACTCTTAGTTGAGAATCCAGTCATCGTTTTATGGATATGTCCAACTAATCATAATCTCCCTTGTTTTTCCAGATGAGTGGTAATTGTGGAAAACTTGTGCAAATATTGCCCCATCTCATGAATAGGAAGTAATACTTCCATCAAAACAGCAGAAACCCTCTCACTGGAAGGCTCATTTTGTGAGGGAACTTCCCTTAGACCTCTCATGGAGTCACAAAATCTCAAAATCAGAAGAGACTTCAAAGGTCATATAGTCTAATACATACACAAATAAGAAGTTTACAACACTCTGTTGCCATCCAAGTTTCACGACCTTCCATGACGGGGAATTCACTACTTCCTGTAGCAGCACATTCTACTTTTATACACATCTAAATGCTAGGTAATTGCTGTTTTCTCATTTCAAGCTAAAATTCGCTTCCCACTTATTGCTCTTAGTTCCATCCTCTAGGTACAAATAAGTAAGTCTACTTCTCCATCTATTTAACAATTGTGCAAATACTTGAAGATAGTAATTATATTCCTTAGTAGAAGTCCTTATACGCCTAATGATCCATTTCAGAAGCTGAGATTCTCAAAGTTGGAAGCCCCATTCAGCAGTAGCCAAGCTCATTGAAACCAGACTGACAAAAACCCCTATAGAATCTTCACTTCTTTAGGTTCAGTATACACTTAATTCTTTTTATTGACCCTTCGTATGCCTTAGAGCAGTGGTTCTCAACCTGTGGGTCGTGACCCCTTTGGGGATTGAATGGGGTTGCCTAAGACCATCAGAAAACACATATTTCCCATGGTCTTAGGAACCAAGATACTGCTCCTCTATCCATCTCCAGGCTGGTCCGCCCACATGCAGATATGCCCACATACACGTATTAAAGGGTCGCAGTTTTAGAAAGGTTGAGAACCACTGCCTTAGAGACTCACCTTCTCTCAGTCCTTTACCTTACTGCTTACCTATTCCCTGAATGTGTTCCAATTTATTAATGTCTTTCCTAAAATGTGTGCTATTCAGAGTCAAACACAATATTCCCAATGTGACCATCTGTTGTGTATAAGTCACCTTCCTCATTCTGGATACTATGCCTTTTAAAATTGTATTCACTTCTCTGGCTCTAAGTTATACTGTTAATTTATTTAATCTTGTTGTTATGGTTTTACTAATAAAAATACTGAACAGAAAACTAGCAAGGAAAGAGCCCAGAGACACTCTAATATAGACCTTCCTTCAGGATGTACTGACCAGAACCCAACACTATTCAACTAGTTCTGAATCTACCTAATTGTGCTACCAAACAGTGTGCATTTTTCCATCTTGTACACAGACTAATATGAGAGACTTCTGTCAAACGCTTTGCTAGGATTCTTCTGATCTACAAGATTAGTAACCCTGCCCAAAAAGGAAATTAATTTATTCTGCCATGACCTATGGTTGATGAAGCCATGCTGACTCTTTGTAATCACTATCTTTTATTTTTTAAAATTATATATATATACATATATATATATATATATGTTCTATATGCAAAAATACACCTTCTTTCCCTTTCACCCAAACTTCCACTTCTTCCCCCACCAATGAGAATGAAAGAACAAAACTGCCATTACAAACATGTATAGTGAAGCAAAATAAATTTCCAAATTAAAAAAAATTTAATTATCTTGTATTGTTAATAATAAAAATGGACCTGTGTATTTTAAGAAGGGGTAAACCCTTCACTGTCAATTTTTAGTGCTGATCACTATTTACAATTTAAAGTACTACAATGAGTCTTCAATGCAAAATTTTACAAGTCTGTCTAAAAATGTCCGGAAACTGCTTGCTGGCCAAGAGCATTTCAAATGTATTTTCTGCCTGGAAAGTCATTCAACAACTGATAAAAGGGAGATATGCTTGTGTATATATATGTACATGTATATATATGTACATATATATATACATATGTGTATATATATGTATATATATATCTATACACACAGACACACACAATAAAAATATTCTACAATCAATATGCTTTTTCTATTAGCCTTTTAAAAATTGTTTGATGACAAGGCTTCTTCTCTCCCACAAGTTCCTCTAGGGGTTATTGTCAAAAGATGAAATGACTTTAAATGTGATCTTTGCAAAATTTCATTTTGTTATCTCTTATTACTACATGGCAGGTCAGACAGCAGCATGAATAAAGCTGTCTTTGTCATCAAAGTTCATTCATTCATTCATTCACTTAGTGAGTTCCTGAAAATAATGGGCTGGTTGCTAAGCAATGAGGGAAATTACACATTTCCATGGACCTGTGCAAATTCCAAAGGCAGAAGCAATATGGTGAGTGGGTATGAGTGATTTTGGATTTCTCTTTAGGAAAGCTGGGGATGAAATGAACAGCCTATAGACAGTGACATAAGCTATTTCCTTATTCTGGTGAAGAGGTCCATTCACAGTTCAGTTCAAATTAATTTCCTCCAACATTTATTAAGCACTTTCTATGGGTCAGATTACAGAATTACATGCAAAGAAAAAATGACCCAGTCCTTGCCTCCAGGCAGCTTGCATTCTACTTGAGAGACTCTCAGGGTAAGTGAATTAAGTATGATAGGCTATAATGAAGACAAAGTGAACTCAAAGAGCTTGTTGATTGGTCCTCTGATTTAGTGTTCTTCCTTCCCATTCATTAAACCATGTTTTCTTTCTTCAGTGTCAAGCTTTGCTCTCTCTGCATTGCAGCTAAATCTCTTCCCCTTCTTAGACTAGGACAGGGGTTGTATTTTAGATTTCTTTAGATTTCCCCCCCCATGATTTAATGTGGACCCAGAAACTAGGCTAGTTGAATGAATGGATGACTATCTCTACCTGCTCAGAGCGTCACCTTAGACTCACAGGAATTATAGAGCAGATGAGAGAGAGGGGCAAGTGGTCACTAGGATCAGCAGCCCTAGACATTGACATATGTATGTGTTTGACATTGCTCTATCCCTTCCCATCCTACACCAGGGCTCCTCTTACTATGGTTCTGGCATTCTTTCTGACCTCCAGTTCTTTGTTAACTCAATAATTAACATAGTGCTTCGCATAGATAGCAGTTTAATAAACCATTATCTGGCTGTCTTTTGAGCCATTGCTAAACACTAGTCTACTTTGTCACAAGGTGTGCTGAGCTGCTGACTACATGCCTTAAGTTGAATTCTGCTAGTCTCTGATCTGCACTCAGACCCACAACCCAATGCTGACATTTTCGAATAATTATATAGCAAATGTGGCTAAAATTTCAAATAAAAATGTTAAAAGTGCCTGCATTTCCTAGGCCTTGGGGATATAAAGACAAATTGACAACAGGACCTTCCCTTAAGGAACTTATGCTCTACTTGGTAAGGACAGTGTAAAGTAAAACAAGGGGATACAAAACATAAACACTTAAGTATACATTCGATATTTTGAGTGAGAATTAGCAACTAAAAAGACTAATAATAACAAGAACTTAGACATCATTGCGAGGTTTTTGAGACAGTTTACAAACATTTCATTTTATTCTCACAACAACTTGGGAGGTAGGTGTTATTATTATTCCCATTTTATAGGTGGGGAAACTGAGGGAGATGGAGGGTAAGTGACTTACCCAAAGTTACATAGCCAAGTAACTATCTGAGGTGGGGTTTGAACTCAGGTCTTCCTGACTCCTCGTCCAATGCTCTATCCACTGCACCAGCTATCTTTCTATAAATTCCTAGATTAGGAAAAGCATGTAAATTGATGGCGGAAGGAAGCAAGTATTCTAAGAGATGATTGTAAGGGCAACATGATCATATGAGAGTAGCCTTTCTAAAAGTCTGGATCTAGGTAATGGAATGCTAAGTGCAGGCAACAACAAATGAATGAGTTTGGCTAGAACATAGAATATATGAGAGGAATAATAAAGACTAAGCAAAGGAGATTACATTTTATCCCAGACACTAGAGGAAGTCATTGAAGGATCTCAAGCAAAATAATGACAAAAACTGTACTTCAGGGAGTATAACAGTGATCAGAGGAACCCCCTGATTTGCTAGACTCTAGCATAACCTATAATGTTTATCGATTGGCTGAAACTAGCCATGTTCTCTGACCCCTACTGTTAAGACATGTGCTATGACTTTTTAAAAAATGTATTTTTATTCTAACCAGTGGCAGAGCCAAGATGGCAGAGTAAAAGCAAGGACATACTTGAGCTCTCCCTCAAACCCCTCTAAATACCTGTAAAAAATGACTAAAGAAGTTCTAGAGCTACAGAACCCACAAAATGACACAGTGAAACAAATCTTCAGACTAAGACAAACCAGGAAGGTCAACAGGAAAGTTCTATCACACTGGGCTCAGAGCAGAGGATAGTCCAGCATTGGCTACATCAGCACAGAGGGGGCTGAAACAAGCCTGAGGGGGCTGGAACAAGCCTCAGGGGACTGAATCACTGCCAGCTGTGGCAGTTTCCAGACTTCTCAACCCACAAACGCCAAAGACAACAGAAAATTAGTGGGAAAACTCTGTCGGACCTGGGTGAGAGAGGAGTGTGGTCTGGGCCAGCCTCTGGGTCAGCAGAGGTGGTGGTGGCAGTAGTGGTGGCAGTAGCAGCAGAAGCTGCTGCTTCCAGAGCTCCTGGCCCACAGAAGGTGCTGGAATTAAGTGGATGATTCTAGGGGGATTTCAGGGATCTCTTTGCTGGCACTGAGGAGGAAGGATTCTCTTGCTTTGCCCATGCTTAGATGTGGGCCACAGTCCTGAGTGGCAGTCCTGGGGTAAGGAGGAGCACTGGGATGGCAGAGCTTGTGGTGGCAGTGGAGATGGAATCCTCCTCACAGTTCCAAGGGAGAAAAGAGTGCTTGTGATCACTCAGAGACCAGAGCACAGGCCAGGAAAGGAGTAAACACCTCTGCCTTGATCATACTGCCTGGGAGGAGCTGAAAATTTACAGGTCCATAGAAGTATTTCTGAAAATAGCTATATAAAACCCTTGAAGTTGGGAATAGGACACTGTATACAGCAAGCAGAGTCCTACCTTAACAGAGAGTTAGAAGGTCAAGTATTTGGCTGGGAAGATGAGCAAACAGCATAAAAAAAAGTCAGACTATAGAATCTTACTTTGGTGACAAAGAAGATCAAAACATACAACCAAAAGAAGACAACAAAGTCAAAGCTCCTACATACAAAATCTCCAAGAAAAATATGAATTGCTCACAGGTCATGGAAGAGCTCAAAAAGGATTTTGGAAAGCAAGTAAGAGAAATAGAGAAAAACTGGGAAAAGAAATGAGAGTGATGTAAGACAGTCATGAAAAAGGAGTCAACAGCTTGCTAAAGGAGACCCACCAAAAAATACTGAAGAAAATAACACCTTAAAAATAGACTAACCCTTGGGGCAGCTAGATGGCACAGTGAATAGAGCACTGGCTATGGAGTGAGGAGAACCTGAGTTCAAATTTGACCTCAGACACTTAACATTTACTAGCCTTGTAACCCTGGGCAAGTCTCTTAACCCCAATTGTCCTGCCTTCTCCTATCCAAAAAACAAAAAACAAAAATAAATAGACAAACCCAAATGACAAATGAGGCCCAAAAAGCCAATGAGGAGAGGAACGTCTTAAAAAGCAGAACTGACCAAATGGAAAAGGGAATCCAATAGTTCACTGAAGAAAGTAATTCCTTCAAGATCAAAATGGAGCAAATAGAAGCTAATGACTTTGAGGTCCAAATTATCTTGCTCCCTCTTGACCCTTCCCCACTTCTTGAGAAGGCACAATTATACATGCCGAGTTATGCAAAACGCATCTCCATATTAACCATGTTGCAAAGTAAAGTAGAAACACACATATGCATACACACACAAAAACACACACACACAGAAAAATCAAGTCTAAAAATACATTTTGATCTGTACTCAGAATTCCTCAATTTTCTCTCAAGGAAGTGGATAGCATTTTTCATTATGAATCCTTTGGAATTGTCTTGGATCATTGTCTTCATCATAGTAGCTGTCCACCCTCTTCATAATTACCCTATCACTATTTAGGGCACCACTGTTTCCCTTGTCATTCAGGCTTGCTATTTTGGTGCCATCCTTAACTCCTCACTGTCTTCCCCTCCCTTCATATCCAATATGTCACCAAATCCTATCTACTCTATCTTTATAATATCTCCCCAATATGCCCCCTTCTCTCCTCTGACACTGCCCCAGTATTGGTAGGCATCATCACCTTACACCTGGACTACTGCAATAGCCCCACTGGTCTGTCTCCTTACCTCAAATGTCTCCTCATCATCCATTCAGTTCATTGCCTACTCATCCATAACAGTGATCTTCCAAATGTGTGAGACTGATCAAGTCACCCCCTTATTCACTAAATTCTAATGACTTCTGATTACCTCCAGTATCAAATATTTAATATTCTGCTTGGCTTATAAAATCCTTCGTAGAATGTCTCCTTCCTACCTTTCCAGTCATCTTATACTTTATACTACAGTCCGACAACACTAGCTATTCCCTAAGCCTAGAATTCTCTCCCTCTTCATCTATATTCCCTTCTATAAGAAAGCTTTGTTGATCCCCCTTAATGTTAGTCACTTCTCTCTCTAGTTATTTCCAATTTATCCTTGATAGAGCTTGTTTGTATGCAGTTTTTAGAATATTGTCTCCATTTTGGACTGTGAGCTTCTAGAGCAGTGGTTCTCAACCTGTGGGTTGTGACCCCATTGGGGGTCGCCTAAGACCATCAGAAAACACATATTTCCGATAGTCTTAAGAACCAAGATCCCACTCCTCTATCCATCTCCAGGCGGGTCTGCCCACATGTAGATACACCCACATATGAGTATTAAAGGGTCACGGCATTAGGAAGGTGAAGAACCACTGTCCTAGAGTGTATGAAGTTTTTTCCTCTTTCTTCTTATCCTCATGCTTAGCACATTGCCTTGCACATAGGAGACACAAAATAAATGCTCATTGATTTGATTCCTGTCTTTAGAGGTCAGAATCCCTCCAAAATTAAACCAGTTCATGAGTATAGATCAGGAATTTTTTGTGATAAAGGAATTCCTAGACTATATTCAAGATAAATTTGACATCTGGGTGTAGGATAGATTAGAGAAGGGAAAGACTAGATGTTGAGAGTCCATTTTGGAAGCTGTGGCAATAGTCTAGGTGAGGGATTATAAAGGCTTGAATTAGCAAAGAGGAGGGGAAATGGAAGATACGTTCACGTGATGAGACCAGGTGGAAGTGGGAAGAGTAGAACTGATGCATGTATTTGGAGAGAACACTGGATTTAGAGTCAGAATACTTGGTTTTGCATACTAGATCCTTTATGTACCATCTGTGTAACCCTGGGAAATAAATCACTTAACATCTCTAGGTCTCAGCTCCCCCATATGCAAATTAGGGTGCTGAACTAGTTAATTTCCAAGGAACTTCCCAGGTTGAGGTCCTACAATCCCATGCATTTTGATTTCTGAGCTGGTGGCTGGTACACTGCTCTTGTCTTTTAAGATGTCCTGAGGTGGCTAGGTGGAGCAGTGAATAGAGCACCAGTGCTAGAGTCAGGAGGACCTGAGTTTAAATCCAGCCTCAGACCTTGGGCAAGTCACTTAACCCCAATTGCCCTACATTCCCCCTCCAAAAAAGGGGGAAAAAATGTCCCTCTCAATTTACCTATATTTCAGCCTACTCTCCCCTAAAAGTACAGAGTCAAGTTTTGGACAGAACCACATTTTCAGTACAAGGGTAAAGGAAATAAGCAGAGGAAAAGATCCACCACATGGGTATATCAAGTTGTTTCTTCAATGTCAGGACTCCCGAATAGAAAGGTATTTCAAAGAACAAAATACATCTCCTTTCACAGCTCAGAAATCATTTGATTGCATATATTTGTAGGGTAAACTCAAGATCAAGAGCATGGTCCCACTAACCTCTAAAAAGCAACTCAGCAAAAAGACCAAGTTAACCGAGAGAAGTTAAAACAGTTTTGTTGTCCTAGATTCGAAATTTCTTACAGATGTGTATAGGCTCAGTCCTTAAAAGCTCAAGTTTTACTGGCACTTCCTCCTTCCTTCCAAGTAGTCCAGGCTTGGAAAAAAAATCAGGCACACCCTGAAAGATTGAACTAATCACATGAGATACTGAAAAAATTAACTGCTTTAGTGGGTCAGGATAAATAGTCCTGGATATCTGAGTTCACTGCATCACACAGCTGTTTCTCTGGGCTCTGAAGACTGTGCAAATTGTTTAATCTCATTAAGGAAGCTATTAGATTTCGTAGAAGAAGGGCAAATTTCCTGATTTGTAACTTAAATCTGTAAAAAGCTTTAAGGAGAAAAATGTTTTTTGGGGAACCTTAAAAAATATCCATTTCTATAATTTGACTTGGGGAAAGAATTTCTTCCAGATTGATTTCACTTTATTCCTCTTCAAACATTCTGGATTCCAGTCACTTGTGTGTATGTGTGTGTGTGTGTGTGTGTTTTCCCCTATACCTGGCATTTCATCTCCCACCTACATGCACAGGCTTTTCTCTTTTCCCCGCCCCCACCCCTAATGTTCTCCTGCCTAGTTTTCATCTCTTGGATTTCCCAACACTCTCTAAGGCTCAGCACAAGCGTCACCTCCTACAGAGGACTTTGCCTGATTCTGTCTGTAGTTGTTTGTGTTCTCTTCAAAATCAAATTGTCTCTTATTCACTTTATGTGCTTTTCTGTACAATACTGTTTTCTTCTAGTAGACTGCAGACTCCTTAACTGCGATGACTTTTATTTTTGGTCTCAACATGCCTAGTACTTCAGAAACACTTGTTGAATTGGATTTGTCACCTATTTACTAGTGAGGCAAAGGAAGACTAATGCAGATATGAATATAATTTGGGCTGATAAACTTTGGAAATTTATTTGCAAGACTAGTCAAAAAATACATTACACTAGAACTATCAAAACAGAAATGCTTAGTATTCATTAGCTTTGAGATATGTACAAATAATTCTTTCTGGATCTCTATAATCAGCCTTAAAATAGCCATAGTCTGAATGACTGTTGTAATATATTGGTTCTGAAATTGGGTTCCTTCCTCAAGGCTTTCCCTTTACAGCACTGCCAAAATATTCTGCTCAAAACCTTAAAGTGGATCCTTAATGCAAACATGATAAATATAAACTTGGTGGCCTGGCACTTATTGCCTTTTTCTCTGGCTCTAGTCTCCCTATGTCCCCTTAGTTCATGGATTCTAAATTCCAAAGACAACCTGGACTACTATACCTATTATGTGATTTCATCTTACATTATCAACCTCCATGAGGTCTCTGAGGACCTACACCTATGTCTATGTACTCTTTCCAAATGTGTATCTTTGCAATCTTTTTCTCCTTTCAAGTCCCTTTTTAATGTACTATTCTCCATGGGAAGTTTTTCCTAATCCTCTTAGTTGAAGTGATCTTGATCATCTACAATGGTTTTTTGAGCTCTTTGCTTGGACCTTAACTTTATCTATTATATTCTATTGCATTATTTTTTGCACATAGGTTAGAGACATCTTGGTATTAGAGTGCGTATATTAGACTTGAAGTCAAATTTGAATGCGGCCTCAGGCAATTTAGCTGTGAGAATTGACAGTTCACATAAACTCTTAGGGCTTCAATTTCCAAATAATGAATATGATAATAGTTATAACATCTACATTGTAGGGTTTTTGTACTTTGCGATCCTGACCCTAAGAAGATTTTAAACTTTAAATAAACTATTCTGCTTGCTGATCTTTGTCCATAGCATTCCATCTCTTCCTTCGGTATTTTTGCTCAAGTTGTCCCCTTTGTGCACAAGCCGATCTCCTTACCTAGAATTCTGTCCTTCTTTACCTCCATCTCTTAGAATCTTTTGATCCTATCAGAGTCGGCTGACCTTTTCTACTTCCCCTAGTCTTTATAATGCTCCAAGTCAACACCCTTTTGTGCTTATTTGTACATATTCCATATTTCCTTGTCTGTGAACTTATTCTGTCACCGAGTGGAATGCAAGACCTTTGAAGGCAGGGATTATTTCAATTTTATATTTGTGTCCCCAATACTTAGCAATACATCTTGCATATAGTAGACCTTTAATATGTGTTTAATAAATGATTCTCAAAGCACGATACAAATGTGGATTATTATATTATTATTCTTTTTTTTAGAATGTCAGTTTCCTATGAAAGAAAGGGGCTACGTCATTTCTCATCTTTATAACCACATTGCCCCAACATAAGATCCTGAATATAATAGGGCTTAATAATCCATTAAGCAATCAATTAATAAACATTTATTAAGCATCTACTGTTTGATGAAACCACCTCAACATATCACATAGGGAGAGCTACATAACTGTTAAATGTCCTTAGCAATCATTTATTTGCTTTTCATGTTAAGTGAACATAAATTGGGTAGCAAATCATATCTCAGTTCCCCTAATCTCTAATTCCATGAATCACATCTGTTATGGTAATGAGAAGTTTACTTGTTAGGTAATATATAGTGTTACATAAGTGAGGTTTAATTATATGTAGCCATAGGTAATGCAAGGAAAACCTATTGACCCCCAATTCTACCATTTTCTGCTGATCCTAAGAAATATAGGATATATGATATAATTTAATCAGACCCTTTTAACAGAAAATCCCAAAACATAATAGATTGAAATCTCATATTTCTTGAGCTAAAAGAAACAATGAAAAGACAATCCAGGGGGAAAAAATTTAAAAAATTAAAAAAATGAACCAAATCTAAGAATGCAAAACTTCATAGAAATAAATGTCAATCTCTACACTTGAGTTAAAAAAAAAAAAATCAACCTACACAAATACAGGATATGAGAGTTGTGGCTGGATAACAGTTTATGGAAGAAAAAAATTAGAAATTTTTGTGGCCTTCAAGATCAATGTGAGCCAATAATTTTGAAATGGTAGCCCTCAAACGTTAATGTAGTCTTACACTAAATTAAACAAAGTGCCCATTATCTTCTGCCATGGTCAGAGCACATCAGGAATATTTTGTAGTGTTCTAGATACAGTATTTTAGGGGAAAAAATAAACTGGAGTAAATCCAAGGAAAAGCAACCATAATGGTGAGAAGACTAAGGATCTTACTGTATAAAGATTGACTGAAGGAACAAGGAGTGCTATTTGATTTTCAGAAGACTGGAGGCCAAGGAGGAGATAGAATATCAATATCTTCATACAGAAGCAAGATTTGTCTTGTTCTTACTGGTCTCAGAAGGCAGAGCTAGGAGCAGTGGGTAGAAGTTGCAGAGAGCCATCCTTAAAGTGAGAGAAACCTTCCTAATGCTAAATATGGGTTATTCCAGGAAGTGGTGGTTTATCCCTCACTGGAGGTCTGTAAGTGGAGGCTGAAAGAGTACATGTTGGGAATATTGTAGAGCAAAGGCTCTCTTAGGAGGAAGTTGGCTTAAATGACTGCTAAGGGACTGTATCTTCTGACTCCATCACTGTGTCTTTCCAGTTTTCAGAAGTCATTATGCATTGCTTTTCTGAAGTATCATGATATGTTTCTTTTTCCTCTCATTATATATATGTGTGTGTGTGTGTGTGTGTGTGTGTGTGTGTGTGTGTGTGTGTGTGTGCGTGTGTGTGTATTTTGAAGTCCGGCTAAATCTAGAATGAAATCAAGAATTATGTATGTTGTGCAACGACAGCTTTCAGCTCAAACCCTGGGAGGAAAAGACTTTGGAAATCAAAGGTATCTTATGGATGTGCACTTGGGCTATCAATACCAACCTTTTAGATTGACGAAAATTATATTTACTGTTTCAAAGCTGCCATTTAGTTGATCTAGACTGTCCCTGAACTAGAAACACCTAATTTAAAGACAACTTAGGCTTTGTAGCCCCTGACTCACTCAATGCCTGCCACAGAAGATCCTAATCCTGTTGTCATGGGAGTCATTTTGCGTAAACTCAGAGCTTTGATAGAAAGAGCTGTGAAAAACAAGAATCACTTAAGAGCAGCTGAATCCAGCATCAGACTCTCAAACAAGACCAGCCTTCCTACATATTTCCAGCTCCTTAGAGAATGTCTCCCCAGGCTAGAATTATTTCTATTCACTTTGTTATAGGTCTGAAATTCCATCAATTAGATATGCATTTGATTTGTAGAACTTTTTTTAAAAAAAATATAAATACTCTGTGTTTAAATTAATTGTGTGTATGATAAGCTTTGCTGTATCAGGGATGAGAATAATCCCTATCACCTTATCTAGCAGACAAGGTTAATAGCTTGGCCCTGCCTGACTTCCTAATTTTCTGGAACTCACTTTCCCAAAAATAGCAGGTAGATTGTATCTGGTAACTCAGTCTGCCCTGGCCTCTAAAAACTACATACAGCATAACCTGTAGCTGTGTTGGGATACTAGGAATTTATGGACCAGTCTAAAACTGTTAAAATTTAATTTAATCACCAAGGGTCATGAAAGTTCCAAATAAAAAATTTAAATCCTAAAAATATATACATATACTCTTAAAAAGATTAAGAGGCTCCTTCTCATTTACAATTTAATGTAAATTCACTAAAAAATAGCTTTCCCTGTTATACCTAGATATGTTTACTTTTGCTTGTGGGAGATGATGGGAAGGACTGGAAAAAAAAGTTTCTAAATGGGAAGTATTGAGTATAAAAAAGTACTGCAGAATGATGGCATGAATATTCTGGGGTGAAATTAAGGCATTATTAGGAAGGGAAGGATACAGAAACAGAGATGAGAAGGATCCAAATAAAAACTTCCCTATTGTTATCAGAGAAATATCACCTCTCTGAATTCATGTGGTAGATAACTGCCTTGAATATATTAACTACAATGCCAAAATTATAGAGATAAAAACCTAGGTATTATGTTCAAGTACAGGTTCAGGCCATAGAGAAAACAATAAATCTAAGCAATTATTAGAATTCTAAACAGGCCTCTTATATGCAAAATTTCATCAGAATAACAGGGAAAAAATCATCTTATGCATTTGCAATTGTATACATTCCTCTTAGGAGGATAAATAGAAGATTAATTCATAAATACATACTCCCTTCAATGTTATAAAAGTTGAACAAACTTAAACAAAGTCATAACTTAATAACTAACAAATTTATTTAAAATAGACCCTATAGGTAGACTAAGCCAAGTTACAGGTTAAATTACATTTAGAGGACTTACAAATAGGTTGAGTGGAGGAGAAGATTTACATGACCCCAAGGAGTCACAGGCAGTTGATATTCTAACTCTGGCTTCTTATCTAAGAAAATGCTTATTTAAGTAAATTTTTACATCCCATGGGACAGGTTTTGGCCAGGTGAGGTTAATATTAATATAGAAAAGGCTTTCAGCTTCTGTAGAAGGAATAGCCTTGAGCCCCAAGAAATAAAAAAAAAATTAATAAAAGCAAATGAAAAATTCCCATTACACTATTAAAAAAAATTCTGCACAAAGGAAAAAAAAAGTTCTCTCTTCTTCCTCACTTCATTCTACCTCTTTGCTTTTCTCCTCCCTCTGTCTCTTTATCTTACTTCTCTACTAGTATTCCTTCACATAACTCCCTTATCTGAGGAACTTTAGAGACAGGATTATTACTTATAATAGTAATATATAAGGGTGGGAAGATTAATTACCCAATCCAATCCACTTACAGTAAGTGATAAATTGCACAAGCAAGCAATCTCACTCCTAGGCCTCCATAGTTTAAGTATGGAAAACCACTTCAAATTATCATAAGAATCATGCTTAGATAGGCCAAGGAAATACCCTGGACCATATCCCAAGCATCTTCTATAAATATACAAGTTAGTTCTAACCTCATTCTTCTAAGTGACTAGTGAAAGTGTGGCATTGGGTCTCAGCAATCTCAGAGAAGAGAAATATCAAGAAGAATCATCAGGCATTTTAGAGCCTGGGCTGAAGAAAGTCCCAAGAAAAGGTCAGTCTTTTCCCGAATTCACATCCTTGGTGAGGCACAGATATTATAATATAATCTAATGTTTCCTCACCCAACTTTTTCATAAAATTGAATTCTGTCTCAATTACAAAGAGACCAGGTTTAGAGATAAATAAATACCTGATCAATCAATCTATTGCAGTGATTCTCAACCTTCCTAATGCTGCGACCCTTTAATACTCGTATGTGGGCGTATCTGCATTTGAGTGGACCTGCCTGGAGACGGATAGAGGAGGGGGTCTTGGTTCCTAAGACCATTGGAAAATGTGTTTTCTGATAGTATTAGGTGACCCCTGTGACCCCTGTGAAAGGGTCGTTCAACCCCCAAAGGGGTTGCGACCCACAGGTTGAGAACCACTGATCTACTGCTTAAATTTTAGACATTTCCTAACTGGGGCCTCAGAGCAATTATGATTGAACTGATAATTTTTTGTCTAAAATAAACTTCCTAAAGGAAGGAACCAAGTGGACCTTAAGTGCCATTATATCTGAACTATCATAGGAAGATATTACAAATGTATTGAGGGTCTGAAATGTGGGACCTAGAGATGGTTTCCAAAGTTTCTCACCATTTCCCTCATGAAACTGAGTAAGGTAGACATAGAATGGAACTGCCAAGTACATGTTTGGGGGAAGACTGAAGTGAAAGGAGAAGTTGGGAGATGGGGCAAGGTTTGCATGTAGAAGCCCTTCCTTCTTTTGCTTTTCTCTAGCTATGCCTTTGGGGAAAGATATCTTATCTGCCAGTTCTTTTGTTCAGGCTCCAGAACCATAATGGTGGTCAGATAAAGCAAAAAGCTCTGTTGCTTCTTTACAGCCTTGGCATCTACCTAGAGGTTATGAGCACACTGGAGAGTTGAGATTTGGAGTTATAGCAGAGATGTTAGCTGCTGGTCAAGACTGAGGAAAATCCCATTGCTAAAACAAATTTCAGATTACAGCATTCAGGGGGGTACCACAGAGCATGGAAGATGAGTTCTGATCAGTGAGGAGACACACTGTTCTGCCTGAATTACCATCACTTTAGTCTTTAAATCCTGGCATACTTAATCCCCATTCATGACTCACCCCTTTATGCTTCCAAGATCTTATCTACCTGAATAATTTGCAACTTTTCCACTCTGTTTTCAGAGACTACTGAAGGTGGTCAAGTTTGGTTTTCAAAAGAGAGTTTGTTAATGTTCCACAAACTTGTTCTAGCTGCTCTAAAAGGTGGTTCTTTTTTGTTTACTCTTTTTTTTTTGTATTTTGTATATTATCTGGTCACAATGAGGATTGCCTGTGTAATGCAAAATGGAGGTTAGTTGATCGAAGTAAATTTTCCAGATATGAAAAGTCAAATACAGATTTTTTTTTAAATTATTTGGAATGGTATTTCATTTGCATACCACAAGACCAGTACTGAATCAAGACTAGCTCTTTCCATAGCAAGAACAGCCATACGGAGGTTGGGCAGAAAGAATCTATTTATTTGAATGAATGAAGCATTGATTGTTTACTCTGTGCTAAGTAATATGCTAAATGTTAGGGATGCCCATGGAAAAGTAGGATAGTCTCTGTTCTCAAAAAGTTAATATTCCAATTGAGGGAAGCAGCACAACTGGATGGTTTCAGATGCAAATCAGATGGAAACATCCAATGATTCTTTGAGTTAGGGGCAAAATGGATGCTAATTTCCACTCATAAAATCATATCAGTTTTTGATGTTGAACCTTTTGACATTGAGCTAGAACATTTTGTTTTGTTTTGCTTTTGGGGGGGAGGCAGGGCAATTGGGGTTAAGTGACTTGCCCAAGGTCGCATGGCTAGTAAATGCTAAGTGTCTGAGGCCAGATTTGAACTCAGGTCCTCCTGATTCCAGGGCCAGTGTGCAACCTAGCCACCCTGAGCTAGAACATTTTGAACAACAAAAAAACTAATATTAGCCTTTATAAAGTGCTTTAAGACTTGCAAATCACCTTATAAATGTTATCTCACTTTATTTTCACAATGATCCCTATTATTACTATTCCCATTTTAAAAGTAAAGATCACACAGCTGATAAGTGTCTGAGGCAGGATTTAAACTCAGGTCTTCCTGCTATTCCAAATGATGAGCAAGGGCCCTGGCCTTTATCTTTATGAATTCCCTCTAGTAATTAGTGATGACACTGCCTTTAAGAGTACTTACCTATGTATCTCAAAGAGGAGGCCTATAGGGTTGTACTAGGTAGAACCTGTAGTAGGTAGACAGATAATCCTCATTGTGACCACACACACACACACACACACACACACACACACACACACACAAGCAAAAAAGAAAAAGATAACGATAAAATCATTTGGCTGATGGCTTGAGTTTAACACTACTTGGTTTGGAAAATTATCTCTTATTCCTCCCTGACAGATAATTAATTAAAGTCATGTAAGTGATAGCCTGTCTTATGTAGACTTATGGAAGGCAGACCATAAACGAGGTATAGGACGCTATTGTCACTTTTAACATCTCAAATGTCAAATGCGCATGGGTATCACCACTGTCAGAATACTAACTCACATTTAATTTGCACTTTAAAGTTTACAAAACTTTTTAGTTCTAAGCTTCAGCCACATGATGGTTTAAGTAGACTTTGTAGATTGGTCTTTGAAGCTAACTACCATGTATAACATGGTTTCTACAGGAATATGTATTCTGTATTTCAAATAGCTAACAAATGAATGAGTTTAGAAAATATCCCATTTGGTGAGAGGGTAGGTTTATATCTAATGATATAAACCCAACTCTGCATTTTTTTAACAGTGTGACTGATTTTATGTAACTTCAGAAGTCTAATGCAAATTCAATACTAAATGCTTAATCTCTGCAATTTCATAGAAGAATTTCTTACTCTTGAGGAAGATGAGAATTTAGCCTTAAGAAAATACATGCAGAGGCTGCAATTGAATTTCCTCTGGTACTCAGTTTTCTCAGTCACAAGGGACATGAGTTAAGGTTGTAACATAAATCTTCCAAGAACTAGGACAATCCTAGTTAGGTATCAAGCCCACCTCTGGTCCCATATGCACTTCCATTTGAGAGTCATTCTATCTTTTAAGTTTAAATTGAATTCAGAATGTCAGCTTGTCCTCCATCTAAATAGCAGTTCCCAAAAGAAAATTTGTCTCTCAAGAATGTGTAAATATATAAATTGTTTCAAAAGTTATTTAATTTACCCACTATGCCAGAGCATCACCTATTAGAGAAACATGTATAAAAAAGGCCTGTCTAATAAACACATTCATAGAAGTATTTTTAAAAGAGGCATTATGTGCCAGTTCTCCTCCTCTGTTCTAGTAATAAACACAGATCAAACATTCAAGAGTCATTAACTTTAGGTAGAGATAAGGATGAGTCCTTAGAGTCAGGTAGTTTACAGACTCATAGCAATCCAGACAAAGTGGGATATGTTACCAGCAATGACCTGAACTCAGTTCAGCTAATTTTCCCAGGTAGCTTTCCCTGACTTAATACCTGTATATTTTAGGACTCCTCAGAAGTAATCCTAACAGAACATATCATCCAAGGCAGATCTAAGTGAGGGAATATGAAAAGTTTAGTACAGCTATTCTTCATGAAAGAGGAACAAAACCGCCAATCCTTATGTACATCACACTGGTGACAATGGTACTATCTTCCTAAAGAGGACAGATCATCTATGTATTTGACTGAATACCAAATGGAAGCTAATATCCGTTAACAGAGAAGAACAATTTTCAGTCTACCAAATGGGAATTTTAGATGATCAAGTTATTCCGCTATAAAGAGAAAATAACTTACTGGGGTTAGACCCTATTCCTTGATTACAATTTCAGTGATGTGAAAACATTCCTTTCCAGAATGCCAAGAAATATGTGGCATAATAAATTAATATAGTTATAGAAATTCAAATACACTTAATTGAATTCAATAACATTAAGAATCCTCTATGGGCCAGGCATAGAGTTAGACTCTGGGGACACAAAATGGTGCAGATCCTTAAAGAGTTTACATTGTCTTGGGGGGAAACAACATATAGACAGACAAGTAAACACAAATTATTTTGTAGGAAGGAGGCTAACAATAGGAGGAAATCAAGAAACATGTCATATGATAGGTGACACTTTAGCAAAGTTTTAAGAGGGCTAGAGATTGGGAGAGGAGCTGTAAGGAAGGAGTGTCTTCCAAGTTATACAAAGGCACCAATGTAGGAGATAGAATGTTGTGAATAGAAAACAGCAAGTAGGTCATTGTGACTGAAGCCAGAGTGAAAAATACTTTAAAACTCAACAGAAGAGCCTATTATTTTATCCTAGAGGTGATAGGGAGCCATTGAAATTTCTTGAGAAGGGAAATGATATGCTTCTTCATGCTTTAATTTTCATAATATCAATTTGATAACTATGGATGGACTAAAGAGGAGATAGACTAAAAACCAGAAGATGAAAAAGAAAACCATTAGAACCCTTTGACCCAGCAATGCAAGTGAGATGGCATTCTAAATAATGAGAAAAAAAAATCTATATTTGACTTTTCATATCTGGAAATTTTCCTTCAATCAACTGACCTCCATTTTGCATTATACAGACAATCCTCTTTGTGACCAGATAATATCCAGGTCATGTAAGGATTTGTAGGTTTTTGTGGTACATGGTGTGAGATTCTGGTCTAACCCTAATTTCTGTTAGATTGCTTTCTGGGTTTCCTTAATAGATTTTAATGAATAATGAGTACTAACCCCAGTATTACAGAGAGTAAGCAGGAAGAAGGAGGGTTCATCAGTGTTAAATGTGACAAAGAGGTCAAGAGGGCTGAAGACAGAGAAAAGTCATTGCATTTAGCCATGAAGATATTATCAGTAACTTTAAAAAGAGAAGTCTGAGTTGAGTAATCGATTTACAATTTATAATGAAATGGATTGAGAAGTGAGTGGGAGTGAAAAAGGGGAAAAAATTAATATAGGCATTGTTTTCCAGAAGTTTGGTTATGAAAGCGAGATGTTGATGATGGCTCAATGGAATGTCAAATTCTGCTGAAAGATTTCGTTTGTTTTTAATTTATTGTTTATTTTTAACATTTTAACATTTATTTTCAACACGCTGAGAAAGCAAACAATATAACAGATTTACATGCGAAATCATGCAGAACATATTTCTATATTAGCCATATCACAAAAAAGCAAAAAAAAAATATTAAAGACAGCAGGAAAATATGCTCCAATTTGCACTCAGAGTTCTCTAGTTCTCTCTCTAGAGAATGATAGCATTTTTTCATCATAGATCCTTTGGAGTTGTCTTAGATCACTGTATTGATTAGAGTAGTCAAGTCTTCCACAGTTGATCATCATTACAACATTGCTGTTACTATGCACAAGGATCTCCTGGTTCTTCTCACTTTGCTTTGCATCAGTTCACAGAAGTCTTCCTATGTTGTTGTTTTTCTGAAACCACCATCATTTCTTATAGCACAATAGTAGTCCAGCACAATCAAATGCAACAACTTGTTCAGAAACTCCCCAATTGATGAGTGTCTCTTAAATCCCCAATTCTTTGCCACTAAAAAAAGAACTGATATAAATATTTTGTACATATAGCTTCTTTTCCTTTTTTTGTTTTGTTTTGTTTTTGTCAAGTAGGGAGTGCTTATTCTAGAAACTAGAGTCTTTGGTTTTATCAAACAGTAGATTACTATAGTCATTGACTACTGTGTCTTGTGTACCTAACCTATTTCACTGGTCCACCATTCTATTTCTTAGCCAGTACCAAGTAGTTTTGATGATTGATGCTTTATAATACAGTTTTAAATCTGGTACAGCACCTTCCCTTCTATTTCTTTTCTTTAATTTTCTTCATATTCAGTTTTGTTAGGTAGGTTATTCTTGGTTGTAATCCTAGCTACTTTATCTTCCAGAATATCCAAGCCCTCTGCTCCTTTAATATAGAACCAGATAAATCTTGTATAACCCTGACTGTGACTCTATTATATTTGAATTGCTTCTTTCTGTTTCTTTTCAAAACTTTTTCCTTGACCTAAGAGTTCTGGAATTTGGTTATAATATTCCTGGCATTTTTATTTTGGGAACTTTTTCAGGAAATGATCAGTGGATTGTTTCTGTTTCTATTTTACAGTCTGGATCTAAGATATTGGGGCAGGTTTCCTTGATAATTTCTTTGAATACTGTGTCTAAGTTCTTTTTTTTATCATGGCTTTCAGGTAGTCCAATAATTACTAAATTATCTCTCCTTGATCTATTTCCAGGTCAGTTGTGTTTTCTAATAAGATATTTCGCGTTTTCTTCTTCTTTTTTTTTTATTCTTTTGACTATGTTTTAATACTTCATGAAGTTTCCTGGAATCATTAGCTTCCTCTTTTAAAAATATAATATTTTATTTCTCCCAGTTACATGTAAAGGCAATTTTTAACATTTATTATTTTTTAAAAAGAGTTCCAAATTCTCTCTCTCTCTCTCTCTCTCTCTCTCTCTCTCTCTCTCTCTCTTTCTCTCTCTCTTCCTCTTCCTCTCTCTCTCTTTCTCTCTCTCTCTCTTGTTTCTTTTCCCCTTATCTCCTCCCTCCTTGAGACAGTAAGCAATTCAATCATGCAAAACATATTACCATATTAATCATATTGTGAAAGAAAACACAGACACTACCTCTCCCAAGAAAATAAAAATACAGAAAATGAAAAATAGTATGCTTCAATCTGCATTCATACTCCATTTGTTCTTTCTCTAGATGTATATATCATTTTTAATGAGTACTTTGAAATCGTATCGCTAAGAATAGCTAAATCATTCACAGTTGATTTTTTTATAGTATTCCTATTTATAGTATTTTATAGTATTCTGTTACTGTGTACACTGTTCTTCTGGTTCTGCTCACTTCACTTTTCATCAGTTGATATATCTTTCCAGGTTTTTCATGAATCTGCCTGCCCATCATTTCTTTTTTTTTTTAAAGACTTTTATTCAGCATTTTATTTTCCCCCAGTTACACATTAAAAAAAATTTAACACTTGTTTTTAAAACTTTCAGTTCCAAATTCTCTCTCTTCCACCCTCTCCATTCTCTCATTGATAAGGCAAGCACTTTGATATAGGTTATATATGTGTAGTCATGCAAAACATATTCATAATAATCATTTATCATTTCTTTTTAAAAAATACATTTTATTTTCTCCCAATTACTTGTTAAGCAATTTTTAAACATCTTTTAAGTTTTGTGTTCCAAATTCTCTTTTACCTCCCTGCTCCATGAGATCAGATATAGTTTATACTTGTGCAATCATGTAAAACATTTCCATATTAGTTAGATTGTACATGATGATTCAAATAAAAGTAAAAGAATGAATGAAATAAAGTGAAAATAAAATACTTCAGTCTGTATTCAGACAATATCAGTTCTTCCTCTGAAGGCAGATAATATTCTTTATCATTAGTCCTTTGGGAATGTCTTGGATCATTGTATTGCTGAGGATAGTTAAGTCATTCACAGTTCTTCATCATACAGTATTGCTGCTACTCTGTACAGTGTTCTCCTGGTCCAAGGTAAGGAAAAGAAGGTACCTGGTAGGGTCATGATGGAGAAGTCCAGATGACACATAAATCTCAGGGCTGAAATGATCTTCCAAGATGAAGAGTTATCTGGGTCGTGGTGGACAAATTTGGAGAAATGTAGCCTGATGGGAAATGAGGAGGTAAATGTTGGTAATATGAATACTATGAAAAATAATATTTCTACTAGGTAGCATCCTTTACAGATGTGCAACTAGGTTCATGCCCTTTATGATCTTAACTTCTATGAAAGGGGGTTACTGTAGATTGTTTTGTTGGTACATCTTTTGTTTATCCCTCCTCACCAGGTAGAGTTTGTGGTTAGGCTTAAGCTATATTGGACTTGAGTCTTTAGGGTTTGCTTTTCCAAACTACTCTAGTTAATATGAATATGATAAGACTAGTTTTGAAATGGATACATTTTTCTGAGTCATAGACAGAGAAAAAAAATATCAGATATGTTATAATGATAATTACTTGCCTTCACCAACATGGTGAAATATCCAAAGGAATATTTTTAGCCTGCTGTGCTGGTCTGCTAGTTCTAATTCTCTTCTAGTTCATTTTGAGTTTCAGGGAATCTCATCATAGAGGTTCTTTCAATATGATGAAGGAAGCAAAAGACTTGAGGTTGGTAATTATGATAACTGTCAGGAAAGAAAGATCTGAAGATTTAGAAGGAAAAAATAAATTTCGATCTTTTTGCTCATATTATTTGCTCCCAAATTTTGTTTGATCAAGATGTTAGCATATTGAAGTAAACTGAGACTCATTGAATTAAAAAATAGATATAGAAAATATGGCCCCATTTTGAACGAGCAGCTAGTTTGGTCAGTACTTAGAGAAATGCTAGAAGGCACAAAGTAAAGCAGAGAGTACAATGAAGTTAAATCCTAAGCTAGGGAATAAGACATCTGAGTTCTAGACCTAGTTCTAACACTGAGTAGCTGTATAACCTGGGGTTTCCCTTTTCCATCACTTAGATTTCCTATCTGTACAGAGTGAGGAAGGATGGCAATGATTTCTTAAGTTCCATATATCTACAAGTTTCTCTATATGCAGAGGTCTCCCAATGTTTCATTTTTACTTAATGTCTTTTTACAGATTTGAGAGCTTTCTTTTTTTCCCAAGTTAATTGAAAAGATAAAGGAAGTCCAGGTCACTCTCTCATCCCTAATTACAACCACATTTATTCTTTTTTGAAATTCTGAACTACAAAATGAAAATTTCTATACATAGAGGAAACCATAAAATGGGAATAATGTATGAAACAGAATCTACAATGTGCAATTTATTGCTTTTAATATACATTAAATTTAATAGCCAGTACCAATATTGTTCTCATTATTAGTTGCCCTTTCTGAAATGTGATTTTTTCATGATATTTCATCCATGCTCTTCCCCTTTTCCCCTATAATTAAAAAAAAAAAATCTCTTCTTCTAGCCATAGCTGTGAAAGATTCCTCATTCTCCCTCCTCAGATTTGTTTATGAGATAACTTTTTATATCTAAGTCATGTAAAGATTTAGAACTCTTTGTACATGGTATGAGATGCTGGTCTAACTCAAATTTCTGTTAGACTGCTTTCTGAGTTCCTCAACAGATTTTGATGAATAATGAGTACTAAACCCAGTACTTGAATTCTTTGGATTTACAGAAAACTATACTGTTATGTTAATTGACTTCTGGATCTTGTATTCCTAATTTATTCTATTGATCAACTTTCCTTTAAAAAAAATACCCAGTACTTTCAATGACTACTGCTCCGTAGTACAGTTTGAGATCTGGTACTGCTAAAAAACTTCTTCATTCCCACTTTTTTCATTGTTTTCCTTGAGACTTATCTTTCAAATGAATTTTATGATTTTTTTCTAGTTATATAAAATAATTCTTTGATAGTTTGGTGTGACACTGCATAAGTAAATTAATTTAAATAGTATTATCTCTTCTGATACACTGGTATGAGCCAATTATTACCAATAAATAATTCTCTGGTTACTTAGATCTGCATTGATTTTAGTGCAGAATATTATAAATCTATATTTATATAAGTCCTACATATATCTCAGTAGATGGACTTCTAAATATTTTACATATCCCTTTTAAAGGAATTTCCCCTTATCTTTTCAGGTTAGGTTTTCTTGGTAATATACAGAAAGCCTGGTGATTTCTGTGGGTTTCTTTTCATATCATGTTATTTTATTTGTTATAATTATAATTAATTTTAGTTGACATTAGGATTCTCTAAGTCAATCATTATTTCATCATCCAAAAACAATAATTTAATTCCTTCTTTGCTTCTACTTATTTCCTCGACTTTTCTCGTATTATTCTGCAATTAGTATGTGTAGAAGTATGTCAAACAACAGTAATGGCCTTTGTCTAATTTAAAAGGCCTCTAGGTTTCTCTATAACAATTCATTCTTTCTTTTTTTTTTGCTTTATCTAGATGTTACCATATTAAGAGAAGATCCATTTCTTATAATGTTATCTGGTATATTTCCTTTTAATATGAAAGAGCAATATATTTGCCAAAAGTGTTTTCTGCTTTCATTGATACTATTTTGATTTTAATTAGTTTTGTTATTAATATATTCTACAATATTCATAGTTTTCCTAAAATTGAACTAATCCAATCGAAAGACAACTGATGAGATGAAGTCAAAGCAGTCTCTGAGGGAAAATGTTGATCCCCAAATGCTTTCAATAGCAAAAAAGAGCAAGAATAGATGGTAGAGGTAGTTAGGTGGCTCAGTGGACAGAGATTTAGGCCTGAAGTCAGGAAGACCTGAGTTCAAATTTGACCTCAGAGATTTATAAGCTATATGACCCTGGACAAGTCACTTAACCTTTACTTGCCTTAATTCACTGAAGAAGGAAATGGCCAACCACTACATTATTTGTGCCAAGAAAACCCCATGGACAGCACTCCCATGCTATAATCCAGAGTCATGAAGAGCTAAACACAACTGAAGGACTGAACAACAAATAGATCATTGATTTCCAGTGATTAGCACAATGCTGACACACAATAGGGACTTAATAAGTGCTACTTGACTGAGTAGGCCATGTAAATAAAATTTTAAAAATTAGAAAAACAGTAAATCAAAAAGTTCTAACAAAACATAAAATAGAAATTCTGAACTTCCCTTCCAAAAAATGTGAAAAAAAATGTAATGAAGAGTAAGATATAATCTGTAATACATTGTTGTAACCTCTTTTGTAAAATATACATTCAATATTTTTGTACTGGCATTTATTAGAAATGTTGGTCCATGGCTTTCTTTCTTTGAATGTACTTTATATACTGCTTTAGGGAGCAAAATTATATTTGTCTCATAGAAGTTGGTGGGATGCTATAATTTCCTATTTCTGCAAACAAATTTGTGTAAAATTTGAATTGTTTTTTCTAAATGTTTGATAGGATCATTTTGTAAATATATTTTCCTCTTTGTTAATTTTTTTTTCTTTTGTAGGATCATTTAAGTATAGTTCAACTTCATTCTGAGATTAGACTATTTTAATTATTTATTTCTTTTTCTGAAAATCTAGATATTTTTTGTAAATATTCATCCATTTGATGTTTTCATTCTTTGCTACAATATAATAGGACCAAGTGGTTTCTAACAATTTTCTTCTTTATTTGTATTAATTTCACCTTTTCTATTATTTTGATATCAGGAATTTGCTGATCTTTATAACATGCTAGTAGGAAGTCCCACAATCCTGTCATCTAGTCACCTGCTAAACAGTGGAAAGGCCCAGAATCCTGTTACCTAGTACAGTGGTAGGGAACCTGCAGCCTTGAGGTTGTATGTGGCCTTGTAGGTCCTTGGGGGTGGCTTTTTGACTGAGTCCAAGTTTTACAGAACAAATCTTTTTATTAAGGGGATTTGTTCTGTGAAGCTTGGATTCAGTCAAAGGACCACAGTTGAGGGCCTAGAGGGCCACACATGACCTTGAGATTGCAGGTTCTCTAGTCACTGACTAAATAGTAGTGTTTGGGTAATGCCTCCCTTGACCAAATATAAAATATAGTAAGTTCCTTCTTTTAGTTAAACATGGAATTCTACTTCCTCCCTTTGACCAATCATGTGAATTTCCCCCTTTTAAAAATGACTAATTGAAGAATTGTTCTACCTCATTCTATTTTTAGTGCTCTCTCACTCCCTTTAAATGTGTACAACTCTCAAGCAAAAAGGGTCCTCGTAGAGGAGAGTCTTGGATACAATTTCTTAGGGACCATGAGTTTCCCTAATTAATTGAAAGTACTCAGAGTTCTCTGGCCTTAATGTCATTTTGTTGGAGACTGGAATTTTAGGGTCACATATTCTTTTTTATTTCCATTCTATAATCTTCAGATATCTATCAGAGTTAACTTTTATGAAATTCTATTCTAGTATCTAGCTTCTTTCTTTTTGATTTTTTGACTAAAATTTGCCTAGATCTTAAAGAGGCATTTTTAGAATTGGCTACCTCCATTAAAACACACACACACACACACACACGCACACACACACGCACTCACACACTCACACACACAGTGACAACTGGACACATATAACACAAGATTCTGTGATATTACTCTTTTCCCCCATCGGAATGAGACTATTTTGTCATTATGTAACCCCTTTTCAATTTTTCAGATGCATCTACCTTTCCAGGTTTCTTTTGATTCTTGGATTTGAATTTCAAAACTTCTACTAAAGTTTAGTCTTTTCATCATAAATGATTGAAAACTTGCTAATCTGTTTAAGGTACGTGTTTTCCCCCACTGTGCAATTATACTCAGTTTTGCAGGATCTGTTAGTCAATAAGCATTTATCAAATTCTTACTTTTTATCAGTCACTGTGCTAAGCACTGGAGATACAAAGAAAGGAAAACTATAGTTCCTCTCTCAAAGAAGTCACATTCTAAATGGATGAAGGAGAATTGGAGGATAAACTGAAGAGGAAGAACAGAAGCAAGGCACTAGCATTAAGGATAATTAGGAAAAGCATCTTACAGAAAATGGTGCTTACCAGGGATTTGAAGGAAGCCAGTAACAGTGGTGAGGAGGAAGAGAATTCCAGGCACAGAAAAGAGCCAGCGAAAATTCGTGAAACTAAGAGAGGGAGTATCTTGTGTGAAATATGGAAGCCAGTATCATTGAATCAGATTGTGTGGGAGAGAATGAGGTATAAGAAGACTGGAAAGGTGGGTTAGGGTGAAGCTAGGTTATTTGTTGCCAAAGTAATAATTTTATATTTGTTTCTGGAGATGATAGGTAGCTGCTGGAGTTTATTGAATGGGGGAAAGGGGTTGACACTGTCATGCATGCAATTTAAGAAGATTAGTCTGACCACTGAATAGAGGATGGATTGTAGTGGAGGGGAGACTTGAGGCAAACAGTCTAATCAACAGGATATTGCAATAGGTCAGACCAAAGGTAATGAGGACTTGTGCTAGGATGACAGAATGTCAGAAGAAAAAAGGGGGCACAATGAAAGAGATTATGAAAACAAAAATGAAAACAAAATGAAAACAATGAAAGAGATTATGAAAAAAAAAGATTATGAAAACAAAAAAAAAGAGATTATAAAAAAAAAAAAAGAGATTATGAAAAAAAAATGAAAAAAACAAAATGAACAGGCCTTGACAACAAATTGTATATGGATGATAAGAGAGTGAGGAGTTGAAAATGATACCTTATTGTGAGCCTAGGTGACTGCTAGGATAATGGAACCTTTGACAGTAATAAGAAAGTCTGGAAGGACTAGGTCTTTAGGGAAAAGATTGAGTTCCATCACGGACATGTGAAGTTTCAGATGTCTACAGGATATCCAGTTTGACATATCCAACAGGCAACTGAAGATATGCAGGGAGGTGAGAAGAGAGAGTAAGCCTGGATAAGTTGATAATTTATTCTGTGTTATAAGCTTTTTGGAATATAATATTTGAAATTTTTCTGTCTTTCATAATAGCTATTCCAATTTCTTGTTTTCTTTAATCTCTCCATTCTTATAATTCTTTAAAAAAATTTTTTTAGTTCTTTTTTTGTTTAATATTTTATTTTTCCCCAGTTACATGTAAAACCATTTTAGCACTTATTTTGAAAACTTTGAGTTCCAAATTCTCTCCTTTCCTCCCTTCCCACTCCCCTTCACTGAGAAGGCAAGTAATTCAATATAGGTTATACCTACGTAGTCATGAAAAACACTTCCATAATAGTCATGTTATGAGAAACTAATTATATTTCCCTCCATCCTATCACCCCATTTATTCTATTCTCTCTCTCCTTTCACTCTGTCCCTCCTCAAAAATGTTTTGCCTCTCACTACTCCCTCCCCCAATCTGCCCTCTCTTCTATCATGCCCCTCTTCTCTTATGCTATTCCTCCCTACTTTCTTGTAGGGTAAAATAGATTTCTATACCCAATTGAATGTGCATGTCATTCCTTCTTTGAGCCATTTCTGATGAGAAAAAAGTTCACTCACTCCCTTTCATGTCCCCTTTCTTCTCTTCTACTGTAAAAACTTTTTCTTGCTTCTTTTATGTGAGATAATTTATCCCATTCTACCTTTCCCTTTATCTTTCTTGAAATACATTCTTCTCACCCCTTAATTCAACTCACATGAGAGTGGTCTATTCTAGTTATACTCTTTCTAACTACTTTAATACTGAGAAAGGTCTTTCTTAAGAGTTATAAATGTCATCTTTCCATGTAGGAATGTAAACAGTTTCACTTTTAAAAGTACCTTATGATTTCTCTTTCCTGCTTGCCTTTTCATGCTTCTCTTAATTCTTGTATTTGAAAGCCTATTTTCTATTTAGCTCTGTTTTTTTCTCAAAAATGAATTAAATTCTTCTGTCCCATTGAATATTCATTTTTCCCCTGAAGGATTATATTCAGTTTTGCTGGGTAGGTGATTCTTGATTGCAAACCTAGAGAGCTCCTTTGCTCTTCAGAATATCATATTCGAAGCCCTCTGATCCTTTAATGTAGAAGCTGATAGATCTTCTGTTATCCTGATTTTGGCTCCAATTGATTTTCTTTCTGACTTCTTGAAATATTTTTTCCTTGACCTGGGCACTCTGGAATTGGCTATAATATTCCTGGCAGTTTTCATTTTGAGATCTCTTTCAGGATATGATTAGTAGATTCTTTCAATCACTACTTTACCCTCTCATTCTAGAATATCAGAGGAACCTTCCTTGATAATTTTTTGAAAGTTGATGTCTAGATTCTTTTTTGGATCCTGGATTTCAGGTAGTACAAGAATATTTTAGATTATGTCTCCTGGATCTATTTTTCCAGGTCAGTTATTTTTCCAATCAGATATTTCACAATGTTTTCTGCTATTTTTTTTTCATTCTTCTGATTTTGCTTCATAATTTCTCTATTTCTTATAGAGTCATTAGCTTCCATTTGCTTGCTCTATTCTAATTTTTAAGGAATTATTTTCTCCAGTGAGCTTTTGGACATTCTTTTTCATTTGGTCAATTCTGCTTTTTAAGGTATTCTTCTCCTCATTGGCTTTTTGGACTTCTTTTACCATTTGGTAAACTCTATTTTTTGAGGTGTTAATTTCTTCAATATTTTTTTTTGGAAGTGGGTCTCCTTTATCAAACTGTCCAGTCATTTTTTCATGATTTTCCTGTATCACTCTCATTTCTCTTCCAAATATTCCTCTACTTCTTTTACTTGATTTTCAAAATCGTTTTTGAACTCTTCTATGACCCAAGACCTACTCATAATTTTCTTGGAGGCTTTGGCTGTAGGAGCTTTGACTTCACTGTCCTTTTCTGAGTGTGTTTTGATTTTCCTTGTCACCAAAGCCAGTTTCTATAGTCAGTTTTTCCCATTTTTTGCTCATATTTGTAGCCTATTATTTGGCTTAACTTTTTTTACTGCTTCCAGTGTATAGGGCAAACTGTGCCAAGCTTCAGCGGTTCTGTGCAGCTGTTGTCAGAGATACTTCTAGGGACCTGTAAGTTTTCAGTTTTTCCAAGATGGAAATACCCCTAAGGAGGGGTATTTACTCCTCTCCTGGTCTCCTGGACTGTGCTCTAGTCTGTCAGTGACCACAGGCACTTTTTTTTCTGCCCTGGAACTGTGAGGAGTGTCCCCTCTCCACTGTTGCCACAAGCTCTGCTATGCCAGTGCTCCTCCTCACCCCAGGACTGCCACCTGGGGCTGTGATCCAGATCCAGTTATGGGCAAAGCAACAGAGTCCTGCCTCAGTGCTTTCATGGAGACCCCTGTAATCTGGTTCTGACCAGTTGTTTGATTCCCTTACTGCCTGTGGGCTGAGAGCTGCAGAAGCAACCACTGCCACTACTGGTTGCTATTGATTGGGTCACTCCCACAGTCTGCTCCTGGTTTGCTGGGGCCGGGGGTGTGCTGCCTTGATTGGCATTACAGCTGTGCTTTGCTCCTCTCTCAACCTGGTGCGACAGACCTCTCCTGTTGACCTTCCAGGTTGTCTTGGTCTGAAAACTTGTTTCTCTGTGCCTTTTTTGTGAATTTTGCTGTTCTAGAATTTGTGTATAGTCATTATTTTACAGGTAATTCTTACAGGTGTTTATTTATAGGTATATTTCCGGTATTGCTCCATGTCTCACCTCATGAGGAAAGGGGCTGCTCCACTCCAAGTTCTCCCTGCTTCTGTCCAGTCCAGGCACAGCAGGCTCCAGGGGCTCTGCCCCCAGTGTCTGTCTCTGGCCTGCACCACACCGACTCCATGGCAGGTTTAGGGGAGAGCTCAGGAGAGTCCCTGCCTTTACTCCATCATCTTGGCTCCACCTCACCCTCACATCCACAATTAAACCCCTTGTAATTCTTGAGGCCCAGACAGTTTTTAAAGAGATTATACCTGTAGGAGTTGCCAAGTCTTGGGATTCTTTTAACCTGGGGTATTTTTTAACTATGTTTGACATTTTCTCTATGCACTCTTCTTTTTGTTTTTTTTTTTGAATTTTCATTTTATTTTTTTTCATTGACTTGTTTATTTACTTTTAGTTTACAAGATTCAGTTCTACAATCCCTTGAGCTTCAAATTTTCTCTCCTCCCTCTCTCCTCCCCACCCCATGGCAGCATGCAGTCAAGTATAGGATCTGCAAATACTTTCACACTGGACATTAGTCTTGGTTGTATAGAAGGGTTGTAACCAATGGAGTGGACAACAGAAAGAAGAAACAAAACCAAACGTGGAAAAGAACGAGAGCATTATCTGCTCTTATTTTCTATCCTCTTGTTTTGAGATTTTATGCTCAGGCCGATCATTTCCAGCACTTTGCAGATGGTTTGGGCAGCTTTTGCTTTACCCTGTGTTCTCTGGAGTCTGAATTCTGGTTGGTTGGTTGGTTGTTGTCCTTTGTTCTCAAAGAGGACCAAAATGACATCACTATGTTGGAGTCAAGGTACAGTGTGTCCAACTGTGACTGATCAGACTAATATGAGCTCAGAAGGATTTACCACAGATCAGGCACAAACAGTCCATATCAACATTTGTAGAGGAGATGTCTCTAAATTTGTTATCCTATGTTTCTTTTGAGCTACTGCAATTCTGCTTCACTCATAGGGCACAACACGCCTTTGATGTGGGCACACCAGACTGAGTGGTCCTTTGCCAGTGTCTCTCATGTCACACAATATATTCCATAATTCTTCAGAGAGACCTTTAGAGTGTCCTTATATCACTTGTAACCACTATGTGAGCACCTGTCTTACATGAGTTCTAGTCTGGATGCTACTGCTTCAGTTGAGCTTAATGGAATATTAGTTCATATTAGGGCCTACCTGCTGCCTAATCTCTGGCTTTCATCTCAGTCTCCTGGTAGTTCATTGTAAATATGGGCCTCATCTAATCTCTTTCTTCTTCTCATTGCACACTCCTCAATCAGAGGTTGATTTCAACCTTTGCTATGACCTGAACAGGCCAGTAGTATGTTGGAGATAAGATTGTTCTGAAGCTTTTTGAATTGTTCCAATAACTGCTGTGTACACACTGAATTGGTCTTGTCTCCTGTTGTGGCTCCTTGTATCTGAGGACTGCCCAGAGATGTCCTGTGTCCCTGACCTAGGTTGCATTTTGTACCTGACTTGTGTTCTCACCAGCCAGGTCCATTATTCAACTTCAGGCACTTGATTATCGGAGACAGTGATGGCTCATGATGACCTTGTTCAGGGACCTGGTTTGTTTCAGGTCCATTTCTAGGAATTCCCATTGGTTCCATCTCTCCCAACTCCACTAACGAATGATCCTATTAGCAGAGTTTACACTGGTTTCCTGGGAATGATTCTCTCCCCACCTCTACAGCTTCTGTGCTTACCTAAAGGGGTGTTTACTCCTCTAATTTAACTCTTTTCCCAGGCTTTAACCTCTTGTAAACTTCTTTGTATTTCCTGACTAGATGGAGGATATTGGTTCTACTTCTTTTAAGACCTCTTTATCACTGGTCTTTCGGGGGCCACAATCAGTTACTTTCTTTAGTTTATTTATGAGTGCTGGGCTTCCCTATGACCTTCCACTATACTGTCTTAACTGGAAATACAATTGCCAGGCTTTAAGGAACCTCTATGAGTCCCAGAAAATTTATTATTATTATTATTATCTACTCCATTGCATTATTTATATAAGATCAAGATATTTTAGGATTGGAAGGAGCATTAAAAATCATTTAATCCATTTTTTCATCTTAGAGATGGGGAAACTGAGGCTCAGAGAGAAGTTATTTGTCCAAGATCACATAGCTAGGAAGCAGAAGAGATAAGTTCTGATGGATTTTAAGTGAAAACATTAAAAAAAGAAACAACTAAGATCATGGCAACTGGTCCCATTACCTCCTGCCAAATAGAAGGAGAAGAAATAGAAGCAGTTTCAGATTTTATATTCCTGTGATCAAAGATCAGTGTAGATGGCAAACGCAGCCATGAAATTAAAAGACTTGCTCCTTGGAAGGAAAGCTATGGTGGATCTGGGTAGCGTACTCAAAAGCACAGACATCACCTTGCTGACTATATCCTGTATAGTAAAAGCCATGTGGTTGTGTGTACCCCCCACCCCCAGGATCAATGTATGACTGTGAGAGTTGGACTGAACACCACAGAATTGATGCTTTTAAACTGTCATGCTGGAAAAGACTTTTAAGAGTTCCTTGGAAAGCAAGATCAAATCAGTCAATAGTTAAATAAGTTAATTCAGAATATTAACTGGAAATTTCAATAATGAAGCTAAAGCTTAAATGTTTTGGCCACATAACAGGAAAACAAGGCTCATTGGAAAAGATCCTAATGTTGGGAAAGATTGAAGGCAAAAGGGAAAGGGGACAGCTGAAAATGAGATGGATAGAAAGTATCATGGAAACAAGGAACATCAACTTGAATAGACTTCAAGAGACAGTGAAGGCTAGAAGGGCCTGGCATGCTGTGGTCCACAGAGTTATGAAGAGTCATACATGACCGAATGAATAAGGAACAACAATGACTTCAAGGAGGTCACATTCTGATGGGGGAAGACTTCATTTTTATTATCACAAACATAGACGAGAGGGTAAAAACATATTTCATTAGATTTTAAGCTACGCTTTTTTTTCTTTTCCCAGAACGAACTAACTAGTTAACTGATATAGATAACTACACTTCATGGGTTTAGACTCTTCTTTCTTATGGTAAATCCGAACTCACAACCAGCAGCAAATTTAGAAGCAACAGGAGCTTGTTCCTGGAAGAAAGAGCAAGAGAATAGGGCACTTCTGCCACCTTTGACAAAAGGTGGTCCTTGAGAAATTGTTTCTTTGACAAGTCTCTCTGGACTTCAGTTTCATTTTCTATAAAACGAGAAGGTTGGATCACATAATCTCTAAGGTATCTTCTAGTTCTAACTCTATTATCCTCATAGGAGAATCAGGCAATAACCAAGAAACACCACCAGTGAGAGAATGGAGGTGCCTTTGGAGCTCAACTGTCTCATTCTCATTTGGAGTCCTATTTCCAGTAAGCAAAATTTAAGTGTCTTAAATGCCTTCAATCTTAAAAAAGATTTTAAAAGAATACTTTTTAAACTGTTTGCAACATTTAAAGTATCTCAGACTAGGTAGGATTATTAAAATCCAAAGTTTTCTGGCTCAGAGAACAGACATTTATATTTTATCCTGCTGATATAGGAGGTTTTTATCAAGGGGTTGAGTGATTTCAAAGACATAAAATATTTATTTCCAAACATGATGGAAATTTTAACTACTTTCCTTCTCATATCAATTTAAAGATTCAATTCTAGTTCTTTTTGTTAGAAAATGAAAAATCTTGAATTATTATTCAATTGCAGGCTCCATCATTTATTATTTCCATGAATGAGTGGATTTGGGTTAATGTTTTTGCAAAATACTGGTTGCCATTTTCTTTCCTTTCTATTTTACTCAATCAATTACAAGTCCATCTAATTCATCTGTTAGTTTTATAAAGACAGCCAGCATAATCAAACTCTTTTAATTTGAGCATTTGATCCCTAAGACCTGAGTTGAATTGTGTCTTCCCTCCATTAATTAAATGTTAGTAGTACCCATTAATTGCTGTACTACTGCTAGAGCATCAGCCCATTTAAGCAGGCCATCTTCCCTGCTCAGCCCCCTCAACCCCCCAAACCCCAAGTATGTCATGACACCAAAGTCTGATGGCACTCCTGCCTTTTCCTTCTTTCCTTCTTTCCAGCTCAGAGAACTCCAGTTTTCTGGGCAAACCAGAATATCTAGACAACATTGGTGACCACACACACAACAAGAATTTTTTTTTTCCTTTGCTACCAGGGGGGTTGTGCTACATAATGTCTCACAAATGGATCTCTGAAAAGATATAATAATCTCTTTTTTCAGAATTTATTTATTTATTTTTAGTTTTCTACATTCATTTCCACAGGAATTTGAGTTCCAAATTTTCTCCCCATCTCTTCCCTACCCTGCCATGCCAAGATAGCAAGCATACTGATTACTCCTTCCCCTAGACTGCCCTCTCATATACCCCTCCCATCCCACCCCTTACCTCCTTACCCCTTGTTTTTTCATAGAAGAAGATGGATTTCTATACCCCAATTGCCTGTATATCTAATTTCCTGGTTGCATGTAACAACAATTTTTTAACATTTGTTTTTAAAACTTTAAATTCCAGATTCTTTCCCTTCTTCCCTCCTCACCCACCACCACTGGGAAGACAAGTAATTCAATCATTGTTATACATGTGTAGTTATGCAAAACATTTCCATAGTAGTCATGTTGTGAAAGACTAACTATATTTCCCGCCATCCTTAACCTCCTCCATTTATTCTATTTTCTCTTTTGATTCTGTCCCTTTTCAAAAATATTTGCTTCTGATGACCCCTTCCTTCAATCTACCCTCCCTTCTATCATCTCCCCCTCTTATCCCCTTCTCCCCTACTTTTCTGTAGGGTGAGATGCCCAATTGAGTGTGTATGTTACTCCCTCTTTAATGTAAATCCAACGAGAGTAAGGCTGACTCATTCCCTTTCACCTCTGCTCTTCCCCTCCATTGTAATAGTTTTGTCTTGCCTCTTTTATGTGGGATAATTTACCTTATTCTATCTCTCCTTTTCTCTTTCTCACAATATATTCCTCTCTCACAACTTAATTTTATTTTTTAGATATCATCCCTTCATATTCAACTTAGCCTGTGCCCTCTGTCTATGTATACATGTACACACATATACACACATACATATATATACATATACACCCACCTATATACATACATAGGTTTTTTGCATATATATGTATATATGCAAATCTATACATATATATTCCCCTTAAATATCCTCATACTGAGAAAAGTCTCATGAGTTACACATATCATCTTTCCATGTAGGAATATACACGGTTCAACTTTGATAAGTTCCTTATGATTTCTCTTTCTTATTTACCTTCTCAGGCTTCTCTTGATTCTTGTATTTGAAAGTCAAATTTTCTGTTCAACTCTGTTCTTTTAGTCAAGAATTCTTGAAAATCCTGTATTTAATGAATGTCCATATTTTTCCCTGATGTATAATACTCAATTTTATGTAGTAGCTGTTAGATCTTGTGTTATGCTGATTGTGTTTCCACAATACTCAAACTGTTTCTTCCTGACTGCTTGCAATATTTTCTCCTTGACCTGGGAAATCTGGAATCTGGCTGTCATATTCCTAGGAGTTTTCTTTTGGGAATCTTTTTCAAGAGGCTGTCAATGAATTCTTTCAATTTCTATTTTAACCTCTGGTTCTAGAGTATCCAGTCAGTTTTCCTTGATAATTTATTGAAAGATAATATCTAGGCTCCTTTTTTGATCATGGTTTTCAAGTAGTATAATAATATTTAAATTAACTCTCCTCGATCTATTTTCCAGATCAGTGCTTTTTCCAATGAGATATTTCATATTGCTTTCTATTTTTTCATTCCTCTGCATCTTCATCCTGGTCACCACACCAGACATGATCCTGCCTCTGATGGAGACATTGCCTTTGAAGGTACACTTCTTGTCAATGTAGATGGCCTTGATGGCCTCCTTGGAAGTCTGAAAACTCAGACCGATGCTCTTGTAGTATCTGGGCAGCTTCTCTTTGACTGCGTCCCCAAGTAGCATTTGCTTCTTTTTCTGGAAGATGGTTGGCTGCTTCTGGGAGGCAACCTTGGTCTGGATTTCTGCCATGCTGCTGCTTCTCTCTCCTCTTGCTTCTCTTCTCTCAGGCTAACAAAAGGAAAGAGGTCAGAAAGCCGCTGCCAGGGTCTCCTTAAATACAAGCCAAGACCTGTGTAGGAAGTGATGCAACACATTAGACTACTCTATTTTTTAAGGAGTATTTTCTTCAGTATTTTTTGAGTCTCCTTTAGCAAGCTGTTGACTTTTTTTTCATCATTTTCTTGCAACACTCTCATTTCTCTTCTCAATTTTTCCTCTACTTCCCTTACTTGATTTTTAAAATCCTTGAGCTCCTCCATGGCCTGAAACCAATTCAGTGGCTTTTCATTCAGGAGTTTTGACTTTGTTGACTTCTTCTGGTTCTATATTCTGAACCTCTTTGTCATCAAAAAAATGATTCTATAGCCTAATTTCTCTTCCTCTGTTTGCTCATCTTGCCAGCCAAATACTTGATTTTTGAGCTCTTTGCCATGGTACAACTCTACTTCCAGAGGGGAAAGTGCTGTGTCCCAAATTTCTGGGGTTTTGTGCAGCTGTCGTCACAGCTTCTTCTAGGTGCATGCCTAGAAGTATGAGGACGATTGCCTCTCCAAAGCCTCAACAACCTCTGCCACACCAGTGCTCCTCCTCACCCCAAGACCGCCACCCAAGACTGTGACCCAGATCCAAGCAGGGCAAAGCAAGAGAAGCCTACCTCAGCACCTTTCCCGCAATTGTTGTCTGGTCAGTCACTTGGTCCCCCACCATCTGTGGGCCTGGAGCTCTGGAAGCAGCCACCGCAGCACCAGCAGCCAGCCACCACCACCTCTGCCAATGGGGGTGCGGGCCTGACCATGCTCTTCTCTCATCCAGTTCAAACAGTTGCCCCACTGACCTTTTACTTTCTTTTTGGCATTTGTGGGTTGAGAAGTCTGGAAACTGTCACAGCTGCCAGTGATTTAATCCCCTGAGATCTGCTCTGGCCAGTCTGTACTGCTAGTCTGTGCCAGAGTGGCCCATGAGGTGCGATACACCCTTCTTGTCAGTTTGCCAGGCTGTCCTCAGCTGGACACATATTTCACCCTGTCGTTTTGTGGGATCTGTAGCTCTAAAATTTGTTTAGAGTCATTTTTTACAGGTATTTGAGATAATTGGGAACGAGTTTAAGTAAGTTCCCACTTTTACTCCACCATCTTGGCCCTCCTTTCCCCGCACAAAACACTTTTAAGTTCAATCCACACTATTAACATTTTCTCCACTTTCTTAAGTCTAGACAGTAACAAAAATATAAACCAAGTCCTGATTTGTAGCATTTGTCAATTCTTAGTTGCAAGTGCTCACACTGGGCTCTCCCAAGCCTGTCTGATCTGACTGTAGCACACTCCTGCTTCCCAAAATGCAAAAAGCCGAATTTTCTTGGAAGAGTGAGACATGGACTTTTAATATGGCCAATGAGTTTGCTCTATTATATTTACTGTTATAAGAGAACATTTCTATTTGTGTAGGGAGGGGAGTTCATTGACAGTGATAGAGATACAAAACTTTTAATAGAGAAAAAAAGCAGGATACAAACTTAAATATATGCAAAAATGGAGAAATTCTGAGATAAATAAGTGGGAACTTTGTTACTATTTTGTTAACTTTAACATTTACTTTAAATATTTGTACATAAAAGTGCATACTTTCATATACAATCCTTTTTCATCCTTTTTATCTCTAAGTATTTGTACTTGGTAATTGAGTTCATAAGAATATAATAATCATTTATTGATTTATCTTTAGTGTTCAACATTCACTTTTATAAGATTTTGAATTCTAATTTTCCCCCTCCCCAAGACGGCATGCAATCTGATATAGGGGGTACATGTAGAATAATATTAAACATATTTCATGTTAGTCATGTTATAAAGAAGAATCTCAACCAAAAGTAAAAATGATGAGAAAGAAAAAAAAGAGAGAGAATAGTGTTCTTCCATCTGCATTCAGACTCCATAGTTCTCTCTCCAGATATGGATAGCATTTTTCATCATGAGTCATTTGGAATTTTAACAGTCCTTCAACAAGGCTTGGATTAGCTTCCTTCCATGGGTCCTTGAGATACCTTCTGATGTATATATATATATATATATATATATATATGTGTGTGTATATGTAATATATAAGCACATATGTAAACGTATATATGTATGCACACACTGATGAATACACAGTTTCTTGTATCCCTTTGTTATGACATGAGAGAGTGTTATATCTCTGAGAGACCCATAGGAGATAGTGGCCTTCCTAGTGCAGGGTGACTATGCCACCCCCACTCTTAACCCTTTGTTAGAAATTTTTTTCTCTATAATTAAAAACATAATCATGAATTATTCAAATGTTCCATATACTTCCAAGGGCATGTTTACTACAACCTTGACCTTTTAAATCTGCCTCATCAGACTATGAACCTGTTCCAATCCATAGGATTTCAATTTAAAAAAGAAAAATAAAATATTTTAAAACAAAGTATATATTTAATGCTTTTATTTTTTCCCAAGGGTTAAAATGTTAGAAATCTCCTTGAAAAGAGAGTTGCTCATTCCATTTTCCGCTGCCTTCTATGATTGATACTGTTTCTATAATACTGCCACAGTTAGGTATGAGACCAGGTTAGGGATTTGATTTGAATGCAAGCCTCTCTCTGTACTTCTGGGAAATGATTTCCATTTCAATTTTGTTTCATTGATGTGGACAGCTCAGAAGCCCATTTCTAACTTCCATTCAGATCCATGTATTTCCCCAGCTACCAGTGAAGGTTATTCTTTCGACAAAGGAGAGGGAAAAAGGGTGTTACATGGACAGACATTACTGAGGATCACAGAGATTGACATGCCAGCCTATATTTCAAGCTTTATATCCCAGTGCTTCCCTTCACATACTCTGCATTCCAGATAGTCAAGACTATTTTCTGTATTCTGAATTAATTTTATTCCTTCTACCTCTGTCTTGGCTCAAACCACTTCCTATGCTCAAAATCAATGTAGCCCTCCTCTTCTTTAATGAAATCTTTCTCATTTTTTTAGGCCTAGATTAGCTGTCATTTCATTATAGTGTTATGGGATCACAGATTTAGATCTGGGATCTCAGAGGCCATTTGGTCTTATGTCTAACTTCTTCCCTATTCAAATTAGGTTGTTTCTTTCCTTAAAATATGTAATCCACAACTCAAATCCTAATTGAATTGGTAGAGATAGATTGTAATATGCCTTCATGAGGAGTGCAATTGGCAAGTGCTTGAGAGAGAAAAAGGAGATCCTCGTCTTTTGGATTCCAGCTTAGATAAAGAATCCATATAGTTTCAGACACTATTCATGTCAATGAAGGTAAAGAAAGGCTTGGGGAATAAGGTCACAGATCTAGATGATCTGATCTTGAATATAAAACTTGGGGTGCTCCTCTTTACCCCCAATAATGACACAGTTATCAGAAGTTAGATATCATATGCCCTAGATGATAATATCTAAGAGAGTAGACAGATACAATTCTAGCCTGATGCCCCCTCTCTAAGGATAACAGAGTGGCCCCTGGCCTCATCCCTTTGCTTCCTCTTCGGGCATGAATTAAAGTCTCTCTTAGAGCAGGATGGGTAGAAATGAGCCTAGAAATGCCTATTATATCTCTCCTTAAGCCATATAATGACAGTCCTCATGCTATGGCCAAGGGGATTACTCTTGTCTAAGTGAACCTTACAATATGTGAGACCTCACTAAATAAGAGAAGGTGTCAACCTGCATCAGCAAAGAGAATTTCTTCATGTCAGAGCTCCCTTATGATGAAATCACATACTTAATGATGGAGATACAGGAGGCAGAGATGATCGAGTAGGTCTAAAGATGGGACCTGAACTTCGAAGTAAGAGGCAGTGATGGACACCAAGATGCCTAAAAAGCAAGATGAGAAGGACACAACTACTATGTTGTCCTGACCTCAACAGTAGAGCAGTGTCTCAGTTCTAGCCTATAGCCCAGTCTGAAACCTGCAGTGGAATAGCGAGGGCACTAATCTCAGACCAAAAAAAAAAAAGACTGTAATTCTGTCATTCTGAGCCAGCAAAGCTTTGCAACCTGCTGAAAGTAGCTGAGTAATGTAATCAAGGACAAGCTTACAAGTATGTTTCTTAGAGTCAAAACTAGGCCAGGAACTTTCAGAGCTTAGATCAGGAGCATTAAAAACTTTCAAGTCTCTTGCTTGAGCTATCCCTGAGTTCCTGAAATAACACAAAACCAAAAATCCCAGAAAGCACTCAATAACCCCAAGAAAGAATCCATAGAGGCACTAGTTCAACCCAGATATTATCTCCGTAAGTGCACAGAAAGTAGCCAGAACATAAAATTTGAAGTCAGAATGTAGGCTGGAGGGGAAAGGAAGGAAGGAAGGAAGGAAGGAAGGAAGGAAGGAAGGAAGGAAGGAAGGAAGGAAAGAAGGAAGGAGGGAAGGAGGGAAGGAAGGAAGGAAGGAAGGAAGGAAGGAAGGAAGGAAGGAAGGAAGGGAGGGAGGGAGGAAGGAAGGGAGGGAGAGAGGGAGGAAGGGAGGGAGGGAGGAGAATGGAAGGGAGGGAGGGAGAGAGAAAGAGAGGGATGGAGGAAAGAAAAAAGAACAAGAGAGAGGAAGGGAAGGAAGAAAAGAAAGAAAGGAGAAAGGAAAGGAGAAAAGAAGAAGAATCCTGTTATAAAGAGCTATTATGGTGACAGAGACACTAATGACAGAAATCCAGAACAAGAAAATAACTCTGAAACATCTATAATTAAAAACTCAAAGAAATAGACAATATCAGCAAAAGTCCAACTAGAATTTCTGGGAAGTAAGGATTGAAAATAGTTTAAAATGTTGGGGTTTTTGATTTTTTTATAAGTGAGATGAGAACACTAGGGGAAACAAATGTGAAAAATAAGTTATAGGAAAAATATTGAAAAGATAGTAGCTTGGTACATGAAGTACCAAACCTTACTCAAGCAATGAATACTCTAAAATTTAATTGGACCAGTAAAACAACAAGAAATACTAAAACACAATCAAAAGACTGAAAAAAAAATCAAAGAATATGTAAGATATCTCATAATAAAAGCAATTGACCTAGAAAAGAAATAAAAGGTAATTTAAGAATTAGTTGGACTCTCTGAAATCCATAACCATAAAACAACCAAGATATTATAAGAAATCAAAATGAAAACTGCCCAAATCTTTTAGAACCAGGGGGCAAAGTGGAAACAGAAAGAATCTGACAATCACATTCTGAAAGAAAACCCAAAATGAAAACTTCCAGGAACATTAGAGTTAAAATTCAAAACTTCCATGTTAAAACAAAATGAAACAAAGAAACACACACACACACACACATATGGGTGTATGCATATATGTGGCATGTGTGTATATATACATATGCATAATTGATTTTCTTTTGTTATCGAAGAGGACAAAAAATTCCTAATTTGGAGCCAAGGCACAATGTATCCAACTGTAGCTGATCAGACTTAATACAATCTCAGAAGGCACTACCACAGATTGAGTACCAGTAATCTAGGTGAACATTTGGTTGGAAATGTCTCTAAATTTGTGCATCTCATGTTTCTCTTGAGCTTCTGCACTTCTGCTTCATTCATAGAACACAGCTCCTTCTTTGATGTGGCACACCATCCTGGGCATTCTTTTTCCAGAGTCTCCATGTCATGCAATAAATTCCAAAGTTCTTCAGAGAGATCTTGAGGGTGTATCTGTACTGCTTCTTCTGACCTACATGTGAACACTTACTTTGAGTTTTACATAAAATAATCTTTTTGTCAAACATATGTTTGGCAATTGAACAATGTGGCCAGCCCAGCACATTGGAGTTGTACTCTCTGCAGTAGAGTTTCAATGCTTGGAAGTTTGGCTCAAGAAAGGAATTCAACATCTGGTAACTTATCTTGCTGGGTGATCTTGAGAATCTTTCTAAGATAATTCAAATAGAAGTGATTCTGTTTCTGACACTGTCCAAGTTTCATAAGCATACAACAATGAGGTCAACACAAAGGCTCTGTAGATCTTCAGTTTGGTAGGGAATTTAATACCTCTTTTTTCCCATGCTTCAGAACTTCCCAAACACTGAGCTAGCTTTGGCAACGCATGAGTCAACTTCATCATCTATGTGTACATCCTTGGAAAGTGTAAGCGAGGGTAAGCCAAGGTAAGTGACCATATCCATAACATCCAAAATTTCTCCATTTGCTGTAACCAATGATTCCATATATGGATGGCACAGTTCTGGCTAGCAGAGAGCCTGTCTTTCCTTGGTGTTAATTGTTAGGCCAAAATTAGCACAAGCAGCAGAGAATCGATCCATACTTTGTTGAATCTCAACCTCAGAGGTTGCGGTGAGTGCACAGTCATCTGTAAACCACAACAGATCACGCACCAATACTCCCTCTACTTTAATCTTAGCTTGTTGTCTTTTCAAGTTAAATAATTTACTGCCACTTGGCTAGCTGACCTTGATACTGTTTTTGTCCTCATTGAAAACATCTGACATCATTGAAAGCAACATATTAAAAAAGCATGGGAGCAAGCACACAGCCCTATTTCACTCCATCGGTGACTCAGAAAGCATGGGAGCATCATCCATTATCTAGAACCTGGGCAAGCATGCCATCATAAAACTGACGCACCACACTAATGAACTTCCCCCAAGCACCCAAATTTTGCCATAATTTTCCATAAGCCCTCATGACTGACAGTATCAAAGATTTGGTCAGATCAATGAATGTTGTGTGTAGATCTCTGCTCTCTCTACCCCTGCCATTTCTTCTGGAGTTGTCAGGGAAAAAGCACCACATCAACTCTTCTTAGTAGGTGACCGTCTTCCAAGTAAAGGATCAGCCTATTAAGGAAGACTTTGGCAGGAATCTTGTCAACAATGAGTAATATATAGATATTCTCATTACCTCCTCCCCACTTTGATTGTCTCTGGACAACTTATTTCCTTTTCCTTTATAAAGATGTACAATGGAGGCATCCTTAAGCTTTCTTCTTGCCATGTAACCCTGAAAATTTCCATCAGCTTTTGTATGAGCAGTGAACCCTCTGCCTTGTAAATATCAGCTGGAATAGGACCGGCACCAAGAGCTTTGCCACAGGAGAGGAGCCTAATGATATTTAAAATCTATTCTTCGGTAGGCTAGAGGGGAATTGACTCCAACTTGAAGCATACAGTCAATGGCTTCAGCATTGATTGATGATGGTCTGTTAAGAATACCATGGAAGTATTCAGTCGATCTCTCCAGGATCATGTCCTTATCACTAATCAATATGGATCTATCAGCACTGAGTAGTTGAGATGCATCATAGGTCTTTGGCCCATATTTAATCTTCAGGGCATCATAAAAAAGCTTTGGATTGTGCCTATCAGCATAATACTAAATTTCATGGGCCTTCTTACTGACCTAAGAATCCTGCTTCTCTCTAAGCTTCACTTGCACTTTACTTTTGATGAAGTTAAATGCTGCCTTCTTGGAGATGAATGAGCTATCCTGCTGGTAAACCCTGTGAAGTTCTCATTTTATAAGCACATAGACATATATGTGTATGTATATATGTATATATATATGTATATATATATATATATATATATATATACATATTTACACAAATGTGCATATGTTCACATGTACATATATCTATACATATGTGTCTATACAACAAGCAGATAAGAAAAATAAGTAACAAGGAGCCACAGGCAGGATCATATAAGATTTATCAGCCACCATTTTAAAGAATGGAGAGTTTGAAATGTGATGTTCTATGAGACAAAGATATATGTTTATAACTGAAAATAACTTACACAGAAAAACTGAGTAAAATGCTGCAGGGGAAATGGATCTTTAATGAAATAGATGACTTCGAAATCTTTTCTGACGAGATTTTGAAGTACAGACACAGGAATCAAGAGAAACATTTTTTTTAAAGTAAGCAGGGTCAAGCAATCACAATGAACTAAATATGGATAACGGGGCAGTTAAGTTGCACCATGGTTAGAGCACTGGGCCTGGAGTCAGGAAGACCTGAGTTCAAATCTGGCCTCAGACACTTACTAGCTATGTGACCCTGGTGAGTCACTTAAAATTTTTTGCCTCAATTCCTCATCTGTAAAATGAACTGGAGAAGGAAATGGCAAGTCACTCCAATATATTTGCCAAGAAAATCCTAAACAGGGTCATGAAGAGTTGGACATTATTGAACAACGACAAACAAGTTTCAACTGAATACATTCTAATATGGGAAGTATAATCTTCCCTTCCAAATATTCCCTCAGAACCCTGTTATTGAGGATGGCAAAGTGGTAGGAATTAATATAGCTGAATTCTACTCCACAGAACTCAAAATAGATCTAGAAAATGCACTGGACTGAATCCTAATGGGGAAATCCAGAAGAAGTCATAATGAGTCATTTGTGCAGCTCAGCTTGGTATAGGGAGACAATACATAGGTCTTCAGACAATGGGAATAAGGTCAGACCAAGAGCATACCTTATGCAAGCACTCTAGAACCCAGGGACAGGATATGCATTAAGACAAGAGGAAGTTCCAGACCTATGCTGGGATACCCCCACAGTAATACTAGGGTGCTACATTAGAGACAGGAGTAGACTGAACTAGCCACTTTGTTGCTCATTGCCCAGTTCTGAGTCACAGATTCAAGGTGGACTGAGAAGGGGACCTATGTATGGGGGTGATATTTCCAGATATGGTGGTTATGTGATGTGTTATAGAGAAAGGAGGAAATTCAGGAGCCAGTGGCAGCTGGCAAAGCTGCAGAGGTGTGGCTCTGAACTTGAGGAAACACTGAGTCAAATGCCAGCATTTTACCTAAGTTTCAGAGGAATAACCGGATTATGAGAGCCTAAAATTCTGTCACTTAGAACTGACAGATCTTTTCAGTTGCCTGAGAGGGGCTGAGTTTAGCAGCAGACTATTCTTGTTCATACCCAAACCCAAGTCAGGAATTTGCAGAACTCCGTCTAGGGAGGGCAGCAATCGACTTTTCTCTGGATCAGACTACCTTGGAAGCACTGAAATCTTGCAGGTCCCTAACCTGTCCCTGAGATCCTGGCATAACAAAACATTGGATATGTTGAGGTTCGGAGGTTTAGAGGTGCTCAAGAGCCCAAAATACCAATATGCCAGGTCCTGCCAAATGAATGTGACTCAAACCTTCTCTGAGCCAAAGAAAAGCAAAGTTTATAAAAGTTTATTCGCTGTAACGGGTAGACTCTTAAGGAACCTAAGTATTTGTGACACGTATTGGACAAGTGTGCCAGAATAATCTGAAACAGAGTGAGTCTGTGCTAGATTAATCTCAGTCTCTTCATGTAGCTAAGATGGATCTTATATACAGAAAGACTGTGAGAGAGATCTAGTGGTGGTTTAGAGGCGGGGTTAGGGGACGGTCTTGAGGAGAAATCTAAGGAGGATCTTGACTACTGAGTTCAGACTCCAGGAGTGGGTTTAAGGGTGGGAAGTAGCTGAAGGCTACCTGGAAATGACAGACAATGGAGGGTTAGATTCCTTTCAAGATAACAGATTTTGGCATAGATATTTTGATAGGATCAAGGGTGGGAAGTAGCCAGGACAATGGAGGGCTGGACTAGGTTAAAAGTAACAAATATTTGGGCCTAGCCATGATGAAAGGCTTATGGCTTCAGGAAAATGCCTAATTAAGAGAAAATATTCAAGGGGTTCTTGGAGACTAAACCCCATCAAATATCTCCAACAAAGCAACAGCATGAACAACCCAGATCTACCCTTCAGAAGTGCTGTAGAGTCCAGAACTAACATAAAGAAAAATGTAGGCTGGAAAAATGAGGAAGCAAAACAGAACAAAACAAAAGAATCCTACTCTAAAAAAGCTATTTTGGTAGCAGAGAAGCCTAAAACAAACCCAGAAGAGAATAATTACAAAATATTCGCAAATAAAACCTCAGAGAAAAACACAGCTTGGGCAAAAATTCAACCAGAATTCCTGGAAAGGATGAAACAGGAGTTTAAAGAAAAGTGTTATTGAATTCCTCCAGTAGTCTGCCACCTTGTTAATAATTGGACAATGTTACATTTGGAATTCCTACAGTAAAATTAATCCTTAAGAACAATATGAAAACAGGGGATTCTTAGCACACCTGAACCCCATTTCAGTATTTTGCCCTCTTAAATGGAGAATCAGAGGACTATTTTGCTTTTCAATTGATTTATGGGCCATCAAAGACAGGAAATTTAGCACCTTAGATGTCAACCTGATGGTGTGATCAGCCTTTCTGTACTTAACCAGGCAGCTTGTGACAGAAGATGTAGTTCATGAGCAGGATCTTCTTACTCAGGGTCTTTATAAATTGTTTGCTTCTTTTGGCTTGGACTTAGCTAGAATATCCTTAATGCCTTCAAAGACCCAAAGTCTGCTCCATGCCTCAATTAGAATTCAGAATAAGACTTTTGTAGGCTCTGTCTAATAAGCTACCTCCTCCTAACTTCCCTTCCCCCAGGATTTAAAATGGAGAATGGAAATACCTGAGGCAATTTTTTTCTGCCTACATCAACTGTTTCTATGGTTTCAATCAAGCATTCCTGGCTTACGTTGCTCTCTAATGTGGTTGTGGGCTGTTAAACAGGTAGTGTTTCATTTCAGAGGTAATGGCTTTTGACTGAATAAAATAATCTTTCTAGGAAGTTTCTATTTTTCTTTATGATTGTAAAGTGCATTGGGACAAAGTTCATCTTGTAGTCTATATTTATTACTACTATTAATGGTAATGAAGGCACTATGAGCCCATTTATTCTGTCAGTTTCTTATAAGTGAAGAAAACAGATTATTTAACATTGGCTAACCTAACAAATTTCCGGATTCACACTGCTGCCCAGCATCTAATAACAAGCACGTATTGTTTTTTTCTTCTAAAGCTCTTGACTTCAAGTCCATGGAAGGAGTTTAGTGTAGTGGTGATGGTGAGAAAGAGAGTATTAGAGATAAGAGACTGGACTGATGTTTATGCCACAGCTGTAACACTTTCACCCAAGTAGAACTGATGCAGTCGCCATACAGAAGGAAGGAAGGAAATAAATTAATTGTTTCCCAACAAATAGAACATTTTTAAAAATGGAATGGATTTCTTGGGAAATTGTGAGTTCCTGTCTCTTTAAGCCAATTTTTAGAGATTTTATAGAAAAAATAATATTCAGGTACAGGTACAAAATCTCACTGAAGAAAATAATTCCTTAAAAATTATAATTGGTCAAGGGGAAGTTAATGACTCCATGGGACATCAAGAAACAATAAAACAAAATCAAAATAATGAAAAACCAGAAAAAAATGTGAAATATCAGAAAAATCATAGACCTGGAAAACACATCAAGGAAAGATAATTTAAGTATCATTGGACTACATGAAAGTCATGACCAAAAAAAAAAGGAGCCTTGACATATTTTAAGAAATCAACAAAGAAAACTGTCCAAATATTTTAGAGGTAGGGAAAAATCAATCACCAATCCCACATAGAGATTGTAAGAGGATTAGACAACTGGTCAGAAAGACATTACAGGGGACTCCTGTTTAGGCACTTGGTGTAGTGGGCAATTCCACTGCCCATTACCCAGCTCCCTGTTGTAGTGATGGAGTGGAGAAAGGAATGTCTGATTAATAAACCTAGTTTAAGAAGATATTAAAGGAAACTTCATTTTGCTAAAAAGGTACCACAGACAGAAAGAGACCTCAAAACGAAAACTCCCAGGAATATTATAGTCAAATTTAGAGCTCTCAGGTCAGAGAGAAAATAATAAAAGCATCCAAAAACAAATAATTCAAATACTGTTGAGCTTAAGTCAGGATCATTGTTGTCGTTGTTCCTTCTTCGTTATGAAAGAGGATTAATGACATCACAAGGGTGATATCTTGACTTGTTCATGAACTGCATTTAAGTAAGGCAAAGCTACGCAACCTTGTCAACCTCACTCTCTCCTCTAGAATTACACAAGACTTAGCAGCTACCATGTTAAAAGAGCAGGAACTTGGAAATAAAGCATAATACATAAGGGCCAAAAATGGACATTTCATGATAAAGAGAACTTTCATGAATTTCTGGTGAAAAGGGTAGCGCTGAACAGAAAATTTGAATTTCAAACACAAGACTCAAGGGAAACACAGAAAGTTGAGTATGAAAGAAATAAAAGAACTTAAATTTAAACTGTTTTCATTTCTATACAAACTATACAAATTTTTACAAAGAGACAAACTTGAAACAAAAAGACACAGAGTTAAAAATAAGGGGCTGGAGCACAAACTATTTTGCTCCAGCTGAAGTAAAAACAAGTAGGGGTAGCACTCAGGATATCAGACAAAACAAAAACAAAAATAGACTAATTAAAAGAGATAATAAGGGAAACTATATCTTGGTAATAGGTACCATAGGCAATGAAGCAATATCAATATTAAACACTTATGCAAAGCCCCCAAATTCTTCAAGATAAAGTTAAATGAGTTACAGAAAGAAATAAACCATAAATATATACAAGTAGGGAAACTCAATTTACTGCTTACAGAATGAGATAAATCTAATCATAAAAGAAATATGAAAGAGGTAGATAGGTGGCACAGAGAATAGAGCACCAGCTCTAGAGTCAAGAGGACCTGAGTTCAAATCTGGCCTCAGATACTGAACACTTACTAGCTGTGTAACTTTGGGTGAGCCACTTAACCTCAATTGCCCTGCCTTCCCCCCTCCAAAAAGAAAAAAAAAATACAAAAGAAGTTAAGGAAATGAATAAAATTCCAGAAAAGATGGATACAATAGGCCTCAGAAGAAAATGAAATGGGAGTAAAAAGATTATATCTTTTTTCTCAGTTTTTTTAGTTTTTTTTTTTTGCAAAAATTTGCCATATAGGGAAGGAAAATGTCACAATCAGATGCAGAAATGTAGAAATATTAAATGTACTCTTTTCAGACCACAATGCAATAAAAATTATTTTTGATAAAGGACCTTAGAAGCATAGATTAAAAAATGATTGGAAACTAAATAATTTAATCCCAAAGAATAAGTTTGTCAAAGAACAAATCATAGAAAAACTCAATAATTTTATTAAAGACAATGAAATTAATGAGACAACATACCAAGATGTGTGAAATGCAACCCATGCAATATTTAGGTGGAAATTTATATCTCTAAATGCTCACAACAATTAAAAAAGAATAGCAAATAAATGAATTGGGCATTCAGCTAAGAAGAAAATAGAAAAAAAAATAAATTAAAAATCTCTAATTAAACACCAAAACAGAAATCCTGAAAATCAAAGGAGAGATTGATAGCATTGAAAGCAACAAAAATTGAATTTATAAATTAAACTAGGAGTAGGCTTTATGAAAAACCAATAAAATAGGTAAACCATTGATTAATATGATTAAAAAATGAATACCAACTTATCGGTATCAAAAATGAAAAAAGATGAATACACTAGTAAACAAAGATGAAATTTAAAAATTATTATGAGCTATTTTACCAAATAATATGCCAATAAAATTGACGATCTAAGTGAAATGGATGAATATTTACAAAAATATAAAGTGCTCAGATTAATAGAAAAGGAAACAACTTAATCCTACTTTAAAAAAAGATGCTCCATAAATGAAATCCTTAAGAAAAAAATCTCCAGCCCAGGACTCCATGAGCCAAGATGGTGGAGGAAGCAGTAAATCATTCTCACTCTCTCTTACTGACCTCTAAAAAACAAAACAAACAAACAAAAAAATCTGCTTCCCAGGAAAAATCCTGGAACAGTGAAGAAAGAAGACAGTGAGAAGTAGTCTTTTAGTCTAGGAAACTTGGAGGATTGCCAAGAAAGGCCCGTTTCACTTGGGTAGAAAGGGGAGTACAATCCAGGATGAGAAGCATCCCAGCAAGTCAACAGCAAGCCCCACCTCAGCAAACCAGTGGGAGATCCTGAGCCCCAGGACAGTGGAACAGTCAAATATCAACAGTAGGACCACCTAAGTGCTTTAACATAACCAGGGGAACCAGCAGACTCCAGCTTGGAGAACCACCACATGTGCCAGCACAGCCCCAAGAAGGCAAGTGCCCTCCAGCAGCTGAACCCCCGGGATGTGGCACAGCCCCAGACAGGTATCTTCCAACAGCTGGACCTCCCTTTGCTTCAGCACAACGTCAGGTAGGCAGGCATCCTCCATCAGTGACTAGGACCCAGCTCAACACCAGGTGAGCTGCCAGATCCTTAGAGTCCCCAGCTGACATCTGAGGCGCCAGCAGACAAAGCCCTGGCCCCTAGCACAAGAAACTTGGAACAGTGCCCCTTGTGCTCCAGCAGGAGAGTTCAACTTTCAAAACCAGGAAATAGGCAGACCTCATGAGCAAAAATCAGAAAACAACATTGATCATAGGGAATTATTATGGTGACAGGGAAGATGAAAACACAAACTCGGAAGAGCACAACATTGTCAATATACCTACATGTGAAACCTGAAAGGAAGATATGAATTGGACTCAGGACCAAAAAGCCTCCTTGAAAGAGCTCAAGAAGGATTTTGATAGTCAAATAAGAGAGGTAGAAGAAAAATTGGGAAAAGAAATGAGAGGCATGAAATAGAGAGTGAGTAGGTTGGAAAAGGAAGGACAAAAATTGACTGAAGAAAATAGCTCCTTAAAAAATACAATTGGTGGGCGGGGGTGGCTAAGTGGCACAGTGAGCAGAGCACCACCCCTGGAGTCAGGAGGACCTGAGTTCAAATCCAGCCTCAGACACTTAACACTTACTAGTCATATGACCTTGGGCAAGTCACTTAACCTCAATTGCCCTCCAAAAAAAAAAGCAAAAAAAAAACAACAACAATTGTCCATCCTATCCTGCCCTCCATTTTTTTATTCTGTCTTTTGACCCTGTCCCTCCTCAAAAGTGTTTGTTTTTGATTACCCCTTCCTCCACTCTGTCCCCCTTCTATCATTCCCTCTATCTTATCCCCTTCCTAACAACTTTCCTGTAGAATAAGATAGATTTCCATACCCAAAGAGATAATTTACCCCATTCTATCTCCCTTTCTCTTTTTCCCATGCCATTTCAACCCTTAATTTTCATTTTTTACATATCATCCCTTCATATTCTACTCATCCTGTGCCATCTCTATCTTTCTATTTATCTAGCTAGCTAGCTATCATCTATTTATCTGTATATTTATATATCTATATCTATATATCTGTATCTATATATCTATATCTATATCTATATTTATCTCTCTCTCTCTCTCTGTCTCTCTCTCTCTCTCTCTCTCTCTCTTTCTCTCTCTCTCTCTATATATATATATATATATACCTAGATACATAGATACATGCATAGATAGATATTCCTTCCAACTACCCCAATATTGAGAAAGTTTTCATATGTTACAAATACCATCTTTGCATATAGGAATGTAAACAGTTCAACTTTAATAATCCCTTTATAATTTCTCTTTCCTTTTTACCTTTTCATGCTTCTATTAAGTCTGGTATTTGAAAGTCAAATTTTCTATTCAGTTCTGGTTTTTTCATCAGGAATTCTTGAAAAGCCTCTATTTCATTGAATGTCCATTTTTTCCCCCTGAAGGAATTTACTCAGTTTTGCTAGGTAGGTGTTTCTTGGTTTTAATTCTAGCTCCTTTTACTTCCAGAATATATTGCAAGCCCTCCAATCCCTTAATTTAGAAGCAGCTAAATCTTGTGTTATCCTGATTGTGTTTCTACAATACTTGAATTGTTTCTTTCTGGCTGCTTGCAATATTTTCTCCTCAACTTGAGGATTCTGGAATTTGGCTACAATATTCCTGGGAGCTTTCCTTAGGGTATCTTTTTCAGGAGTTGATAAGTGGATATTTTTGATTTCTATTTTACCCTATGGTTCTAGAATATCAGGTCATTTTTCCTTGATAATTTCTTGAAAGATGATGTCTAGGTTCTTTTCTTGATACTGGCTTTCAAGTAGTTCAATAATTTTTAAATTATCTCTTCTGGATCTATTTTCTAGGTCATTTGTTTTTACAATGAGATATTTCACATTGTCTTCTATTTTTTCATTCTTCTGGTTTTCTTTTATAATATCTCCATTTCTCATAGAGTCAATTGCTTCCAATTACTCCATTCTAATTTATATAGAATTATTTTCTTCAGTGAGCTTTTGAACCTCCTTTTCCATTTGGCCAGTTCTATTATTTAAGGCATTCTTTTCCTCATTGGCTTTTTGGACCTCTTTATACATTTTGGTTAGTCTATTTTCTAAGGTGTTATTTTCTTCAATATTTTGGGGGATCTCCTTTATCATGCTGTTGACTCATTTTTCATGATTTCCTTTCAACACTCTCATTTCTCTTCCAAATTTTTCCTCTGTTTCTCTCAGTTGATTTTCAATATCCTTTTTGAACTCTTCCATGACCTGCAACAAATTTGTATTTTTCTTTCAGATTTAGGAGCTTTGGCTTTGTTGTCTTCTTTTGGTTGTATATTTTGGTCTTCTTTATTACCAAAGTAAGATTCCATAGTCTGAGTTTTTTCACCACTGTTTGCTCATTTTCCCAGCCAATTGTTTGACTTTTTAACTCTTTGTTAAATTAAGGTTCTGCTTACATTATAGAGGGTGTCCCAAGCTTCAGGGGGGGTTGTGCACCTGTTTTCAGAAATACTCCTAGAGATCTGTAAATTTTCAGTACTCCCAAGGTGGTATGATCTAAGGAGAGGTGTTTACTCCTCTTCTGGTCTGTGCTCTGGTCTGTAACTGACCACAAGCATTTTTTTCTGCCTTGGAACTGTGAGGAGTATTCCCTCTCCACTGACACCAGAAGCTCCACAATTCCAATGCTCTTCCTCACCCCAGGATAGACACTCAGGACTATGACCCAGATCCAAGCATGGACAAAGCAAGAAAATCCTGCCTCAGTGCCAGCAAAAAGAACCATGGAATCCTCTTCTGATCAACCATTTGATTCTCTCTCTGTCTATGGGCTGAGAGTTCTGGAAACAGCTTCTGCTGCCACTGCAGCTACTACCCAGGGACTGGGGTCTGACCATTCTTTCCTCACTCAGGTCCAACAGACCTTTCCTACTGACCTTCTCAGTTGTCTTTTGCATTTATCGGTTAAGAAGTCTGGAAAACATCAGAGTTGCCAATGATTCAGTGCCCTGAGGTATGCTCCAGGTTTGCTACAGCCCGGTCTGTGCTAGTGTGTTTTGCACTGGACTGCACTCCTCTCTCAGACGAGTGCATCAGACCTTTCCTGTTGACCTTCCAGGTTGTCTTGGCCTGGAAATTTGTTTCATTCTGTCATTTTGTGGGTATGACTGCTCTAGAATTTGTTCAGCCATTTTTTTTACAGGTATTTGGAGGGATTTGGGGGAGAGGTCAAGTAAGCCCCTGCTTTTACTCCACCATCTTGGCTCCACCTTCAAATCACTATTGATTAGAGAAGTGCAAATTAAAACAACTCAGAGACACCATATCATGCCTATCATATTGGTTAACTTGACAAATGTAAAAATGATCATGTTGGAGCTGTGGGAAAATTGGAACACTAATGCATTTTTGGTGGTGTCGTGAATGAATCTATTAACTTTGGAGATTAATTTGGAATTATGCCCAAAGGTCTATAAAACTGTGCATATTCTTTGATCCAGCAATAACATTTCCATGTCTGTAACCCAAAGAGGTCAAAAAAATGGGAAAGGGACCCATATGTACAAAAATATATTTATAGCAGTTCTTTTTGTATTGTCCAAGAATTGGAGATCGGAGGAACACCCATCAATTGGGGAATGGCTGAACAAGTTATGGTATATGTATGTAATGGAATACGATTGTTCCATAAAAATGATGAGCAGGTAAACTTCAGAGAAACCTGGAAAGACTTGCATGAACTGATGCTGAGTGAAGGCAACAGAATGGGGAAAACATTGTATAGTAACAGCAACATTGTCTGATGACCAACATGGATAGACTTAGCACTTCTGAGCAATATCTAAGACAATTCCAAAAGACTCATGATGGAAATTGCTATACACATCCAGAGAAAGAACTATGGATTCTGAGTGCAGATCAAAGCATACTATTTTTCCTTTCTTTCTTGTGGTTTTTCCTTTCAGTTCTAATTCTTATTAACAACATGACTAATGTGGAAGTATGTTTCGTATGATTGTACATGCATGGTCTATACAGATTGTATGTTGTCGGGGTGAGGGCCAGAAAGGGAGAAATTTTAAAACTCAAAATCTCATAAAAGTGAATTTTGAAAACTAAAACTAAATAAATATTTAAAAAGGAAAAAAACTCCAGGACTAGATGAATTTACAGTGATTTTTTTCCCACACATTAAAAGAAATAGTAAATGTAATGCTATATGAACTATTTGAAAAAATGGGTAAAGAATGAGTCTTACCAAACTCACTTGATGACACAAATGAATGAGGTACTTTAACCAGAGAGTCAACACAGAGAAGAAAACTATAGGTCAATTTCCCAAATGAAAATTGATGCAATGATTTTAAATAAAATAGTAGCAAGGAGATTACAGCAATAAATCACAAAGATCATACACTATGTCCAGGTCAGATTTAAATCAGAAATGCACATCTGCCTCAATATTAGGAAAACAAAAAGTATCATTGACTATATTAATAAAAACCAAAACAAAAGTCATTATCAGTAGATGCAGAAAATGTTTTTGATAAAATACAATACCCATTCCTATTAAAAAAAAAACCATTAGAGAGTGTGGGAACAAACGCAGCTTTTCTTAAAATGAGAAGTAATATCAATGTATAACCAAAAGCAAGCAATACCTGTAATGTGGATAAAAAAGAAGTCCTTCTAATAACTTCAGGATGAAACAAGGATGCTCCTTATTTCATTACTACCCAGTATTCTATTAGAAATGCTAGTTATAGCAATAAGACAAGCAAAAAGAAATTAAAGAAAAAGAACAGGTAATGAGGAAACAAAATTATCACTCTTTGCAGATAATATGATGTTATACTTACAGAACCCTAGAGAATCAACTAAAAAATTAATTGAAACAATTAACAGCTTCAGCAAAATTGCAGGATAAAAAAATAATTCATTTTGAGCTACTGAATCTTTAAGAAAGGCCAGATCACCACTTACTGAAGATGTAGAGAGGATTCTTATTCAGGTATAAGTTACAAGAGATGCCCTCTAATGTCCTGTTAAACTTGATGCTCTGTGAATCTCTAATTTTACTAATACTTCAGCATATCGCTAATGAAGCTCAGTTTATCCATTCAGCCCCTTAATGACTTGGTCAGCTTTGCAATGGGAAGAAATCTTGTTCTATATCAGAGACAAAACCCTCGTCTCAGAAATGGACATCAATGGTGACAAGTGGGATTGGATGAGAGGATATATGAATTATGCCTTTTATTGGAGAAATAGCTGAAAGTGAGGAGCCTACTGACAGTGGTTCCATTTTAATACACGAGCATCAAAATATTTTTGGATCTAACCTCTTATTGCTTTTTATTTTTCTTCTCTCTCCCCTATGCTCTTGCTATAGCTCTGAAAACCCCAGCCTGGATACAGCATCCTTACAAGGGCCTGAGGATCACTCACTACAATGAAAAACTTGATTTGGATCCAAGATATGATCCTTTTATCACATATAGTAGCAATTTGCATTTTTGAAGGTTGCTGAGACATAAGGGGAAAAAAAAAATAGAGTCCTTCCCACCATGGAATGCAAAATAAAAAATTCATCTTGGGCGTTCAGTCATTCATTTGATATGGAGACTGTGCCACCATGAGAATGTGCAATGGGCTATTTTAAGTAAAAAAAACTTGACCAAAGAATACGGTATTGGGGCATACTGTATTTCACCGTATAATCATCACAGATTTTATGCCAAATTTGTTTTTGAAAAAAAGAGGGGTGTAGGGGCAGCTATGTGGTGCAGTGAATAGAGCACCAGCCCTGGAGTCAGAAGAACCTGTGTTCAAATCCCACCTCAGACACCTAACACAAAAACTAGTCATGTGACCGTGGGCAAGTCACTTAACCCTAATTGCCCTCCAAAAAGCAAAAAAAAAAAAAAAAGAAAAAGAAAAAGAAAAAAAGAGGGGTGTGACTATTATGTTAAGCTTTGAAAAAATTTTGTACTAGCATTACTTAAACATCATTTATTACTAAACTGTCTTTGGTACAAGATTAGGATGCACAAAATACTAGTGAATATACATTAAAATTGAATACTGACAATATGCCTACACTGAGAATTCTAGGCTTGTGTCTTGCAATGTGCAAGAGAGAAATGCATATCCACATGTCACTGGTGAATGCCTTGCCGCTCTGTTTATCTTTTTAAGCAGTGTGCTGAACAGAATTATACCGTGTAAGGATTACATGATGAAAGGTTATAAAGCAAGTTTTGGACTGAAAACACAGTGTGACAATTATGCATTGGCAACGGTTATGTGGTGAAATGTGGTAATCCCTTACTGATGGTTTAGATGACTTATTTTATTTGAAGAGAGGATAAATACAACACACATTAACAAAAAGCTAGTTCTTGCTTATGTAGTCACTCCTGGCATCCTTGGCTCTTGAAGTCTGGGATTCATAGAGGAAAAAGTAATCCTAGATGCTGCTCAACTCTATATTTCTGGCCTATGACAAAATGGAGAACAATTTGCTTGTGTACAGCTTTATAAAATAATAATAATCTATATTCTCAGCTGATCACAGGATGAAGAAACAGGGCGATAGGAACTGACCATTAGAGGAAAGGTCAGTATTAAGCGCTGACTAATGACAGCAGGAGGTGTGTTGTGTCAGCAGTGGGGAAGCCAGACATAGCTAGGTGACAGAAGAGAGGGAGTACTGGGTTCAAATCACCTCTCTAATTTTGGGTAAGTCACAAGCACTCAGTCTCAGCTTTTTCTTCTTCAAAATATAGGAGCTGCCCTCTAAGGTCTCTTTCTGCTCTAAATATTCGATAAGACAATAATGGGTGTAAGATAAAAATAGTATTTGGCATTTTATGGAATTTTTAGTTTCACAAAATACTTTAAATGACATTTTCTCATATGAGCCTCTCAATAGCCTGTGAGGAAGGTGTTGTTATTCCCAATGTACAGATAAGGAAATGAATCAAATGATTAAATTACTTATCCAAGGTCACATAATTAGTGAACATCTGAGACAGAATTTTAATCTGCCTCTTCTTTGCTGTAAGACCAGTCACTTTAAAATTCTGACCACTACATCATGCTGTTGTTGTTCAAGCATTTTCAGTTGTGTCTGACTCTTTTTGATGCCATTTGAGGTTTTCTTGCCAAGGATACTGAAGTGGTTTGCCATTTCCTTTTCCAGCTCATTTTACATATGAGGAAACTAAGGCAAATTGGGTAAAGTGACTTCTCCAGGATCACACAGCTAGTAAGTGTCTGAGGATGGCTTTGAACTCAGGTCTTTCGGGCCCAACTGCAGCACTTAGCTATCTCACACCATGCTGTACACTCATATGAAAGTCTCAAAAGAACAAATTGTGGGAGAGGCCCCTGGACCAACAAAATACTTATTACCTCTAATAAATCAACAAAGTTTTTTTTTTAATGTATATGAAGTACATGAACCTCCTGAACTGGATTGTAATGCTAACATCATAAATAATCATATGTGTGATTGAATAATTATCTTTCATAAATAATTCCCTAGAGCACATGAATATGTTAACTTTTTCAAATTTATCTGGATTTTATCTGCGTTGAGTTAAAGAAAATTTATTTTAAAAAACATGGTAGGTTTTGGGTATATAAAGACAAAAGATGAAATATTCCTTGCCTTCGAGGAGTTTATATACACACATTCATATACATATGCATACATACATGCATACATGCATGCATGCATGCATGTGGGTGTATATGTGTCTGTCACACTTTATTTCAAATAACTTTTACCAAGGGCTTCCTTTGTGCCAGGCACTGAGCCAAGAGCTAGTTTTGGCAAAGTTTGCCATCATGAGTTCCAATCTGGGTTTGAGTCTGTGTCCATAAAGTATATCTAGGAATAGGGAAGTAACATCATAAAGATGGCAGTTGCAGGAATGATATTTAGACTTTTAGGAGTTAACAGTATAAGACAAAGATAAGACTTATTCCAGAAAAAGAATGTTTAATTTATTCTCAGGAGACTTAATTCAAATCCTGACTTTTCTATTTGCTATTTCTGAGGCCTTAGTATCCTGGTGCTCCGGTTTCTCATCTGTAGAATGAGGATGCTGGGTCAGATATCTTTCACATTTTAAATCCTATTAATCACAAGGTTGTATATTGGTTTGTGCCAGATACAGCAGATCCTTCTGTGTGCCTCTTCTTGCCTTGACTCTTTCCTAACTTCATGTGTCTCCTGGTCTACCTATGACCTTTTCAAGACAATTTCCTTCTAGGTCTCCTTTTTTCTGCAGTTATAGGATCAAAGGTTTATAGATTTAGAGCTGAAAAGGATTTTAGAAGACATCTATCAAACTCTCTCATTGTAAAGTCCTAGAGAAGTTGAATGACTTGCTCAAAGTCATACAGAATGATAAAGGCAGGATTTGATTTCATGATCTTCTCACCCTGCCACATTGACTCTCCCAATGATTTTCATCTAGGATGCTTACCCCCAAAACCAAAAAATATCACACAAGATAAATGCCCAAACAGAGTCAGGCTTGATCAGCTTCCTTTTACATATTTAAAAACAACAACAAAACAAAACTAACCTGAAATTAACACCAATCATGATCAATAAGACCCTTGAAATTCACACCAATAATGATCAATACATTGAATGAGAAACTACATGACTTACCCTTCTACCCCAGAACCACACAAAAAGAGAGCCAGTGCATATGCCATGGGTATGCATGGGTATGTCAGCAAAGCCAAGGATGCTATAGTCAAAAATACCCTTTGACTCCTACCAGGGCCCAGAGAAAGGCCAGACACATACATATGTGACCTTCTGTACTCTCTATTGAGAGACAACAAGAGCGGTCTTTGAAAATCTAAGTGAGAAGAAACCAAAACAGGTGTTGTAGAAACTTAGTTCAAGCATGTCTCAGGCAAGTAAACCCCCAGACTCTGAAGCTACTATCACCCTGTCCCAAGAACCCTGAGAGGCCCTAAAGACCCAGCACACTAAACCATAAAATTCCAGAAGGGGCTAATCCTAGAAGGAAGAGGTCAGCAAAGAAATCCAGGCAGTGGAATTCTGTTTAACAACTTGTTTGTTCTCTAGGAGGAAAAAAAAGTATGCAGAACACACTTTTAAGCTGTCTGCATTATTAATCTTTTCTTCATCACTTTCCTAAGTCTAGAAACCAACAGAACGAAAAAAGTCAAGCCCTAATTTGTAGCATTTGGTGATTTACTAAGAGTAAATGCTCACACTGAAAATTTAACGATCAGCTCTTGTGATCTAATTTGAGCTAGCTCTAGCACAATTGTGAATCAAGGTGACCCAAGGGTGAAACTGGACCAACCACTGTACCCCCAAAATTGGAATAGATCAAATAGGAAGCAAGAACCCCATGAGATAGCAAGAAATAGGACAAAAGCAAGAGAACAAAAAAAAAAGAAGAAAATACATTATGTGATATTAAAAACAACTGACTTTGAAAACAAGTCAAGAAAAGAGCATTTAGGAATCACTGGGCTTCCTGAAAATTATGACAAAAACCATTCCACACATTAATACAGGTGTTTTGTTTTGTTTTCCAGAGTGTTTGAAGAGTCAGTTTGCATTCACAAGTACTGGAAATCCAGTAAGCAAGTAAGCACAGTTCCAGTTAACATCAGCACAAAGAAAAACAGAATCATCACTAAACAAACAGTACTTTTACGCCTCTAGCCATTTCTGAGTCTCTTGAAAGGGTTGATTTTTCCACCTTTCCTGGGAAATTCTCTGCTCCCACTTCCAGGTTTTTACTTTGACTTTCCTTCATCAGTCATTTTTATGTCCATATGTTTTTTTCTTTTCTCTCCTTTGACAACTTCCTATTTTGTGTAGACATTTGCATTTTGATTCTTCCCATGTCTGTGCTTTTGATGACTGAAGGATGTTGGTCATGGATTCTAAATTAAGAAGACAGTATGATATACAGAACAGCATTCTGGGATTCTGTGTATTGAATCAAAACCTGTTTATCAAAGAAAGATACTTGGAATTTATTTAGAAAAGGCACAAAAGAGAGATTTATTATCATTTTCAACTCTCAGATCATAAAATAGTCATACTAAGGTATCTTCTTTGAGTCTCACATATTGCAAGGCAGGTCAGGTACTAATTATCTTCTTTTTTATAGATGGACATTTCTGTATTCAGGGAAATACCACAAACTGGGGGGAATGGGAGACTAGAGAGTAGTAAAGAGTTGGAGAAAAACTTACTCTAGCATAACCCCAGTAGCTTCTAATTTTATCAAATAATTCTTGCTAAATAGGTCCTAAATTCTGTTAATTAGATATTATTGAAGGATTGCTAGTGTGTCCTATGGCAAAGCCCCTGTCTTCTTGCCCTAGTTATGTTACTGAAAGACAGTTGGTGGTAGAACTAGGGCTAAAAGCTAGCTTGTGCACCAGGAACTGGTTAATTGCTCTACCTACCATTTATGAGGGTTGCAGCGAGTCCACTTTTAGCTTGCATTCTGGAATACTTCTGACCTTGGCATTTAAGGCTCTCCACAATCTGGTTCTGACTTAATTATCCAACCTTATTCCATTTCATGTAGTCTATGTTCTAGTCAAACCATACAAGTTTTTCCTCTTCATTCTCAATTTGCCCATTCTGCCATTCATGCCTGTGTAATGGAAGGGATACCCTCCTATCCAAGGAAATCTGATGAAGACTTCCTCTCAAGTCCTAATGCCTCCAACAAGGAGAATATTATTTCCTCCTTTTCAAATGACCCATAATACTTTTCTTAGCTCTCCTTTGTGTTTATAATTGTTTATGCTGTAGTATACTCTATTATAGCCATACCATATTCCTTCAATCTCCATTAGATTGTAAGATCCTTGAAGTCAGGGATCGTGTGCATTTTCATTTTTTTATTCCCAATAAACAACACGATCTTTGTTCACATTAAGTGCTTAACAAATGTTTCTTGAATTGAATTTCATAGTGAATACTGGATTCAGTTATGAAAAAGTTCCCCACATACATAGAATCCCCATACAGTATATAAAGATATCTGCCTCTGGGTCAAATAGGGAATTCGTGTCAATTTTTAAATGTTCTTTCTAGTTCTCCTTTTGGAAAGTATCAGGGGTGCTGGACACAGGATTCAATAAAAGGCAGTTTTTCTCTCTCTGCTTAGCTCTGGTTTCAGACCGGTAAGACAGAATAACTTTGAAGCTTTCCCTTTTTATAATAAACTGATACTTCAAATGTCACTTGTCTTATTCATCATTAGACCAGTGTTTCTTTTATCTCATATCTCTTCTCCTGTCCCCAGGGAAATGTCTAGTGAATTATTGCAAAAGCAATCTGTCTACTCTCCTCTAGGTCTAGGGAAATCAACATCTTCAATGGTAATCTTATTTTATAGCTGACTAAATAAATATTGTCATACGCAAAAGCCATTGTGTGATCTTCTATAGACAGAATACCAGAGTTAACATAGCCCTGGATTGTGGAGAATCTTTTTTTTTACAAATCACAGAGTCAAAGAGTTGGAAGGGACTACAGGGGTTATAAAATTCCAACTGTACATAAGCAGGGGTTTCCACTCTCACATCTTTGTTAAATGACCATCTAGCCCACACTTGAATACTTTTAGAAATGGGGAATACAAATACAGTGAGAAAGTCATTTCCACTTCTATGCTCTAAATGTTAGGGAGTTTTCCTCTTGTTACATCAAGCTCAAATCCGACTCCTTATAACTTCCACTTGCCACTGCTTCTAGCTCTGGCCCTCTGGGGCAAAGATCAAACAGAATTCTGTTTCTGCAATCTTCAGATGACAGGATCATAGGGCGAGAATTGGAAGGGGACTTAGAAGAAATGTAGTCTAATGTCATTTTAGAGATGAGAAAACTGAGATTGAAAGAAGTTGAATCACTCATCCTAAGTCATGTAGGTTTTTGAAGCTATCATATTTGCTTTCTACCTTCTAGGTAAGTCTTCGTTTCTTTAGGATATATACCCCAGTTCAAATATATTGGTCATCACAAAGTGATTGATACTGGATGGAAAGGGTAGGAAATACAGAATAGTTATATGGGTCAAATGATTATTCATATACGTTTTATGTATTTTATATGTATATATGTATATGTGTATATATATATATATATATATTTATATGCATATACCCATACATAAATATACAGATAGATATCTATAGGTATTTATATAGATATCTATACACCTATAGATATATAATTTCATGATCCATTCACTAGACTTTGAAATTTTTATTTGAAGCCCTAACCCTAAATGCCTTCAACTCTGACCTTAAATCTAACCCTAAATGCTACTGACTAGAGTTTTAATTTGATAAACAAAATCAGAATACGCCTTATATCAACAATAATATGACATAAGAGCATTGTTGGATGTATTTATGTCATTTCAATTAAAACCAACAAGTGTATTTAAGCATCTTGCATGTGTCAGGCACTATGCTAGACCCTGAGGCTACAAAGACAAAAATGAAAATAATCCCTGCCCTCAAAGAGATTACATTCTATTAGGGGTAATCAATAAAGATGTAGATAAGTAAATTGTATCCTAAAACTTATATATGTAATGCCAAGCAAAGGCAACTTCCAAGGTTTGGATTACCTGCATAGCAAACCCTATTTATTCAGCAAAACATTCACAGAACAGAGAAAGTCAAAATACAGTGAAACTCATTCATTTAGCAAATAAGTTCTCAATTCAATTGCAAAGTACCAAGGTCCAGGTATCCCACCCCTTGATCAGTAGTCAAAGTAGCCCACTCCTGGGCAGTACATTCATTTAATCTCTTCTCAAATGGAGAATAGTTTCCAATCATAAACAAAGTACATTCATTTAGTCAATCACAGAGCACCAAAAAGGACAAAGGTTTTCCACCCCTGGACACTACTGAATTACAATACCATTTATTAACACCAAGCCCTTTCTCAAAAGGGGCAGAAGAGCACAAAACGCCATCCACCCTTAAGCTATAACAAGGTTAAGATATCATCTCAGCATTGAAAACCCAAGGAAAGGCCCTTCTTTCATCTTGACATCTATGAGTTTCCCCCTTCCAATTTCCCTTAGATTGTTTTGTACATAATTATTTTTAAGCATATATATTGTCTCATACTATAGGATGTAAATTTCTCAACAGTAGGAACTATTTCATCTGTGGTTTTCATTTCAACCACCATGCCTAAAACATAGCAATGAGGTCACCCTATGCAAAGATTAGGTATTAAGAGAGACTATGTTACCAAGGGATGCTCCATTAAAAGAACTAAGTGAATTGGACATACTCAATTTGAAAAGAAGAAGACTGAGAAAGGAGACGGTAGATATCTTCAAATCCACTGTATTTGAAGGGCTACCATATGAAAGAGGGATTACACTTGTTCTATTTGGTGTCAGATTCCTGATCTAGGAGCAATGTGGAGGGATGCAGCAGTAAAATTTTACTTGATGTGAGGGAAAACACTGTACAAATTTGTGCTAAGCATTTGGAATTGTGCAAAAGAAAGTGACTAAAATGTTCACACATTTTAATTGAGAGATCCCACAGCTTGGAATGTATACTGCTGAAAGCCCCCCTGCACATAGGAACTTAGAGTAGCAGTAAAGATCTAGAAACGAAATAGATGCCCTTTGATTGAGTAATGGCTAAACAAATTGTGGTATATGAATGTAAGAGAACATAGTAATGTGCTGAAAGAAATTCTGAGCAGAATGAAAGGAGACAACAAACAAAACCACCACAAAACAACTGAAACAGAATGCTTCAAAATAATGGTCCAACTTGGCCTCAAAGAAGAAATATGAGCATGTGACTCTCTTCCTTCTTTGTAGTCAAAGGAATTAGTTGTGAACATTGTATAATATGTTGGACTCAGATACTGTCTTGCTAAACTTTTCAAAGCTTTGTTAAGTTACAATTTTTAATTTGTTTTATTCATCATTATAAGGTAATAGTTCTTAATCTGAGGTTAGGGACTGCCAAGCAGTCCATGGAATGATTTAAAGGAATCTGTTAGCCTAGATGAAAAAAAAACAACACATCTTTATTTTCATTAAACTCTAACTGAAATTGAGGTTTTCTTTAAATTATTAATTCAATTAGTGAGCTGTAGGAGTCTACAGGCTTTACCAGACATCCAAAGGGTTTCATGATATAAAACAATAAAGAACTCTTATTATGTAAGATGACTCTCTGGGAGGAGAATGCATTGAAAAGTGTAGATGATGTAAAAATAAGATATATTAATGAAAATAATTGTTGCTTTTTCCAAAATGGAATGGGATGCCATAAGAGTTAGTGGGTTCCCCTTTACCATAGATTTTTAAGTGAAGATTAGAGGTTTGTGCTGTAGTTGTAATGGTAAGGGAATTTGAAGATATTCCTTGACCCTTCCTTAATGAGTCTCACTTGAAGCCCAATAAAAAAAGCTTGTTTTTTTGGGGGAGGGGGAGGGCCTTGTTTTTCAGGAAGGCACACCTTTTCTTATTTTGTAATTAATCAGTGGATCACTGACCCTGGACCAGGCTATATATACTTCTGAGGTGATATTTCACTTAGGGACTCACTTATGGGAAGAGTTGTGTGATTCGGTCAGATGAGACTATGGGTAGCCATTGAGCACCCCACCTCACCCTCCACCCCCGGCTTTCAAAACCCAGATGTTAGTGCTTCTCTCTATGGTAACTAACTATATGTATATAATGGTCAGATAGCTAGAAGCCCTGTCTGTTGATCCTTTGAACTGTGTTATTTTCTCTGTCTGTATTTTTTGTCTCCTTGTAATTTTTATTTGTATTCTCTGAAGTTCAGGGTGCTGACTTTTCCCCCTGAACTCAGTAAATTATATATGTTTGATTAAACTAAGATTGTTAAGCCCTTTTTGGGTTCCTTTCTTTTAGAAAAGCAGATCAAAGAACTTGTGCTAGCAGCAACCTGGCTATGCTAGGGTGCTTGCTGCTACAAATGATGTAGTCAGCAGTATCTGCAAACTAAAAGGAAAGTATGGGGGCTGGGATAATTGTTTGTTTTCCATTTGTGGTAACTGTGATTCTGTGGAGCCATGGAGCAGGAGCAGAGAGCTGCCAATATGCTGACTTGGGTGAGGTGAGAGCAAGAACAGAGAGCTGCTGTAATGCCAAGCAAAGGCAACTTCCAAGGTTCGGATTACTGGCATAGTGAACCCCATTTATTCAGGAAACATTCACAGAACAGAGAAAGTTAAAATACAGTGTAACTTGTTCCTTTAGCAAGTAAGTTCTTAATTCAATCCAGGTACTACTCCACCCCTAGATAGTACATTCAGTCAGTCAAAAGTTTCTTCTCAAATGGAGATTAGTCTCCAATCATAAACAAAGGTGGCAGTTCCAACAGGCTCTTAGCAGTCTTTCTCTTAGCAACTCAGGCTCCATGATACTGGATATTCTCTCCCAAAGTCCTTCTGGCCTTCTTTAGGTTTGGGCCTCTCTCCCAATTCACAGTTCCTCCCAGTTCAGCTCTCTCTCTTCACGTCAACAAATCCATCCCACAAGTGGGATTCACAAGCTCTGGGTTTTAACACTCAACTCAAAAACCAAGCCAATAGAGGGACATCTCCAAATTCCATTACCAATACAGCTGCCCCATTGGGATTTGGCCAGAAGCCACAAGAACCTGATTCCTGAGGGAAGAGGAACCCAGGAGTTTAGAATCCAGCCGCAAAGCAAGATAAGTACTGTGCTGCAAGGCAGATGTGTTGAATGTATTTTTTTATGTGCCCTTGTGATAGTCTGGGATCCAGGGGGAGGGTAGAGTTGTCTGTTGTGGTGGGTGGAAGTGCCATAGACCCCCAAGGAACCCACCCTGTTGACTTTGTTGCCAAGCTGCTCCTTGGGACTTGGAAGTGGGGGCTAGAGGAGCAGTGATAAGCCTGGGACTTGGCTTTTTAGAGACTGCACCTGAGAGTGCCAAGAGGAAGCCTGCAAGGGCTGTGTGAGGGAAAGGACATACCCCCAAGAGAACTTTATTTGAACATTTTTGTTTTGGATTGAGGGGATTATAACGCTATGTACTTTGCATTTGTTTAGGGCCATGTGGCCACTCTGGTAATGAGTTGTTATGTTATGTATCTTGCAAATGTGATGTCTTTATTTTGTGGGGATTATGTTGTACTTAAGAGATATTAATGCTAATTTAAATATAAGTTGTTTATGTAATGGGCATGAAAGATCTTGGAGCCAAATGTAATGGTAGGGGAATTTGAAGATCTTCCCTACTCCTTAATGGGCCTCACTTGGAGTCCAACAAGAGAAACTTGCTTAGGGGAGGTTTGTTTTTCAGGAAGGCACACCTTTTATTACTTTGTCAGTGGGTTATGAAGGTTGTGATGTCTTCTGACCCTGGAGAAGGCTATATATACCTCTGAGGTAAGATATGGCTTAGGGGCTCACTTATGGGAAGAGTTATGTGATTTGGTCAGATGAGACTCTGGGCAGCTGTTGACCTCCCCCCTACCCCCACCCCTTGGCTTTCAAAACTCAGATGTTGGTGCTTCTCTCCCTGGTAACTAACTATATGTATATAATGGTCAGACAGCTAAAAGCCCTGTCTGTTGGTCTGTTGAATTATGTTCTTTTCTCTGTCTCTATTTTTTGTCTGCTTGTAATTTCTGTTTGTATTCTCTGAAGTTCAGGGTGCTGAAATTTTCCCCTGAACTCAGTAAATTATATATGTTTGATTAAACTAAGATTGTTAAGTCCTTTTGAGTTGCTTTCCTTTAGAAAAGTTGATCAAAGAACCTGTGCTAGCAGCTATCCTGGGTATGCTAGGGTGTTTGCTGTTACAGTAATCTTGCAAGAAGACAAGAAGACAATGGATATAAAGTGATTATTGTTTTATATATATATATAAACATAACATGAGAAATTATCCTTTTGCTTCAGAGTCAAAACAACTGGGTTCCTGTCCTGATTCTCATATTTGCTAGGTTTGATATCCATCATGAACAATAATGCCATCTCTTTGAACCTTAGTTTCTATATCTGTAAAATGGAGATAAAAATCTTCACATTAACTACCTCAGTCATATGAAAGAACTGCTTTTAAGTCATAATAACGCTCTTTGAAATGTGAGATGATATTGTTATTATTGTTGTAACTGTGGTGAATAGTGATAGTTGATGTTTACACAGTACACTTTAAGATTTACAAAGCATTTTGGATGCTGCGGAAAAAACTGCTCTATAGTCAAGAGGACTTGGGGTACAATTCTTCTTCAGTCACTCTCTTTTTTTTGAACAAGAAAATAGCAAGAATTTATCATACAGGCGTGTTACACTTAACCAGAGAGAAAACAATCAGTCTGTAATGACAAAAGTCCCATGGCACAAAGTCAAGAGTCATATAGGTGTAATCTGCATTAAGTGATGGCATGTCCTTTTGTCAGAGAGGTGTCAGATGGTGGTAAGAGTCATTTATCAGATGGTAGAGCTAGTAGAGTCTTTCATATGGTGGGTAGATGATGTCTCCTGAAGGTTTCTGCTTTCCTGAGAATGTCACCAAGGGTCATTCCATCTCTGCTCATGTGGCCTCCATGGTCAGCACAGTCTGGTTACTTGGACCTCTGCCTCATCTTTCTCCTCTTGCATTTCAGCCTACAAATTTGCTTCTTCCTCCACTTGTCTCTCATGGAACAATGGAAGTTGACAAGATGGCGCTAAGAAGAGTGTCTCAGTCACTCTTTACCTTTGTGATGTTGGTCAATTCATTTTGACTCTCTAGGCCTCAGTGTCATCAACTGAAAAATACACAATCAAGCTAGCAGACTTCTATGGTCCCTTTTAGCTCTCAATCTATGATCTTATGATTATTTCATTTCATTGTCATAAGAACTCTGTTAGGCAGGTACTATAATTATATCCTCATTTTATAGATAAGAAACTTTAACAGAGAAAGGTCAATGGAATTCCCTGGGGTCATACAGCTAGTAAGTATCTGAGATGATATTTAAGACCAGATTGTCCTTATCTCCAGCCTAAGATCTTCTCCACTATACCATACTGCCTCTCTACATTAAATGAAGTGTGAAGAATGATCAAAGATGTCCTTATGGTTCCTGTTCAGGAACATTGATGTGCTGGGGAAGGCACCCAAATGTTCACTGCACTGTAGTTCATTGAAGGTTTTTTAAAATTTGAACCTAGATTCAATACTCCTGAACTTGAAAGACTCAAATGGTTGGCTTGG
>CM053589.1:16257699-16273212 GCA_028646515.1 Pseudochirops corinnae
TAAGGTGTTATTTTCTTCAGTCATGTTGTTGACTCTCTTTTCATGATTTTCTTGCATCATTCTCATTTCTCTTCCCAATTTTTCCTCCACTTCTCTTATTTGGTTTTCAAAAATCCTTCTTAAGCTGATCTATGGCTTGTAGGTAGTCTTCCTGTTTCTTGGAAGCTTTTGGTGTGGGAGTTCTGACTGTGTCGTCTCCTTCCCATTCCATACTTTGATCCTTTTTGTCCCCAAAAAAGAATTCTAGAGTTTGGTAACTGTTCTTACTTTGCTTCCTTTGCCTGCTTATGTTGCCAGTGAATTACTTGATTTTTTACCTCTGTGGAACTCTGCTTCCAGGGGGGAAAGCTCTGTCCCAAATCACTGGGGTTTTGGCAGCTGCCGGAGTTATTGGGAGGCTGCTGCAGCCTCTGCCAGCTTTGGCTCACTGAAAACCCACCCCAGGACCACCACCCAACACCATGATCTGGATCCAGGCTGCTCAACGCAAGAGCACTTAGCCTCTGAAGGATGGCTTGGCAATCTTGCAGTCTGAAGGCCAGGAGCTCTGAAGCAGCCTCATGGAGGTGGCTGCAGGGCTGCTGCTTCTGCCACTTCCTTGCCCTGGAGGTACTTTGGTTGGACTGCTTTTCTCCCCCAAATTTAGCTGAGATCCACTGACCTTTCACTTAGTCCTTGTTTCTTATGGCTTGATAATTCTGGAAGCTGCCACAGCTGCTGCAGATCCGCTCTCCTGAAGCTCTAGCTGTGGCTATCCTGGCCCACCTGGGGCCAACCTGTGGTTTCAGCCTCAGCTGTTTTCAGCTTCATGCTGAGCTGCCTTCAGCAGGAGATGTGTTTTTCTGTATTTTTACGTGAGTTTTGGAGCCCTAAAATTGGTTTAAAGTCATATTTTATGGGTATTTGATGTGGGAGCTGTGGAACCTTAATGCTTCTACCTAGACTTACTTTCACAATAGTATTATGAGGAAGTTAAGCAGAATCATAGGGTGGCACTCCTGGACTTTGCCTCAAAGTATCAAATATATCCTCAGAATATAGAGGGCATTTGCAGTCCTTTTGCAAGAGGAAAATAAAGGTTATCAAGCTGGATTATCAAAAATAATTAAATAATCAATTAAATTAATAAAGGAAGAAGTTTCTATATTGGGCAAGCCAGTGTAAGCTATTCTTCCACCTCATTTCACTTCACACTTAATGTCACCTTTCTGTTCTCTATCTAACAATGAACATTGTCTATGGGCCTTTGTCTTCCTCTCCCTCTATAGCACCTGCTCCAGAGTTAACTTGCCCAATCTTATACTTGTGTTGGCAGACTGGGTCCCCAAAGCTCAGCTTCTATATTTTCCCTTCAAGTTCAGGGGTAACCAAGGGTCAGTGCTGTCTTCTCAATCCTATACGTTATGAGTTCCAAACAACATATTTCTTCCATAATTATCCATTGATAATAATTAGTCAACCAGATTTAATTAGTTTTAGAAATAAATATTTACTACAGCTATATAGTTAGTTCTAACATCTTTCTAAAAGTCTTTGAGTCTAAGGCACAGGTTCTTAACTTGAAGTTCATGAACATTTTTGTTTTTGGCATCTGTATTTAAATATGATTAGTTTCTTTTGTATTTTTATGTATTTTGTTTAATGCATATAAAAATATTATTTTAAGAAGAACTCTATAGGTTTCACCCGATTGCCAAAGGGTCCATTCCATGAAAGGGTTGAGAACTCCTTGTCTAGGGGATAATGAGCTCAAGCTTAGTGTACATGTGGCAAAGAGGGGGTACCTCACAACTTCTTGCAGGCTTTTTGATGAAATCTTCAAGATTCGTCTTTTGGGTATGATGAAGCTGTTTTTCTGGTCTCTACATAGCCTTGCGATGCCTTCTTCAATATGTCCAGTTTACTCTCACCTTCAGTTGAAGACACTGTCACCAGCTGACAGTTCTAGAATACTGTTTTTTTTTAAAGCCCACACTTTCTGGTCCTCTGAAGTTCACTAACTTCTCTTCCAGTCAGTGGTTGGTAGGAGAAGGCCCAAGATGTGATGGAGGTTGAGGCAGAGGTTCTTCTTCTTCCTCTGCTCCCAAGCTGTTTTTTCTAGGGCTTGGCTGGAAGCAGCCACCACTAAGCTGAGAGACCCTCAAATCCCTTGCTTCTGAACTAGCCTACAATTTTATATTAAATCCACAAGTTGAGATCAAATTTCCTCAGTCAGTAGGAATGTTCTGCCTATTCAATGTCTCTCCAGTCCATCTAACAGCTTTTAAGAACTTCTAAATTGCTTGAAGATATTTCATATCCAGTAAATCCCTTGATTAACTGATTGATTTAATAGTGATGTTCTCATCTGATTAGAGTAACTCCTCTTAATTGAGGGTAGGTTATTGATCAAATAACCCCTTTGAATCCTATATAGAGGGGTATCCCTGCACCCTCAACTCCCTCAACTAAGGCCTTAGTTCGTGTTGCTTGCCCAAGGACTGGTTTATGATACTGGTCACAGGGACAAAAACTGGACTGTCAATTTGAAGAAATCAGAATCTTTTAATGGAGCTTAAACATGCCTTTTATCAAAGGTTTATAGGAGGTATATGGTGAAGGACAATATAAGGGCCCCTCTTTTGAAAAGCTTTCCAGAAACATTTTCTACTTTTATGCAATCACATCCACAAAATAACTTTTCCGGGGACTTGAAGATTGAACAATGAATATTCTTTTGAGACTGTTGCTCATGTGATTCAACTGTCCCATTGACTTCTTCAATTAGGGTAAAAACATTTGCCAATTAGTATTTTTATTTAAGGCCCTTGCTCTTTGTATTAGTAGTTATCTCATTTTTATTGCAAAGATTGGAAGCACTGGTAGAGGCCAGTCGAGTTAGTTTCCACGAGTTAGTTTCCACATTCATTCATTCTTTATAGAGGAACAAATAAGCAACCAGCTCAATTGCTTTGGGCAAAGCATGAACCTTCAGAAATAATTCTATTTCTTTTCTTTATGAGTACTATTTAGTATGCTGTCACGGGAGATAATGCAGCTTAATACATGGGTTGATAAAGGCCCCAAGATTCACCAGCTTTTGATGTCTAGCTTTAGGACAGTGGTTCTCAACCTTCCTAATGCTGCGACCCTTTAATACTTGTATGTGGGCGTATCTGCATGTGGGCGAACCTGTCTGGAGACAGATAGAGGAGCAGTGTCTTGGTTCCTAAGGCCACTGGAAATATGTGTTTTCCAATGGTCTTAGGTGACCCCTGTGACCCCTATGAAAAGGTCCTTTGACCCCCAAAGGGGTCACGACCCACAGGTTGAGAACTGCTGCTTTAGGAAGTATCTTTGCAGTGAAATCTATGCTACAATATACCTTAATTTACCTCAAAAGGAGAGCCAGGCTACAGATAACCTGTGTAATTATCATATCATACCATAGTACAAGGTTTGTATATGCCCAAAATAAAATAGTATAGGAATCTCTTAATTTTACAGATGAGGAAAATGAGATCCTCAGAGGTTAAAGGTCTTAACGATGACTTGGCCCATTTGTAACAAGGATTTTTGTAGCCTTTCTTGGTATTTTTAGCACTTAGTACAGTACTTAGCCCATAGTAATCACTTTGTAAATATTAATTGTTTAATTGGGATATCTAGTTTACCTTCACAGGGAGCTTGTCTCAAGATAATGTACTTACGATGCTATAATAAAGTATGAAACAAATAATAATCTCTAACTTCATATAGTGACTATTATGTGCCAGGCATTGCAGTAAGCACTTTACAATGATCTCATTTGATCCTTGCAACAACCCTGCAGGGTAGATGCTACTATTATTCCCATTTTACAGTTGAAGACACTGAGGCAAACAGAGGCTAAGTGCTTTGCCCAGGGTCTACAGCCAGTATGTTGAGACTAGATTTAGACTCAGGTCTTCTTGATTCCAGGTTCAGTAAGGACATGTGCCAGCCTTAGGATAGTCCCTCGCTCAAAGTAAGCATATAATGTAAAAAAAAAAAATATTCATTCATATGTATTTTTTATCTACTGTAGGCCACAGTACTTTAAAGGGTTGTCAAGGGGCTGGTCAGTTATTCCAGAACTGCAAACTATCATAATTGACATCCCTGCTTTATAAGCAGTAGGATAAGGGTTTGGAGCTTTTTATACCCACTCCAGCTAGAGTTGTTAGCACACAGTAGGAAAACTCTCAAGTTAAGCTAGATAAGAATGCACAGTGGGGGAAGGGGTTAGTAAGATGTCTTTAAGGTCAAGGGTTGCACTTATGTACTCATTAGTGATTCTAGATCTTTCATCTATATGCCCTCCTCCTGTTGCTGGACAAAGGAGCCTGTCTCATTCCCATAAAGCTCTAGGAGCATATTTGGAGGTTTAGGGTGAAGTGGGTAGTGTGGTAGGGTAGGCATGGTGGATACAAATCTAGGTTCATTGACCTTAAATCAAATGTTCTTTCCCACAGCTCTCCCAAGGGGCTAGGAACTTCTCACTTCGGGGTTATACTTATGCTCTGCTTGAAAAGGACTCTTGAAATGCTGAAGAGCTAGGACTCTTTTGAAATGCTGAAGTGCAAGTATGTCATCTGGGAGGGGTAATGAATTCTGACATTCAAATAATCAGCATGTCTATGGTGCTTCACAATTTTATACTTCCTTTCACAACAACACTGTGAGGAAGACAGGCAGAACCATTACTAGGGTTCAGCTCCTGGGACTTTGCTCCAGAATGTCAAATTTAGAGGACTCAGATTTTATAGAACATTTGCCATCTTTTAGCACCAGAAAAACAAGAGAGTCTTATCAGTAAGAGTAGTTAATTAATATAAGAAACTATAAGATGATTGACCAGGGTGGGTTATTCTGCCACCTCATCCTCTCAGTCCTCATGGACCTTTCAGTCACCACCTCAACAAAGAAATTTGGGCATCAAAACATTCATTAAGTACAAACTATGCATCAGGCACTGTGCTAAGAATACAAAAAGCCCTAAGGATACAAAAGATGCAAAAGACAGTCCTGATCCTCAAGGAGCTCACAATCTAATGGGAGAGACAACAAATAAATCTATACAAACAAGCTATATGCAAGATAAATGGGAAATAATTGATTAACAGAAGAAAGACAGTAGAGTTAAGAAGAGCTAGAAATCTTCCAGTAGTAGATGGAATTTTGGTTGGGACTTAAAGGAAACCAAGGAAGCCAGTAGACAGAGATAAGGAGAGAGGACATTCCAAGCATAGGTAGTGACACACAGAGAAAATGCCTGTGGTAAAGAAATGGGATGTCTTACTTCAAGGAGAAAAATGTCAATGGACTGAAGAGTAGGTGATGAGGAGTAAGGTATCAGAAGACAAGAAAAGCAGCAGAGGACTAGGTTATAAAGAACCTTGAATTCACAAAGAGAATTTTGCATTTGATCCTGGAGGTGATAGGAAGCCAGTGGAATTTACACCAAGTAGGCAGGTGACATGGTTGGACATGAACATTGCAAAAATCACTTTGGTGGCTAAATGTAGGATGAATTAGAATGGGGAGACACTTGAGACAGGCAGATCTATCAGCAAGCTATTTCAGTAGTCTAGGCATGAGGTAATAAGGGCCTGTACTAGAGTGGTGGCAGTGTCAGAGGAGAGGAGGGGTCATAAGCTAGAACTCTGGAGGCAAGTCAAGAAATTGAACATGGGTGATAAGGGTTAGTGAGTTGAGGGTGACTTCAAGGTTGAGAGCCTGAGGGACAGGAAGAGTGGTGTTATCCTTTACAGTAATAAGGAAGAGGTAGGGTGGAGAAAAATAATGAGCTTTGTTTTGGACATGTTGAGTTTAAGATGGACATCCTGGACATCCAATTTGAGATGTCTGAAAGGTAATAGGCAATATGAGATTGGAGGACAACAGAGGCTAGGATAGACCTACCTAAGATTTGTGAATCATCTGCTGATGAGATCACCAAGTAAAACAGTATGGAAGGAAGAGTTCAACCTGGAACAAACCTATGAGGAAGACCTTACAGTTAGAGATTCTAGTTTGGATTAGCATCCAGTAAAGGAGACTGAAAGGGGTGGTCAGATAGGTAGGAGAATAGGAGAGAGTGGTGTCCTGAAAAGCTAGACAAAAGAGACTATCAAGGAGGAGAGGATGATCAACAATGTCAAAGACTGCAGAGAGATTAAAGAGAGTGAAGACTGAGTAAAAGCCATTGGATCTGGCAATTAAGGGACCATTAGTAACTTTGGAGAGAACAGTTTCAGTGGAATGATTTGGGTCAGAATTCAGATTGTAAGGGTTTAAGAAGAAAAGAGGAGGAGAGAAAATGGAGGCACCTATGGTAGATGGGCTTTTCAAAAAAATTAGCCACAAAAGGCAGAAGAAATATAGGATCATGATTAAATGCACAGGCCTAAGGATCAAATGGGAGACACGAACATGTTTGTAGGCAGGCAGAGAATGAGATACTGGATAGAGAGAGAATGAAGATAAGTGACAAAGTGAAAATGACAGAAGAAGCAAAATGTTGAAGGAAATGGGACTGAGTTGGAGGGCCTGAGGAAGTGGAGGGATTAGCCTTGGTGAAGAGTGAGATGATGGGGTGAACTTAGCACATGTTGCTATAGACTGCTGACCCTGCTATACAGTATGGGAGGTGGGAAGGATGGCTTGGAGAAGGAATGTTTGGGGTAACTTGGAAATTGAGCTGTGTTTGAGAAACTGCTCTCAAACCTCACTGGATTAATCATAACCAGCAATTTCGATGTATGCAGCACTGAATTAGGTCTCAAATTAATCGTAGTAGAGAAGTCACATAGTATAGAGAGGGAGAGAGTACAGGAAACTACCCTATAGAGAGTTATCTCAGCATACCATGAGGATGATGTTGGGGAGAAGCAGGCATATGTCAGGCTTTGAAGAACTAATCAAGTGAGTGGTGGGTAGTAGGTAAAAATGTTCCATCCAAAAGTTTCCTCACCAACTGATAAAAAGCTCCTAAATTGGAGAGACTGATTTGTTAAAATGTCTTCTAAAAAAGGCAAACTGGGGAGGCAGAGCCAAGATGACAGAGTAAAAGCAGGAACTTACTTGAATTTGCCCCCCAACCACCTTCAATATATGTAAAAAAAATTACTCTAAACAAATTTTAGAGCTACAGCACCCACAAAATGGCAGAGTGAAGCAAATCTCCCAGTGAAGGCAGCCTGATGGGCCTACAAGAAGGGTGTATCATGCTGCACTGGGAGAGGAGTACAGTCCCACATGGGCTATGCTATCATATAAGTGGCACAGATTGACTGGTGCAGATCTCAGGGGACTGAATCACTGGCAGGTATGGTGTTTTCCAGACTTTTCAACCCATAAACATCAAAGAGAAATAAAATGATCAGTGGGGAAACTCTGTTGGACCTGGGTGAGCGAAGAGCATGGTCTGGCCCCGTCCCTAGGGCAGTGGAAGTGGTGGCTGCTTCCTGAGCTCCAGACCCACAGAGAGTGGGGGAACCAAGCAGCTGACCATAGGGCAATTGTAGGAATCTCTTTGCTGGCATTGAGGCAAGATTCTCTTGCTTTGCCCTGATTGGATTGGGATCACAATCTTGAGTGGTGGTCCTAGGATGAGAAGTGCTGGCATGGCAGAGTTCATTGAGGCTGAGGAGAAGCAATCCTCACAGTTCTGAGGCAGGTGCCTAGAAGAAACTCTGACAATGCTGCAAAAAACCCCAGAAATTTGAGACAGAGCACTCTCCACTCTGGAAGCAGAATTCTACTGTGGCAAAGAGCTCAAAAGATAAGTAATTGGCTGGCAGTATGAGAAAGTAGAGGAAGCACAGACAGATCATAGAATCCTTTTTGGGGGACAAAAAGGACCAAAGCATGGAATGGGAGGAAGACAACAAAGTCAGAACTTCCGCATCAAAAGCTTCCAAGAAAAATATGAACTGCTTACATGACATAGAGGAGCTCAAGAAGGATTTTGAAAATCAAATAAGAAAAGTAGAGGAAAAATTAGAAGATAAATGAGAATGATGCAAGAAAAGCCAGTCAACAGCCTGCTAAAAAGATGCAAAAAAAATACTGAAGAAAATAAAACCCTAAAAAAATAAATTAACTCAAATGACAAAAGAGGCCCAAAAGCCAATGAGGAGAAGAATGCTTAAAAAGCCAAATTTCCCAGATGGAAAAGGAATTAAAAAAAAACTCACTGAAGAGAATAATTCCTTCATAATTAGAATGGAACAAATGGAAGCTAATGACTTTCTGAGAAATCAAGATACTATAAAACAGATCCAAACAATGAAAAAATAGAAGGCAATGTGAAATATCTCATTGAAAAAAACCACTGACCTGGAAAATCAATCCAGGAGAGATAACTTAAAAATTATTGGACTACCCAAAAGCCATGAGGGCAAAATAGAAATTGAAAGAATTTATTTATCACCTCTTGAAAAAGATCCCAAAAAGAAAACTCCTAGACATATCATAGCCAACTTACAGAGTGCCCAAGTCAAGGAGAAAATATTACAAGCAGCCAAGAAGAAACAGTTTGAGTATTGGGAAAACACAATAAGTATAACACAAGATTTAGCAGCTTCTACGTTAAGGGATCAAAGGGCTTGGAATATGATATTCTGGAGGTCAAAGGCACTAGGAATAAAACCAAGAATCACCTACTCAGCAAAACTGAGTATAATGCTTCAGAGGAAAATATGGTCATTCAATGAAAGAGAGGATTTTTGAGGCTTCTTGACAAAAAAAAAAAGAGCTGAACAGAAAATTTGACTTTGAAATACAAGAAGCAAGAGAAGCATGAAAACAAAACAGGAAAAAGAAATCATAAGGAACTTATTAAAGTTGAACTCTTTATATTCCTACATGGAAAAATGATAATTGTAACTCATAAGACTTTTCTCATTATGAGGATAATTGAAGGGAATATATTTGCTTATATATACACATATATGTGTGTGTATGAATATATAGGAATGTTATAGCCAAATTCCAGAGTTCCCAAGTCAAGGAGAATATATTACAAGCAGTCAGGAAGGAATAATTTGAGTATTGTGGAAATACAATCAGGATAACCCAAGATCTATCAGCTTCTATATTAAGGTTTGAAGGGATATGATATTCCACAGGTCAAAGGAGCTAGGATTAAAACTGAGAATCACCTACCCAGAAAAATTGAGTATAGATTCAGGGGAAAACATGAACATTCACTGAAATAGAGGACTTTCAAGCATTCTTGATGAAGAGACCAGAGCTGAACAGAAAATTTGAATTTCAAATTCAAGAAGCAAGAGAAGCATGAAAAAGTAAATAAGAAAGAGAAATCAAAAGGAACTTATTAAAATTGAACTATTTATATTCCTAGATGGAAAGACAATATTTGTAACTCATGAAACTTTTCTCAATATTAGGATGGTTGAAGGGACCATATCTCTCTCTCTCCATCTACATCTACATTTTCGTCTACATCTACATCTATATCATCTTTATCTATGCCTATAATTACATCTATATCTATATATACTCCCACATATATATAGGTATATACATATATATATGTATAGGTCGGCATATGTATGTATATATATGTGTGTGTACATGTATACATAGACAGAGGGCGCAGGGTCTGTTGAATATGATGTGATGACATCTTAAAAATAAAATTAAGAGGTGACAGAGGAATATATTGGGAAAACGAGAATGAGAGAGAGAGAATAGGGTAAATTATCTTGTATAAGAGAGACAAGAAAAAGTTGTTACAACAAAGGGGAAGAGCAGAGAGGTGAAAGGGAATGACTGAACCTTATTCTCATTCAACTTGACGTAAAGAGGGAATAGCATGTATACTCATTTGGATATCTTAGGAAAATAGGGGTGAAGAGGATAAGAGGGCAGGATGATAGAAGGGAGGGCAGATTGGGGGAGAGGGTAGTCAGAAGCAAACAGTTTTGAAAAGGGTCAGCATCAAAGGGAAAGAAAATAGAATAAATAGAGGACAGGATAAGATGGAGGGAGTATAGTTAGTCTTTCACAATATGACTTCTATGGAAATGTTTTACATAACTAAACATGTAAAACCTATATTGAATTGCTTGTCTTCCCGGCAGATATGGGTGAGGAAGGAAGATGGGAGAGAATCTGGAAGTCGAAGTTTTGAAAACAAATATTAAAAAAATTAGTTTTACACGCAACTGGGAAGTCAGATATACAGGTAATGGGGTATATTCTTGGGAGGGAGAAGGGAGTAAGGAGGAGGATGCTAGGGGGATATAAGAGAAGGCAGACTGGGGAATGGGGTATTCTCTATGCTTGCCATCTTGGGGTGGGAGGTAGGAGACAGATGGGGAGAAAATTTGTAACTCAAAATCTTGTGGAAATGAATGTTGAAAACTAAAAATAAATTAATAAAATTTAAAAATAAGTTACATTTGAACAACCTTAAAAAAATTATTCTGGGGGGAGGAGAAGAAAGGGGAGAAAATTTGAAACTCAAGGAACTGTTACGCTGAATTTTATAAACTAAAAGTAAACAAATTAATAAGGACAAAATTTTTTTTAAAAATCATTCTTTTCAATATTGTTTCCTTTTAGTTTTATGTCTTGGGGAAAACACTGGCTACTGTGCCTTTATTAAGGTTTTGTTCTTTAAGAGCAATAAATAAACTCAAACTTTACTGGGACAGAACTATTGAAGTTTCATGATACGTTGTGGCAGAACCATCTCAAAGAATTCAGTCAGACCACCTCTTATCCAAGTATAGGCATTTATAGAGATTGATGCCTCTCATGGAGTGGGTTAAATTCCAGGAGGAACCAGCAACTTCAGAGAAAGCAAGATGGATTTTTATATGGTAAAGATACAATTACATAACAGAAATTATGAATATTGAAAAGGCAAGAGGAATGTGTTAAGGGATTAGGTAATGGGGTAGGGTTTCCTTCTATGGTTCAGTAGTCAAACATCATGGCCATGCTGTCCTTCAATTGGCTATCTATTGTGTGGTCAAGATGGATGGTGAGGTATTATGGTCCTCTCTAAGGCTAAGTGGATGATGTAATTGTGCTTGAGTACCAGAACACACCTGTCCAAATATGTGAATTGGATGTAGGGGTAGTGGTTGCATTGAGTCTGGGAGCCTATGGTGTGGTTAAAACCAGATGATATGATTAAATTAGAACATTTCTGCAGTTCAGTGGTACCCATAAAGAAGTTAGAATATTGGGGCTTTGGCAGCTTTATTAGGATTCCATCAGAACCATCTCCTGGCATTTCCTATCATTAAAGTCACTTGAACAAGCTCTCACTCTTTCTGCCTTATTTCCTCTTTTTAATTGACTTTGGAACCTTGAGAGGGCAGAGAAAGCAAGAAGTCTTTAAGTGGTACAAATGTAATCATTTTCCAAAGGCCTTTGGGAAGATCCACATGCTTACTCTTTGCTTCTCGTGCTATGACTCCGTGTTGTAATGAGCTTAAGCAGGAAGTAACGAAAAGCTGCCTTTGTGTCCAACTAAGACCCACAGGATGTCTAGTAGTGAGTGCATTTCTTCCAGTTGTCTACAGAACTTCTCTAACCACAGTTAAACATATTTAACCAAACTAGCTCCTTGCCAACAGCCATTCATTAGTGACTTACAGTGACCAGGGACAGAAATAATTTTAAAATGTTTCAGAAAGTGAAATGTGTATAATTTTATAGATTGCCTTTCTTTTCTGTATACTCTTTGGAGTACAAATCCTCTTATTCATTTGAAAGTTTCTTCTGATTCTCTGTAGATGGATCTCTCTAAACTTCACCAACTAATCCCAAACTCTTTCTGGGCTCCATTTTCCCAAACACATACAACTAGGAGTCACAAGCTAGGTCCCCTGGGGAATGACTACCCAAAGTTCAAGGCACTATGTGACTCCAAACTCCTAAATTTGTAACTATAAACCTCTAGAGGGAGGACATTCTTAGTTCAAAGCAAAGACATTAATTTAATATAGCACTAAATAATCTCCATAATTTTTTTCTCCATAATCAGTTTATTCTTCCACTAGCACACACAGTGTCAGTAGGAAGAGTAGATTCGTCCCCTCCCCTCCCCTCCCCTCCCTTCCCTTCTTCTCCCCACTCCTCCCCTTCCCTTTCCTTCAACTAATGGTTTTAATTTACAGAGAAATTATAACTTTAAAACATTTATTTCTCACAAATTAATTTTTTTCAAATTTTATTTGATATAATCTTTAAATGATTTTTAGTTCTTTGATTTCACCGGTAGCCATGAAGGGTAAGTTCTTTTCAAGTTCTCTCTGGTATAAGGTAGCTAAATAATTACTTTGTTTTTATTATAGGGCTATATGTGGCCATCTTGGGCATTGCTGTGTTGATAAGGATTGTTGCCACATAATTGAAGGTGTCTTTTGCTGGTTTTAACATAAAGGGAAAAAAAAATTCATTGTGTTTGCCTAGTTTCCCAAACCACATTTCAGGTAAGAATGTCTAGGATGACCATGTACTTCATAATTTGTATGTGATCTTTTAAAATATTCAATAAGAGTCTAGATTAAAATTTAGAAGATAATAAACAATATAACCATTCTTATCACTACCACAAGAGCAACTTACAAATTTTAAAAATTCAGTTAAAGAAAACTTTTAATTATAGTCATTTAAAATTTCATTGTTAACGTGAGCCGTTGACAAATTACAGTGTGTTTTAATTTTTTTTTTTTTTGACAAAGATTTTTCGGGTTTCACTAGAAATAGCTTTCATTTGAACATTGTCACTATGAGAAGGGGTTCTTAACCTTGGAGGCCATGAACTTTATTTTATTTTGTTACTTTTTTGTGGAATACCTCTAATAATATGAAATTTTATTTAAATTCCATTTCCTACATTTGCATTCAAAACATCAGTTTGATGAATTCATAATGGCACGTATATGATTATACAGTATCGCATGTAAAATGGCTCTGGTGATTTTAGTAAATAAGTCAAAACTGTATTGTAATAGTTGAATGGGAGGAGAGGAACTGATACTGCCCTAGGCTACATTAATAAAACTATAGGATCTGGGTAAGGAAGATAATAGTAGCACGATACTGTTCTTAACCTTGGTCAAACCACATGTGTTCAGTTCTAGGCAGCAGAGTCTAGACTATGTGTTGGCAAATTGGAGCAAATCTAGGTAGGATGACAGGGATGTTAAAGGAACAGGATTTTTAAAAGAAATTAGGGTTGGGACTAGGAATACTTAGATGGACTTTATTTGTTCTTATTAACTGCCCAATCTGTAAGGCTTGCCTTTACATTAACTTATTTTTGAACATGTTTTGAATTTATAAAATATTTCAAAGAAAAGAAATACTGTGCATGGAAACCATGTACATTTCTACATGGATAAGTAGATTTTTCTTTGGATACCAAACTCCAAAAAGTCCGATATATTAAGTGTTTTATAAATGTAAAGTGTGACCTTAATATAAAATCATTGCTATTCCCTATATGTCCCATTTAGAAATTATCCACATTACTTATTATAACTAAAATTTGTTCCTTTCTTTTCCTTTTCTTTTTTCTTCTTTTCTCCAACATTTTTCATGGGGGGAGGAGGGGAACAGCACTGTATAACAAAAAGGATAGGAAATCAAAAGAATTAGTTTCAAGTCCCAACTCTACTGCTTACTAAATCTGTCACTTCTTTCATGTGACTTAAACTTTCTAAGAGTGTTTTCCAATTTGTAAAGAGCAAAAGTATACATCAACATGGCACTTTAGCTCTAATTTCTCATTTGATCCTTAATACAACACTGAAATTAACAATCCCCTAATAGAATGCTTTAGATTATTGATAATAAATGTAAAACATAACAGCCCCAAGGTTTCCCTTCACTTCTTTAAAGTTGGCAAAGATGACAGAAAATGGAAATGAGAAACGATGTAGAGGTTTTGAGAAACTAGGTACACTACTGCATTCTAATTTAACTGTGAATCAGTAAAAACATTTTGGAAAGCAATTTGGAATTATGAAAATAAAAGTCCTAAAATGGCCATAACCTTTGACCCAGAGATTCCAGAGATTGAAAGGTTTAAAATCCTGAGAAGTCACTGATAAGAAAAAAATGCCAATAAACATAAAAAATATTCATAGCACTACTTTTTGTGATAGAAAAAAAGTGGGGAAAAGAAATGTTCATTGATTATGGACATGGTTACACAAATGGTGGCATATGGATTAATAGAATATTACTGTACTGTTAAGAAATGATGAATACAGACACCAAAAGACCTACACAAACTCATATAAAATGAAGTAAGCAAACCCAAGAAAATTTATACACACACACACAATTTTGATTACAGAAATGTAAATGGAAAGAAAATCCATAAAAAAATCAAAAGTGAATGTTGCAAAATTAAATAGAACTAGCATGTCCTGAAAGAAGAGTTACAAGAAAAAACTCCTACCCCAGCCCTTTGTAGAGGTGGGAAGCCCACAAAGTTGTACATTGAAAATATTTTCATGCTTTATTGAAATATTAATTAATTGTGGTGATATTTTTTCCTCTTTTTTTGTCTTTTAAAAATTGTTCTATGAGATGACTGTCTGGAAGGGGATGAAGGGAGTAATACTGGAGGGAATAAAGTTCCTAAGAGGAATAACATTTGTTTTAACGTTATGTAAATAAAACCTGAATGGTGGGTTTTCTTGTTCCTGTGCCTGCTTGAGTTGTTTCACACTTATTCCAAGGAATTGTTCATGTTCAAGTTTAATTCACATACCATAAATGGCCCTTGGATTGGGCCTTTAAATGAAGGTCTTATTCACAGAATGGGAAGCTCCACACATAGACTTATATTTGGCAAGAAATCTGTTCATGAAATACTACCACCACAAGCAGTAACATAACAATGAAAACCATAATAAGTCTGTAGTCAAGTGAACTATTGTTCCCTTTGTCACAGGGAAAACAATCACAGTAGTCTCATAGTTCCTGTTATACCTTGGAGATTATTCCCTCCCCCCTCCCATTTATTTATTTTTAGTTTTCAACATTCAATTCAACAAGATTTTGAGTTCCAAATTTTCTTCCTATATCTCCCCTACTGCCCACCCCAAGATGGCAAGCTACTGATTACCCCTTCCCCCATTCTGCCTTCTCTTAAATCCAACCTATTTCCCTCCTTTCCCCTCTTCCTCCTTATTTCTTTTTTTTTTTTAATTTATTTTTTATTTACTCATTTACTTTTAATTTACAAGATTCAGTTCCACAATCACTTGGGTTTCAGATTTTCTCCCCTCCCTTCCCCCCTCCCCCCATGGTGGCGTGCAATCATGTATAGGATCTGCAAATACTTTCACATTGTACAACAGTTTGGTCATATAGAAGGGCTGCAGCCAGTGAGTGATCACTGGGAAAAGAAAAAAACAAACAAAGAAACAAAAAAAAAACAAAAAAAACAAAAAAAACAAAAACAAAAACCAGACATGAAAGAGAATGACAGCTAGTTTTGCTTCAGTCTCC
>CM053589.1:16273712-16286985 GCA_028646515.1 Pseudochirops corinnae
CCACAGGCTCCACGTGACCACATTCAGCCTATTAGGGAACAGAGTATACTTTCAAATATCCAAGGGTCCTCAGAGTCACGTAGCCACTTTAACAAAGGGCCTAGGGGCAGGGAAGATCTTTAGATTCCCATAACACCTGCTCATGTTTTTGCTAGTTAATTACTTGACTTTTTAGCTCTGTGCAACTCTGCTTCCAGAGGGGAAAGCTCTATTTCAAATCACTGGGATTTTCACAACTGCCGGAGCTATTAGGAGGTTGCCGTGTTTTTGCAGCCTCACCAGCTCTGGCTTGCTTAAAACGCACCCCAGGACCACCACCCAAGACCACGATCCCAATCCAGGCCACTCAACGCAAGAGCACTTAGCCTCTGAATAATTGCTTGGCCCCGTTGCAGTCTGCAGGCCGCGAGCTTCTGGAGCAGCTATGTGGAGGTGGCTGCAGGTCACTGCTTCTGCCACTTCTTTGCCCTGGAGGTGGTTTGGCCAGACCATTTTTCTCCCCCAAATTTAGATGAGTCCCACTGACTTTTCACTTTATCCTTTTTTGCTTATGGCTTGATAATTCTGGAAACTGCCACAGCTGCCACTGATCCACTCTCCTGAAGGCTGCAGCTGTGGCTTGTCCTGGCCCCTCTCCCCGCGCTCTCCCTCCCCCCTGCAAACTACAGTTTCAAGCTATGCCGGTTTTGGTTCCCAGCATGCTGTGATGGGCCCTTCCTGCCCAGCTGCCTTCAGCAGGTGATATGTTTTTCTGTTGTTACTTTTGGAGCCCTAGAATTTGTTTAGAGTCATGTTTTATGGGTATTTGAGGTGGCTATGTGGGAGCTACAGAACCTTGTTGCTTCTTTGCTGCCATCTTGGCTCCGCCCCCAGGAAGCCAGATTTTCAATACATATTTCAACCAAAAGAACATATTGCAGTAGATATGAGACTCCAGCTGTCTTCCGTTAAAACAGACATTAAAAGAGATCTGCAAAAATATGAAAATGAGGCCACTCTTTTGCTATTTTTTTCCATTTTTGGAAAATATGGTTATTTTTCATAAGAATATGTTATTTATGCTAATTTAGTGTGTTTATTATTGTTATTCTTAAAAGGTTCAAGAGATATTTTTAAAATGTATCCATTTTAACTTCTAAGGTGGTAAATACCAATAAATACAACCCACATAAACAAAATATAAACCGTCTATAATTTTTAAAGTGCAAAAGGGTCCTTAGAGGAAAATGTTTGAGAACCACTAATCTAGAAAGGTAGATGTAAATTGTATGTAGTTTGCTCTCCAATTAGAAAAGTGAATAGTTTTGGTCTGTCCCTGATTATCTGAATTGGGGTCATGTCTGATTATCTGAAATGACCCCAGGTCTCCCCATATGCTTCACTTTCATTACAGTTTGCCAGGCTACCATCTGCCTGAACTGTTTTACAAGCAATTCTTGATTATACACTATACTGCTTGCTGTTCCCCAAACTGGGTACCACTTAACCTCTTTATGTTTCAATTTTCTCAGGTACAAAATAAGAGGTTTGGACTCCATGGCCTCTAAAATCCCTTCAAGGTCTGAATCTATGAGCCTGTAATCTCCCTTCCATGGCCTTCCCACCGGCATCTGCCTCCATGGTCAAAACGCACAACCTTGTCACTCTCCCTTTTCAGTTTTGCCTCTAAAAATGAGGCCTTTCTTGATTCACAACCCCAGTTTTTATTGTTCTGCCACCTCTTCAAATTTCCTTTTAATTACAGTTCTGTGTATGTGTGGGATTCAATCAGCACACCAGCCACTTTGGAAAGCAAGGATTATTTTATTTTTGTCTTTGTAATCCCCAGGCCTAAGCACCATGCTAAATGATTAATTATTTAATTATTTCTCAAGTTCAATTAAATCTGTTGGCATATTATCATGCCACTTTATCATGTAAGTCATTTTCCAGAGAAGGGGAGGAAAAGAAGAGGAAGAGGAGGAGAAGGAGGAAGAGGAAGAATATCAGTGGCAATGACAATGATAATTGTAACATAGTGGATAGAACCCTGGATTTGGAGTCAAAAGACCTAGGTTCAAATCCTTTCTCTTCAGCATAATATCTGTGGGACTTTGATCAAGATAACCTCTCTGGTCTGTTTCTAGGTCACTTCTAGTTCTAAATACACAGACTCTAAAATGCTAACAATAGTCACCATCATTTCTGTAGTATCTTCAGGTTTAGAAAGCACTTTACTCATAACAACCTTAAGCAGCAGCTTCTATCTTGCAGTTTTTCTGTACACATTTTATTATCCTTTCTTAGAGATGAAAAAAAAAAAAGCCTGAAATACTGATCACACAACTAGTAAATGTGACCACCAAAATCTGAATTCTGCTCTTCTGACTATAAACCCAAGTCTCCTCCATTATAGGCTATTGAACCCACAATGCATTTGTAAGACCATTTTCTACCAGCTTCCTTGAGATTATATTTTCTTTAAGCAGGAACTATTTCTGAGATATAAAACTATCAATCCACTACCATGCCTTTGAAATATTCCTTAAAAATTTGTCAGTTTTTTTGTGCAACTTATGTGGGAGCTAAATTTGAATTGTTAAATGTTGAAGACAGAGGCTGGGTTCACCTTTTAGAGGAAAAATTTAATTCCAAAGTAATTATGTTAATTATCTTTCTTGTGACTGCTGAGAAAGTCTATTCTTGAGAGGTTCTTGCCTTTTATACTTGATGTAAGAGAAACTAACAATTATTGTCTATCTGGCTGCAACCATGTTCATGCACACATCCACTGGGAAGCCATGTCTGCCTAGGTATCATACCATCTGCCTTGCTACTTACTGATACTCTGCTCTCAACCTGAAATATTTATTCTAATGATTTGACTTCCAGAGTTTATCCCCATCCTCACTGTCTTCCCAGGGTAGTTAATCTGCATCATTTTAAAATTCCACCTTAGGGCTTTGCTCCTCTTAATAGTTAGCACAGCCTAAATTCCTCTGAAATGGAAAGATGCATTGATCCATTTTTCCGTGGAACAAAGCTTCATCAATTAATATGTGTCCTTTAAAATCAAATCAGTTCAATAATACATGTGAATTATTATTATAACAACAATAATAGGCCACAACCAGGATATTATTTTTATTCAACAAATCAAGATGGAAAAGTATTCTCTCTCTCTCACACTAGCACGCTCTTGCTCTCTCCCATTCTCTTTCTCTCTCCCATACATGCATATTCGTAGTGTCTCTAGAAAAGTTGACAGCAATGTGTATACACACACACACACACACACAGGTATATGTAAAACATTCAAGTACATAAATATGTATATAAAGTTAGATAGATAGATCTGTATATAATATCTGTGTGTGTATAAATATGTGTGTGCACATAACTAAAAACCATTCCATAATAGATAAAAGTTTAAAGGACAGGGACAAAATTCTTAAAAGAATAATGCTTAACTACATGAAAGAAAAAGCTTCAAATCACTAATAATGAGAAAAATGCAAATCAAATAACTCTTGGAAATTTCACCTTAGAAAATGAGCAAAGATGACAACAGATGGAAATAGTCAATCTTAAAGGGCTTGTGGGAAAAGACATAATACTAGCGAATTGTTGGTGGAATTGTCGATCTGCTCAACTGTTTTGGAAAGCAATATGTAACTATGTCAATAAAGTAACTCAAATGTTTTTTTGACTCAAAAATTCTACTACTAGGAGTATACCCCAAGGAAGTCAATGAAAAGAAGAACGTCACCATGTCTACCAAAATATATACAAAAAAGATTTATAGCAACACTTTTTGTCCTAGGAAAGAACTGACAATAAAGTACATGCACATTAATTAGAGGATGACTCAGCAAGTTATTGTACATGGATGCAATAGAATATTAGAGGATGACTCAACAAGTTATTATACGTGGATGCAATAGAATGTTAATTAGAGGATGACTCAGCAAGTTATTATACGTGGATGCAATAGAATGTTCATTAGAGGATGACTCAGCAAGTTATTGTACATGGATGCAATAGAATGTTACTGTGCTCTAAGAGACAATAATGATGAATGCAGTGAAACGTGAATTCATAAATTGATGTGGTGTAAAGTAAGCAGAGTGTAGAAAACAATATATATAATGACTACAACAATGTATCTGAAAAGAACATAACTATGTGCCAGATACTGTGTCAAGCATTAGGAATGAAAATATAGTCAAAAAGAAAGACAATCCTGGCCTTCAAGGAACTTACCTTCTAAGGGAGTAACACAAATGATGCTGAAAAGTAGAGGAAGATTAGGGGAGAGGAGAAGGGAGGCATACTACAGAAAACTGGAGAATCAAGAGTGGGCTTCACAAAGTGGGATGTTGGCCTGGGCACTTTTCTTAAAGTAGAAGTTGTGGGAGGAACTGACCAATAAGAAGGGGCCAAAGGAATGGAGTAAACTTCCAGGGTGAGAGGACCAAGGGATATTGACTTTCCAGGGTAATAAGACTACTGTGGCCTGACAGAGAAACCACAAAACAAACAAAATTAAATGCTGCTGTATTGTAATATTACAAAGAATAAATATGGATGTGATGAATATTTGTAGAAAAGCACTGACTTAGCACAGCAGCTGATCCATAGTAGGTACTATATATTACCCCAGTAAAGATAGATAAGAAAGCACTTCCCTTCTCTCCTTTGCAGAAGTGGGATGTTCAAGGGTAGGAATTTCATTTATTTGTCAGACTTTCTATTGATTAGTTTTTCAGGGTTTTCACCCCTCCCATTTTCATTTCTTTAAAAAATATTCTTTGCTTTATGAATGGCTCTCTGAGAGATGGCAAGGAAGAGAGATAATTGCAGAAATAGAGGTGATATAAAATATATTAATAAAATGCAATTTAAAAAAGAAAGATTCCTAATCTTTGTGAGTTACCTCAAAGAGAGAACTGCTAGTTACTCTCTGGGGATCCAGCCTACCAATACAAATGGGGGTTGGGATAGAAGCCCCAGAGTTTCCACTACACAAAAGACTTTGAGAAATTTGAGGAGAAAGAGGTTAATCAGAGTGGAGGGGTGTAAGGTAAAGCTTCAGGGGGGCAATGTGAATTTGCCTTGAATGAAGGAAAAAATTTAAATAGACAGGGCTATGCATTTAAGAGAGTGGATTGTAGGCATTTGGTCACTATGAACAAAGAGAGATAAAGGGATCAACTCATCAATCAACAAGAATATACTATATGCCAAACGCAGAAAGAAAAAAGGCCCTGACTTCTAATAGCTTATATTCTATCAGGGAATATGGCAATGAAAAAGACAAAAATAAAGGACAGTATATTAGTTCAGTTTGGTGTGTACACAGACTAACTAAAGAGGAGTTAGATGATGTTGGAAAGATAGTTTAGAGAAAGACTGTGAAAGAATACAGTGAAAAAAAGGAATTTACATTTTATTCCATAGACAGTAGTGAGAAACTAAATGTTTGTGAGCTGAGTGACAAGATCAGAGGAATATGCTGATAGTGATTAGCATTATATGTTTAACACCTAATATGTTCAGGGAGGATTCTAGATACCAGGAGATGGATGACAAAAGTTATGTGCTTAAGAAACTGCACTTAAGAAAGTCTGGCTGGAACACACTGATGAAGAGCACTAATTGTACAAGGCAACATGTTATGAGGGCCTTGTGAGTGGCACAGATAGTAAATGCTTTCATTTGTAAAGAGAGAAGAGAGGATGAGGCAGTAATCACTAGGATCAGTAAGCGATGAGGAGCTGTTGGAGGTTTGGGAGTAGAGGTCACATTATCAGACTGGTGCATTTGGAAGACAGCTTGTGGGGAACAGATTGGAGTGGATTAAACTGTAATCAGAAAGATAAGTTAGGAAGCAATTGTGTAGTTTAACCAGAAAGAGATGACCTCAACTGGGATGGCTGTAATGAAAGCAGAAAGGAGGGTCCCAGATAGAAGAGAGATTATGGAAATAATTGGCAGCAGAAGGTGAGACAGAAAATGGTCAGATATGGCTTTGAGCCCAGATACCCATAATGGAGGGCAGATCAAGTGAGTCTCAATCTGCTTAATTAAATTTCAGAATGTGGACCTTTGTCAGAAAGGGCAGCTCCCAAGATGGTGGAGTAAAGTCAGGGACTCACCTCAACTCTCCCCTAAATCCCTCCAAACACGTTTAAAGAATGACTCTAAATGAATTCTAGAGCAGCAAAACTCTGCTGTTGGAGCCTGGGGCCTAAATAACCATTAACCAAAGAGAGTTCTGAGGTGTAGCTGCTTTCTAAAGACTTCTGTTATTTCCTCAGCTCTATATGATCCAACATCTGATAAGCATTTCTGTGTTTTGTTGAAATATAGTCATAAATGTCTTTTGAAATGACCCCTTTTTAGAGATGGCATGTGAAGAGCAGAGTAGAACCTGAATAGGCTGGGAGATTAGATTCAGCCCTTGTCACCTTCACATGGTTGGATAGGGTACCCCATCCAAAACAGATCTAATTCTAATGTCATGTTGACATTCCTTGGATCCAAAAAGAGAAAGTAAGAGAGGCAGAGTCAAGATGGCAGAGTAAAGGCTGGGACTCACCTAAGTTCTCCCCCAAACCCTCCAAATACCTTTAAAAATGACTCCAAACAAATTCTAGAGCAACAAGACCCACATAAAGATGGAGTGAAAGAAATTCCCAGTCCAAGACAACTTGGCAGGTCAGCAGGAAAGATCTGTTGCACAAGGGTGAGAGAGGAGTGCAATTTAGTGCAGGCAGCGCCAACACAAACTATGCCCAAGCAAACCTGGAGCAGGCCTCAGGGGACTGAAGCATTAGCAGCAGTTTCCAGCCATCTCAGCCCACAGACACCAAAGTCAACTTAGAAGGTCAGCAGGAAGGAGCTGTCACACCTGGATGAGAGTGGAGAGCAGTCCAGTGCAGGTCACACCAGCACAGCCCTGGCCGCAGGAAACCAGGAGCAGGCCTTGGGAGTGACTGAATCAGCAGCAGCAGAGAAAGGGGCAGGGGCTGCTTCTGGAGCTCTGAGCCCATAGATAAGCAGTTCTCAACCTGTGAGTCGTGACCCCTTTGGGGGTCGAACGACCCTTTCACAGGGGTTGCCTAAGACCATTGGAAAACACATATTTACATTGGTCTTAGGAACCAAGACACTGCTCCTCTATCCATCTCTAGGCAAGTCCACCCACATGCAGATACTCTCACATATGAGTATTAAAGGGTCACAGCATTAGGAAGGTTGAGAACCACTGCCATAGATGGTAAGGTGGTTGAACAACTGGTCAGAAGGAGATTACAGGACTCTTTTTGCTAACCCTGAGGCAGGGCTCTGTTGCTCTGCCCATACTTCAATCCAAGCTGCACTCCTGGGTGGCAGTCCCAGGGTGAGGAGGAACACTAGCATAGCAGAGCTTGCAGGCACAGGGGGTGGAGAGGAACCCTCCTCACAGTTCCAAGGCAGAAAAGAGTGCTTACTGTCACTCACAGAGCAGAGCATAGGCCAGTAGGGCAGTAAACATCTCTTCTTAGATCATACCATATTGGAAGAATTGAAAACTTACAGGTCCCTCAAAGTATCTCTGCAAACACTTGCACAAAACCCCTGAAGCTTGGGACACTGCACTGTCTACCTTGGAAATAGGGTGCTACTTTAATGGTCAAGTCACTTTTAAAAAAAACAACTCTAATTCAATATTGATTGGAGAATTTAAAACAATCCTGAGGCACTACCTCATGCCTATTAGATTGGGTAGTAGGACAGAAAAGGTAAAGGACAAATGTTGGAGGGGATGTGGGAAAAATGAGACATTAATGTACTGTTTGGTGGAGTTTGTGAACTGATTCAACCATTCTGTAGAATAATTTGCAACTATGCCCAAAGACCTATAAAACCATGCATACTCTTTGACCTAGCAATACTACTACTAGGTCTGTATCCCAAAAGAGATTTAAAAAAAAGAAAAAGGACACATATGTACAAAAATATTCATAATAGTTCTTTTCTGAGGGCAATGAATTAGAAATTGATGGGATGCCCATCAACTGGGGAATGGTTGAACAAGTTGTGGTGTGTGATTATGATGAACTACTATTGTACTATGAGAAATGATGAGCAGGATGCTCTCAGAAGAACATGGAAAAACTTGCATGAGTTGATGCAAGAGAAATGTACTGTATACAAAATAACAGCAATATTGTAAAATGATCAGTTGTGAATGACTTAGCTATCCTCAGCAGTACAATGATCCAAGACAACTCTGAAGGACTTAGAATGAAAAATGATGCCCATCCCTAGAGAAAGAACTGATGATATCTCAATATAGATTGAAGTATACTTTTTTAAAAAACTTATTTCCTTGAGTTTTTTTGTCTATGTTTTCTTTTACAACATGACTATTATGGATGTGTTTTACATGACTATACATGTATAACCTATCACAAATTGCTTGCCTTCTCAATAGGGAAAGGAAAGAAGAGGGAGAATTTTGAACTCAAAGTTTTAAAAAATGAATGTTAAAAACTGTTTTTCCATGTACTTGTGGAAAATAAAATACTAAATTAAAAAAAGAGAGAGATCTCACAGATCCAGATATATGCTCTTGACCTTTGCTATGAGACATAGTCCTTGCTGGGAGGTCATAGCATCTCCTAATTGATCTTCACTGATTAAAAGCTGTCTCAGAGTTGATTGGCTGAAAATGATAAGTAACATTTATTTAAAACCATCAGCAAGCATTATGTGTAATGAAGATAAGCTAAAAACCTTACCAGTACAATCAGGGGTGAAGCAAGGATGCCCATTATCACTTCTATTACTAAATATTATACTAGAAATGTTAGCTATAGCAATAAGAGAAGAAAAATAAATTAAAGGAATTAGAAGAGGCAATGAGGAAATAAAAATAGTAAATGATCATAGTAATCTAGTATGGTTGGGTTGGTTGTTATCCTTTCTTCTCCAAATAGATTAAAATGACATCACTGTGCTAAAGTCAAGATTCAATGTGTCCTCCAGTGGCTAATCACACCAATATGAGCTCAGAATGCCCTACCACAGGTTGAGCACAAATAGTCCATGTGAATATTTGAGGTGGATTCTCCAAATTTGTGCATCCTGTGTTTCCTTTGAGCTGTTTCAATTCTGCTTTGCTTATAGAGCACAGCACCTTCTCTGATGAGGGCACACCATGCTTAGTGGTCCTGTGCCAGCATCTCCCATGTCACACAATCAATTCCAAAGTTCTGGAGAGAGACTTTGATAGTGTCCTTGTATCACATTTTCTGACCACCATTTGAATGCTTGCCTTGTGTGAATTCTCCACATAAAGCAGTCTTTTTGGCAAGCATATGTTTTGCATTCAAACAATGTGGCCAGCCCACTGAGACCTTATGAGATAATGTAGTTATCAGATAAAAGTGAAATATCTGTTCTCTTGCCCCACAAACTTATCTTACCTCTAAAAGGAAGTATAATGAGTGTAATAGATTAATTGATGTATTTTATATTTTCTGTACGTGTCCATGAGTCTTTTGAATCTTATACAGTTTCCATAGTAAAGAAAATAAGCAAAAGCCCTATACTTGATGCCCATATTGTACACTGAATCTGTTTTTTTCTCTAGGGCCTCCTGTTACATTTCAGGAATATTTTAGGCATAAGATATAACTAAGATTTATTTTACAGATTTCCCTACAGTATGATTCTAGGATAGGACTGATAAGCCAGAGAGAGAGAGAGAGAGAGAACCCTGAATCTACTTTTGAGGGTCAGCCCTCCTCTTTTTTTTCCTTCCCCTAAGGATGAATCTGGGTCCATGGGAGTTCAGAGTTGAAGCTCTTTATGAGAGAGTAGTCCCTCAACCCAAGGGGTGCATGCTTTACCTAGAAGTGCCATGCAACTCAACTTTGAGACAGTGTTTTAGGATTAAAATCATATTAGAAGCATAATCAAATACCGGGATGAGGCAACTGTTGTCTGCAAAAAGTTTGCCTCAAATTACATATAATTTAAAAAAATCCGCCCACAGTAATACATGAACCCTGATGGGATGGAAAAGAAAGTAGCTTTTTGTTTCAACATGGAGAAAAGATATAGATTTTATAAAGACTTAAAAATGTTTTTCTATTGTGCACTCTCATACAGAAGAATGACCCAAATTTTCTCTCAGTTGTTACAAAAAAGTTATTCACTCCGTTGCTCTTAACAAAAGTCAAGCATTCATTAAGCACTTACTGTTTGCAAGGCACTATTTTAACTACTAGAGGTATAAAGGAAGCCAAAAAAAGAGTGCTTGCTCTCAGGGAGTTGCCGTTCTAATGGGGGAGACGACATACAAGCAACTATGTACAAACAAGATACATACAAGATAAACTGGATATACTCTCAGAGGGAAGGCACTAACATTAAGAGGGGTCACTGAAAGACTTCTTGAAAAAGGTGGAATTTTATCTGAGATATGAAGAAAACCAAGGAAGCCAGGAAGCATTTAGGAGGAAGAAGAGAAAGCCAGCAGGAGATAGTAAAAGCAAAGGCACAGAGTCGGTAGGTATACAGGGTGCAAGGTAGCGCAAGGGATGGCAAAGGGAGGAATGTCACTAGATTGCAGAGTATACGGGGGAGTGTAAGACGTAAGGCTCCGCCGCCCCCACTACTACACATCTTGCACGTGACGCTAAATCAAACCTAGTGGAACCTTTCTGGGACCTGTCCCTGGAATTTCCGAGAGGATAGCGCTGTAATGAAAAGGAAATGGCTGCCCAGTATCCCCGCTTGGTTACAGAAATGTTGGCCAAGTTCACAGAAACTGAAGCTTTAGAAGGAAAAATGTCTGTGTGTGACCAGCCTAACACAAAGCGCAGGAAATTTTCTTCAAAACCAGTTACACTCGCAGAGGCCCAGAAATAGCTTAAGAAGTGTCCGCTGCCTCAGGTTCTGAGACTACGCCTACCTTAGACGATTAGGTGGTCCGGGCGAAGTCACGGAGAGAAAACAGGAGCGCGCGTTGGTTCTGCTACAATTCTGGACAAGGAGCCCGTCGCTAGAGAGAGCCTGGGAAGGCCCTCGGAGCCCACGCTTCCTCCTTGATTCGTCTGCTGTGGTCATGCGTGCTGGGAAAGGCTTCGGCTCAGGACAATGCGCGGCATGGGGCTGAGACCCAGGAGGAGTCTGGGCGCCCTGCCACGATGCCAAGCTTGCCATGTGTCCTCTGGAAGACCCATGTAAAACCCAAGCTTACGTCTTCATCCCCAGCGAGCTCGTCTGGAGGATGCCCCTGACCAGCCAGGGAAGATCCAGCCCTCTCCAGAGCTCCCAGAGCTGGGCTGGGGGTGGCTCGGGGGACCATCTTTGAGCCTGCCTTAGGTGAGGGGTTTGTTTTGTACTTTCTATGGTGAATCAGCGTACGCTGTGTTTATATGTCTTGTATCCAGCAAGACAAAGCATCCTTTTTACAGAAACAAAAAGTTGGAATAAACACTTACATATTGACAGTAGGTAACTTTTAGACATTTTTTAAAGTACCTGGAGTTTTCTTAAACAGCTAGTTTTGGTTTTGGGTTTTCATTTAAGAGAAGAATCTTTAAATTTTTACTGTCCACCTCAGACTGGTGTTTTTTCTTTTTTTATCTGTATCTCTCTCTTTTTTAAAACATCATAGATTTTTATGAGACTGTCACTTAAATTTGGGTTAAACCATTTCATGTATGTTAGTTACTGCATGCCTTCTTAAAGGTTGTTCCTACAGGGTTGAGTCTTTTAGGTCATTAACACAGACCATTTCACCAAAAATGGGTTTCTAAAGGGCCAGGTATATTGAGCACTGTCATGTGCAAGACTGGGAGATACAAAAACAAGTTGTTCTTGGCCTTGAAGTCACCTGAAGGAGCATTAAACTCTTACCACAAATAAATTAGTGCTTGGCTGAACCCCATGGGTTGGGGGTAGAGGTGAGGGGTGGGGAAGGTTTTACTTACAACTTGTTTTAAGAATAGCTTTTTTTTGGTTATATTCTAAGCAGAGCTAAAGTTGACTGCAGGACCTAGTTCTGATAGACCTGGCTGTGTAAGAATGTTTTATTTTGTTTTGAAATACTGGAGCAAAGGAAAATTGTTTTTTACTCAAATACTCCAAATTTGTCCAAATGAAAAACAGGCACCTTATAATCTTTGTATATTTAAGTGAGCTTAATGATTTAATGGGATCACTGAGGGGTTTGTCTTGGCAAAGAGAAGGGCCGCTCCTTCATTTGAGATAGGGGTGAAGGAGTTAGTCGTAGAAAGCATCTTAGTAATATGACAAGAAGAGGAGATACTAAAAAGGAGCTCTAGGAATATGCCCTCAATTGTTTTAGTCAAATATGGAGACATGGGAGGCTTGAGGAGGGATGAAAAGGTTTTGAAAAGCAGCTGTGGTTAAGATTGTGAACCTTTTGGGGAAGTGTAAAAGATTGCCTTGCCACAGTCATGATCCAGTTGATGTGTAATAAAAATTTGTAGTGGACGTGTTCAACAAGGTTTGATGATGATTTCTAGCTTTTTCCAGCAACACGTGAATAGGAGAGAAGGTAGCGAATGGTGGGAGGGATCTAAGCCTGAACCTTGACAGGACATACATGATGAGCAATAAGATCCTAGGCAAGTGGTTCAAGAGAAGAAGACTGTAGAATCTAAATATAGGCCATGCAACAATCCTTGTACATTTTTGAATGGTTGAGTCAACTCTGAACTTTTGCATTTTTAAAAAATTATTATCCTGTTCACAGAGAGAACTAAGGAACTTCTGTCCTTTAAAAATATCCTAAGAATTCTCCCATTTACAAGAGCCAGGGGTGAATTATTTTGACTAAGGTGAAGCACAGCCTTTATCATTGTGAGGCAGAGAAGTTTGTAAAGATAAAATTCCATTCTACAAACTTGATAGGAGATTCAGAAGATTATTTTTCAACTACCCATTTCACTTCCTAGGACAGTGACTCCAAACCTTTCTAGGGTTGTTGCACCAAATATTTTTGGTCTAATTTTTTGGTGCACATCCTCCTCCTCTTTCTAAAGGTGCTGAATGCCTTACATTTGTTTTGTGAACTGATTAAAAAAAAACATTTATCAGGTGCTTACTATTTGCAATATACATTGCTTGAAACTAGGGATACAAAGCTATACAAAGCTATACATAAAAAAAGCTTACAAGGAAAGGGTACAACATTATATACATACATACATACATACATATATATATTATATATATATATATATATATATATATATATATATATATA
>CM053589.1:16294198-16312502 GCA_028646515.1 Pseudochirops corinnae
CATCCAAGGGAGACAGTTAGGGTTATGAGTGAAAGTGTTTGCCACCTGCTGTGACAGGTAGGCTTGTGTTGGTTTGTGGAAAGCTAAAGGATGCTGTGGCTCTCTGTGCTGTTGTGGTATATTAACTTCTTTGCTACTATGATGGAATTGACTTACGGGTTTTGGGATTTGGTTTTCTGATGTCTGAATAAATATTTTACTTCCATTTTCTATATGGAGAGTCTGTTATATTTTGCAATCAAGCACTCTACAGGTATATTTATACTGACCATTGGTTCTATGAATATTGCATTGGCATTACACTTATCTCCAGGAACTGACATTCTCTAGGTGCTATAATGTATACATATAATTTTAAGGTAATTTAAATAGAGAGAAAGAGAGAACTAACCAGGGAAGGGAGTGGATAGAAAATTTGGAAAATGATACTTTAGTTGATTCTTGAAAGAAAGTAAGAATTTTGAGAATCAGAGATGAGGAAGAAAATCTTTTAGACACAGGGAATAGCATGTGTAAATGTGTAGATGCAGAAAATGGAAGATCAAATCTGGAGAGCCCCTGATTGGACAGTTTGACTGGTACATAGCATGTGAGTGAAGAGTGCTGATATGAAATAAGACTAGAAAGGTTGGTCTGAACTATGTGATGAAAGGATTTGAATGTCAGTTCAAGGCTTTGCCCCTAGAAGTGATAGGTAGTGCCCTAAAGTTTTTGAGCAGAGGGTTGATCAAATCAGATCATGTCAGTTTTGCAGCTTTGTTAAGGACAGATTAGAGAGGAAACTTCCAAAGACAGGAAGACTCATTAAGATTACTATCGGTATGAGATTGTGAGAGCCTTAAGAGGGGTGATGACATTTCTGTAAAGTGAAGGAATTGGGCATAATAAAAGCTAGTCAAAGATCTCAAATGTCAAAACATAAGACTTTAACTTTGCAAAAGCAGCAATGATTCCCAAATCCTCAAGACAGAGCCTTAGGCTCATAGCCTAAAATCTGAATGGTAACAAGCAGTTCTGTTAAAGGCCCCCTCCTGTTCATCCCAATCCCAATTTTCAGCCTGTCTGCAATGAACCAGAAGTAAGGCAGGAGATCATTTCAGGTATGTTCTGTTCCTTCCATTCTGGCCTTTGTCTAAGCACCACAGTCAGGGCTTCCAAACAGAGAATAAAACATCTTAGAGACCAATATTCTATCTTGTCTGGTTACTGTATGCAGTGCCTCCTGGTTTGGGGCTGTTTATACTTATTTAGGCATTTAGCAAAATGTTCTGGAAATCCATTTGCATTTCTTTTTTATAGTCTTTGCTCAAAATCCAATTAGAAAACATAAGAAAAAAGAAGGGATCAGATTCTTCAACATTAATAAACTTGCTTATCGCCTGAGAGTGGGGGTGGAGGGAAGTAAGGTTTCAGCCAAAAGAACAATCTGCTCATTCCTCTGAACAAGTTTAATTTTTATTCAGGAAAATTAAAAGCTAAAGGGTAACGGCTTGATGTGGTTTTGTAGGCAATGTTCTAGTCCGGGTATTCAGGATCACCGAGTTGTCTTTAGGATTCTGTCACTGCCACTCTCAGTGGAGTCTTTCTGTTGACCTCGGTTTATCTCCCTGCCCTGCCCCCCCAGTCTTCCCACATTAAAATTACAAGCTACCCCCCCCAATATTCTGCCTCCCCATCCATCCTTTACAATCTGCCACCTTAATCTTAATTCATGGAAGAGAGAGAGAGAAGGTGGGGAATGGACTGAGGGAGAGGGAGAAGCAGCAGGAGGAGGTAGCAGAGGGGGAGCCCAGTATTATCTCATATTACTCCCCTGACTTTTGCCCTCCAACCTAGCCAAACTGAACAACTCTAGTCCTCTAGAAAGAGTAGTGTGTTGGTAAATGTTTTAACAAGTGGCTCTCCAGAAGGAAAAAAAAATACTCATGTCACACTTTTAAGTTAAAACTACATTAACACTTTATCCATCTCTTTCTAAAGTCAAGAAGATAATGGAACAATAAATCAAACCCTAATTGGTAGGATCTGCTGAATGCCAAGGTTGACATGTTCGTCCTGAAAATGTAACAAGCAGCTTTCGAGTCGAGTTCTGGAGGTAGCCTGCCCTCCACTGCCTCACCTCAGAGCCTTTGCATTCATTGTCTCCAAGGGATATAGTAGTAATTTCAATGCACTGGCAATTAAAAAAAAAAAACAAACCTGGCTAAGTTCTAGTCAATCTTCTGGCATTCTACAATATTATTACAGTACTCTTTTTATAACTCAAGGCAAATAATTCAACCTTTCTGAGGATCCTTATTTGTAAAATTGAGAAGAATAAGAATTGTACTATCAAACATAAAAGATTATTTCATTCAATCAATACTCCTTTCTAAATGTACTGTATACAGCATTTTATGTTAGGCTCCGAGGGATAAATAAACTTTATACACGATTTGGTTCCTCCTGTTGTAGGCTCACAAATCTGACAGGAGGATAAGATACTCTTACACACAATATCTTATGGTACCTGCCTTTGAGAGTCAGCGAAGGTGGGGGACTGGAGGTTCTCCTATGAGAGCCAAGATACTGACCAGACAGATCAGGGAATGATAGTAGTTGAGTAGACAGTTGAGCTCTCCTGGCTCACTGTCATCAGCCCCAACTACACTTAGGTTGCTTCGCCTCCAGGGGGCACTCTTTCCTCTATGCCAGCAGTTCTCAACCTGTGGGTTATGTTCAATTTATATACATCCTGCATATCAGGTATTTACATTACGATTCATAACAGTAGCAAAATTACAGTTATGAAGTAGCAACGAAAATACTTTTACGGTTGGGTGTCACCACGACATGAGGAACTGTGTTAAAGGGTCGCGGCATTAGGAAGGTTGAGAACCACTGCTTTGCATTACTTTCCTTTATTAGAATTTAAGATTGAGAGCAGCGACTGCCTTGTTTTCTATCTTACAAAATCAGCACTTATAACATCAGGCACATAGTAAGCATTTAGTAAACATTTTTTCCATCTAATGGAAGGCATTCCAGTTTAGAGAACAATGTGAACAAAGACATGATAATGAGTGTTTGGTGGGTTTAGAGGAACAGAAAATAGTCCAGTTTGGCTAGAACATAGAGATATTTAGAGGAGAATAATAGGACTTAGGACTGGAAAGGTAGAGTAGCTTTAGACTGTTATCACTAAATGTCAAACAAATGAGTTTTCATTTAGATGCATAAGAATAGGGAGCTATCAAAAATTTTTGAGCAAAGAAGTAGCATTGCCAGGGTGATTCATTAACTTTTCACCTAGAAACCTTATGAAAGAAGGATTTCAGGGAGGGAAGAATGGAAGTGAAAGAATGTTTAAAGGACATTATTATATTCCACATGGCCTGTAATGAATACTCTCCTATACTAAGATGAGGTGCCAGTAGGAATAAAGAGGAGGAGAATTGACATGAGAGATGTTGTGGATGTATATTCAACAAGACATAGTTATTGATTAGATAAAAGAGGTGAAGGAGAAGGAAGAGTTAAAATTAACCCCAAGATTATGAACATAGGAGCCTGGATGAATGGGGCTGCCCTATTCAGAGAATAAAGTCAGAAAGAGGAGTGGATTTCTAGAACAAGGGGAAAAGCACCTTTTTAGATATGTGTGGCTAGGCACGTGATGGCATAATCAGACATCCTCTCACCAGGTGGCACCAAGATGCCATGAATGGAGAAACCTATTTGAGTTATCAGCACAGAACTGGTATTTGAATCCATGGAGGACTCCAACAACAAGGGCCTCTATTAGAACTCTCTGCCACAGGTAAAGCTACTATTAAATCCTTCAGCTTTCTTAGATAATTATTTAATTTTTAAAATGTCTTTTTAAAGTATTTTTATTATGGGATTAATCCTTAATAAGCACAAAATTCCAATATACACAGAACAAAAAAATGGCATATAAAATTGTAAACTTAAGGAGTTTTTTACATTATATTAAATTTAATGAGACTGTAACAAAATTGCACCATGTCCCCTTCTAAACTTTTGTTTTCTTTTGTTAATTTTAATGTTTTATTGATTCATTTTATTGGTGCTCTTTCCCTTCCTCTCCCCCTTTCATTCCTCCCTTCCTGTCTTCCTTCTTTCTTTCCTTCTTCCCTCCCCCTCCCTCTCTTCTTTCTTCCTCCCTCCCTCCCTATCTCCCTTCCTCTCTTCCTCCTTCCCTCCCTCCTTCCCTCCCTCCTTCCTTCCTTTCCTTCCTTCCTTCCTTCCTTCCTTCCTTCCTTCCTTCCTTCCTTTCTTTTTGCTGCCCATTAACTCATTTCTCTCTCCTCCACCCTTCTTTGTAACAAATAAGTACATTCAAATAAAACACATCAACATCATCTAAGTCTTCACAAAGGAAATATTATTTTAGGCCCAATTCTGAACAACTAGTAGGAAGTGAAAAATGTTGGGAATCTTTGAATCCATTGAGTGAATTCCTCATAGGATCTGTAATAGCAAAGGTAAGAAGACCTGGGCAGAATCTTTGAGGAGAGATGATTTAAAACACTTAAGAGGAAGAATAGGTAGAATGGGACATCCTAGTGCTTTGAGCATAGCAGTTTTTTGTTTTTTTTTTTAATGCAGCGTCTGAAACTGAGATGCAACAAAATATGAATTGATTCTCTGCTGCTTATGCTAACATCCACATGTGGAACCATCAGTTACAGCGAATGGAAAAGTCTTGAGTAGATACGTTAGCTTACCTTGACAATATTCTTTCTAGGGATGTACATATTGATAATGACATTGACACACACATTGCCAGAACTAGCTCAGGGTTTGGGAGTCTCTGAAGGCAACTGTGAGAGAGGAGAAGTAATAGCCTGACTACCAAACTGAAGGTCTTTTTGTTGTATGCCTGTGAAACTTGGGCATGCCATGCCAGGAAACTGAATTGTTTCCATTTGAATTGTCTTAGGAAGATTCGTGTGACAGACCACGTGGCTAAGTATGGAGGCAAGTGAATCCAGAGAGGGAAAGATAAACTGCGAAATAAGACTGGATCAACAGGCCATAAGTCACAATAAAAGTCGTAAGCGAATTTAATGTGAGAGAGCTGGAGCAACGCATGGATAAGCAGTTGTATTTAGAGTGGAATTTCAAAGACCAGAGTTTGGAGGTACTGAAATTCCAAGAGGTGATGAGGTCTAAGGTGTGGTTGAAGTGAGGTAAAGGAGGAGGTCTTTGGAGTTGATTCATTGGTAAATAAGTGTGAATTATTGTTATCATGAATATTAAAATCTCCAACTTAAAGTCAGGGGATGGGGTAGAAAGAAAGAGCATGAACTTGAGCTAAGGACCAAAGTCATCAAGGAAATTGGGAAAATAACCCAGAGGAGAGCAGCAATTATGAAGAGAGAATTTTTTGAAAGGAAAGTAGTTTGTAAACTGCTTAATTAATTGAAATAGAAATACCAGAATCTACAATTATAATATCTAGCATTTATAGCTTAAAACATTTATCTTTAAGGTTAGCAAAATACTTTACATATTTATGTAAATTTGATTCTCACAGTAACCGTGGGATAAAAATGCTATTTTTATCATCACCATTTTAAAGATGAGCAAACTGAGGCCAGGGTTAAATGATTTGCTTAGGTTCATGCAGCTAAGTGTCTGAGGTAGGATTTGAACCTAGGTCTTTCAGACTTCACATCAAACACCCTATCTGCTATTATTATGACTCTGTGATTCTCCAATTATACAACATCACTTTAAAATTAGAACAGTAGGAGTCAGGACAGTCAGTGCTTCCCCTTCCAAAACTCCCTTCCCGACTTAGGCTCTGCTCTTTTGTACATGTCCCTCTGTGTCTGTGCAAAGTACAGGGCCTGACACTCAGGTCCAGGGAGAACAAAGATAAAGGAATTGTAATTGGCTGCATAGATTTTATCTCCTCTTTCCTCACACTATTGCAAGCTTTCTGATAAACATCACTTATCATTTCTTCAAGGACCTTGGTATTAAGGACACTGGGAAAGGGGACTCTGTGACCTTGGTCAATCTCAGTGGAAGGCAGTAGAGCTATTTGCACCTAAGGCCTCACTGTTCTCTTGGCAACAGAGGCTAAAAGGAATTTGAAATCAGTTTTGTTACAGAACCTCAGACTTCAGCTAATAACACCTTCCAGAGAACGTTATTTTTACAAGGGCTTCCTTGGGAATCAAGAGACAAAGAGCACTTGGGATTATGATTTCAGAACCATAGAATGTTAGAGGAGAAGCCATTTAATACAACCCCTCATTTCTGAAATGGGAAAAATTGAGAGCCAGAGAAGTAAGAAAAATTTCCAAAGTCACACAGCAAATAAGTAGCTGAGAAATTGTGATGCATAGGCACCTGAGATCTAGCTTGGGGGATCAGGAAAATTGGCTTTTGGTCCCAACTCTATTACAAAAAATCCTAGACTTTCTATGTATGCATATATGCACATGAACTTGGATAGATTGATATAACTGATTCAACTGGATTCGATTCGATTCAACAAGTGTTTATTTAGAATCTAGAAGGTATCAGGAACGATGTTAATTTCTGAGGATATAAGTGTATATATAATTGTGTATATGTGGTTATTGAATATCTTTATACCCACATATTTACATGTGCATGCATGTACATTCATACATGTATACATATATAATGTACATTCATGTGTATAAGTCCTTACAGATACATGCATACATGTGCTTATGCCATATAAACATACATATTATATATATATACACATATGCATACACATATCTATTGATGTATATATTTATATATGTCATTACCAGATAATATCTTGGGAAGAACTGGGAGGATTGAAAAAGATTTCATGAGTGGCCTCTCTGCAGCATTTCATTCTGTCCAGTGCCCTCTTTTTTTCTCTTGCTCTATTCTTCCTCGGGTGGCCTCATCTGTTTCTGTATCTTTAGTTATTTCCTCTATATTTATGACTTTCAAATATATTTCCTCAGTCCTAATGTCTTCTCTGAGCTCTAGTCTCATATTTTCAACCATCTGTCAAAACTCTATCCAGATGCCCCTGTCCAAGCACTTATAACTCAACGTGTACACAACTGACCTCCTCATCTTTCCTGCACACTTTTCCTTGAACTCTACTATCTTTTTGGGCATAAAGTCATCTTTAACTGTTCCTCCCTTCCTCACCTCTTCCATTCTCAAGACATTACTAAATCCTATGAATTCTATTTCTGCAATCTTTATCACACCCTTTACCCTTCTATCCATCTCAACTGTGAACACATTAGTTAAGACTTTCATCATCACTTACCTGGACTACTATGATAAGCCTTCTGACTGATCCCCCTTGTGATCTTTAATCCATTTTCCAATAGCTACCCAAACTATCTAATGATCAAGTCTTGTCATGTCATCTCGCTGTTCAAAAAAATTTTAGTGATTCCCCACTAACTTAGTAAAAGACAGACTCCTTGAGCTGACATTCAGAACTTTGTGACTTCACACTTACTTTCCTTTCCAGTCTAATTTTACATTATTCCTCTTACATGCTGTATGTTCCAGACTACTAGCCATTTCCTGATCTCAAACCTGCCTGTCTCCCATACTTTTACGTTTATATACATCGCACTCACCGCCCTCATGTCTGAAATTCACTTCTTTCACATCTCTACTTGTTCAAATCCTTGTTTTTCCCCAAAGTCCCACTACATACTCTAGAAAGCCTTCCTTGATCCCTCTAACTAAAGGTAATCTTGCCTTCCTGAAATTTCCCTAGAGTATTTTGTCTGATGATTATCACATTCTCCAGAGTGGTTTTGTTTTTTTGGTTTTTTTGCATAGATATCAGATCTCTCTTATTAAGGAATAAATTTCTTGAGGGAGGCACTGAGCTATTTTCCATCTTTGTTTCCCTTGATCTTCTCCTGTTATGTCTCACCGTGAGATGGAGCTGATCCAAAGACCTTAAAATCCATGGCAGTAGATCACAAATTCTAGAAGGTATTTTTTTTTGTTTGGTTTGGTTTTGTGTCTTGTGTTTTTGCTTATTTGTTTTGCTTTGTTTTGCTTTTGCCCTGAAAGGCAAAAGGCTGAGAGCATGAATCTGTTGACAGATTGGTGACTGGGAATCAGCCTACTCTCATCTGAAAGTTGATTGCTGGTGATTAAATATTTGGCCAAAGTCGCAAAAAAGGCATACACACATGAATGTAGATGCAGATGTAGATGTAGATGCAGATGCAGATACAGAGGTAGAGGTAGAAGTGGCGGTAGAAGTAGAGGTAGAGGTAGGTGTAAGTATAGGTGTAGGTGTGTATGTTTGTATATGTGTGTACATATACTTATACACATATATATGCATATGTGTGTATGGGTGTATGTATTTTTATATGTTTGTATTTATTTCTGTTTTAACCAAAATGTGGCCTCGAATCTCACTGGTCTAAGGAATGCTCTATACCAATGCAAATCCTTTCTCTGCAGCTTAGAGTTTTACAGACTTGCCTACAGCAGAGGAATCAAACATCTTGCACTCACATTGCCAAGACCCAGTGGCAGAATCAGATTAAACTGCAATTGGGAAACATTTTTAAAATTAATAAAAACAGAATAGACCATAGAAAATGTTGCTATGTGAATTTCTAAGTCAATGTACTTCATATAGAGATCCTTATGTATAGCTTAGTGGCCCTATTTCTCATTGAATTTGATGCCATCAGCCCAAGGTCACATAGCCAGTATGTGTCAGAGGTGGACTTTGAACTCAAGTGTTCCAGGCTCCCAGGCTGAATTTCTTCATTATGCCATACCGATCTTCATTAAGAGAAATAAACACACAAAACAACCTTCAGATCCATGTAACTTCCTTCAGCTTTTGCAGTAATGTTGACTCAGTGATGGAAAAGAGAAGAGAGGATGGAAAATCAAGTACATTTTAGACTGTCTACAAATATAAAAGTACATTTTCTAAAATACTGCTTTAAAAGTTTTATTCGACAAATAATAAGTTGAAATGAATTTGATTTTGTCATTCTCACAATAAATACAACCAGAACGTATAAAGAGCTTTCAGCAAAATAGAAAGATGGCTCATAGGTTCTCCTGAGAGAGAACAGTAGAGGAGTTAGCTTCATTGAGCACCTGTGAGGAAACAAAAGAAAACATCGTTTCTTTTTTTAATTAACATTTTTGTTTATTTTTAGTTGACATCATTCATTTCCACAAGATTTTGAGTTACAAATTTTCTCATCTTTCTCCTACCCACTGCCCCAAAACAGCGATATCGCTGTATACTCCTCCCCCACTCTGGTCTCTCCTATATCCTCCCCCATAACCCTCCGACTTTCCAGTAGATGGACCGCCATACCCCGGTGCCTGTATATCTTATTATGTAAAATAATAATAATAATGATAATGATAACGATTATATACATATATATATACACATACATTTAAAACATTTGACTTTAAAAGTTTGAACTCCAAATTCTTTCCTTTCCTCCCTTGTCACCCACCCTTACTGGGAAGATAAGAAATTCAATACAGGTTGTACATATACACAAAATATTTCCATAGTGGATATATTGTGAAAGACTGATTATATTTCCATCCATCCTATCCTGCCCCCCATTTGTTCCATTCTCTACTTTGACCTTGTCCCTTTTTAAAAGTGTGTGCTTCTAACTACCCTCTCCCCCAACCTTGTATCAGCAAGCACCCTAGCAGCCTAGGGCGGCTACTAGCACAGGTTCTTAGATCTGCTCTTCTAAAGGAAAGCAACTCAAAATGGGTTAACAATCCTACTTTAATCAAACAAACAACAATCATCCCCCTAGTTCAGGGGGAAAAGTCAGCCCCCTGAACTTCAGAGAATACAAACAGAAGTTACAAACAAACAGAAAAACAGATCAGCAAGTGGCTTCCAGCGTCTGATCATTACATCAGTTACCTGTTCAGTTACCAGAGAGGGAAGTACCAACATCTGGGTTTTTCACAGCCGGGGGGCTCAACGGCTGCCCAAAGTCTCTTCTGGCCAAATCACACAACTCTTCTCAAAGTGAGCCCCAAACCAAAACCTCCCATCAGGGCGTATATATAGCCTTCTCCTGGCTTGGAGAATGTCACAGCCCTCTAGACCCACTGCCCAATCACAAAGCTACAAGGCTCCGGCATTCCTGGAAAACAAGCCTGACGCCACAGGCTCCACGTGACCACATTCAGCCTATTAGGAAACAAAGTATACTTTCAAATCTGGGAAGGTTCTCAGAGTCACATAGCCACTTTAGCAAAGGGCCTAGGGGCAGGAAAGATCTTCAGATTCCCATAACAAACCTCCATCATTCCTCCTCTCATCCCCTTCCCCCCCACTCTCCGGTAGGGTAAGACACCCAGTTTAGTGTATATGTCATTCCCTCCCTAAGCCAAATTCAGTGAGAGTGAGGTTCACCCATTCCCTTTTGCCTTCGTGTTCTTCCCCTCCATGGTAACAGTTTTCCCTTGCCTCTTCTATAGGAGATAATTTACCCCATTCTGTCTCTCCCCATCTCCTCTCATTATATTCTTCTCTTACCTCTCAATTTTACCTTTTAAATATCATCCCTTCCTATTCAATTGATCCTGTGCCCTCTATGTATACCTGTACACACATATATACACACTCACATATGTATTCATATGCACATATACCTTCCTATATATACATATACATATACATGCACACACACACATACACACACACATTTATATTCCCTTCATCTATCATCAGCTACCCTGAGAAAAGTTTCATAAATTACAATTATTGTTTTACCATGTAGCATGTAAACAGTTCAACTTTGATAAGTTCCTTATGATTTCTTTTCTCTGTTTACCTTCTCATGCTTCTCTTGCTTCTTGTATTTGAATGTCAAATTTTCTATTCAACTCTGTTTTTTTCATCAAGAATGCTTGAAAGTCCACTGTTTCATTGAACAACCATATTTTCCCCTGAAACATTATACTAAGTTTTGTTGGGTAGGTGATTCTTGGTTTTAATCCTAGCTCCTTTGATCTCCAGAATATCATATTCCAGGCCCTTTGATCCCTTAATGTAGAAGCTGCTAGATCTTGGGTTATCCTGCTTGTGTTTCCACAATATTCAAATTGTTTCTTCTTGGTTGCTTGTAATATTTTCTCCTTGATCTGGGAACTCCAAATCCTGGCTATAATATTCCTAGGAGTTTTCTTTTGGGGATCTTTTTCAAGAGGTGATTGATGAATTCTTTCAGTTTTGTTTTGCCCTCTGGTTCTAAAATATCAGAGCAATTTTCCTTGACAATTTCTTGAAGAATGATTTCTAGGTTCTGTTTTTGATCATGGCTTTCAGGTAGTCTAATAATTTTTAAATCACTCCTCCTGGATCTATTTTCCAGGTCAGTGGTTTTTCCAATGAGATATTTCACATTGCCTTCTATTTTCCCATTTGTTTGGATCTGTTTAATAGTATCCTGATTTCTCATAAAAAATTAGCTTCCATTTGCTCCAATCTAATTCTGAAGACATTATTCTCTTCAGTGAGCTTTTGAAATTCTTTTTCCATCTGGCAAATTCAACTTTTTAAGGCATTCTTCTCCTCATTGGCTTTTTGGGCCTCTTTTGCCATTTGAGTAGTCTATTTTTAAGGTGTTATTTTCTTCGGTCAGGTTGTTGACTCTTTTTTTCATGATTTTCTTGAATCATTCTCATTTCTCTTCCCAATTTTTCCTTCACTTCTCTTACTTGATTTTCAGAATCCTTCTTGAGCTCCTCCATGGTCTGTAATGAAGTTCATATTTTTCTTGGAAGCTTTTGGTACAGGAGTTCTGATTTTGTTGTCTTCCTCCTGTTCCATGCTTTGATCCTTTTTGTCCCATCCCCTCAAATTCTGACTGCTATGCTTGCTTTGCTTCCTTTACTTGCTCATGTTGCCACTCAATTACTTGACTTTTGAGCTCTTTGCCACAGTGGAACTCTGCCTCTAGAGGGGAGAGCTTTGTCCCTAATCACTTGGGTTTTCACAGCTGCCGGAGCTATTTAATGTGGCACTGTCTATGCAGCCCCCACCAGCTCTGGCTCACTGGTCACACACCTCAGGACCACCACCGAAGACCACAATCCAGATCCAAGAAGGTTAAAGCAGGAATCATTATTCTCTCAGAATGGTCACTTGGCCCCCCTACAATCTCAGGCCAGGTGCTCTGAAGCAGCCATGTGGAGGTGGCTCCATGGCCACTGTGTCTTTGCTGCTTCTCACTCTGGGGGTAGAGGCCAGCCCATACTCCATCCCTCCCAGTTCCAACAGAATGCCACTGACCTTTTACTTTGTTTTCGCAACTATGGGTTGATATTTCTAGAAACCACTACAGCTGCTGGTGATCCACTCTCCAGACGTTTTCTCCAGTCACTGCTGTTTGGGGCAGCCCTGAGGCTAAAACCGCGGGCACACCTTGGGGCTGTGCTCTGCTCCCAGCCTAGGGATTCTTCCTCCCGGCCTGCTGGGCTGCCTTCAGTGGGAGATTTGTTTTTGTCTGTCCCTTTGTGGCTTCTGTAGCTCTAAAATTTATTTAGAGTTACATTTTATAGGTATTTGAAGTGATTATAGGGGGAGCTCAAAGTTTTCCTGTTTCTATGCTATCATCTTGCCTCCATCCCTGGAAACATCATTTCTTATAAATCTTAGTAATGACTTCTTGCAGTACTCCTGGAAAGAACAGCCAATGGGACTGTCAAGAAAACATTTTATCTTCAGATTCAACCCTTGCTTTAAATGATGATGAAGTAAAGAATTCAAAGATGCCTCAACCAAATCAGGACATACCATGATAATTGCCTTCAGTATTAAAGTATAATAGAAAATATGGTTCAGAATAACAAATAAAATTGGCCCAAGGCTTTTAGATCACTTAGAAGCCTCCAGAAATTTGGATCATGTGTCTACTTAAGACACACTGAGCAGGCAGTGAGGTATTGTAGAAATAATACTGAGTTTTTTGAGTCAGACTACTTGGGTTCTAATTTTAGCTCTGTTCCTTTCATCTATGGCATAGACTCTTGGACCTTGGACTAGCCACTTAACCTGCCTGAGCCTCAGTTTCTTCCTCCTTGAGAGGAGATGGCTGTATTAGGTGACATTTAAAGTTCCTCCTAACTCAAGATATAATAATTAAGAGTCTAGAAGAAATTGAACCACAAAGTAAACTTAGTTCCATGAGCTGAAAAATAACATAAAACAGGGAAAATAATGGTGTTTGCCACTCTCACAAAGTATGTACAAGCCAAAACAAAAAATTGGATTATCTATAACAATGGATTGATTGCTAGAACTCAGGAAGACCTAAGTTCAAATCTTGCTTTATTTATGTGACCTCATCTGTAAAATGGAAACAATAGCAACTATTTCCCAAGGCTGATGCCAGGACAAAGTATGGAGAACTTTGAAGGTCCTAAAGTACTATATGAATATTCGATAGCATTATCATTACATTCCTGTCTGTAGATGTTGTTCAGTTATTCAGACATATCCAACTCTTTTTGATCCTGTGGACAATAGCATGTCAATGCTGTCCATGTGGTTTTCCTGTCAAAGATATTAGAGTACTTTACCATTTCCTTCTTCAGTGGATTAAAGCAAACAGAAGTTAAGTGATTTATTCAGGGTCACATTGAGTGACACATTAAGTGTCTAAGGCTGGCTTTGAACTTAGATTTTCCTAATTCCATTCACTGAGCCACCTAGCTGTCTCAGAAAAAGAAAAAAATGTAGTGTGTGTGCCACCACAGACATCTGAGGGCATTAGGGGCATTATAGACCCATCATTGTTCATTCTCAGTTGACTGAATGCCACTTGTCCTTCCAAGAAGTTGGGTTACCAACCATTTGGAGGTTGCATAACTAGTTCGTATGCCCTAGTCTCATTTGTTATCCGAATTAACCAGACAAAGCTCTCCAAATTGGTTGGTAGATGACTTTGTGTTAATTTCATCAAGCCCTAGAGCAGTGGTTCTCAACCTTCCTACTGCCACAACCCTTTAATATTCATATGTGGGCGTATCTGCATGTGAGTGGACCTGCCTGGAGATGGATAGAGGAGTGGTGTCTCGGTTCCTAAGACCATCAGAAATATGTGTTTTCCCATGGTCTTAGGTGACCCTTGTGACCCCTGTGAAAGGGTTGTTTGACCCCCAAAGGGGTCGTGACCCACAGGTTGAGAACCACTGCCCTAGAACACTAAAGAGGCTCCTCAAAAGATGTAAACCCAGAAATCGACTGTGGAAAAACCAAATAGGTGAAAACCAATCATATTTATCAAACTTCAGTTGTATAAACAGCCCCTTGATATTGTTCATCAATACACACATCCCTGAAAAATGCTGCATGAAGATGACAGATGATATGAAACTAAAATTGAAAATGGGGAAGAAAACAAACTGAATTGCATTTGGGAAGTAAATGAACTGATCAACAAATATTTGTTAAGAACCATTATGTTCTAAGCATTGTGGAAATTAATATAATAAATGAAATAATTCCTTCTCTCAAGAAGTGGAAATAATAGCAACTATTTCCCAAGGCTGATGCCGAGACAAAATATAAAGCACTTTGAAGGCCCTAAAGTGTTATATAACTGCTAGGTATTATTATTATTATTATTTCATTCCTATTTGTAGATGTTGTTCAGTCTTTCTGTGATGTTCAATGTTTTTGGACCCCATGGATTAGAACTACATTCTAATGGAGGACACAGCAAGGGCATACAGCTGTCCGTAGAGAATAAATAAAAATAAATGAAAAAGTACTTAAATACAAGGAAGTTGGAGAGGGGGTTTGGGGGAATAGGAAAGACTTCATGTAGAATGTTGTACTTAAGCTACATTTGGAAGGAGGAGAGGGATTATATGAGGCAGGGGTGAGCAGGGCTGGTTGCTTTTGTAATACCAAACTATTCACTGCTTCAGAAGCCCATCATTTTTACAAAAATATTTTCCTACGTCAAAATTAGGAACACCACCATCTCAAAAGAGGCAAAATTTCTGGTGATCTGGATGGCAAAGGAATGAAGTAATGCAGCTATAAGTAGGCTGGCACATATTATTAATGATAACATATATTAGTGAATGAAAAATGTTACCAAAGACATCCCAAGGACTTTCGTGACCAAAGATTTGGAGGAGGAGGTCCTTTAGCAAAAGAGTGGGAATAAGAACTGGACTGCCAAAAGATTGAACTGGTATCTACAAAGTAGTTAAAACTTATAAAGAAAATTCCAGTGCACTGTATGAGTTTTCTATGTCAGGTTTATGGAAAGATAGGAACACAGACAAAAATTGCACAAGATGGGCAGTTGTGATTAGTGCTGGTTTAGGTAGTCCCCACATCAATAATGATGGATGAAGTATCAGGAAAGTATCTTTAACACCCAGCACAAGGCCTGGTTCATCATAAGTACTTGCTAAGTGTTTGTTGTAAAGGCTTCTTGTGGGAGATGATAGTACTTGAGCTGAGCCTGCAAGAGAACTAGGGACTCTGAGAGGTAGAGAGAGTTCATTGTTGGCATGAGGATATTCTGTGCAAAGGTGAGAGACAGAATGCCATGCTAATAGAAGAAGCTTCTAAGAACCCAACAAAGAATGTCAGCAAGTAGCCCCATTTTTAATGAAAGTATTTTCTCTTTCTTTGCTTGGTTCCTTTAGGAGGAACCTCTACAATGCTGAAACAATCACTAAATGTTTAACAAAGGGCAGAATTCTGCAAATGTTCGTTAACTGGCTTTTCAGGCTAAATGGTAGAAAATGTAGCCAAAGAATGAGATCATAGATTCATAGAATGGAAGACTAGAAATAATTTTGGATATTACCAAGTCTTGTACTTTCATTTTTTTTACAAGTAGGAGACTAAGGCCTACAGGTGGGCACTGGTTTGTCACATAGGGAGTTAATGGTGAAGTTAAGATGGGAGATTAGGTCTCTTGGATCTCAGTCCAGCGCTAAGTGTTTTCATGTTTAATGATAGGACATTGGTCAAGGCCTTCCCCTCTTCTAGTCTTCATTTTCCCTATCTTAAATTCAGGGAGTTGGACTAGATATTTTGATTTTCCATGGTTCTGTGGTCCAGGACAAATATTATTGAAGTCAATCATTGATCTTTGTCTACTCTCTTCCAGTGCCTGATGCTCTGAAGACATTTAACTTTTTCAAAAATCACATTTCTCTAGCATTTTAAGTTTTACAAACTTACAAACTTGTTGCTTCACAACAACCCTAGTAGAAAAGGTAGAAAATGCACTGTTTTGTCCCCATTTTCTAGATGACGAAATCAAGGCCAAGAAAAGTGAAGCGACTTGACCATAGTTGTCCAGTTAAGTGTTCCAACCAAGACTCAAATCCAGAATTACGTTTAGATGCAGCACACCTTTCACTGTCCTAACTTGCTTCATCACAAAAAAGGCCATCGACTCTGCAGACATTAGAGAGGAAACACTGCCTTTTTTTCCCTCAAAAAGTGGCTGTTGAACGATTCTTTTCCTTGTCCACCATACAGCTGGTCTTTGAGATCAGTGCTTTATCTGGGGCTTGTCCACAGTGACTTCTATATCACACAAGCCCTTACAGATTTCAAAGAGCTTCTTTCTAAAAGAAAAAGAAGGTGCATGCAGAAATCATCAAATAAACCATAAGAGGAGGAGAAAACCTTCAAGATCAAAGCCACAGGTCACAAACATTCACTCCCCAACTACAGGATTCAGAGTTGGATAATGGTGGCCATCGGGAAGTACACACCATGTAAAGTTTGTCTATTTTATTTATTTTTTCATCCTAGTTTGATTAGGGGTCATTGGCCTGCACCCTTATCTCTGAAGAGAGCTCCCAACAGTACCTGGGTGAATTGAAGAAGGAAATGAATTGATGGTCATTTAGTCTTTTGATAAGGAAAGTAAATGTGGAAGTCTGCCATGTTTCTTTAATAACCATCCAGCTCCACCCTTACCGTGACTATCTTTCCATTTTGTCTTTCTCTTGAGACCCTCCCTGATGATAAAGGGGAAGAAAATGGCATTTGAGAGGGGAAAGAAATGAAAAAGTGACACCCTTAGCCTTTGTTGCTAATTTTTAAAAGTCAAAGAGTAACCTAATTAGAAAGTACAGCTTCAGGTCAATTGTTACCTCATCTTAGCCCTTGTCAACCCATTGCAAACAACAATAAAACTCTTAATTGTGGTAAAAATGAAAACACTCAGCCACCTGCTGTCCCTTCTCCATGCTTATCAATCATTAGGGCATCTAGTTATCTGTATCTTATATCCACCAGAAGCTAATCAAACACCTAATAACAGGAACAATAAAGATAAAACCCCCAGATGGCTGAAACATTTTAATTAAATAAGGAATATTTATATTATAGACATGCCATGGATTTCCGTTGTTCTTGATAGCCTTTTTTCCAGATTGCTAGGGAATGGAAGAGTGGAGGAGGCACTAAAGTCTAGGATGCTCAGGATGAGGAATTATTGAATTGTGAAACTGGAAATTACAGTTATCTCTGCTACATTATGGGGCTTGCTGGAACAGGGCTCCTGTGATCTAGAGAATCCTCATAAAATATTTTGGCCTTCCCTTTATGCCAGAGAAGAAGCTTGAATTACCATGGCATTAAAATATATAATATGTTGATATTATACAATGCTCTACATATATTTTTGCATTTTTGAGTTTCTAAACAGTTTCTGTGTCATCTGCTGATCTCTGTATGCTGTCTGCAGCTTCTGCAAAATTCCCCTCCCAAATTCATTTAATTTCTTATGCTGACCCATGATATATCAAAACTGTGATGGAGAAAGTTGTGATGTGGAAGGGATAACTGTACCTCAAAAATCATCTACTCTTGAGTTATAATTCCCCTCTATAACCATGCCATGAAAATGATTACTGAACTTCTTTTTAAAGAAGACCATTAAGGTTAGCCTCATTTTCTCCTGAGGTGATCCAGTCCATTGTAAAGAAAATGATAGGTAGAGACATCAGAGTCCATCTAATTCTCATTTTGTAGATGAGGAAAATGAGAACCAGGAAGGTGCAGAGATTGTCCAAAGTCAACCATGTAGTAATTATCAGAGGTAGAATTTGAATCTTAGATTTTCTGACTCAAGTCAAAATTTTTCAACTGGACCATGCTTCCTCTAAAATTACTCTTTGCTCCTAATTCTGTCCTCTGGTAAGAAGCAGAAAAAAAAAATTCAATCCTTTTTCCACATGATAGCTCTTCAGACATTCAAATGTAATTATTGTGAATCTCTACCACTTA
>CM053589.1:16313002-16348336 GCA_028646515.1 Pseudochirops corinnae
TCTATCTATCTATCTATCTATCTATCTATCTATCTATCTCTTTCAACTACTCCAATACTGAGAAAGGTCTCATGAGTTACAAATATCATCTTTTCATCTAGGAATATAAATAACTCAACTTTAATAAGGCCTTTATCATTTCTCTTTCCTGTTTACCTTTTCATGCTTCTCTTGAGTCTTGTATTTGAAAGTCAAATTTTCCATTCAGTTCTGGTCTTTTCAGCAAGAATGCTTGAAAGCCCTCTATTTTGTTGAATATCAACTTTTCCCCCTGAAGTATTATACTCATCTCTGCTGGGTAGGTGATTCTTGGTTTTAATCCTACCTCCTCTTACCTCTGGAATATCATATTCCAAGCCCTCCTATCCCTTAATGTAAAAGCTGGTAGGTCCTGTGTTATCCTGACTTTTTTTTTTCCTCAATACCCGAATTATTTCCTTCTGGCTCTTTGTAATATTTTCTCCTAGACCTGGGAAGTCTGGGATTTGGCTACAATATTCCCAGGAGTTTTCCCTTTTGGATCTCTTTAAAGAGGCAAAAGGTGGATTCTTACAATTTCTATTTTAGCCTCTGGTTCTAGAACCTCAGGGCAGTTTTTCTCGATAATATCTTGAAAGATGATGTCTAGGCTCTTTTTTATCATGGCCTTCAGGTAGTCTAATAATTTTAAACTTTTCTCTCCTGGATCTATTTTCCAGGTCAGTGTTTTTTCCAATGAGATATTTCACATTGTCTTCTATATTTTTTTCATTCTTTTTGCTCTGTTTTATAATTTCTTGATTTCTCATAAAGTTATTAGCTATCATTTGCTCCATTCTGTTTTTTCCCAGAATGTTTTTTTTTTATTTTTAGTTTTCAACATTCATTTCCACAAGATTTTGAGTTTCAAATTTCTCCCCCATCTCTTCCTTACCTCCCACCCCAAGATGGCAAACATACTGATTACCCCTTTCCCCATTCTTCCCTCTCTTCTATTACCCCCATCCCTGCCCTTACATCCTTCCTTTCTTGTAGGGCAAGATGGATGTCTGTACCCCGTTGCCTGTGTATCTTATTTCCCAGTTGCATGTAAGAACAATATTTTTAACATTTGTTTTTAAAACTTTGAGTTACAAATTCTCTCCTTCTCTCCTCACCTCCTCCCTATTAAGAAGCCAAGCAATTCAATATAGGATATACATGTATAGTTATGCAAAACATGTCCATAGTAGTCATATTGTGAAAGACTAACTATATTTTCCTCCATCCTATCTCACCACACATTTGTTTCTATTTTCTCCTTTGATCCTTTCCCTTTTCAAAAGTGTTTGCTTCTGACTATCCCCTCCCCCAATCTGCCCTCCTTTCTATCATATTCCCTCTTATTCCCTTCCCCCCTGTTTTCCTGTAGGGTGAGATATCCAACTAAGTGTGTATGTTGTTCCCTCCTTAAACTGAATCCAGTGAGAGTAAGGTTGACTCATTCCCTTTCACCTCCCTTTGCTTCCCCTTCATTGTAACTGCTTTCTCTGTCCTCTTTTATGTGAGATAATTTACCCTAGTTTATCTCTCCCTTTCTTCTCCCAATATATTCCTCTCTCAACCCTTAGATATCATCCCTTCAGATTCAACTCACCCTTTGCCCTCTTTCCGTATATACATATACACACATACATATATATATGTATATACAGATATAGATATAGATATATGCATACACATACACCCATAAACACATACATAAATATATATACACACATACATACATATGTATACATATATATCCATATATAATACACACACACACACACACACACACACACACACACACACACACACACACACACACACACATATATATATATATATACACATACACATACATATTCCCTTCAACTATTCTAATACTGGCAAAAGTCTCATGAGTTGTAAATATTGTCTTTCCATATAGGAATGTGAACAGTTCAGCTCTAATAAATTCCTTATGATTTCTTTTACCTGTTTAACTTTTCATGCTTCTCTTGATTCTTGTACTTGAAAGACAAATTTTCTGTTCAGCTCTGGTCTTTTCATCAAAAATGCTTGAAAGTCCTCTATTTCATTGAATGCCTATATTTTCCCCTGAAGTGTTATACTCAGTTTTGCTAGCTAGGTAATTCTTGGTTTCAATCCTAGCTCCTTTGACCACCAGAATATCATATTCCAAGCCCTCCAATTCCTTAATGTAGAAGCTACTAAGTCTTGTGTTATCCTGGTTGTGTTTCCACAGTACTCAAAGTATTTCTTCCTGACTGCTTGCACTATTTTCTTCTAAACCTGGGAACTCTAGAATTTGGCTATTCTATTCCTAGGAGTTTTCTTTTTGGAATCTGTAATGTTAATGGAATCTCAAGATCTTCCATGCCCCTTTGTATTGGCAAGTAAGCAGGTACTTAGCACCTTGTTTCAAGTTAACACCTTGTTTAAGCTACTTAATTAACACATAAGTAGTTAGCACCTTTGGAGGAGTTGCTGACATAACAGGAAGGTACTGAACAGGGAGGAGGAGCAATACTGTATATAAGGAAAAACCCCATCTGGGAAAGTCAGAATTTCTCTCAGTGAGCCTCTGGAAGCTGGAGCTTCTTCTGAGACCTTTCTTCTGGGAATTTCTGCTGAGACTTTTCTTTTGGGAATTTCTGCTAAGAACTTGTAAGAACCAGGCTGAGGAGCTACCATGAGAACAAGGAGCTTTTATGAGAGAAAGGAGGATCCTTGCTTGAGGGAGCCTGTTCTGTTGTGAAGGCTTGGAAATATGAGTGTTCACTACATTAACCATATTACCAACTTCATGCCTCCTGTAATGACTTTGGCTATCTGGTTCTGGGACTCGGTTTCCTGGTAACTGAATAAAGGCTTTGGTTCCGCCCTCCATGTGGAGAATCTGTTACTTTGTGGTTAACAACTATACTAGCATATTCATAACTACTGTGGGTGCCGTGAATATTACATTACTGTTACAGGATATTTTTCAAGAGGCAATTGGTGGATTCTTTCAATGTCTATTTTACCTTCTGGTTCTAGAATATCAGGGCAGTTTTCCTTGATAATTTCTTGAAAGGTGATGTCTAAGCCCTTTTTTTTGATCATGGCTTTCAGGTAGTCCAATGTTGAGGACCATAGGCCAGTGGGACTCTGACTCTGATGGCTGAGTCAGCCCTCTCAGGTGAAGGGGTCTGCTGCCAGGCCTGGATTGGTTCCCCATCCCCCTGGGAAGAGTTCTAACATGCAGGTGTAAGGATTGGATCCTCAAGATAAGCATGATGTTTTTTGCCCCACCCTACCTCCCCTCCCCCCCGAACACTGAAGTGTTCAATGTCCACAGGGGAAAGACATTAAGAAGCATCATATGAAAGACTTGCACTTAAGACAATAAAGGAGACTCTATTTTCCCCCATCCTTTGAGTCCCTGTCTCTCTTTTTAACTCACAAGCCTCCTGGTAAGATGACTCTCTCGACCCTGCTGGGTGATAGCAGGGCCCCCAGAATTCTCTCAACACTGCTGCAGGACAGCAGGGCTCCCTACCTTGGCCCACCACAACTGGTGCCACAATGTGGGACCTACATAAGACCTAGAAGCTATAGGTCCAACCTGGGACCAAGGCAGAAGAAGACAGACCCAGGCAAAGGAACAACAGGCTGAGTGAGGTGTCATATGAGGCCACCCAGGAGGTCCCCTGTCAGCAATGCAGGAGCCTGGGATAAGGTAAGGGGAAGGCTTAGAAGAACCACACCTGGTACATTCACTTCTTTTCCTGAGCAAGCAAGCAATAGCTGTGGGGCAATTGCAGTTTAAGCAGCCCAGCCCAGAGACCTAAAATAATTTTGGATCTCCTCTTGATCACTTCTCCATGGTTACTTAGTGAGCTTGGTACACTAGACCCTGAAAAGTGGAAAATATCAGGGGAACAATTAACATAGCATTATTCTACAGTAAAAGCAGAGAATTTCCCAATACATTGCTTCCATCTATATAATGTTCTCAAGTTTTGTCTAGTCTAGCCAAATCATTACCAAAAAATTAGGAGGTTTAATGCAGAGACTCAGGTAGAAGAGGAGGAAGAAGAAGAGCAGGGGAGCATACAGGGAGAGAAAAGCTGTTACCCAATTAAGGCAGAGAGCCCTATACAACCATCTGCCCCACCTCTGTCTCAAAGCCCCCCTTATCAGAGCCTACATATTCCTGCTGGGGACATAGTTGGATGGAAAGAGCGCAATACAGTCTCCCCTCTTGAAAAAGCTACCCAGCAAGCTAAGCAGCGGGGAGAAGACTGCTCAGACCTAGGGTTGAAAACATTCCCTGTATTGGAGAGACCTGACCCTAATAATTCTGGACAAGTCCTCCATGAGTATGGTCCCCTTGATATTAGTCTGCCCAGAGAAATTAAAAAGGCCTCTAGCGAATTTGATTCAACTTCCATGTATGTTAAAACACTTTTGGACCCAGTAGCCTATACCATCCTACGCCCTCATGATTGAAGACAAGTGGCTTGCACCTGCCTGGAGCCTGAAGAGTATCTAACCTGGTGCTCTTAGTTCCTTGAGCAGTGCAGGCAACAGGTCACCCATAATGAGCAACAACAGGTGCCCTTTAATTATGAACAGCTCTCAGGTACCGGCCCATGTCAGGCAGTAGGTAGGCAGTTACACTGTGACATAGGGCAGTGGTTCTCAACCTCCCTAATGCCGTGACTCTTTAATACTCATATGTGGGCATATCTGCATGTGAGCAGACCTTCCTAGAGACAGATAGAGGTGCAGCGTCTCAGTTCCTAAGATCATCGGAAATATGTGTTTTCTGATGGTGTTAGGTGACCCCTGTGACCCCTGTGAAAGGGTCATTTGACCCCCAAAGGGGTCGCGACCCACAGGTTTAGAAACACTGATATAGGGGGATGTCAACAAATAGCTGTATGTACCACAAGGGCTTGGGCAGCACTCCCAGAAAAAGGAAGCAAGGGTCAGTCACTCACAAAGATACCTCCCAAGAAACATTCACAGATTGTCTAGCCTGCCTCATACAGGCTATCACTAGAACAACTGGGGAATGACCCCCAGCTGACATTCTAATAAAACAGCTAGCGAGAGAACTATAATCAGGACTGCGAGAGAGCTCTTGCAGGTTGCAAAAGGGAGATCACTGTGGAAGAGATGATTCAAAAGTGTGCCACAGTGGGCACAGACCTTTTATATGAACCTACTTGGGAAAAAATTGGGGTCAATAGACCTTAGTGCAGAACCCGAGAGAGCTTGAAGGAAGGAAAATCGAAAGTGTTTTAATTGTGGGAAACCAGGTCATTTACAAGCCCAGTACAGACAAAAGGGGATTAACAAAAGAGAACCCACCAGAGCTAAGCCCTCCAGGCCCAACACCCCATGCCAAAAACGTAAAAACAGGTTTTTCATAGGCCATTAGAATGTAGATCAGGAACCTGCTGGAGGGGCCATTTCCCAGGCCTGGCCTGTCAACAACATTAGGGAAAAGCTGCAGCCTTGAGCAAATCTCCAAGTTTACAGCATCAGTATATCCAACAACAGATCCAGTGGGACAAAACCACTGGGGACGGAAGCTCTTGGGTGGCAATGTGTGCAGAAGCAAATTTGGAACTCTAACCAATGAACTCCACTACTACTACTAATAGTCTAATTGCACAGACTCAGGGCCTTCCTGCATATTTAAGAAATAGCATATAGCAGCCTGCCTAGAAGCACATAAAAAGGAGGCCTACAGAGAGTGTTCTTATGAATGTGGCCTCCTTGAAAGCTCCTGTGCAGTAGGAATGAATTCTTGTCCGCATCAGCAACACCATACGTTAACTGAGGGCCACATACTGAAGGCTGGGACAGACTGAGACTGACAGAATAACTTTGCAAACTTTACTTAGTTTGGGTTTTGCAATACACTAATCTTGGTGCACTGGGAGTTTCCCAGCTGGCTACAGGTGTATACTGAAGAGCCAGCACCAAAAAAGGTCATCACAGAAACATTGGGACAAATAAACGTGAGAAATTGGTTAAATTGGAAATTGAGAATAACTTGAAAATATTAGCATATCTGTGTTGGCCCTCTCTGCGCCTCCCCCACTCTCCACATATATGATTGGCAAAAAAAAAGGCATATATGCTTGCCACCTGCACTTAGGCAGTTCAGTTGAAAACTAAACAGCAAATCCATTTTAAGGTGATTCCTGTGGTAACTGTTCCTATTTTTTCTGATCAGGAAGTCACAGTACTTCAATTTAAGTCGTATCGTTGTCCTAAAGCAGAGCACATCATTTTACTGTGGGCGTCTGCTTAGCAACTCCTTCCCCCCCCCCCCAAAAAGTGGCAAATCAAGGCTTTATGTTACACCTGTTTATCCTTCTGCCTCACTACATCAAAGGGCTTGGCATCCTTGGGTGGGGCTCCACACAGCCCAGATAATCTTTACTTCCCTATTCGACAGCAAAACTCTCCTTTTTGCTTGTCAGAAAACGAATTCCACTACAGGTATTATACAAATATATACAAAACTGTATTCCACTACAGGTTCGAAAGTGTAGGAGCAGTGTCAAGTCAGAATTAGAAATTTAAGCTTGTAGTAAAGAGAGGAGCTAGGTAGAAAATTTAAGATAGGTATAAATCAGTTGCATGAAAAGTGTGAACAAAAATGTTGAGATTTTTAAGAGCTTGAGAATCTCTTTTTCTCACTCAAAGTTTGGCCAGGTTTGGTGTCAACAAAGAGATAGGATAAGGGATTTTTCCCTCAGATCAAAGAGGCAAACAGACAAGCATTTCATCCTTTCTGCCTCCCTGTGAGAAAAATTTTACATCTTCAGAAGGCAACTATAAGTCAATTAAATTCATATGAAGGATAGGAAGTGTCACTCCTGATTTGATGCTGGAGATAGGTCAGAATTGTTATATTGCTTAGTGTTTGGGCAGATTGAGACATTCTTTAGGATCTGAAAAAAAAAAACCAGGAAGTTTTTGAGCTCTTTAGTACAAAGAGGAAGGAATACGGTGCTATTTTCAGCTTCTTTTTGCTAAAGAGAATTTGAAGCTCTCGTTTTCAAGAAGGTTTTTTAGGGAACAGACAGTTTAAAATACTTTGCAGAGATTCGTTGAAGCCTCTTGTCCCAGACTAGAGCAGTAGAGAAAATGCCAAAGATTAGTGGAAAGTTGCAGTTGCCCTCCCCAACCTGACAAAAGGGAAGAAGCATACTAAACATATCAAGGACCCCTCTAATAACAGCCCTGAGACACCCTTTTAAAGTTTTCCAAAGGAAATAGACCTCTCCAATTCAAATCCCTAAATCCACAAGCAGACTTTCTAGCTGTGAGAAGAGAAAAAAACTCTACACCAGGCATTTATACCTTTACCTAGTGTTAAGAAGGAGGCTACAGCTAAAACCATTTGGCTATCACTTATGGAAATTATTACCTAAGTTGCTTTACTGTTTAATGCCCAAAATTTTTTCATCAAATATTAGTTACAACTTTTCCATTGATTTTCTTCATAGAGGTTTGATGATCTTTTATGAAGTTTAAAACTCTTTTGCCTACAGAGAATATACCTTTAAAAATTATCGTCAGTCCTTAGCGCGCTTTTTAGGAGGCCTACTGAAAACCTCATTTCCACAATAATTTATAGGTAAGTTATCAAAGTGGGACAGATTTCACTGTTTTGATCCAAATATATGCTTATTCTACAACCTAAGCAAGAGTTAAGTAGTGTCTGAACTGAATATAGTTAAAAGATCCAATTTTGGAAGTATCTCTTCCAAAATGAATACAATCAGTGTATAAACAAGCTTTGTGGAGCAGGGATATGTTTACTATTAGGAACTTCTGCATACCAGCCTCCTGGCAATGCAAGCTACTACACTAATTCTAACAATGATACAGTTATTAATACTCACTCTACTTCTGCTCAAACTGCACCCCTTGATATTGTGTCAGAGAGTAAAAATTTAGTGTCAAACATATTGATACTGCTAAGTTTAAACACACACACAGAATACAAAATTTTCCTAAAAATTACAAACCCTCATAGGAAAGAGGTCACAACTTATACGTATGTAACTCATACTTGTGTTGTCCTTATTACTCCTCCACTACTCATTGCCCAGAGGGGATGGATGTAACTTATTATCCTCTCTGTGGTAAAGTTCCTTCAAAAACAGTAAAAAGGGGGAGATGGGTGGAACGCCCTGTAATAGACCATAAGTGGAAAGACCTGGCCACAAACACCTGGAAGGGGCTTGGGATGATAATTACTTGGAGGAAAGGTATGTTCGTATTTCCCCAGGTGATGGAGCAGCTTCAATCTGGACTCCACAACAGCATGTCCAAGTGTTGACAGAGCCTTCAAAGAATGCATCTGACACAATGACACCACCGACATCCTTCCAGAAAGAAAAGACACCCCCACAACAGAATGACCCACTTGAGACTACAGAGCTGCATAGTCCTGTTAACATCCCTCACCCTGAATGAGCCAACACCAAGAGAAGCAGCGCAGAGGGTGATCAAGAACAACAACGAACACAATGGGAGTTATGAAAAGCTGTTGCAGCCAATGACAGTTATAAATAGTCATCAAGGACATACATGTACAAACAAAAACATTTTCACCCATTTTTTCTGTTTGTCTTTTCTGTCAATCTGCTTACCTCACCACAGAGAACATCCTGGAATGTCACTCGTGTTCTATGTCAACTTGAACAATGTGTAAACCACACTGTTGTTGGGAATAAGATTGTAACTCAAACTCCTTTTACTCTTCAAGTAGTGTTGGGTGGTTTGGTAATCCTTATGATTGAATGCTAAAGCTGTTGGTGAGAAGGCGACAGTGAAAGAAGTGTACTTTGTGTATTGCTTGTATCTACTATTGTGTCTTCCACAGTTCTTGCAATATCCATTACCTCTCTGCAGACAGAGACCAAGACTGCTGGATTTGTACCTGGTTATATACATCACTGTCACCTGATTGAATTGCGTCTCTTTGCACTTTGCATTGTTCCCTATGCTGCCCGTGTTGGACTCGCACTCTGTGTGAAGTCACCGCTGACCTGCCCTGGCCATGCTTGCAACAGAAAAAAGGGGGAGATGTTGAGGACCACAGGCCTGACCCTGATGGCTGAGTAAGCCCTCTCAGGTGAAGGGGCTTGCTGCCAGACCTGGATTGGTTCCAATTTTTCACCCCCTGCCTAGGAACACTGTAGTGCACAATGTCCACAGGGGAAAGCCATTAGGAAGCATCCTATAAAAGGCTTGCACTTAAGACAATAAAGGAGACTCTATTTTCCACCATCTTATGAATTCCCATCTCTCTTTTTAACTCACAAGCCTCCGGATAAGATAACTGTCTCAACCCTGCTGGGTGATAGCATGAAAAGCCAAGCATGAGAAGCTCTCCAGAGGACTGCTGCTGTGAATAGCTCTAAGGTTCTGATCATACAGTATAGAGAACTCCCTATTTATTCAGCATTAAACTAAAGCAAAACATTCACAGAAATCAAAGTACAGCATTCACAAAAATATAACATAACAAGGTATCACTAAAGTGGCCACATATTCTTAAATAAAAATTATCCTTAACTCAGTCATCCTTAAGGAGCAATCATCCTTAAGGGATACAAAGTACAAAGGTATCCCACCTCTAGGCCACATTGTCTTAATCTCTGTCAGTCAGAAAGTCTTCTTTATCTTGATGGGAGACTAGCTTCCAATTATCCTTAACTCAATCATCCTTAAGGGGTACAAAATACAAAGTTCACCCACCCCTAGATCACAGTAAATCATGATCTTGTCAGTCATCACTAAGTATCCAAGGAAAGGTCCTTTCATCTTGGCTGAAGGCTGGCTACCAAATTCCATGGTTCCTCTTTCATGCTGCCAACTCTTGCCTGAATTTACCCAACCATCACCTGGATTCACAGGTAAGCAGTTCTCAGCCCCTCATCCAGCTCCTTGTCCAGTTCCTGGTCCGGTTCCTCGTTCAGTTCCTCATCCACTTCCTGTTCCATATTGAAGCTCACCATAACCAGTCCACCCCAAACCTTTTGCAGCTTCTATTTCTAGGAAGACAGAGCTTAACAAAGCCACAACAATATTTATACACTTTACCAGCCCCATTATAAGTTTTCTTTCTGCCTGGGAAATCAACATAGACCCACAAGCAGGGTCTGAGAATTCAATACAAATCATCAGTAAAGTCCCAGGACCTTTGAAAATATCAGTAAGACCCTCCTCCAGGACTTGTGTAAACAGCCAACAAGAAAATCCTCTTTCAGGGTTTCTGAACCAGCAGTTAGGTCCCAGGGCTTCTGTAACAACAGCAGGCCTCTGGAAAGCTGCTTGTGCTTGGCTTTACACTCCTGGATCTATTTTCCAGGTCAGTGTTTTTTCCAATGAGATATTTGACCTTGCCTTCTATTTTTTCATTCATTCAGATCTGTTTTATAGTATCTTGATTTCTCATAAAGTCATTAGCCTCCATTTGCTCCATTCTAATTTAGAAGGAATTATTTTAATCAGTGAGCTTTTCGACCTCTTTTTTCACTTTGGTCAATTCTGCTTTTTAAAGCATTCATTCCTCATTGGCTTTTTGGACCTCTTTTGCCATTTGGGTTAGTCTATTTTTAGGGTGTGATTTTCTTCAGTATTTTGGGGGTCTCTAGCAAGCTATTGAGTAGTTTTCATTATTTTCTTGCATCACTCTCATTTCTCTTCCCAATTTTTCCTCTACTTCTCCTACTCGATTTTCAAAATCCTTTTTGAGCTCCTCTATTGCCTGCGACCAATTCATATTTTTCTTGGAGGCTTTTTATGTAGGAGTTTTGACTTTGTTGTCTTCTTTTGATTGTACGATTTGTTCTTGTCAAAAAAGAAAGATTCTACAGTCTGATGGGTTTTTTTCCCCTCTGTTTGTTCATTTCCCAGCCAATTACTTGACCTTTGAGCTCTTTGCCAAAGTCAGATCCTGCTTCCAGAGTGGAGAATGTTTTTGCCAAGCTGTTGTTAGAACTACTTTTAGGAACCTGTGAATTTTCAGTTCTTCTAAGGTGATACAATCAAAGAAGAACCATTTATTCCTACCACTCTTTGTTCTGTGGTGTGTGAGTTATCACTAGTGCTCTTTTCTGCCTCACAACTGTGATGAGGATTTCCCCTCCACAACCGCCACAAGTTCTGCCACTCCGGCACAACCCCTCACCCCAGGACCACTTCCCAGGATTGTGACCCAGATCCAAGCAGGGCAAAGCAAGAGCAATTGCCCTCTGATCACCCACTTGATCTGTCCTGCCATCTGTGGGCCTGGAGCCCTGGAAGCAGCCACTGCTGCCACTGCTGCTCCTGCTGCTGCTGCTGCCGCTGCCCCCACCTTTACTACCCTGGGTGCACTCTTCTCTCAGTCAGGTCCAACAGCTTTTCCCCATTGACCTTTTACTTTGTCTTTGGCATTTGTGAGTTGAGAAGTGTGAAAACTGCAACAATTGCCAGTGATGCAATCAGTCCCCTGAAGCCTGCTATGCCCTGATCTGTGCCAGGTGGCCCTCACAGGACTGTGCTCTGCTTTCAGCCCCATGAGATAGACCCTTCCTGTCAGCCTTCTAGGCTGTTTTCAGCTGGAAATGTGTTTGACTCTGTCATTTCGTGGGTTCTCTAGGACTAAAATCTGGTTAGAGTGATTTTTTACAGGCATTTGGAGGTGATTAGGGACTGAACTGAAGCAACTTCTTGCTTTTACTCTGCCATCTTGGCTCTGACACCTCAGGGGAACTCTCCATTCTAATTTTTACAGAATTATTTTCTTCAGTGAGCTTTTGGATCGTCTTTTCCATTTGGTCAATTCTGCTTTTTGAGGCATTGTTTTTTAAAATTTTATTTATTTATTTTTAGTTTTCAACATTCATTTCCACAAGATTTTGAGTTACAATTTTTTCTCCCCGTCTTCCCCCTACCCCCACCCCAAAATAGCAAGCCTACTGAATACCCCTTCCCCCAATCTGTTCTCTCTTATATCCTCCCCCATAACTCCCCTAACTTCCTAGTAGGGCAAGATGGATTTCTATATCCCAGTGCCTGTCTATGTTATTTCCCAGTTGTATGTAAAAAACAATTTTTTTAAACATTTGCTTTTAAAACTTTGAGTTCCAGAATTTTTCCCTTCTTTCATCCTCACCCACCCCCACTGGGAAAATAAGCAGTTCAATATAGTTTGTACATGTGTAGTTAACCAAATCATTTCCATAGTAAGCATATTGTGAAAGACTAACTATATTTCCCTCCATCCTTTCCTGCCCCCCCATTTATTCTATTTTCTCCTTTGACCTATATCTTTTCAAAATGTTTGTTTCTAACTACCCTCATCACCAATCTGCCCTCCCTTCTATCATCTCTTCTCTTATTCCATTAACCCCCTATTTTCCTATAGGGTAAGATACCCAATTGAGTGTGTATGTTATTCCCTCCTTAAGCCAAATCCATTGAGAGTGAAGTTGACCCATTCCCTTTCACCTTCCTGCTCTTCCCCTCCATTGTAACAGTTTTCTCTTGCCTCTTTTATATGAAATAATTTACCCTAATCTATCTCTCCCTTTCTCCTTCTCCCAATAAATTCCTCTCCCACTTCTTAATTTTATTTTTTAGATATCATCCCTTCATATTCAACTCATCCTGTGCCCTCTATGTATATATGAACATACATATGCCCACACTCACATATATATTTATATACATATACATCCTCCTGTATATACATATATGTATGTATACACACACATATACACATATATTCCCTTTAATTGTATTCATACTGAGAAAAGTATTATGAGTTACAATTATTATTTTTCCCTGTAGGAATGTGAATACTTCAACTTTAATAAGTTCCTTATAATTTCTTTTTCCTGTTTACCTTCTCATGCTTCTCTTGCTTCTTATATTAGAAAGTCAAATTTTCTGTTCAGCTCAGGTTTTTTCATCAAGAATGCTTGAAAATCCTCTATTTCATTGAATGACCATATTTTCTCTTGATGCATTATACTCGGTTTTGCTGGGTAGGTGATTCTTGGTTTTAGTCCCAGCTCTTTGACATCTGGAATATCATATTCCAAGCCCTCCAATCCCTTAATACAGAAGCTGCTAGGTCTTGTGCCATCCTGATTGTGTTTCTACAATACTCAAATTGTTTCTTCCTGACTGCTTTCAGTATTTTCTCCTTAACCTGGGAACTCTGGAATTTGGCTACAATATTCCTAGGAGTTTTCTTTTTGGGATCTTTTTCAAGAGGTAATCATTGAATTCTTTTGATTTCTATTTTGCCCTCTGGTTCTAGAATATCAGGGCAATTTTGCTTGATAATTTCTTGAAAGAGGGTGTCTAGGTTCTTTTTTTGATTGTGGCTTTCAGGTATTACAATAATTTTTAAATGATCCCTCCTGGATCTATTTTCCAGGTCAGTGGTTTTTCCAATGAGATATTTCACATTGCCTTCATTTTTTCATTTGTTCTGATCTGTTTAATAGTGTCTTGATTTCTCATCAAGTCATTAGCTTCCAATTGCTCCGATCTAATTTTGAAGGAGTTATTCTCTTCAGTGAGTTTTTGAAATTTCTTTTCCATCTGACAAATTTGCCTTTTTAAGGCATTCTTCTCTTCATTGGCTTTTTGGGTCTCTTTTGTCATTTGAGTTAGTCTATTTTTTAAGGTGTTATTCTCTTCTGTGTATTTTTGGGTCTCCTTTAGCAGGTTGTGAACTTGCTTTTCATGATTTTCTTGCATCATTCTCATTTCTCTTCCCAATTTTTCCTCTACTTCTCTTACTTGATTTTCAAAATTCTTCTTGAGCCTGTAACTAATTTATATTTTTCCTGGAGGCTTTTGATGCAGGAGTTCGGACTTCTCTGTCTTCTTCCCACTCCATACCTTGATCCTTTTTGTCCTCACAAAAGGATTCCATTGTCTGTTTGTGCTTCCTGTGTTTGCTCATATTGCCAACCAATTACTTGACTTTTAAGTTCTTTACCACAGTCGAACTGCTTCCAGAATGGAGAGAGCTTTGTCCCACATTGCTAGGGTTTTTTCAGCTTCTGGAGTTGTGAGGAAGGTGCCATCTCTACAGCCCCCACAAGCTCTGTCTCACTGGCCACACACCCCAAGACCGCAATGCAGAACCAAGCAGGTTAAAGCAAAAGCAATTACCCTCTGAATGGTCACTTGCTCTCCTTACAATCTGCAGGCCAAGAGCTCCTGAGGCAGCCATGTGATAGTGCAGCACAGCCACCATGCTTCTGCTGCTTCTTACCTCGGGGGGTAGGAGCTGGACTGTGCTCTTCCATCTCCCCCCATTCCAATAGAGTTCTACATTGACATTTTACTTTGTCTTTGGCGTTTATGAGTTGAGAAGTCTGGAAACTGCCACAGCTGCTGGCGATTCACTCTTCTGAAGTCTGTTCTGGCCACTGTTGGTCAGGGCCACCCTGGGGCCAGAACTGCTTAGCTCATGTGGGACTGCACTCAGCTTGCAGCTCAGTGTGATAGACCCTTCCTGCTTGCCTGCCAGGCTTCCTTCAGCAAGAGATTTGTTTCTCTCTTTCTCTTTGTGGGTTCTGTAGCTCTAAAATTTGTTTAGAGTCATTTTTTTACATGTACTGGAAGTGATTGGAGTGGGAGCTCATGCCAAGTTTGTGCTTCTACTCCACCATCTTAGCTCTGCCCCCCAAAGACATTCTTCTATTCATTAGCCTTTTCAACCTCTTTTGCTCTTTGATTAATCTATTTTTAAGGTGTTATTTTCTTCAGTATTTGGGGGCAGGGTTCCTTTGGCAAGTTGTTTACATGGTTTTCTTGTTTTTCTTGTATCACTCTCGAATCTCTTTCCAATTTTTCCTCTAATTCTCTTATTTGATTTAGAAAATCCTATTTGAACTCTTCCATGGTTTGCAACCAATTCTTATTTCTCTTGGAGGCCTTTGAACCAGGAGCTTTGACTTTGTTGTCTTTTTCTGGTTACATGTTTTGATCCCCTTTGTCACCAAAGTAAGATCCTATAGTCTGACTGTTTTTTTTTTTACACTCTTTACTCATCTTCTCTGTCAAATACTTGACTTTCTATTTCCCTTTCAAGACAGGATTCTGCTTCCAGTAGGGGTGTGGGTGAAGGTGGGTATGCTGTCCCAGGCTTCTGGAGTTTTGTATCAGCCACTGGATACCCCACTACCTGAGGATCCAGAGCTCCAGAAGCAGCCACTGTTGCTGCTGCCTCTGTTGCCACCACCCTGGAGCTGGGGCCAGACTGCATGTTCCTCCTTTACCCAGGTTCCACAGAGTTCCCCCACAGACCTTCCATGCTGTTCCTAGTGTTTGTAGGTTAAGAAGCCTGGAAATCACCACAGCTGCCAGCAATATTGAGGCCTGCTCTGGCCCTGTCTGTGTCCACTACACTAGTCTGTGCTCTGCTCTTAACCTGGTGCAATATACTCTTCCTGTTGGCCTTCCACATTGTCTTGGGCTGGAGATATATTTTACTCTGTCATTTTGTGGGTTCTGCAACTCTAGAATTTGTTTAGAGTCATTTTTACAGGTATTTGGAGGGTTTGGGGGGTGAGCTGAAGCAGGTCCTTGCTTTTAATCCACTATGTTGGCTCTGCCCCCAGATAACTCTTGCAGATGGTTTTAGATAGATACTATTTATCCTTTGAAGGAAAGCTCCATTTATTCCTATGCCCTCTACTGTTTTTATAAGAATGGGTGGTTTTTGTCAAAAGTTTTTTCTGTATCTATTGAGTTAATCATAATAATATGATTTCTATAGATTTTGTTTGTTATCAATACAATCAGTTATGCTCATAGTTTTCCTAATATTGAACCAACCCTGCATTCTTGGTATGAATCTCACCTTGTCATAGTGTGTGATGCTGGTGATACATTGTCATAATCTCCTTTTTAGTATTTTATTTAAATATTTTGCATCAATATTCATTAGGGAAATTGATCTATGCTTTTCTTTCTCTGCTTTGGCTCTTCCTAGTTTAGATATCAGCACCATATTTTTATCATAAAAGTAATTAGGTAGCACTTCTTCTTTGCCTGTTTTCTCCAATAGTTTATATAGTGTTAGATTGCATTGTTCTTTAAATGAATTGGTAGAATTCACTTGTTCATCCATCTTGGGGATTTTTTCTTAGGGAATCATTAATGGCTTATTGAATTTCTTTTTCTAAAATGTTGTTAAGTATTCTACTCCTCTTCTATTAATCTGAAATATATACATGTATGTGGATTGTATATATGTATATATTTTATATATGTATATATTTATACATTTCACATAGATAATCAGATTTAGCATACAATTGGGCAACATAACTCCAATTATTTTTTAAATTTCCTCTTCCTTGGTAGTGAATTCCCCCTTTTCAGCTTCAGTGATGCTAATTTGGTTTTCTTCTCTCTTTTTAAAAAAATCAAATTGACCATTGCTCTATCTTTTTATTGTTCCCAAACCTCCCTGCCCACCATTAAACCAGCTCTTAGTTTTATTCATTAGTTCAGTGGTTTTCTTATTTTTCATTTTATTAATTTCTCCTTTGATTATCAGGATTTGAAATCAGATGTTTAGTTGAGGTTTTAACTTGTTCTTCTATTAACTTTTTTAGTTGCATGCCCAATTGATTGATCTGTTCTTTCTCTATTTTTCTGATGTAAGAGTTTAAAGGTATAAAGTTTCCTCTAAGCATTGCTTTAGCTGCATCCCTTAAATTTTGATATGTTGTCTTATTGTTTTCATTGTCTTGGGTTTTTTTGTTGTTTTCATTTTTTTTAGAGGGGGAAAGGCTGGGCAACTGGGGTTAAGTGACTTGCCCAAGATCACACAGCTAGTAAGTGTTAAGTGTCTGAGGCCGGATTTGAACTCAGGTCCTCCTGACTCCAGGGCCGGTGCTCTATTCACTGTGCCACCTACCCGCCCCTGTTTTCATTCTCTTTATTGAAATTATTGATTGTTTCTATAATTTGTTCTTTACCTACTCTTTCTTTATGATTAGATGATTTAGTTTCCAATTAATTTTTAATCTATCTTTCCAGAGCCCTTTATTAAATGTAATTTAATTGCATTATGATGTAAAAAGGATGCATTTAATATTTCTTCCTTTCTGCATTTTATTGTGAGATTTTTATATGCCAATATATGATCAATGCCTTCTATAAATGCTATGCACCACTGAGAAAAAGGTATAATCCTTTCTATCCCTGTTCAGGTTTTTTCAGAGGTTGATCATATCTAACTTTTCTGAAATTCTATTCACCTCCTTAACTTCTTTCTTGTTTATTTTGTGTTTAGATTTCTCTAGTTCTAAAAGGGGAAAGTTAAGAGCCTTAAAGAGTGTAATTTTACTATTTCCTCCTGTAACATGCTATACCAGTTGGTGCATATATGCTTAGTATTGCTATTTCTTCACTGTGTATGTACCTTTTAGCAAAATGTAGCTTCCTTCCTTATCTCTTTTAATTAGATCTATTCTTCTTTTGCTTTGTCTGTTTTTCCTATCCATGCTTTTTGTACTTTAGCTCAAACATAATATAGTCTGCTCCAGCCTTTTATGTTTCTTCTGTGTGGGTTTCTCTCTTTCAAATGTGTTTCTTGTAAATAACATGTTTTCAGATTCTGGTTTTTCAGCTGCTATGCTATCCATTTCCATGTTATGGGTGAGTTCATCCCATTCACATTTACAGTTATGATTACTAACTGTGTATTTCTCCCCATTCTTTTTCTCCCTGTTTATACTTTTTCTTTCTCCTTTAACCCTGTCCCTCCTTATCAGTGTTTTGCTTCTGACCACTACCTCCCTCAATCTGCCCTTCACTCTATCAACCACCCCCTCCTTTTTTATGCTCCTCTCCTCCTACTTCTCTATGGGGTAAGATAGACTTCTTTACAAAATTCAATGTGAGTAATATTCTCTCTTTGAGTCAAATCCAATGAAAGAATGATTCAAGCAATGCTCACCTCCCCCCTTTCTTTCCTTCCCTTGTAAAAAGGTCTTTCACCCCTCTTCATATAAGTTACCCCATTTACTTCTCTCATCCCTTTTCTCCCAGTGCAATTCCCTTTCTCACCCCTTAATTTTTTTTTGTAGCAGTATACCTCATCAAATTTTACTTATAGCCATACTTTTTGATTATGTGTACTCCTTCTCACTGTCCCCATAGAGATACAGTTCTTAAGAGTTACAAGTATTATTCTCCTATGTGGGATCTTCTGCTGACTTGCTTAGACACCACTTGTGCTGAGGTAGGGTTCACTTTTACTCAAGTGATACAGACCTTTCCTGTAATCCCTTTTAGTTATCTTAGTCTGGAAATTTTTTTTCACCCCATCCTTTTGTGGATTCTGTCACTCCAGAATTCCTTTTGAGCCATGATTTAAAGTTGTCTTGAGGGGACTTGGGGAGAGCTCAATTGACTTCTTGCTTTTTCTTGGTTCTACTTTCATCCAGCTATTTTAAACCACTTTACTCTGCTATTAAGGACTCTAGTTTAAATATAAAGGAAATAAAATAGAAATTGATTTTAGGGTTGGTCAGTTGTTATCTTAAAGGTATAGTAGGGAGAAGATGAAAATTATTGCCATTAAAAATAAATGTCAGTAAACCTTACTTAAGTACCATTTCCAGGCATTATTCTAAGCACATCAAAGAGATCTGGGATAAGCCATGGTTATCTTACTACATGCCCTCCATGATACTCTCTACTATCCCTGGAGAATCTCAGATTCCCTCCTTCCTGTCAACTCTATAGGATAAAAAGCAGAGGGACTCAGACTAACCTAATTTTCTGTAGTCCCACTCCAGTAGTTTCAGGCAATTTCACAAACAGTTCAACTGAACAACTAACCTTTATTTTGGGTTGGAAATTCTTTGGGAAAGACAAATTTAGAATTATAGAGCTAAGAGAGACCTTAAGAATCAGCCAGTGATGACAAACTCAAATAGAAGCAGATCCCTGTGGGCAGCATATTGACTTGGAAAACAACAAATTAACATTATCTATGTCGTTTTGTTCTTTTACTTATTTTGTGTTTTAAAATTCCATATACATTTGTTTTCATGGCTTCAAGTTTGACAACCTATTCATTTAAAGCAGCAGTTCTCAACCTGTGGGTCGTGACCCCTTTGGGGGTTGAAGGATCCTTTCACAGGGGTCACAGGGGTCGCCTAAGATCATCAGAAAACATATATTTCCAATGGTCTTAGGACCCAAGACACCACTCCTTTATCCATCTCCAGGCGGGTCTGCCCACATGCAGATACACCCACATACGAGTATTAAAGGGTCGTGGCATAAGGAAGGTTGAGAATGACTGATTTAAAGGATAAGGATACTGAGGACCAGTGAGATGAAGTAATTTGTCCAGTAATTGTTCTTAATACCTAACCCTTAAACTAGAATCCAGATCTCCTGACTCCCAGGACAGATTTCTATCCACTTTCCTGAATGGTCTCCTATGCTGGTCCCTCCATACTAAAACAATATATGCTAAGCTCCAAAAGAGGCAGAGTTAAAACAAACAAACAAACCTGGATTTGGAATAAAAGAATTTGTGTTAAAATTCCAGCTGTGTCATATATTTAGCATCTTTGTGAACTTAGGTAAATCACTTCACCTCGATGGGTTTCAGTTTCTTTATCTGAAAAAAATGAAAAGCTGGAGTATATGATCTCTGAGGTCCATTCCACCTCTAACTCAGTGATTTTTTTTTTTTTGCTATTCTTTCTCCTTGAAGTCATGTTTGTTCATATTAACCCTTGTTTTTACTCAACTTGGCACAAGGGGCAACAGTATTTCTATAAAAATAACCTCAAGTGTTATACAAACACAATATTCATCTGCATACTTAATAGTTTCTGATTTCACACTGTGGTGAAACATTTCTTCAGTCTATCAAAATGTACACGCTCCTTAAAAACTTGTCAGGACACAGAAATTGTTTTTCTAGTCAAATTATATTTCTGAAATATTCAGCAAGTATTTTATTTGTCCTTCTCTAGTACATGAAAGACTCAGCACTTGAGAGCAGGAATTGTTTCATTTTTGTTTCCATTTCCATTGCCTAGCCTAAACTTTTGGCACATAGTAGGAACTTAGTAAATGATTGTTAATTTTGATCATACCAATCAATGCATGATCACTCGTTGAGAGAATAAACAGAAGGTTGGAAATAAGGATCCCTGGTCACCTGAAAAGGAATGCACAGAGGCCTTAGTGCTTGGGTATTCTACTGGATCAAATTATCTTTGCTATTGCAGAACTTGGAAACCTCTATTGCAATTCTGAGATACTTCATTTCTGCTACTGAGCAAGCTGCTGAATGTAATGAAAACAAGTCCACTTTCCCTTTGTATTGCTGCAGTAGGCTTGGGCTTATATTTCATTTGCAGCCTTTTTGGTTCTGACCCCTAGTGTTTTCTCTCTGCCTCTATCCTCCTTTCCTTTCCTCTCTCTCTTCTGATTCCCTGCCTATTCACCCTTCCCCACCTGTGTAGGCCATAACCTTGTGGACATTTGTCAGAAGATTCTGGGACAAGTTGCATCACTTGTGGCAGCTTCATTAATGTGAAACACACAGCTTTGCACTTTTCCTTGTTTGCTATGTTTGAGCTAATGTGGAACTTTGAACTTCTGTGGAACGATAGAGTTCCCACCCTTTGAGAAAGAGGTAAAATAACATTAGGTTGAACTTTGTAACTGCTTACCTAGCTGAACCTTTCCTCCAATCAGTAAGTCATCTCTCTGAACTCTCTCTCTTCTCCACTTGTGTTTTGTTTGAAGTAAGAAGCTGAAAATTCTCTTTAAGAAAACTGCTTGATAAGATCAAAGAACCCCGCTGTACTTAGTGGGAAGAATTCTGAATTTGCAGTCAGAGGACCTGGCATCAATTCCTGGCTTTGCCACTTGCTTTTTATGTGAATTTTACAAGTCAACTCATTTCTCTGAGCTGCAGTTTTCTCCTCTATAAAATGGGAGGAGAGAAGAAGGAGAGAAGTCACATGCTCTATATGGGCCCCCAGTGTCCTAAACCCTACGGCCAGAGTCTGAAACCTCATTTATAGAAAGGACCTAGTACATCTATGGGATATACTGGAGGGAACATGGAGTTGTGTCTGTAAGCATTCTTCAGAATGATTAGGGAATGTCATGATTTGTTTGGATAATTAAGATGACCCAAAATAAGCAATATGCATTTCTATAGCACATTAGGGTTTATCAAGCACTTTTCCCACAATTACCTTGTATAGTAGGTATGACAAATAGTATTATGTTCATTTCTTTAAAATACTGAGGTTCAGAGAGTTTAAAAGACACAAAGTTAGAAAGCTGTGCACTTATATCCAAGTGGTCTCACCCCCAAGTCCATTGCTTTTTTTTCCTCTGTCATAAGGACACATGTTTGCAGATGTAATTTGGCATTTCTACTGCTGTATTACATTCATTTATCACCGCTGTAATGTTATAATTGGCATTTTTTCATCTGACAGTTCTGATATTTTTTCTGGGTGAAGGAAGATCTACACAGCAAGGAATCAAAGAGCTAGAAGGAATGTGATAGATCATGGAGTCCAAACTACTTATTTTATAGATGAGAAAACTTAGCTTCACAGATGTTACCTGATTGATGTAAAATCAAAATACCTAGTACAAGAAAGAGCCAAGATTGAAACCTGGCTGTTCTAAAAGACTCTGATGTTGCTCATTTACAGATTCAAGAAAGCTACCTCTGAGTTTGTAGTCTGCAAAGTCAGATTAGTACCTTGCCGCATTTGTTCTCATAGTTAGTGATGAACCAGTCAAGGGCAGTCAATACAATAATTTTCATTTAAGAAGGGTGCCAAGGCCAGTCATCTATGTCTTCATTTCTCATCAGGTGCTCTCCTAACCTCTCCCTTGTGTCCCGTTGCCAGTACCTTCCATTCTGCTCTCCTTTTTCAGCTTCTTTTTCCATGTCATCTTCCTCCATTAGAATGTAAGCTCCTTGAAGGTAGGCGTTGTCTTTCCTTTTGCCTGTATGCTTATTCCCAGTGCTTAGTACTATGTAAGTACTACCTATACACATAGTAAATGCTTAATGTTTGTTGACACCCTGACTGATGGAGACCAATTTGTAGTAATGACAAGACCAGGAAGGTGCTGATAGTCATCTCACTCTGTATTAGTAGCAGAAAATTGTATAGTTTGCATAAATTATTTCATTTCCATTTAATTAATTTGAATAAATTATTTCAATTTAATTTGATAAATCATTCTAGAGCATGTATTATATTGCAAGAGTCTGTACCTTGTTGTCCTATATTCTGCAGATGCAAAAGCAAAACCAAAATACTCCTTGCCCTTGAGGAGTTTATATTCTTTTTTTTTTGGAGGGGGGGGAGGACAATACATGCTTACAATTGAGTCAATATATTTACTTGTATCGTACATGTAATATAAAATAGTGTCAGGAGAGAGAGAATGCTCTTGACTGGACTGATCAGGAAAGATTGGGGTAAGAAGTGGCACCCAGCCCATGCTTTAGAGCTGTGGCTTTCAACCATCCTAATGCCATGACCCTTTAACACTCGTAGGTGGGCGTATCTGCATGTGGGCAGACCTGCCTGTAGACAGATAGAGGAGTGGTGTCTTGGTTCCTAAATATGTGTTTTCTGATGGTGTTAGGTGACCCTGTGATCCCTGTGAAAGCATGGTTTGACCCCAAAGGGTCACGACCCACAGATTGAGAACTGCTGCTTTAAAGGAAGCCAGGTATTCTAGAATAGAGATGAGGAAGAAGTGCATTTAAGACATAGGTATCACCTGTGCAAAGCCAGAAGCGGGAGATGAAGGGCATCCGTGAGAAACAGCTATCAGACTTGGCCTTAATAATATGAAATTGAAGCAGAAAAGTGAATGAGGTCTAGATTATAAGGGACTTTAAACACCTGGCTAAGGGGTTTTTCATTTATCATGGAGGCAATAGGGAGCCACTAGAAAATTTTTTATTACTGTGATGATATAGTCATAACTGAGTTTTATGAATAATCAGTAACAACTAGTGGAAGATTAATTGGAGAGGGATAAGAATGGAGAGGGAAAACAGCTGCAATAATCCAGGAGAGAAGTGAGGAGGGCCTGAAATATAATGGAGGCTATATGAGTTGACTGGTCTTCACAACAACCCTAGGAGTCAGGTAATAACATAATTATTGCTCCCATTTTATAAAGAAAGAAACTGAGCCTTGAGAAAATTAAGGGACACACAATCACATACCAATAGTTTCTGAGGTGAGATCAGAATCCAGTTCAGATGACCTGACTTTCTTGATCTAAAGTACAGTTTTATAGGCAGTTTTCTCTTGTTTACAAACCGATTTCCTTTGATAATCATTAAATATCATATTTTGGCCCAAGTCTGAGTTATGGAACAAACTGCTTTTCCCTGGGTCTGCAACGTCAAAGACCAGAGGTGAGATTCCCCTTATCTTGGGACTTACTCCACATAAGAGCAAAAGAGACATCCTGAGAGCATAAAATGTAAATAGACCCTGCTCTGGTCCTTGTCGATTTGCATTTACAGCCAAGGAACTCTGTATAGATGATAGCAAATGGAAGTCATAAAGTTTTGTGACATGGTCATCCTGAATTGGGATGGTTCTAAAATGTATAAAACATCTTACGATTCCTCTGTTCATCAGTCAGGACTTTAGTCCTGCACTCCTTGTGTAAGTAATGCTAGCCTTAAGGGAATTATAAGGAATAAATAATGTAATTTTTATATTAATATTTCTTTGTCTCTTTAACCAGACTTTTTTCTAGAAGTCGACATCTTGTAACTCCCCTATAAGGTAGTTAGTAGAATTATGATTATTATGTCATTTTTACAGATAAAAAAATGAGACTCCTGAATTTTAAGTCATCTCTTTTCTCTCACAAAAAGTGTGTAATATGCTTCACGTTTGGTCCTCTGAAGTTGTGGTTTGTCACTACATTGATCAGATTTTTAAAATCTTTCAGTGTTGCTTTAATTTATAATGTTGCTGTCATTGTAAAAATTATTCTCATTTCACTCTGTATAATCTTTTTTTTATTATTTTTTTATTTTTTTATTTATTTACTCATTTACTTTTAATTTACAAGATTCAGTTCCACAATCACTTGAGTTTCAGATTTTCTCCCCTCCCTTCCCCCCCCCCCATGGTGGCATGCAATCATGTATAGGATCTGCAAATACTTTCACATTGTACAATAGTTACACTCTGTATAATCTAACAGAGGTCTTCCTACATTCCTCTGAAACTCTATTCTGTCATTTCCTATGATGCATACTTCATTAATTCATATGTCATAATTTATTTAGTCATTCCCCAATAAATGGGTACTCCCTTAATTCCCAGGGCTTTTTTTTTCTTTTGCTACTATTAAGAAAACTTTTTTTTAACTTGTAAGTTTTTTCCCTTTTTTTGTTCACTGTGGAGTACATGCCTAGATGTGGTGTTGCTGGCAAGGAGGTGAATGTAGACAGCTATGTAAGTATCTTTCCGTAATTTCCATTTTTCCAATGACTCTCAAGCCATTGAGTTTATATGTCATTTGTGTGTGTAAGTGTGTGTGTTCATTCTAGTATAAATGGATAAATAAGCATTTCTTGATTATTATATTACAGGCATAATCTCTAGTACCGGAAATACAGAGACAAAAGTTTAACAGTCCCTACTCTCAAGGAGCTTTCATCTTACTGTGCAAAACTTACATTCTGCAGAAAGCAAGCACGATTTTTTCTCCACTGAACATGGACAATCCTAGAATCCAAATGCTGGAAGGGACCTTAGAGTTTATCAGTTGCATCTAGTCAGTGAAAGCAGAGGGGAAACAATGGGAATGGAAAAGATGTCTTACAGTGAGTTATTAGCACAGTCAGGATTCTTGCCGTCATGCCCAAGGCTTTGTGCAGAAGACTTTCCAAGTGAACCCTTCTTCCCTTCAGGACTGAGTCCCCCATTTCTAGAGCTGTTTGTGCTTGTCTCCTTGCCACCTGAGCTGACACCTTTGTTTGTCACAGGCAGGTGGGATAGGAAGGCACAATTAATCATGTTTATAGAATGAGATGAAGAACTTGTAAGCAAGATTTGTTTTTCTATCTGTGAAAAATGGATCAGCCCATGGCAGACTTCAAGAGGGCTTAAAAGCTTTTACCTGTGAATAGTCACATTTTGGGACATTAAGATCTCTCAGGTCCATCTGTATACACACAAAAGGAGTGTTATTGATTTAAATAGCAATGGTCTCAGTAAACTCTTTTCAAGTGATTAAACAAATTTCTTAGAAAGGACATTTTACAAAGACATTTTTGTCATTCGTAAGGTACTCTCTCTTGCAGTGGAGGCTCAGATATATTTTTAAAGTTTTAAGACTTTAAATTTCAGAATAACTCCTTCCCACCTAATAAGACCAATTTTAAACACCTCAAATCAAATCCTAGAGTTTGTACACTATAAGTTCAAACTGCTATTCACAGTCACCCAGACATAGCTTTGATCCATAAAAACTTAAGAGCAAAGGTTTTTTTTAAACAGATGTTACCATGCAAAATACCTATAATCTCCAAGTTAAATGGAATTAAAAGTTTTCAAAATTTTGAGGCCTACCATAGGAAAGAAAAATCATATAAAAGCAGGGTAAGATACCTAATAGGCTTTTATCTGCAAGTAGACCTCTACCAACAATTCTTATAGTGGGTGTACAGAGAACTAGCTTAAATATTAATGATTTTAATCAACAATACCAAAAACCAGTTATTTTACACACTTGTACAATAGTCATGGAATATTAAATATGGTGATATGATGGCAGGATGGTGACTTATCCCAGAACTGTTTCTCTCTGACCCCATTCAAAAAAAGCTGAAAAGAATGAGGTAAGAAGATGGAGAAAGGATAAAGGAACCTCAGCAAAATATAGCATTTGACTATTGGGAAACATCTACTTGCTTGGACTGCCAGTCCTGGCATCACATCCAGAGTCAGCTGTTGGGTGACAGTGGTACTGGACGCCCTCAACCTACAGCTCTTTTAGGCATTTGGTGAACAGAAGAGAGAATATTTCCCCCAGGGCTGCCTGTGTGAATAAATAAATCAATTAAAAAAAAAAAAAGAAGTAGGATTCCTAGTTACAACTCTTGCTATTATTCAAGTCAAAAACTTTCTGTGGCTCCAGGTTGTCTACTAATAAAATATAAATTCTGAATCTGACGCTTACAGCTCACAACAGCCTGGCTCAAACTAGCCTTTCTAGTCCTATCTCATACTAGCTAAGCTAGGCTAGGAGCTGTTCCCAAATTCATTCTTCTCTCTCTTGTTCCTGTGTATTTCATTATCTTGTCCTCCATACCTAGAATAGAAATCCCCTCATCATCTTCGTCTACTAAGACCTGTACCTTCTAAGAACACTATGTGATATCCACGTGAAAATCTTTTCTTACTTTAAAAGTCATAAAGAAGTCTTCACTGTCTGACAATGCCCACTCTCCCCCTGCCCCTTGCCCCCTCAGCATCTTTCCTTTGCTTTCATCTCATCCTGCTTCGTATCATAGTCATTGGCATACGTTTCTTTTCCCTTTATTTGGTTACAAGCATCTTAAAAACAGGTACTTACACCATATCCATCTTTATGCCCAGACCTGAGCACAGTGTCTTGCACATAAAAGGGCTTAATAAATGTTTATTAAATGAATAAACTAATGAATTAATTTATTATTTTTTACTTGATGTGGAGAACCACCTACTGATGCTCCCTTCAGTGTCCAGCCCTTCTTGGGAAGGAAAAGAGGCTTTAATAGAGGGCTGACTTAAACATATAACTCCTAGTACAAATAGTAATCTCTTTTTTTAAAATTTATTTTATTTCCAATTCAAAGAACAAAACAAGCATTTCCATTACACAGTACAATAAAAAAGATAATTACATATGAAACTGCAGATCTACCATATACAACTTGCTATTCCCTCTAAAGATACTATAAAGTCATCATTTAAATTCCTTTTTTTGTTTTTCTCTTCTCTTCCCCCTCCACCCTAGAGATGACCACCATTAGAAAACAATAGAGGTGTGTGTATGTATGTATGTAAAATCATTCTATATACTTCTTTTTATCAGTTCTTTGTCTGGATGTGGATAGCACCTTTCTTCATATGTCCTTTTTAATTTCTGTATTTATAACATTTTCAAGGTATTTCTCCTTAATTTTCCTACTCTGAGGTTAGTGGTTCTATTCACACTTTTTTTTTCTTCCAGGTATATTAGCACAGCATTTCAAGCTCAGCAGTTAAGGTGTAGTCTCTTGGCACTATACTATCCCTTCCATGTTACTTTTTAAGACATTTTGGCCATTACCCAAATGTGCATTGTCCGGGTTTCTATGCTTCACTGTAGTTCCTAGTCATCCACGAGGAACATTTAGCTTAGTGGCCTCTTTTGACCTTGTATTCTACTCCACCTTGAGGTTATTGTTGTGTTTTTGCTCTTGAATCACTACTCTATCCCTCTTACCCACATTGAAACAAATGACTTCATCTGTTACTTCTCTGGGGAGATTAAGGCTTTCCACTTGGAACTCTCTTCATTCCCTTCTTCACCCTTTAACTTGTCTTCTCATCTTTTCCTATTTCTTCCTCTTCCTGCAAACCATCTTAAGCCTTCCTCCAAACAGCCTTCCCTTGACCCTTCCATCCCAGCTCTCTCTCCTTCCCTTTTTCTACTAAACAGTTACCAGTACTTCATGTTTCCACTTCATCATTCCGTCTCTTCTTTGCCCCTTCCTTCTTCTGAACACTCTCATCCTTTGATTTCTGAGATACCAAACTCTTCTGAGTCTTTATATAATTGCTTCATTGTTGAATCTTCATTCTCTGTTCCCCCACTCCCTTTAATGGCAAGCAAAGAATTACTTAATGCCTTGTTTCAGCTATTTAGTTGACACCTTGTTTCAGTTCAAGTTTCTTTTGAGCCTTGCCCATGATTTTATCAAGTCTTTGTTGACATGCAGAACTTGTGAACCTCACAACTTTGAACCCTAAAACTTGTGGATTCCTGTTACAGATGCAACCAGAAGGGGAGGAGCTAGTGACAACATATAAGGAGAAGCCCAGGCTGGGAGAGAGCAGAACTGAGAGAGCATTTGTGGTGGTAGATTTTGAGAAGGGAAAATTTGTGGTGGCAGCACTCTGTTTGTCTCTTCTGTGTGTTGATTTTTGTTTGTCATGTGTATTGAGTTCTCAGACCTTGTTGGTGTGTCTGTATTGATTTCACAGGCAGATAGTGAATTGATGATAGTGCTGGCAATGTGCATGAATATTATTGTGGCTCTGTTAAGCTTCGTCTTCCCAGAAACAGGAACTGTGAAGGACTTGAGATAGACTGGACACTGTGAACTTCAGTGTGGAATGGGAACTAGATGAGGAACTGGACAAGGAGCAGGACGAGGAGCTTAATGAGATGCTGAGAGCTGTCTGCCTTTGAATCCAGGTGAAAGTTGGGTAGATTCAGGCAGGAACTGTCCCTATGAAAGAGGAACCATGGAATCTGAGAGCCAGCCTTGAGTCAAGATGAAACGACTTCTTTTTGGGTACTTAATGGTGACTGAAAAGATTATAATTTACTGTGACATAGTGGTGGAGAACGTTGACCTTTTTACTTTGTATCCCTTAATGAGGACTGCTCCTTAAGGATAATTGAGTTTGGGACTTACTGAAGGATATCTTTTGCTTAAAACTAGATGACCACTTTGGTGAAAACTATGTGACCATTTCAGTGATAACTTGTTATGTTATAACATTGTGAATGCTGTACTTTGATTTCTATGAATGTTTTGCTTTAGTTTACTGCTGAATAAATAGAGTTCACTGTACTATGTAATCAGAACCTTAAAGCTGTTCATGCTTGGATTTACACTCCCTCACCCTATGTGGGTGTTCTGCAGGTTCTGTCATTGACCCTCTTCCATGATCCCTTTTCATTCATTCCCTTGGCAATGCCATTTGCTCTGGGTGGGCACATCAGCTTCCTCCATGTATCTCAAATCTGAATTTATAGTTCTGAATTTTCTTCCAAACTCCAGAATTGTATCTTAAACTACCTATTGGACCCATCTTCTGGAACATCTCAATGAAAACAGCATATGCAAAACTAACCAAATTAACTTTTCTCAGAAACCTAATCTTAATCCCCAGATAGAGTTGTCTCATCTATAAAATGGGAATAATTTTAGGACCTATCTCACAGGAATGTTGTGATGTTCAAATGAAATAACATATATAAAGTACTTTGGAAACCTTAAAGCAATTTACAAATGTCATTAAGGAAGAGGAAAAGAAACATTTTCTGTTTCCACATTAATTTTTCATTCTTCTATCTCCTTTGACTCTTATCTCCAATTACTTATCAGAGCCTGTCAATTCTCCCTGATAGGGTGGGCAAGTGAGATGGGAACAAACATTTATTACATGCCTACAATGTCCTGGGAAAAGTTTGAGGGATTAAAAAAGAAGCAAAAGATAGTTCCTGCCTTCAAGGAATTCATAATCTAATAAAACAAACAGAGCTTAAGTGACTTGTCTAGGGTCATACTGCTATTAAATATCTGAGGCTAGATTTTAATTCAGGTCTTCCTGACTCTAGACCCTTTATCTTTTGCATCTATCCTCCTTCTCTGTTTCCACTACCATCACTCTCACTCTGGGTGCTCACAGTAGCCTCCTAAATGAACCTCCTGATTCTATTCTATCCCTGCTCCAATCCAACCCTCACACCTTGCCATCTTTTCCATGCATATATCTGGTTAAATGACACTTCTGCTCAAAATTCTTTAGTGCTTCTCTTTTGCCTACCAAGTAAAGTCCAAATTCAAATTAGCCTGTTATTCAAGTTCTTTCACATGCTAATGTGATACCTCTGCAGGCTGATCATGACATAGTAACTTAACTTTCTCCTCCATATTTCCTTCACTTGGGCCAAACTAACTGGAGTGTAGGGAACACATCTTCTTTCACTCCTCCTGCTTTCCTGCCTTTGTGAACACTTTTTTCTATACCTAGATTTGCCTCTATTACTTTCTCCCTCTTCTGCACACCCAAATCTAGTTGATGAATTCCTGTTCATCCCTTAAAACCTAGTTCAAATACTTTCTACTCCAAGATGCCTTCTCTGATTTCCCATCCAGTCGCAACTTCTGTACACCCTTCCCAGCCTAATAATACTTATCATGTATTATTATAATTTTTCTCATTTGTATAAATAATATCATTCATCAAGGGAACCAAAGTTATTTATGTATTTTATTGAATTATGTTTATGTCATATACATCAACTAGAATCTAAACTCTAGGAGGGCAAAGGTCATGCTTTATCTCAACTTTGTGTAGCATCCAGCAGAATGACCTTCGTACAAGAGATTTTTAATGACTGTTGTTCAGATTAAATTCAGACAGAGACACAAGCAAAATACTTTCAAGCTACTGTCTTGGATGATTGGGGAAAGTTTTTTGAGAGGAGATAGTAAGGTTTCAGAGCCTTGAAAGATGGGTCAGCTTTCACTAGGTAAAAAGGGTATGGATACCACATTGTAGGTATTTGGCACAAAGTGAGTAATTTCTCTAAGGCATTTGTATCTCCCCTCTTTCTCTGGTATGGCATCTTTTTCAACCAGAGAATCAACAAAATTTCATTCAAAAGGGAGCTCAGGCACCATTTAGTCCAGTGGTGGAGAACCTGCGGCCTTGAGGCCACATATGGCCCTCTAGGTCCTCAATTGTGTCCCTTTAATTCAATCCAAACTTCACAAACAAATCCCCTTCATAAAATAATTTGTTCTGTAAAACTTGGACTCGGTCAAAAGGCCATAGTCAAGGACCTAGAAAGTCAGATGTGACCTGGAGGCTGTAAGTTCCCCACCCCTGATCTAGTCTAACATATTACTGGAAAATAATCCCCATCACAAGGTAATTGAAAAGCGATCATCATTCCTTAGTTAGATGACTTTCAGTGTGTGTGTGTCTGTGTGTGTGTGTGTGTGTGTGTGTGTGTGTGTGTGTTATGGAAGTGAGTGAGGAGACATCTCCTTCTTCTGGTACATATGTGGGAATGAAGAAGCCACATAAAGGACATTATTAACTGTAATAGCTAGCTAGCCTGAAAGGTTGGCTGAAGTCCGTAGCAAGTCTTATTTATTGTACATAGACAATGGGGAGGCAGTATACCAAGGTAAGTTGGGTGGTGAATTCCTTCTTCATTCAAGATCTCAGTAAAAAAGACATTATGCTACCCCAGCATAAAATTATACAGTATATTCACTGATATGTACTTGGTTCCACTTTTATTCAGTGAAACTTGCGAGGATTCATGTTCCACAGCTTTTACTGTCCATTCCATCATTCCCACCCCGTGTGCCAGTTCAGTTCTTCGGGGAGCACATGTGCGCGTGGCACCACATCTGTGGACAGAAAGTGGGCTCTGACCGTACCATCTCTGCCATTGAATGATCCTGCAAGGGTGCTATATCTGCTTCCCATTCTTCAGTCTTTAATTTGGGCTTCTTAATACTATAATTGTAAGGGAGGTGTTGTGAAACTTCAAATTACTGATCTTCATTTAAAGATTTTCAGTCTTTCGATTGTCATAGTTTGCTTCCAGAATGGTCTACTGGCACACGGAAGGACTAGATAACCTTGGCAAAACTTATTACATTATATAGGATGGAGCCCATTCATGAATATGTGAGAAAGGTTTTCAAGTGAGGGAAAACTTTCACTTCTGGGTTCATCCATATTTATTCAACTTGGCAGTGAAGGGGAAGGGAAGCTTCCATTTAAATGTCATTTTTGCCTTGTTGGCTGCATAAAGCACTTGCTGTTGAGGTTGTGGTTGTTGAGTCACTTTAATTATGTCTGACTATTCATGACCCTCATTTGGGGTTTTCTTGGTAAAGATGCTATAGTGTTTTGTCATTTTCTTCTCCAGCTCATTTTACAGATTAGAAACTGAGGTAAGCACAATTAAGTGACTTGCCCAGGGTCACACAGTTAGTAAGTGTCTGAGATCAGATTTGAATTCAGGAAGAAGAGTCTTATTAAAAGTTTTATTAAATTTCAGAGTCAAGTGGACCAGTTATACATTTTACCCTTTCTTGTGTTTAGAGAAATGCTAAAGGATGTTCTTGAACAGCAGTGTTCACTCCTACTTACAGGAGAGTTATCAGAACCTTCCATGGCTAACATTTGCTTTAGAGGTCTGAATCAACCACATTAATATGCTTCCATGAAGAAGATATTTAGACTATCTGAGATTTAATTTTCCCACCTGCAAAACAGAAAAAATTACCATCCTCAGGGGAAGAATCACTGATTCAATTATATATAACGTTTAAAAAAATTTCCTACCAGTGGCTAAGGTCATTGGACTAGGCCTTATGGGAGATACAAAATTAGCCTCTCAGGTTTGTTAAGGCATAGTTGATAAGATAAATAAAATGCTTTGAGCTCACTAGAAAAATAATTAAAAATTAAGAATTTTTCATGCCATTAGGTATTTTAATTAGGAGCACTGACCTCATCAGTTCTATTTGATGTCTTCCAGTGAAAAGACGTGGAAGATATTTATCACTTCACTTCATTAATCCTACTGTCTGTCCTTGCATGAGGATAGGCTTAAGGAAACTCATATGTAAAAACTCTACTAATAACTTCAGGATAACTCTTGGAACCTTCATATTCCATTTTCCTAGAGGCTCATGATTGACTTCAGTCCATGTGGGTGAAAAATCTGGCTTGAAACTTTTATGTCCAAGGCCAATACATGAGGACCACAGTGAACAATATTTTAACAGTTAATTATTTACTTTGGAAATAGAAGAGTAGCAGTTAACAATTTATAAGCAGTTTTTGCTAGACTCTGGCTCTATTCTCAATGGCTGTGCCCTATGCTCTCCCAAAATAAGTATGATCATTTTTCTAGATGCTTTTGGAAACTAACTCCACAGCACTGTCTTCTCTCTTGTTTCAGGTGACCCCTGTAAGGACATCAGCCCCTTGTCCTGGTCTCAAGCCCTAGAAAGAACTCCTGAATTCAAATCCTGGATCAGTTTAATATCACCCCACGATCTGGGACAAATTCTGAGTCTCAGTTTCTTTATCTGTAAAAGGAAGCAATGATAACAATATTCCCAAGGTTGCTTCATATCATCACTATCATGATCAATATCATCATCTCCATCTGAAAAACATCAAATCATAGATTTAGAGCTAGATGGGACATTAGTCCAACATTCTATTTTACACATGAGGAAACTGAGACCCAATGACGTTTAGTGACTTTCTCATTGTTACAAAGATAGTAATGAGAGAAATGGGTTCTGACCCCAGGTCTTCTGACTCTATATCCTATGCTCTCTTTGTTCCATCATGCCATCCTTCAGTTCAGTCATAAACAAAAACATGGTGGAACAAGCCATATTTACCAGGATTTTCCCTAGGCTTTGGCATTACTACGCTGCATAGATGCCACTAGGTATTCTATGACAAACTTCATGGAATGAAGTGGAAGAATTTTAAATGATTGTCACCAGCAAACCAAAGCTGTGAAAAGGTCAGACCTATCCCAGCCTCTGAGGAGCTGTCAAGACTAGGGTTTGGCCTGACCTACTTTCAGATGACTCTTCCTTGGGACTAGACACAAAAGTTATCAGTCAGAGACTTTTGGGACTGGGAAAGTGATTATTCATCTTCCTAGCTTCCTCTCCTTCTGTGGTTTAAATAGTTATGAAATAATTTTTCAAAGTGCATTAAGATCTTACCTGCTGTTCAGAGTGAATTGAGAGCAAAAAAGTACGACATCATATGGGAAATGAATTGGAAGCTGTGTGGTTAACAGTACACCTACTCTTCAGCTGACTTTTGTGATTTGCCATTATCATCAATTAGCTCAGCTTTGAAAAAGTCACTTGAATGCCAATATTTCATTCTAATTGGTAAATCTGAAATGTGATGATACTCCTTTCACATTCTATGAATCCTATTTGTTTTCATTGCTTGTCATACAGAATCCTAGAGTGAGAAAAGTACCTGACATTTTTTTTTAACTTGGTGAGTCCCCTGTTGTTAGAGATCATCCATTAGGGAGTGGTTGGCCAGTGGACACAAATGTTGTATAGGTCAGTCATGCTTCAGTTAGGAGGTTGGACCATATCATCCCCAAGGTCTCCTCAAATTCAATTAATTCCAATATTGGTTTTTATTTTGTCTTTTTGGAGGGGGAAAGGCAGGGCAATTGGGGTTAAGTGACTTGCCCAAGGTCACACAGCTAGTAAGTGTGTTAAGTGTCTGAGGCCAGATTTGAACTCGGGTCTGACTGACTCCAGGGCTCTATTCACTGTGCCACCTAGCTGTCCCTAATATTGGCTTTTAACCTCACACCTAGTACAGGAAAACTTTTTTATAACATCTGTGATAGATAGACACCAACATCTGCCTGAACACTTTTGTTTATTGAGAAATTATTACTTCATATGGCAACTCACAACATTATTACGTAGCTTTTTTAGTTAGAAAATTATGTTGAGTTAAAAAAAAGTTAGGAAGTAGCCTAATGCAGAGGAAAGGGTGCTAGATATGGAATCAGAAGACCTAGGTTCAAGTCCTCCCTTTACCATATGATAAATGATGCCCTTCAGCAAAGCACTTAATCTTTATTTTCTTGTCTGCTTAGAGGAGTTAGACTAGAGAAACTCTACATTCTCTTCCAGTTCTACTTCTATGATCTTAAGAGTTTCCATTGGGGGCCTTAGTTTTATCCTCTGGGGTTAGACAAAGTCTAATATCCCTTTTCCAGATCATAGCCATATTTGTATGTTTGAAGATATTTCCCCTAAGTCTTTTCTTCTCCAATCTAAATATTCCCAGTTCCCACAACTGTTCTTCAGATAACATAGATTCTAGAGCCCTGACCATTCGGAACACTCTTCTCTGACAATATATGAATCTTCCATTTAAAGTATTATGTTTAACCTGTACACAATCACAGACACATCGCACATATGATGACCAACCTTGATAAACTGGACTATCCTCAACAATGCACAGCTAAAGACAACTCTACAAGCCTCAAGAAGGAAGGAGATACCTAAACTCAGAGAAAGATATAGAAAGACTATAGTTTAAATGGAGACTGAAGCAAAACTCGTTATCGTTCTCTTTCATGTCTGGTTTTGTTTTGTTTTTTTTTTTGTTTTGTTTTTTTTTTCTTTTCCCAGTGATC
>CM053589.1:16348836-16372377 GCA_028646515.1 Pseudochirops corinnae
TTTAGCAAAGTTGCAGGATATAAAATAAACCCACATAAATCCTCATCATTCTTATATATATCCAACGAAGTCCAACAGCAAGAGATCATAAGAGAAACCCCATTTAAAGTTACTATAGACATTATAAAATATTTGGGAATCTACCAGAATTAAAGTGAAGCAAATGGAAGCAAATGACTTTATGAGATATCAAGATAGTATTAAACAGATCCAAACAAATGAAAAAATAGAAGGCAATGTGAAATATCTCCTTGAAAAAACCACTGACCTGGAAAATAGATCCAGGAGAGACAATTTAAAAATTATTGGACTACCTGAAAGCCATGACCAAAACAAGAACCTAGAAATCATCTTTCAAGAAATTCTCAAGGAAAATTGCCTTGATATTTTAAAACCAGAGGGCAAAATAGAACTTGAAAGAATTCACCAATCACCTCTTGAAAAAGATCCTCAAAAGAAAACTCCTAGGAATATTATAGCCAGGTTCCAGAGTTCCCAGATGAAGGAGCAAATATTATGAGCTTCCAAGAAGAAACAATTTCAATACCGTGGAAGCACAATCAAGATAACACAAGATCTAGCAGCTTCTACATTAAGGAACTTTAGGGACTGGAATATGATATTCTGGAGATCAAGGGAGTCAGGATTAAAACCAAGAATCACCTACCCAGCAAAACTGAATATAATGTTTCAGGGGAAAATATGGTCATTCAATGAGGTGAAAGACTTTCAAGCATTCTTGAGGAAAAAAACAGAACTGAATAGAAAACTTGACATTCAGACAGAAGAAGCATGAGAAGCATATACATACATACATATATATATATATGTATGTATGTATACATACACATATATCTATATAGGAGGGTATATGTGCATAAGAATACATATGGGAGTGTGTGTATATATGTGTACTTAGAGTCCACAGAATCAATTGAACAGGAAGGGATGATATTTTAAAAGGTGAAATTAAGAGGTGAGAGAGGAATAGAATGAGAGGAGACAAGGAGAGACAGAATGGGGTCAATCATATCATGTAGAAGAGGCAAGGGATAACTGTTACAATGGAGGGGAAGAACAGGAAGGCAAAAAGGGAATGGGTCAACCTTACACTCATTGAATTTGGCTTAGGGAAGGAATGACATACACTCTAAATTGGTTATCTTGCCCTGCAGGATAATAAAAGGGGAGTGGATGAGAGGGGGTAGATGGAGGGAAGGGCAGTTTGGGGAGCAGGGTTGTTAGAAGCACACACTTCTGTAAAGGGACAGGGACAAAGTAGACAATAGAACAAGGGGAGGGTCAGTAGGGGAAAGACAGGGAGAAAATTTGTAACTCAAAATCTTGTGGAAATCAATGATGTAAACTAAATATAAACAAAAGTTAATTAAAAAACAAACCAATTATTGGTCAAATCTTTATTTCCCTTGGTGTTCTCTCTGTCTCTCTGTCTCTGTCTCTCTCTGTCTCTCTCTTATTTACTGGAAAAAATTTATTTGACTTTTCAATTTGATAACTCAAAACAAAGAATTATTTATTTGGATTTCTGAAGCATAGCTTGTAGAAGAAATGGCCCAGATACAAGGAGGAAGCCCAACCAGGAGGCAATTGAATTGCAAATATCAACCATTGTGGTATGAGACTAGTACTAAATTTAAGGTCAGACAGCTGGGGTTCAGACATGCTTGGCCTCTGAAGGCCATGACTATGGAAAAGTGAATTAAGACTCCAGATTCTCCATTTCCTCAACTGCAAGGTGAAGGGATTGAATGAGATGGCTTCTGGGGTGACTTGCTAGTTCTAGATTCTATCCAATTTTCATGTGTACATTCAGCATATAGGTTGCAACTTTAGGCATATGTTCTGCTGTATCTTGGTTTGATTGCAGTTTTAATAACACATTGTGAGAGGAAATACTGTGATTTAATATTAAGGATCCCCAAAGTAGCCTATTTCAATATTAGGGGAAAAGTTAACTTTCATTTAGACAATTTTCCCCTCTTTATGGGGAAGAAAGAACATAATGCTATTTTAGAATAAAATTAGCTGAGGTTGTCTGGGGGAAGACAATTACTTCAAAGAAGAGAAAAAATGAAGATGTAACTCCATTTTTGCTAGAGTAGAAGATAAGTGAAATAGAATTAATACTCAGTTGACTACTCTTCTTTACATATGATTGTAAACAAAGTGCCCTCTGTTGTGGAGATAAAGAGATCTATGCCTGCCAGTGGCTTTTTTATTTCCCCAAGGTTAATCCTTCCTTCAGAGAATAGTAACTCAGGATCCAACAGCCTGCTACATCAAACTGGCTTTAGCACACAAAGTAGGAAAAAGAGATATCAGAGTCATTTCACTGATGCTTAGTTCTTACTGTGTTTTCATATGACCTAGATTATAGTTACCTAAGCAAATAACAAGGCTTAATAGGAAAAATTTCATTTTTGTCTTTAGGAAGTGAAGGGTGATTTTGAATGTTAGAGTCAAATAAGCACTGGAAATTTGGTGTGGTGTTGGTTGAATAAATCACTGACCTTAACACTGAGAAGTTTAAGGTTTGGAAGACTAAGTATAATTTACATTCATAAAGATGACATCTTTAAAATATTTTATTGATACTTAAAAAAAAATCACCATCATTTCTCAATGATTCTCTCCACCCCTAGAACCAACCCTTACTAAAAAAAAAAAAAAACAAGTTTAGTTAAGCAAAGCAAACTAACACACAAGCCAGGAATGACAATTGTCCATCTAAATCTGCATCAATAAGTCACCACCTCTCCATGAAGAGGAGGGAAGTATATCTCTTCTTTCATAGGTTTCCTTTACTTCACTGCTAGCATTGAATACATTGTACTAATGATACTAGAGAAAATTTTGTTCTTTATTTATATTCCCTAATCCAAGCCTGACTTACTGGTAGGCAGGGATCCTATCTTGTAGTCAAAACATACATGAAAAAATGTGCAAAAACTTTTGTGAAGATTATTTCACTCACCATTGGTACAGGGGAAGCACACACAATTATGAGGTTATATTAATATAATAGAGAAATATCATGTTGTTAAATTTTATGAAATTTTCAATAGATTATCATTTAGTTTTTGGTGACAAGACAAAGGAGAGGAAAGGAGAAGATTCCTAAAGAATAAAGTTAATGGGAAAACTGCACATAAAAGTGAGGAGAAAGAAGTAATATGAGGGACAAAGGAACAAAAGATTATACAGAGGATAGTGGGAGGAAGGGAACTCTTTAGAGTGTTAAATCACCATGTCAAAGAAAAAGTAAATGAATTAAAATAAGGTTATATTTCAAGAAAAGATAAAAGGGTAAATTATGGGAAACACACATGCAATGAAACATTAACATAATCCCTGCTAGTTCTAAATTCATAATGACACAAATGTGAGATGAACTGAAATTTACCTTTGTAATAGAAAAGGGAAAAAATAAGTTTTCTAAGTATGATTTGTTTTGGCAGAAAAATCTCAAAGTAAGAATGTAAAGATTCTCAATAATTGATCAACTCAGTGGCTTATTTTGATCCCATCTAGATAAAGCTTGGAAATTCTCAGTTAGCTGAAGTCTAAGGTGATCAGTCCCATGGCTCTTGGGAAACCAAGCCTTGAAAATACCTAGGAAGGAGGGAGAAAAATGCCAAATTCAGAAGTTTCCATATTTATTTAGGTAGTGATATGAGTGATGATATTGGCTCCAAATTTAATTTAGCTTTGGCCTAGAATATAGGTTCTAGAGGGGCCTGATTGACAAAAAGACCACAAAGATGTAAACTATGTTATAAGGAGTATTTAAGCACTTTTAAGCAGCGAACACTTTGAGGTTAGAACGACAAAATTAAGAAAGGTAGAGTCCCAACTCTGGTCTCAACTCTTCATTCAAAAGATAAGGAAACTGATGCCCAGAGTTTCTAAGTGACTTGCTTAAAGTCACAGAACTAGGTAATAACAAAGTCAGGGCTAGAACTCAGACTTTCTGACTTCTTAGCCAGATTTTATTTTATTTTTTTATAACCCTATAACATTTCATGAAACAATAGCTTACTTGTTAACTAAATTTCCAGTAGAACTGCTCTGTACTTCCCAGTACTTGATTAGTCAAATGCTATATAAAAATCAACCTGTACCTGAAAGGCAAAAGACCACATTTCTTTTTAAAAACATTCTATAATTTAGACTTTTATCTATTTTGGATTGACCTCCCCCTGCCCAGGGCAGACTGAATTAATAATATTTTACCAGATAGATATTTTTTTTCCATCAGAAGAAATACTGCTAAAATCAAGAATATGGTAGAACCACGAGGGAGAAGGAAGTCCAGTAGATCAGGTGCAACAAAATGAAAAACAGAAGGAGGTCAAGGGAATTATAAAGACCTTAAAATAGTAATCTAATAAGAAAAGAAGAAAAGAGAACTAGTGACAAGATGAATGAAGAGGAAGAAACACTGGAAAGGAGGAAAGGACAGCTCACTCCTGGACCTGTGAAAAATTTTGTGGCTACTGCATTAACAAAACTCATGTTTAAATAAATGTGGTTGTTAAAAGATCTAAAAATTCAATTTAATTCCTTAAGAAATTCAATGCAAACATCATTTATGCCTCCTAGCCTTGTCAAATCTAAAGCTAAATCCCATCCTGAAGCATAAAGTAGATTTAATTATGTAAAAAATCTTTATTTGACATAAAAGAATCATTTACCTTTTCAAAGGAAGAATTTGTTCTCAGTATGATTACCCTAGGACTTCTCTAAGGAAAAATAAGATAATTTTTCTTTTTTTAAATCAAATTAAATCCAGACTAATAGGGATCTGTTTAAACTCCCATTCTTTAGCATTTACAGCTCCAGCAAGTCAGTGGCTCAAAACCAGACACCAGGTTGATTAACAACTCTCAGTTATTAAAAGATTTATTAACCAAGCCCTTAACTTTTCTTTTTTGTCCCTCCTCCATCATATTTTATATTTTTCTTCTAGTAGCATTTTCCACAATAGAAAAAAGAGAAAGCAAGAGAAGGAGCAGAAAAGAAATTTGAAAGTAAATTTTGTTCTGAGATCAGAGAGTACACAAAAAATGATCAGTGCTGGAAAGAAACTTAGAGGCCATCTAGTCCAACCCTCTCATTTTACAGAGGTATAATCTGTGCCCTGTAAAGGACAAAGGACTTGCTTAAGGTCAATCAGAGCAAGGAACAAGAACCAGGTTTCTTGATTTTTAATCAATGCTTCTTACATTATGGAATTTACACTGTCAGTTTCTGGGGAAAATCTAGGAATGAAAGAAAATGAATAATGGAAATGAGATTTGAACAGCTATCTGTATACTTTGCTTATGTAAACTCCCTCTGCGTACTAAGAAGCCATTTTAAACCAAACACTTTTAGACAGTTAATCATGCTAATATAGCTATCAACTACTAATTAAGATATAGTTGAGTGAGTCAGAGCCAAGATGGCAGAGTAAAGTCAGGAATTTATTTGAATTCTCCCAATATTCCCCTCCAAATTTGGTATACAATGTGAATGTTGGTCTATACCTAGTTTTGTCACGCTGTTTTCCAGTTTTCCCAGCAGTATTTGTCAAATAATGAGTTTTCACCCAAAAACTTGGGATATTTGAACTCATCTAATACTAGATTACTATGATCATTTAGTACAATGTATTATGTAACTAAATTATTCCACTGATCTACTATCCTGTTTCTTAGGCCATACCACATTGCTTTGGTGATTACTGCTTTTTAATATAGTTTGGGAACTGGTACTGCTAGGTCAACTTTCTGTCCATTTTTTTTCATTGATTCCCTTTATATTATTGACCTTTGTTATTCCAGATAAATTTTGTTATTTTTTTTTCTAGCTCTACAGATTATTTTTTTGGTAATTTGAATGCTAGTGCACTGAATAAGTAGATTAATTTAGGCAGAACTGTCATTTTTTATATATTGACTCAGTCTAAACATGAGCAATTAATATTTCTTCAACTGCTTAGATTTAACTTTATTTATATGGAAAGTGTTTTGTCATTATGTTCATATAGTTGTTGGTTTTGTCTTTGCAGGTAGACTTCCATGTATTTTATATTGTTTAGAGTTATTTTAAAAGCTACTTCTTGCTGTTGTACATTGTTGGTTATATGTGGATTTATTATGGGTTTATTTGGGTTTATTTTACTTTACTAAAGTTCTTCGTTATTCTAAAGTAACTTTTTTTGTTGATTCTCTAGGATTCTTTAAGTATACCATCATACACCTGCAAAGAGTGATAGTTTTGCTTCCTCAATGCATATTCTAATTCCTTCAATTTCTTTTTCTTCTCTTATTGTCATAAGATATTATTTCTAGCACCATACTGAATGATAGTGATGATACGGGCATCTTGGCTTCATTCAATGATCTTATTAGGGACAGTTCTAGCTTATCCCTGTTACAGATAATGCTTGCTGAGTGGTTTTATATACTTTTCATCGTAAGGAAATCTCTATTTGTTACTATACTTTCTGTTGTTTTTAATATGAATGGATATTGTGTTTCGTCAAAAGCTTTTTCTTAATCTATTGAGATAAGAATATGATTTTTGTTGGTTTTGTTGTTGATATGGTAAATTATTCTTATAGTTTTCCTAATACTGAATCAGTCCTGCATAACTGGTATAAATCCCACCTGCTCATAGTGTGTGATTCTGGTGATATATTGTTTTAATCTCTTTGTAGTATATAATTTAAAATTTTTGCATTGATATTCACCAGGGAAATTGATCTGTAGTTTTCTCTCTCTATTTTGGCTCTTCCTGGCTTAGGTATCACTGCCATATTTGTATTATAACAGGGATTTATTAGAACTCATTCCTGCATTTTTCTAAATAGGTTATATAATATTGGGATTAATTGTTATTTAAATATTTCATAGAATTTGTTTGTGAATCCATCTACCCCTGGGAATTTCTTCTCAGGGAGTTCATTGATGACTTAATTTCTTTTTCTAAAATGGGGCTATTTAAATACTCTACTTCTTTTATTAAATTGGGCAATTTATTTTTGTAAATATTCATCAGTTTAGCTTAGGTTGTCAAATTTGTTGGCATATAATTACACAAAATATCTCCTAAAAATTGTTTTAATTTCCCATTCATTGGTGGTGAATTCACTCTTTCTATTTTTTGATACTGGTAATTTGTCTTTCTTCTATGCTTTTTGAAATCAAATAAACTAATTTTATTTATTTTATTATTTTTTTCATAGAACCAGCTAGTTTTATTTATTAATTCAATGACCTTCTTACTTTCAATTTTATTAATCTCTCCTTAAATTTTCAAGATTTCCAATTTGGTGTTTAATTGAGGATTTTTATTCCCCTCCCCCCTTTTTCTAGCTTTTCAGTTGTTTTCTCAATTCATTTATCTGCTCGCTCTCTCTATTTTATTGATGTAAGCATTTAGAGATATGATTTTTTTTTTTTTTGCTTTATATTGCCTCAGCTAAATCCGATAAATTTTGGTATGTTGTTTCATTGTTGTCATTCTCTTTGATGAAATTATGTATTATTTCTATGATTTATTCTTTGACCCATTCATTCTTTAGAATGAAATTTTTAATTATACATTAATTTTAATCTACCTTTTCATTGTCCTTTATTGAATATAATTTTATTGCATTATGATTGGAAAAGAATGAATTTATTATTTCTGTTTTTCTGCACTTATTTGTGAGGTTATCATGTCCTAATAAATGGTTAATTTTGTGTAGGTTCAAGGTACAGCTCAATAAAAAGGTATATTTCTTCCTATTCTCATTTAATTTGTTCCAGAGATCTATCATATCTAACTTTTGGAGAATTTTATCCACCTCCTTAATTTCTTGTTTATTTTGTAGTTAGATTTATATAGTTCTGAGAGGACAAAGCTGGGATCTACCACTAGTATAGTTTTACTGCTTAGTTCCTTCTGTAACTCATTTAACTTCTTTAAAAAATTTCGATGCTAAACTATTTGTTGTATATATGTTTAGTGTTGATATTACTTCATTGTCTATGGTACCTCTTAGCAGAATATAGTTTCCTTTCTTATCTCTTTTAACTAGATCTATTTTTCATTTGGATTTGTCTGAGATCATGATTGCTACCCCTGCTTTTGTTTTTCCGTTTTAGTTGTAGCATAATAGATTCTAACCCTTAAATTTACTCTATATGTGTCTACATGCTTCAAATGTGTTTTTTTGTAAACAACATACTGGAAGATTTTAGTTTTTAATTCATTCTATTATCTGATTCCATTTTATGGCTGAGTTCATTCCATTTACATTTATAGTTATGATAGCTAACTGTGTATTTCCTTCCATCTTATTTTCCCTTGTTTATCCTCTCTCTCTCTCTCTCTCTTTCTCTCTCTCTCTCTCTCTCTCTCTCTCTCTCTCTCTCTCTTTCTCTCTCTCTGTGTGTGTGTGTCTCTCTCTCTGTCTCTCTGTCTCTGTCTCTGTCTCTCTCCCCCTCTCCCTTTCCCTCCTTACAAGTATTTTACTTCTGTCTATCACCTCTCCCAATCCACTCTTCCTTTTATCAGTTCCCCCACCCTTCTTTCATCCTTGTCCATTTTTACTTTGCTATAGGGTAAGGTAGATTTCTATATTCAAATGAATTTGTATATTACTCCCTCTTTAAGCCAAATCTGATGAGAGTAAGGTTCAAGATTTATCCATACACACCTCCTCATTTCTCCCTCCACTATAATAGCTGTTTCATGCCTCCTTTATGTGAAATAATTTACCCTATTCTATTCCCCTTTCCTCTTTTCCCAGTACAATCTTCTTTCTCACCCCTTAATTTTGTTTTTTTTTAAATATCAACTCATCATAACCATCTCATACTCTCACTCTCTTTCTGTATAAACTCCCATATATTGTCCATATTGTGGTAAAGTTCTTTAGAGTTAAAAATATCAAGGCAGAACCACGACATCAGAGAAATGCAGGGATGTTGCCTGAGCTCTCCCCAGTTTCCCCCAGAAAAAAATGATAAATCAAGCCTCTAAATGGATTCTGGGATGAAAGAACCCCCCAAAAGATGGAGTGAGGCAATTTTCCATGTTAAGATTAATTAAAAGGACTTCAGAAAAGGTCTGTTGCACTTGACTAAAAGGTGAACACAGACCAGTAAAGACAATGTCTGGGCAAGCCAGTGGGAAACTCTTAGTCACAGCAAAAATCAGCAACCAAAGCTCCACAATTCTGGCTCAACAGGCTAGTGGCACAGTAGGGCAGCTGTGAGGCCTCCAGCCCCAGCACAGAATACAAACTGTAGAACCAGAACCATCAGCACAACAGGAACAACAGGACTGGGCCACATCAGTGCAGTGGGCAAGCCACTAGCCCTGGAGTCCCCAGTGCAGAAAGCCAGTCTGGTCCCTAGCACAAGAAGTTTGTGAAATTACCACCACCACTCCCATCCCAGGAGCAGAACTCAACATTAAAAGTCACAAAATAGGATAAAAGTGAGCAAAAAAAAAAAACCCCAAACAAACCAGAAAAGAACCCTAAAGGTTTCTTTCTATTTTTTTTTCTTTTTGGAGGGAAGAAGGCAGGACATTTGGGGTTAAGTGACTTGCACAAGGTCACACGGCTTGTAAGTGTTAAGTGTCTGAGGCCAGATTTGAACTCAGGTATTCCTGACTCCAGGGCTGGTGCTCTATTCACTGTGCCACCTAGCTACCCCAGCCCTGAAAGTTTCTGTGGCAACAACCATGAAGATTAAAACATAAATGCAAAAGAGGACAACAATGTCAAAATGTCAACATATGAAGAAGCAGCAAAGGGGAATATGAATTGGTCTATGTATACTCCCTCATATTGCCCATGTTGTGATAAAGTTCTAAAAACCATCTTGGAAGAGCTCCAAAAGGATTTTAAAAAATCAAATAAGAGTGAGGTAAAAGAAAAATTGCCAGAAAAATTGAGCATTATGCAACAGAAACTAAACAGCTTAGAAAGGAAAAACAAAAATTAACTGAAGAAATCAATTCCTTAAAAAATAGAATTGGTCAAATGGAAAAAATACTCTGAAGAAAACAACTCCTTTAAAAGTAGAATTAGCCAAACAGAAAAGAAGGTACAAAAGTTTATTAAAGAAAATAATTCATTAAAAATTAGAATTAGGCAAGTGAAAGCAAATGATTCCATGAGACATCAAGAATCATTCAAACAAAATCAAAAGAATGGGAAAAAAATAGAATAAAAGATCAAACACCTGAATGCAAAAATAACTGAGCTGGAAAATACATCCAGGAAAAATAATATGAGAATTATTGAACTTCCTGAAAGCCATGATAAAAAAAACAAAACTGGAGTCTGGACAGTTACCTTTCAAGAAATTATCAAGGAAAAACTGCCCTGACATCCTAGAACAAGAGCATAAAATAGTCATTAAAAGGATCCACTGATCACCTCATGAAAGAGATCCCAAAATGAAAATGCCAACAAATATTGCAACCAAATTCCAGAAATGTCAGGTCAAGGAGAAAATACTACAAGCAACCAGAAAGAAACAATTTAAATATCAAGGAGCCACAGTCAGGATTACACAAAACTTAGCAGCTTCTACATTAAAGGATTGGAGGACTTGAAATATGATATTTCAAAAGGCACAGGAGCTTGGATTACAACCAAAAATAAAATTCAAAATAGATCTTTTTATAAAGTCCTAATGCAGATCAAAGCATACTATTTTCTGCTTTTTGTTTTCTTCCTCATGATTTTTCCCTTTTGTTCTGATTCTTCTTTCACAACATGATTAATATGGAAATATGTTTAACATGATTGGATAGATAGATAGATAGATAGATAGATAGATAGATAGATAGATATAGATATAGATAGATGTATATATCCTATATCAGACAGCTTGCTGTTGGGGAGGGGAGTGGAAAGGGAAGGAGAGAGGGAGAAAAATTAGGAACTTGAAATCTTTTGAAAGATGAATGAATACTATCTTTACATATGATAGGAAAAATAAAATACTTTTTACAAATAAAGAAAAAGAAAAAAGACTCACAAATATCTTGCCATGATTGAATATAAGCAGTTTAATCTTATGTTTTCTCTTTCCTAATTCTTTTTTATCTTTTTTTTTGTTCCCCTTGAGTCTTATATTTTAAGATAAAAATTTTTATTCACCTCTGGTCTTTTAATTAAGAATGCTCAAAACTCCTCTTTTTAATTAAATGTTCATTTTTGCTCCTGAAGGGTTATACTAAGTTTTTTTTTTTTTTCTGGGTAGGCAATTATAAGTAATGCTACCTGCTTTGCTTTCTGGAATATCATATTATAAGACCTCCATGTATTTAGTGTATGAATAGCTATCCTGTGTTATCGTGACTGTGTCTCCATGATACATTGTTTCTTTCTGGTTGATTGCTGTATTTTCTTCTTGAACTGGTATAACAGCAATGCAGTATTCACAACACCCATGGTGCTTATGAATATGCTGGTATAGTTGTGAATCACAAAATTTAGCAGACTCTCCACATGGAGAGTGGAACCAAAGCCTTTATTCAAATACCAGAAAAATGAGTCCCACAAAGTTGATACACATGGTTAATGCAATGAACAGCCACATTCTCAAGCCTTCACAACTCCCTCAAACAGGGATTCTCCTCTCTCACTCATGGTAACTCAGCCTGGTTCTTGGAAGTTCTTAGCAGAAATTCCCAAAGGAAAGGTCTCAGCAGAAGTTCCCTGAAGAAAGGTGTCAGCAGAAGTTCCAAGAAGAAAGGTCTCAGCAGAAGGTTCCAGAAGAAAGGTCTCAGCAGAAATTCCCAGAAGAAAGGTCTCAGCAGAAATTGCAGCCATCAGTTGCTCACTGAGAGAAATTCTGCCTTTCCCAGCTGGGCTTTTCCTTATGTATGCCTTAGCTCCTCTCTGTTCTGCCACTTCCTGTTACATCAGCAACTTCCTCCCAGGGTGTTATCTACTTCTGTGTTAATTAAATAGTTTAAACAAGGTGTTAACTTAAAACAAGGTGCTAAGTACCTGCCTACTTGCCAATACAAAGGGGCATGGAAGATCTTCAGATTCCATTAACATTATAACTGAAACTTCTAAAAATTGACTATGAAATTACTGGTATTTTTTTTTTATTGTGGGATCCCTTTCAGGTGGTAATTGGTAGATTCTTCTAGCTTGCATTTACTTGTCTAGTCTTAGGACATCAGGGAAGTCGTCCTTGATAATTTTTTGAAATATGATATCCAGGCTCAAGAATTTACTATTTTACAAAAATTCTTGGTAAAACTGGAAAGCAGTTTGGCACAAACTAGGTATAGCCCAACATCTTACACTGCATAACAAGCTAAGGTCAAAATGGATATATAATTTAGACATGAAGTGTGATAATATAAGCAGATTAGGGGAGCATGGAAAATTTTACCTGTAAGATCCATGATTAAGGGAAAAATTTGTGACCAAACAAGAAATGATGAGCATTATGGAGATTTAAATGAATAATTTTGATTATATTAAATTAGAAGAATTTTGCACAAACAAAACCAATATAGCCAAGGTTAGAAGAAAAGCAGAAAACTGGGGGAGGCTGAAGATTCCAGCAAGTTTCTTTGATAAAGGCCTTGTTTTGTAAATATATAGAGAACAGAATGAAATTTCCAAGAATAGAAGTCATTCCCCAGTTGCTAAATGGTTAAAGGATATGAATAGGCACTTGTCAGAAGAAGAATTCAAACTACCTATAGTCATATGAAAATAATGTTTAATTGTTTATTTTGACTGTTGATTAGAAAAAAATGCAGATTAAAACAACTCTGAGGCACCACCTCATACCTCTAAGATTGACTAATATGGCAATAAAGGAAAATGATAAATGGAGGGGATATGGAAAAATTGGGACATTAATGTACTATTACTGGTGTTGTGAACTGATCCAACCATTCTGGAGAGCAATTTGGAACTCTGACCAAAGGGCTATAAAACTGTGCATACCCTTTGGCTCAGTAATGCCACTAGGTCAGTATCCTGAAGAGAACAAAGAAAAAATAAAAAAGAACTATATGTATCAAATATTTATAGCAATTTTTTTGTGATGTCTAAGAATTGGAAACAGGGAATGATTATCAATCGGGAAATGGCTGAACAAGTTGTGGTATATGATTGTGATAGAATACTATTGTGGTATAAGAAATGTTGTGAAGAATTCTTTCAGAAAAACCTGGTAAGACTTATGTGAACTAGTGCAAAGTAAAATGAGCAGACAAGGAAAAGATTGTATACAATAAAAGCACTATTGTATGATGATCAATTCTGAATTACTTAGGTATCCTCAGCAATAAAAAGATGATCCAAGGAAATTCTGAAGGGCTTGTGATGAAAAATTCTATCCACCTCCAGAGAAAAAGCTGATAGATCATGAGTGCAGATGAAAGAAAAATTCTTAAATTTTCTTTATTTTTCCTGCTTTGTTTTTTTTTAGTCTGTTGGTTTTTGTTTTTGTTTTTGTTTTGTTTTGTTTCTCCAACATGGTTAATATGAAACTATGTTTTACATGACTTCACATGAATAATCTACATCAAATTGCTGTATCAAGGATGTGGGATAGGAATATGGGAGAGAATTTAGAACACAAAATTCAAAAAAAGAACAAATATTAAAATTGTGTTCATGTAATTGAGAAATATTTAATGAAATTAATAAAATATATTGGGAAAGAAAAAAAAGTTGTTAAATATGAGAAAAATTTCCCATGTTATAAAATTGGGAAGTTGGCCTAGATAATCTCTAATCTTCAGCTGTGAATTTTGAAAAATTTAACTAAGAGATTATTCCACTTCAAAGCAATCTAATAAAGATGAGTTGTTTTTGTAGTTTCCAACATGTTAATTTTTAAATACATAATTTCCTGCTTTCTCCTTATGATGACACGTTTATTGAGCTTCTTTTTCTTACTCTTCAATTATTTTAGCATCAATATTGTTTTCTTTCTCAGTCTTAAATTGTAGCTACTTGTTTGATAGATATCAGGAGTTCTGCTCTAATATGTCACTGAGAGACAAACATGGTTTGGTGGATATAGATTGAACTTAAAAGTCAGTGAGTGGATTCAAATCTGATATATCCTAGCTATGTGATCATAAGCAAATCACTTAATTTCTCAATGTCCCCAGTGAGCTTTCTAACACTGTATATTACATGTTGACCAGGTGGCAAACTACACTGCTGGATAGAATTTCAATACCAGGATTTCTCTATACTGATAAGATCACAGGTTATAACAAAAGCAGCAACTATGATAGAATGAAGTGAGTAACTTTGAATCAGATTAAGTGGTACTCATTTTAACCACCATCTTGAGACCTGATATTTTGATATTACTCCACAATAGGATTAAGATGAGAGGGGGAAAAAAGGAACACCATTGGAACTAGATTCATCCAATATCTGGGCTTGCCAAAATCTTTTCTTACTTGGCAAAAGATCTATACTAGCACTGACATCAGTGGTGGTGAAATGAAGACCTCTTTCTATCTGAAATTGGCTAAATACATTTGTTTCTAGAAATTTAAGCCTCAATTTCCTATGCAGTAAAACTTATTGACATGCATCTCTCATACTAGAGTGAGCAGTGTGTATTTTGCTTACTACTGCTTCTATCCAGGAAAAAAAGTATATAAAAACCTGGCCAGCAACCAAACAAATGACTCCAATGTACTATTAAATGACAAATCCAATAGCAAGGTAGGATTTTTTAAAAATTGGCAACAATGCTTTCTAAAACTGAAGGAATAGCTTTCATACCTAGGGTTTCTGTTTGTGGAACAACTCCATCATGCTGATGATGCTGTTGATGCTGCTATTATTGTTGTTGTTGTTGATGGTGATGATGATGATGATGATGGTGATGTTAACACATTTTTATTGTGAATAGATCAATGAAAGCATGACAGAAAATGCGTTAATGAACCTACTCTTTGTCAGGCACTGATATTGGATAGGAATCCAAAAGTAAGACAGTCCTTGACTTGAAATAGCTTGTATTTTAATAGGGAAAAACCAAACACATAAGATGACCACAGCAGGGTGTTTTATTCTAGGGATTCAGTTCAACCCCAGGGCAGTGTTCCAAAGCTGAGTAGGTTAACTCCCCAAAGGAGAAGGAACATTGTTTCTGGAAATCCACTTGAGAGGATTCTGTTCAAGCAGGAGGGAAGGGGGCGTTACCACTGAAGATGGGGAAATGTTTGAGGTGGAAAACTGGATGTATAGAGAATTTGAATTTGAAAATATTTTATTCACAACAACACTGTGATGAAATCCAATTATCATTTCAATTTTACAGATTAGAAAACAGAGTCTTAGTGGGATTAAATAACCATGGCCACACAGCTAGCCAGTGTTGGACCCAGTATTTAAACTCATATCTATTGATTTCTAATCCAGTGGTCTTTGTGCAGTTCTATTTCCATCACTTTGTAGTATATCAGTAAAAAAATTAAATGCTGAATGCTTTCTCAAATTTTTGATAGGGTGGGATTGAAGAAAGGAGTTACTTGAATTTTAATGGTGCCTTTCATAGCTTTATCTACTTAACACTGATCTTTTTAAAATACGCATTCTACACTACATGTATTGGAAATATTGAAATTTCAAACAATATATATTCGATTATGTTTTTTATAAGTGCTGACCACTAATAAGTACACAGGGAGGCTACATTATTAAAAAAAACAATAACTACCTTCAACCATGGCATTGCCAGTAGAAATCCAGCCTAATTCTTTACTATACTTTCAGTTAATATTGTAAAAAAAGATAAGAGGAAATTCATTTTTTCCTCTCAACATGTTCATTTGGTATTATTATTTCTAGAGGTCACAACCAGACCTTTCTAAAACATTACATTTTCACTATGACTATCTTATCTTCTAAACCTTCACTAAAATGGTGTTGAGTGATCCTATAAGGGAGAGACTATCAGGACTAGAGAAATCCTTTCCTCTCTGTCTAATGGCTATTTTCTTAATGTTTACAAGCATACCTGTATCTCCTCATCCTCAAAAAATCCCTCATTTAATTCATCTATCCCCACTATCATTTCATTTCTCTCCTCTCTTTTGTGGCTTAATTCCTTGAGAAAGCTTTCTAGAATGAATGCTTCTACTTCATTTCCTGTAATTCCCTTCTTAACTCTTTGCAATCTGACTTCTGACCTACCTCATCATTCAACCAGTGCTGCTCTCTCCAGATATATTAATGGTCTCTTAATTGCAAAATCCATTGACTTTTTTTCTAAAAGTTTATCATTCTTGGCCTTTTGTATAGCCTTTGATATTAATCAATCATACTCTTCTCTTTGATACTCTCTTCTCTCTAGGTTTTTTATACAGTCCTCACCCCTGGTTCTCTTCATACCAGTTTGTTCTTACTCAGAATCCTTTGCTCACTTTTTCTTCTTCTATAATATTTTACTTGATGGTGTCATCAGTTCTCATGGATTCAGCTATATCTTTATGAGGATGATTTTCAGATTTTTTTGTCCATCCCTAACCTCTCTCCTGACTTCAGCCTCTAAGTGCCTATTGGACATCTGAATCTCAATGTCTCATGGACAATTTAAACTCAATGTCCAAAACATTTTCCTCTTCATAATTTTTCTATCACTGTCAAAACTACCACCAGTCTCTTAGTCACAAAGACTAACAACCCACATACCATTCTCAACTCCACACTCTCTCTAAGCACTCATATCTGATCAATTTCAGAGTCTTCTCATTTCTGCCTTTGTAACATCCTTTGTATACACTCCCTTCTGTCATATGACATTGACACTATTATAATACAGATCCTTGTCACCTCGTTCATGGATTCTTGACATAGCCTGCTGGTTGGTTTCCCTGCTTCATCTCTCCCCAGTGCAGTCCATCCTCTATTCAGCTATCATATTGATTTTCCAAAAGTGGAAGCTTAACTATATCCAATCTCTTCTTAGTCAATAAACTCCAGTGACTTCCTATAACCTCCAGAATCAAATGTAAAATCCTTTGACATTCAAACCCCTTTATAACCTGGTCCCTTCCTACTTTTGTAGTCTTATACCTTACTCACCACATACTCTGCCATCCAGTGACACTGGCCTGCTTGTAATTCCTTGCACTTGCTGCTCCATATCCTAACTACAAGCAATTTCACTGGCTGTCTCCATGCCTGAAACTTCACTTCCCTGGATCACTTTGAGTCTCACCTAAAAACCTACATTCTTCTAGAAGTTGTTCCCATTCCCCCTTAATAGGTTTTTCCCAGTCCTTCTTCCCTTTGAGATTATCTCTTATTTACCTCATTGTATATTTCTTGTTAATACATAGTTGCTTATGTATTGTTTCTCCCATTGGACTATGAGTTCCTTGACAGCAGGAGCTCTTTGTCTTACAATTAGCACATAGTAGGTGCTTAATAAATGCAAATTGACTGGAATGTGTTAAGAAATTTGTACTGGCTTCCTGTATAGGTCCTCGCAACTTTATTCATATTTGTTGCAGAGATCTATAAACCACACTATCTTGGTTACATACTCTGAACCTAGACAGAATGGAGAAAAAAAATTTTTTTTACTATCCACTACAGAACAACATGTAACAGTGGAATGCCTTCGTGGATACTGAAAAGAATAAAATATATGTGTTGTCATTTTCTGACAGTGAGACTTTTTTTACTAGAGAGCTGTGCTTCCTTTTCTTAAAACTTCAGAGAAATATCTAGTTGTAAATTAACTAGTCAGTGAAATCAATGTTGGCTAGCATCTCACATATAAACCCTAAAAGTCAACACGCAAGATGCACTTTAGTCAAACTCTTTCATCAGAGACTACATTCACATACAGATGCTGTCTTTAAGGGGTGCCAATTATTCAGTTGTGAATAGATTTCAAAGAATAAATAATAACCCAATTTAAATTTACAGAGCCCTAGAGAGATGCTTCATATCAAATGATGGTTTTATGTGAAATTATCACTCCATACTTAGGACAAAAGAACTGTCCAAGTACCCTAAGGTAGCAGTGGGGGTAGGGGCAAGAACTGGTAAACAATAGAAGGAGTGATTTTAAGAAGCATTTTAGTTAACCGAAATTTAAATTACTAATGGAAAGTTATGTTTATTTTAAATCACAATTATCATTTCTTTGTATTTTCATTGGTCTCATTGACCAATGGAATAAAACATGATCAGGAAGAATCAAAATGTAATCAAGTAGCAGGATAAAGTTGAAAGTAGGTCAGTCAGGAAACAATATGTGGCAGTGATTTTTAAGACATTTTATGGGGCGTTACTTTAAAAAAATCCACTGTTATTTTTTTCTTTTCCCAACTCCTGTATTCAAAAACAAAAACACCACCACAACCGCCAAAATTAAAAAAAAAAAATCTGACAAGTAGGAAGACAGCTCATCTCCCTCTTTCTTTTAGTAGAATTTGGTAAATACTCTTTGCTGACTTACATAACTGTGGGTTTGGGGGAGGGGGCTCCTGTGGGGGTTATGGTGGTAAGAGAGAGTTGCTCCTTTTCAAAGGAGCAGACTGTAGGGAAAATACACAACCTATCACCACACCACATGCCAGTCTCACACACGATTCTTCCTCCAGAGAGTCACTCCGTCATGTTTCTTGGGAAATTTTCCCCAGATTAGGGGGAAAAAAAAAAAAAGACCACAACCTTGGTCTGTCTCACAAAGCGGAAACATTACATTCGCAGGACAAAGGAGAGCTGGTCTTCACAGACTCAACTCGGGCTTTCTAGCCTGCCGGGAGCCCTAGTTCAGCACCACGGACAGCCGCACTTCAATGGTTACCACCCATGGGAAGCCTGATTCCCTCAGCTCAGACCGGGATTCCAGCAACATAGAGAAGGAATTATACCTGAATCCGTGAACATCAATGTAAGATTTTGTGATTCTATCTAATTTATACTGCAAGGGGATTTTTTAATTGATTAATTAATTAATTAATTATTTTTTTTAAATTGGGGTACTAAAGTTCAGGCTATATGTGTACCATGATCTTTAAGATGTAAATCATTTAATAAAAATCCTTCCTTTGAAGTAGGATTGTTCATTTGGGGAGCGGACTTTAAAAAAACCCAACAACATTAAAACTGCCTAAGTTTACTAAGTCATCTAAGGATATAAAATTCAACCTGCGAACCCAGTATCTTGCTATGCTTGCAGTTATGTACCTACGAAAGAGAGTCTTTATTTCTTAAAATAAGAATAAAAGGTAAGGTAAGGGGTGGCAGAGATTAAATCTCTACAAAGAGTGGCTACCCATACAACACTACAGGTGCAAGAAAGAAAAGGAGAGGTTTTCTCCTCATTTTGTAAAGGTCTGCGCTGTGTTTCACTTTCCAGTTCAAAACGACACTATTAATAAGTGTGGGGGAGAACCTTGTTTTGAGGCTTGGAAGTCTAGGTGTGAAATTTTCCTGTTAAGGTTTGGAGTTTTGAGCCATCATTTATGAAATGGCTACAACCTGAATGCCACTACCAAATTACTGTATGTTTAACATGCTTAAACAATGGGGGGGGGGGGGAAGGGGGGAATTTGAGAGAAACTAAAAACGATTGAAATGATTTGCAGCATGCCTCAGGCTCTGAACGCCACCTGCTGGACCTTTTGGGTTTCTTTCCCCCTCAGGACATTGGACTAGGCAGGCAGGGCTGGGCTGAGTGTACTGATCAGATTTATGAATGAACATCCGTTAAAATCCGAAATATTCATTATAACATGCAAATCCCTTCCGTGGGTGGCTTTTTCGCAATGGCATTGTTTTGGTTATTTACAAGTTTACCAGCAGCTCCATATCCTGATTATGTTTCATAATCACAATTACTTTACAAACCTCTTCTCTCTCCAGCTTCCACCCCTGTGTTAGCAAAGCCCCAAGCACAAAAATCTATAGGCAAGAAAAATGCACCTCCTCAAGTAGCAGAATTGCAAAATCCATATTTTCTCTTAGTTTAGAGGCATCTAGGAGGTGATATTCTTACAGGTAAATATCACAATTTTAATTTTTTTTTTTCAGTATTGTTTCCTGTAGTAGGCATTCATTTCTTCATTCCTGGTATTAGATGCTTACTTTTAAGTTTATCCTAGATTAATGTTTAGTTAAAATCACAATGGTTTCCAAAGACTACAAAAGAATTTCAATGTTCAAACAAGTTGGTGGTTCTACCAGCTTCAGTGGTTAATGATGCACAAAGACAGTAAGACATAGGTTCACTGAAAGTGTTTCAGGGACATGTCAATGCATTTGATGTAGCAAGAAAATCAGAGATGAGTTTTGCAAAACATTCTATCATTTGTCCCACCAATAATGCATAGTATAGGTGAATAAACAATGAGAAAGAATTCATATAAGAAAGAACATATTCTCTTAAAAACATTCACTTCTCTAGAAGAAGAGAAAAATATCACTGATAGGGTCATGCAATAGCATCCAATAGCATTAGATACTCAGGATCAATGCAAGATAGTACCAGAAAAAATAACCTGTTATAACAGAACTGAATGGGAATAGTAGTATAATATAAAAGATATTCAAAATCCACTGAGAATGAATTACAATGTGAGATTTCCTTAATCACATTAGAATTAATCCTGATTGATGATTGGTTTACTGTTGAAAAGTTTGTGTCCTGTAAGGAACAATATGGTTTGAGTGTATTGTGCAATGGCATAAAAGACATAGTTATTTTATGCAAAATCACACATGACGCTAGAAAGTAATGTCCCCAAAGTGGAAAACTTGCATGAAATAGGCTGACAGTTATTTTCACTGAAGTGATTCAAATTTATCATAACATAAAACAAAGTTTGAAAAAAATCATTTTTGGAAATAAGTAATTTGGCTCTGGGGCTGAATTAACTCCATAAAGCCATTAACCTTAGTGGCAATGTAATAAAATTGGCTAGTAATTTCTACAAGTTATTCCTTGAGGATTCTAAAGTGTTAATGTACCACCCAAGAAAGAGTCATTCTGTGTTACAGCTGATTAGGCAAGAAAATATGCTAGTATAGGGAAATGTTAATAACAAAGAATAAATAGTGTAATTCCTTGCACCCTATATTCTGGATAGAGCAAGACACTGAACTTTCACACATCTAAGCTTTAATGTCTATATTGTGAAGAAAAATAATTATAGCCCAAATGAGTAAGACTCAAAAGAAAGTTATTTAGGATGCAGAACAGGATGAAACAAATATTCATTAAGTGTTGCCTATGTGCTGAGTGCTATGCTAAGTGCTTAGCAAACGTTATCTAATTTTTTGGGGGGAGAATCATATGATTATGTGATTCTAGATTAGAACATGGGATGACCTACACACAAAAATCTCTGCACGTGCTTCAGTTTTCAAAGTCTATTTGAAATGCACTATCTCCTTTGTTCCTCACCCTTACCCCTTTTAAGGTAGGCAGGGGAGAATTTATTTTGCCCATTTTACACAGAAGAGGAAACAGAAGCTCAAAGAAATGAAATTATTTGCTCAAGGTCATTTAGCCAGTAGTTGATGGTCAGGACTTGAAACCAAGACTTCTGCTTCCTAATTCAGCACTCCTATTTCTCCAAAGTAGGGTGTGTTTTTTTTTCTTCTTCTGTATGTTCATGAAATGTTGTATTTTTTAAATGTATATGTGCAGAAGAAACAGTTCTAGGAAGTGGTGTTTTCAAAGTGGAAGATATTCACAGACATTTTGTCTTAAGATTTTGTTTAGGATTTTAGAAGAAAGAATTTTTATTTACTATTCTTATCTTTGCCAGTGATTAACAAAAATACCTATCTAGAAAGTATTCTGTGATTGTGTTTGTGAGCAGTTGGCTTAAGGTACAGAATTCATACTTTTCATGGATCACTGAAGTCTGACCCCCATTCAGACTGCATGATGCATCTGTGAAGGCAGTGAGATAAAAATAGCAACTGAAGAATCAAGAGGGGAGCTTAATAATCAGTCTTTCTCTAAACATACAGTTTTGTATCTCCTGGAAAATTTTTTTTCAATGACATGAAATGTCAATGTATGCATTTCTCAGTGATGAAAAAGCACACTATTTTAATGAAGATGTTTGATGAGTCTGATCAGTCATTATCTCAATAATATATGCAAATAAAATCATTTAAATTCAAAGTACTTTTTTAAGAAAAATATTAAAATAGGTGCAATCAAAGACCAATTACGTTTTTAAGAGAAACCATTTTGCATTCTGATCTTCACAATTAGTTTTGAAACAGAGACCATACAACCCCAGAAGTACATCTGACATGCCAGGAGCATATGAAGAAGCTGCTGAGCTGCTCCATACCTAATGACTTAGTTTTCCTGACACATCACAAGTTTAGGATTATGTCCAACCCACGTGCTATGTCTGACTGAAACAGGTTTTTGCCAATTATTTAAAAGCAAAAATAAATCGATATCAATACCCTTGATCTTACAATTCTCCCAAGGGTTTATTCCACTTCCATGTTCATGAACATCAAATTCCTTTATCTAATCATGTCTTTTTTTTCATTCTATCTTTATCTATGCCTTATGACCAGTTCTTAATCTTAATCATGGCCTCCATTTGTTCCATTTATTAATTTTTTCCTGACTCCATTACCCCATATACTGGCTGCTCTTTCCTCCATATGGTTGTTTGATAAACTCTATCCTCTTTTTTTAGAATCCCTTCCCCTTTGTCTTTTTACTGATTATGGCTGACCAAACCTCAACCCTGTATTTCTCCTAGAATCACGCTGCTGAGTAGGACTGGAGGAAATCATGCAACTATGCTGATAAGGTCAATTACAATTTTTTTCTCTTTATTAATTTGTTTGTTTACTTTTAGTTTATAGGATTCAGTTCCACAATCCCTTGAGTTTCAGATTTTCTCCTGCTCCTCCTCCTCCCCTTCCACCCCACCCCCATTTCAGCATGCAATCAAGTACAGCATCTGCAAATACTTTCACATTAGACATTAGGTTATAAAGAAGGACTATAACAAATGGAATAAACAGTGGGAAAGAGGAAATGGAACCAAACAAGAAAAAGAATGAGAGCAGGTAGTTTGCTTCAATCTGCATTCAAATTCTGTTCTTTCTAGTTCTTTCTCTGAATGTAGACTTCTCTCTCCATCATGAGTCTTTTGAAGTTGTCTTATAACCCTGCATTGCTGAGAAGAGTCAAGTCTATCAGAGTTGCTCATCACACATACTTTGTGTCTCTAATTGTGTACAGATTTCTCTTCGTTCTGCTCTTCTCACTCAGCATCAGTTTATATAAGTCTCTCCAGCTAAATATGAAGTCCATCTGCTCCTCATTTCTTATAGCACAGTAGTATTCCATTACATTCATATACCACAACTTGTTTAGCCATTCCTCAATTGATGGGCATCCCCTTAATTTCCAGTTCTTTGCCACCACAAAAAGAGCTGCTATAAATATTTTCATACATATGGGTCTTCCTCTCACTTCTTATGATCTCTTTGGGATACAATCCTAAGAAGTG
>CM053589.1:16372877-16400696 GCA_028646515.1 Pseudochirops corinnae
ATATATGTATATATATATATATATATGTATATGTAAAGGGAAATAAATGCTATTATTATCCCATTTTACAGTAGAGGAAGCTGAGGCAGAGCGAGGTTAAGTGTCCAGAGGGTCATACAGCTGGTAGGTTGTCTGAGGTTAGATTTCAATTTAGTTCCTTCACACTCCAGACCTGATGCTCTCTTTACTGTGCCCCCATATAACTTTTGTATTCATATGTGTATAAAAATAAATACAAGGTAATTTGGGAGAGAAAGACACTAGTTATTGGGAGAAGAGCTGTCACAAAATGATGTGTTCTAGCATCAAATGAGTCCTAAAGGGAAAAAAGAAGAGATCCCCATAGGTTGGAATTGTCAAGAAAGGCTTTCCAGGGCAGGTGAAAATTGAGATGGACTTGGAAGGTTGTGAGAGGTAGCAGGCAATGGGACAGGAATCTGGGGAGACAGGAAATAACATAGAGCAAGTTAGGAATTATTATTATATGAGGGAGACCAGTGTACAGTGAATCTGCCAGTGTGTCTGGGCTAAAGGGATCATACCCACTCAGTGAGAAGCAAAAGTCTTATTTCATCTCTGTGTCCCTATAAGGTATTTATAGTCTAACACCAGGCCTTAATATAGTGGATGCTTAATGAATATTTGGTAATTTGAGTTGAATGATGTCTTTTGTCCATCTATTTCTGTCCTGGGAAATATTTTTACCTAAAATATCTAAATAATCTAAGGGAAAAAATATTCTTTGGAATGATTTCTCTGGATAATTGCTACAATTTTACATCTCAAGTTGTCTAATTAACTGAGACAGATTTTGTCTAATACAAATGAAACAATACTAAATCGACAATTGGGACCATATATAGGACATTCATCTCCTTTACTGAAAATTTGAAACCCTTTGTCTTTAAGAGCCTTAAAATCTAGAATTGGAAATTACTTGGAACCACAGGATCACAAGTTTAGAGAGAGAAGATCCCTCAGAGTTCATCTAGTCTCATCTCTTCATATTAATGAGAATATAGTTACAGAAATAAAAGGAAAGCCATAGATAATTGGTAATACTACTGGCCATTAAAAGATACCTTTCAACATTATAGCCTTGCTATAAAATAAGAACAAGTGTAAAATCATTCCTGGGTGCCACGTTTTTGAAAGGACAGTGCCGTGTCCAGAGGACAGCAATCAAGATAAGGAAGGACCTTGATTTCATGCCATTTTAAGAATCAGCTGAAGGAACAAGGCATGCTTAATTTAAAGAAGAAAAGACAGTGAGGATTAGACTGAGCTATCTTCAGTTATTGGAAGGCTTTTAGGAAAAATGTAGATTAGATGTATTCTGCTTTGTTTTAGGCACAATAACTATAGAAGTTGGATCGTAACAGTTTTAGAATTTATTAAAGAAAAAGTTGCTAACGATTAGGTCTATACTAAAATGGAATAGGCTGCCTGAGGAAGTAGTGGATTTTCCTTCACTGAAGGTACTTAAACAAAAGGTAAATTGTAAAGAAGGACCACTTAGTTAAATTGTAAAGACAATTAATGCTTAGGTATGAGTTGTTCTAAATGGCCTCTGAGCTTCTTTACAACTCTGAAATTCTGTAATTTTGTGATGTTTGATTCTATCAGATTTATCTATTTGCTTGAATTTTTGCTTGAAATGAGTTTTTTCAGATTACCAACAAAGACATAAAATAAATGTTCAAGTGTTTCTTTAGGAATTTATTACTTATTTGGCTGTCATTGTAGGTATAGTCTTGACACTATAAATCTTTTCTTTTATTGTTGGAGAGTTGAGAGAATACCTTAGTGGGAGATCCAGGGAATGTGTTCTAAAATGTACTCAATGAGTACATTCAGTAAAAACATTCAACTATTTATTGGTATATTACATAATTTAGCAAGTATCATGAACTGCTTAAGAAGATATCATTGTAAATGTCACCAGTCATCTTCCATGCTTTTTAAATGAAGAGATTCATTATGGGAATGACTACTCTTCTCAGCTAAGCAGTAGCAATCCATGTGAGCTTTTTTCTTTTTTTAAGTGATGTAGATTTGAATCAACATGTATTACAGCTACTGGTAAGGTCCCTAATAAATTTAGTTACATGCTTGCTAGTGATCCTTTTTTTGTTGCTTTGCTTGCTGAAAATTGTGCAGCAGTTCAAGTGTTATTTCCAATAGTTCTTAATTCTTCATGAATTTAACTCTTCTGTCTGCCCAAAACCACTTAGAAGTTTGACAGTCATCAAGGGTTACTTCTGAATAGATAGTATGTTCACCCACTGATATAAGGATTTTTTTTTACCCTATTGTTTGTGATCTTTGGCAACTATTGATTGAAGAAACATTCTACTGGATTTTTTGACTGGAAACTTAATAGGTGTGCTTCAGGGATATGGTATGTAGCTACAATATGCTAGAATGGAAATATCCAGAAGCACCAATTTGGAAATATTTCTCTGGGTGATACTTCCAGGCTCCCTGAATCTCAGAAAGCTAGGAAAGCTGGCCATTAATACCCTGCATAAATCGTTCAGTCAAAATCCAATAAATATTGTATGTTTGGACCTTTGCTGGGTTCCATGGAGTCAATTCAATATGCATTTATTAAGTACTTACCACATGGTAGGCACTATATTAAGTACTAGGCATGCAAAGAAAAGAGAGGAAGGGGAAGTCCCTGAACTCAAGGGTCTCCCAGTCTAGTGGGGGAGATAATAGGCAAATAATTATGTACAAATGACATATATGGGATATATTCTAAGTAATTTCAGAATAAAGGAACTAAGACTAAAGAAGACTGAAAAGATTTCTTATTCTTCAAAAAGATGGGACTTTAGCTGAAGCCAGAAGACGGAAATAAGGAGGGAGAGAGTTCCAGGAAAGGGAATACCCAGTGAAAGTGCCTGGAGTAGGGAGATAGAGTAACTTGAGTGAGAAATGATAAGAAAGTCATTGTCACTGGATCACAGAGTATGTAAGGGTGGGATTAAGGAGGAAGGTGTAAGAAGACTGAATAAGTAAAAGTGAGTGAGTAAGCCATGAAGGGCTTTAAATGCCAATCCAAATATTTCATATTTGAACCCGGAGGTGATGAGTCATTGGGATTTAGGGAGATCTTTCTGATAACCAAGTGGAGGATGGATTGGAGTAGGGAGAGATATGAGGCAAAGAAATCAACCAGAAGGCTATTGCAATAGTACAAGCATGAGGTAAGGCCAGTTTACATCAGGTGGTAGCAACATCAGAGGACAGAAAGAGGTGTATGTGAGTGATGTTACAAAGGTAAAGATGACAGGATTTGGAAAGTGATTGGCTATGGATGGAATGAGATAGTGAGGAGTAAAGGATGATGAGCAAGCTGTGAGCCTAGATGACTAGTAGGATGCTGGCATCCTTGACAATAATAGAGAAGTCTGGAAGAGAGGAGGATTGGGAGAGATAGATAACGAGTTCAGTTTTGGACATAATTGAATTAAAAGTGTCTTTTAGAAATTCAGTTTAAGATGTCCAGCAAGCATATGGAGATTGGAGTCTGGAGATTAGCATAGATATGGTAAAATTCAAGAACACAACCCTGATTTAGGAGTTCAATCCCTATATTTGTCACTTATTTGCTGTGTCACCTTGGGTAAATAACTTTCTTTTCCAAACCTCAGTTTCTGATTACAGGATCTCCAAGGTCCTTTCCCGCTCCGTATGCTATGATTCTATCACATAACATGTGAGACACTATCCAGTCCAATAAGAAATGTAAGGGTCACTGACCTCAAAGAGTTTACAATCTAGCTAGAGGGGGAAAACATCTAACACATAAAACAACTGGAGAACAAATGTCAAAAAATGTCATGATATCCAACTAGACTACAAATTCCTTGAGTGTTTTAATTCTTTTTTTCCTTTCTTCCCCACCCTCTATGGTTATTACAGCCTCATACACAAGAATTGCTAAAAAGTATTAATCAATGAATTAGTAAGAACAGTGGCTCAAGGGAGGACAATGTTTGGTGAATGTGATCTGGAAAAGCCAGAGATGTTTCAGCATGTCTGTGACTAAGCCAAAATGTTATGGCAAAGTGAGGAATTACTTCATATCAATTAATCTAAATCACCTGCTATCGAAGACACAATGGGCTATTAAAACTTGGCCTGAATGATTGAACAGGACTCTCTACACTGATTATTTTTTTCTGGACATATAATTCATATCACTACTTTATCTTACCGAGTTTACTCAATAGGGAGACAATTATTATTGCCTACTATGTGCCAGGATCTCAGCCAGTAATTGACAAAACCATCCGTTCTTTCACCTCCCAAGTCCTTAACTCCTGAGGGTTTCCTTTTTATTAATATACAGTGTTTTTCTATGGAGTCATCCAACAGTCATTCTTCCCTAAAGCTTGGTGTCTAGACAAGAATGATGGAAAAGTTTCTTAGTAATTGGAATAGTGTCTGGCTATGGAGGGAAGGAAAGACAGTATTCTGGAGTAAAGATTAATGGTACTGGAAGAGAGAAGGAAGCAGGAATAGGGAAGCAGAGATCCTTCCATACCTTCTTAAATCCTGCCTGTTTGGATTTTGAGGTGTCTGTTATTCTCAGGACAGCAAACTGAAAATTCAAGTATATACTAATTAATATACTAATTCATATTTTCTCCTTCTTCAAAATAAATATGCCCTAAGTCAAGAATCTGGAAATAATATTGGAGACAATAGAATGTGTCTTGAACATTGAGAATTCAGGGTATAAAGATTGTCCTAATGGTTATTTAGAATATAGTGTTAAGAAGAAGAGGAAGTAAGCCAAAGATTCAATTACAGCCGTGCTTTAGAACATTAATGATTCCTGTTTATGAATGTAATGTTAAGCAAACATATTATAAAAAATGGATTATGAATTATGTATTGATGTTTGTGCCACTATTTATACTCTCTCACAAAGTAATGCAAGACGAAAAATACCACAGATTAAAAATGCAAATAATGACAAATCAGCACAATTTGCCACCTGCTATGTCCTCTAGTTAGATCTTATTGTAAAATGTAGAAATATTTTAATGTCACTAGTAAGCTGCTTACAAACTTATCAAAAACCAAGAGGATTAAGAGGACATAGAATGAATTTTAATTTCCTATACGTGATGCTTGAGAGGGAATAGAATAGGAAACTTGGAAGTCTCTCTCTCCTGAGTATTCATAAATTAACTCTATGAGCTATTTCTGGTTCTGTTGTCCAGAATTCTATAGATGCTTTCTGTGTCCATAAAGTTGCCTACTACAGTACCATTTAAAGAGAATATTTCATCCATCCATAAATTACCAGCATTGGAGTTAGGAAGACTTGCATTTAAGTCCTACTTTTTGTACATACTAGCCATATGACTACACTTGCTGTGAGGTATAATGGATAAAGAACTAGGCCTGGAGGCAGGAAAACCTGAGTTCAAATCCACCCTCAGACGTTTACTGGCAGTGTGATTCTGCCTCAGCTTCCTCCACTATAAAATAGTGGTAATAATAGCACCTTCTTCCCATGATAATTGTGAGGACAAAATAAGATAATATTTATAAACTGTCTAGCATCATGCTTAGCATGTTAATAAATGTTTATTTCTTTCCTGCCATGGACTTAAACAATCAATTCCCCCGAGCAATTCTCTAAAACTACAGAAAAATGACCAATTTTCATTTGTCAAAGGAATTTCCACACTGGAGCTCCACATGCCACTGAAATCAAAGGACTTAAAGTACCCTCCACCTTTTGAAAAATTCACAAAGCATAAAACCAGAGCTTTCAACTACAGGCAGTTACCATGGGATGTGGTGGGAAGAACACTGGATTTGGACACCCTGAGTTCATGTCCTTGCTCTGTCACTTGCTACTTGGGGCAAGTTCCTTCTCCCCTCTGGGCCTCAATTGATGTCTCTGTAAAATGATGCATTTGGACTGTATGACCTTTATGACTCTTCCAATTCTGACATTCAACATTACTCTATAAACATGGGATCAGGATGAGTGTGCAAGGATCCACCATGCATCCAGAATATTCTTGATGAACTGGTGTGCTAGTTTACCCTAGGCTCAAATGTTCTAGATTGTTCAATAACCTTTTTCTTTGATTAAGAAATTTGTTTAAATTAAAGATTAATACCTTAGGAGCCACTTCTTTCATTATATTTTAGTTAGTGGCATAAGGAAATTCTTCTTTCATATGTGGGAATGGCTCAAAAATGGTTTCCCTAAACATTGGTATTTCCTAATTCATTGGCAGTTTGGGTGGTCTGAAAAAAAAAATCTTAAATTCCAGCAGCAAAAATAGCAACTCCAAGGGAAATTTTTCTTTAAAGTCATCCACAGTGCTCTTGTGAAAAGGACAGTTTGTCTTGAATCATTCTATTTGAGGATCTCATTGGTCTGAAAATGAGGTCAGTACTAGAGAATGGGGAAAGATTATCGTTCTAACAGTAAAAAAAAGATAAATGTTCACTGAATTGTGGCTGCCCTTTGAAGTGGCACCTGCTGAATAACCAGAGCTCTTGGCTCCTGCCTACAACTCCATTTGGAGGCTTAGGTAGGTACCCAAGACTAAAGTCATTATACTGAGAAATCTACCATCACTCAGGAGAGGGACACAAATGGATACTGTATTCTCACTTTTCAATCTTTTGTTTCTCTTTTCTTTTTAGTTAAAAGTCTGGTCAAACTTTTTCACTGGGACATTAGATTGGCATTATTAGGTACATAGTGTCAAGGATGTTCTTTTGTTGGAGGAAATTTTCTTTGTTGAGAGTCCTCTGAAAATGATTAAGTCAGTTCACTGCCTATTTCACATTTCCTTTAAAGATCATCATGGTCTCTGGTAGCTGTATTATTAGTTTTCTTTTAAAAAATCATTACGTATCCATATGTCTTTAAAGAATATGAAATCACTTAGATATAAATTTATAGCAATTTACATTTAACATTAACTTCTACAGCTTCTGGATATCAATTTTCCATAATGTTTGAGACTGAAAGAGCATCAGTCATTGGGAGAAATTCTCTGGATTACGTTTCTCAAACATCTTTGAATGCCCATTGGGCATTATTGAATGGTTAGCCTACTTGTGCACAATGTAATTGGATAAAAACTACTCCTTGCATGGAAAGTTTGCTTTTGTGTGGTAGAGTAGACTTCTTAAAGGAACTACAACAGTTTCCCAAGAAGTTGACATAGGCAGCAGAGATAGAGGCAATAGGGAGAGATGTGGAAAAAAATATAGATGTCGTGGACCCTCACCATGGAACTTTGAAACCATGGTTTCAGACTCTTCACATCTGGTTTCCAAATCAGCTACTGCACTGAGAGAAGTGAACCTTCTCTAATTGCCATGTTGAACAAAGTCAACACTTGCTAGACTACCATGCCAGGATGAAAATGGATGTGGTTGAGTAGAGCAGCCTGAGACTCTGATCTTCAGCATTGATACCATGAGTGGTCTGACAATGTCCCACCCATCCTCCCTTTTGGAAGTAGAGTAACTAGAAATTAGAGTAACTAATTGAAGAAGTTTCTAGAGATCCCCTGGAAATCCATGAAGTAGAGGTCATTTGGTGTTAGTAAAGAGAAAATACAGCAATAAAATGATCATGGTTTGACATGAAGTTACATTGGGGAGAGCTGTTTCTGCTACCAATGCTTTCCTTCCCACAAGATATTCATAGCCCGTTAAAAACAAAAAAAAAAACAAAAACCTACCCATGCTAAGAGCACTTTATGCCAAATTGGAGTCTGATATGGCCTTATACACAACCTTCTTGGAAGTATAGGCCATAGGATTTTCCCCCAGTAAGCAAGATACTCCAAACCACAAGTATTATTAAAAAAATGAACATCCAGAGAAGTTTTCTACCTCCTAGTTCCTCATCAGTTTAAAAAAAAATGCTTTTAGTCCTTGCAAATCATAATGTTTACATAAAAAAATCTTTCAAAACACACCTTAAACTTTAGTCACAGATAGAACAATACTCAAAATACTTTATTTGGGCAGATATGTGTAATTACCTCAAATGCTCTGTACTTGTATAGGAGTATCATATACCAAATCCACCTTAAGTCTGCACACTACAAATCAGACACAAAGGTCGCGTGCCAAAATATAGTGTGTAGAAGTTATGGCAGAGTTGCACAATGTAAACTAAACATTTAAGCAATACATAATATATCACATGCTTGAGGTTACATACCAAATAAATATTATATACACTCAAGCAAGATGTGTCATCTGGTTACACCATTACTCTTGGAGCATCATAAACCAGCCTTCCTGACCATAGAGTTCTGTCATTCCAGCAGTGTCCTTAGACACATTAGCCAATAGTCCCAGTATTGAACTTGTGAATAGTCCAGGCTAGCTGTTGCTGTTTCCAAGTCCTAATAATCCAGGTCCTTTGGTTTGCCTCCACTCCCTCGGGACCTCCCTGCCTGTGATATTAGACAGGAAATGGATGGTTCCTAGATTCAATCTTTCCCCTTGATTTGAGCAGAGTACTTTCCTGGACCTGAGTAGTCTGGGCTCTCTCCAGAGAGAGCCAATTTACAATTTCCTCTTCATCTGATCATAATCTGTATTCTCTCTATATAATATCATAAAGTTCTAACAGTCTATCAACCTTTCTCCAAGCCAGTTTAGCCCCTCAGTGCTCCATTGAACTAACTCTCCTAAGTGCAACAGGAAGTTTTTCTATTTTTGCCAAGAGGTTACAGAAATATGTTCAAAAGATTTTCCAGGAAGTTTCTCATTTGTAATTCCACTAGAAAAGGCCAAAAATATACATGGGAGGAGGCATATAAATAGTGCCAGTGATGGCTGGGGATGGGGCTGGGGGACTGTTGTTTGAAAAGGCCACCTTCCCCTTCCCTACAAGAAGATATCGGGGTTCTGGTATATTTGAAAATCCCAAGGACTTTCTCTAACTCCTCTTGTTTTCACTTTCTTCACTATGTATCAAAACTGTCTACATGCAGGGCAAACAAGATTCAAACTTCCCCAATGACTCCATGAAGGCTCCAGCGTAGTATCTCGAACGCCACTAAGCTGTCATAACCACTACTTCACCACACCAAGAACATTACAACAATTTTCAGGTGGAGTCCCACCATTGAGTCTGTTTTCCTGTTCTGTCATGACTGTTCTTACAGGGCCCCATGATTATAGCTGGAAGACACTTTAGAGACAATTTCATCTTACTTTGTTAGTTTCTTACTTCTACCTTTGTAACATGTCTTAAACATGCCTCCTTTTTTGCTCTCACACTGCCATCACCCTAGTTCAGGAGCTTATTCCCTCAGACCTGAACTATTGCAATCGCCTGCTGAGTGGTCTCACTGTCTCCAAACGGTCTCCACCCCAATTCTTTCTTTGCTAGGCTATCAAAATGATCTTCTTGAAGTCTAGGTTGGATCATTCACTCCAGTTCCTCATCCAGTCACTCTAGTGATTCCTCATTACCTCTAGGATCAAATACTTGACTTTTAAAGACCTTCATAGCATGGTCCCTTCTTACCTTCCCAGGCTTCTTATACCTTGCTCTCTTTCATGTACTCAATAATCCAGCGACACCAGTCTCTTTGTTGTTCCTCACACATGACACACCATGGCCCAATTCCATGCATTTTCACAGGCTTCCCCCTCATGCCAGAAATTCTCTCCCTCCACATCTCTGCCTGCCAATATCCTTGTCTTCTTTCAAGTCTCACCTTCTACAAGAAGCCTTTCCTAATCCCTTCATGTCTGTGCTTCCTTTTGGAACTACTCCCAGTTTTTCCTGCATAATAATCTAGTTTGTACATAGTTACACACATGCTGTCTACTATAGACTGGGAGCTCCTTGAGGGCAGGGACTGCTTTTATCTTGCTTTGAATCCTCAGTGCTAAGTACAGTGCCCAGCACATAGATGATGTTTAATAAATGTTACTTACCTGACTGACTAATGAACCTGAAACTCTTGACAAATAATAATAATAATAATTAATAATAATAATAATAATAATAATAATAATAATACAATTTATTGAAAAAGTGAGTACAGTTCCCTTTCCAGATGCCAATGTGATAGAAATGCTAGGTGATTTCCATCATGGTCAGCAAGTTTCCCATGTCCAGCACACACATCTTTTTGGAAAACGAAAAACACATGATATAAGGATTTGGAACAACGGGCTTCAAGTTCGAAAGGCGGAAAGTAGGGAAAGTGCAGGAAATATAAAATGAGCGCAGGCTGTACAACAGGATATACCAGAACACATTGCAGTGCTGCAGTAGGTTCACACTTCCTACCAATGTGAACACTCTCTCCACTAAGGCAGTTTGTAACACACCCATGTTTTCTCATCCTGCATTTTTTTTTTGCATTTTTTCATGAATTCTCTGTCTTACATCAGTCTTACATACTAGAGGTCTTTCTCTGTGTCTTTTAATACTTGACAGGGAACGACAGGTCATAGTACCTGGATTCAAATGCTGGTTCTGACACTTACATCCAAGTCATTTAGGCCTCAGTTTCTTCTGAGGAATGAGGAGGTTGGATTATCTGACCTTAAAGGTCCTTTCCAGCTATCTATCTATTATCCTAAAGTCCTACTGAAAGCCTCAGGCAATCCAATCCACCTATTATCATATTCCTTTGGATCTCAGGGATAAGAACTCATAAGCTGAAAAGATTGAGGAGAACCGAAGAGGTGAGGGAGAAAAAATGTGCATAGCATTGCCGCTGCTGAATATGGAAAAGGAATATTCTTTTTGACAAATATCAGTGAGAAAGATTTATCACCACATACAAACAATTGGGAGAAAGTCATTTCCTATACAAGTGTAGCTATCTGGCTCAAATATCAGAGATAGGGGGAAAAAATGAAAGAGAGTTCTTAGAGGATATTAGGAGATGAATAACAGTTTAAATTAAATCAAATGGAAATGTAGAGATGCTTGTTGAAAAATATTACAATATGGTCTAAATGAATAAAAACAGCACAATGATGTGGCATTAGCAAAGAATGTTGTGCATAGGATAAGCAAGGAGATGAATTTTTTAAATGTTTCAGTGAAAACCAGCATGAGTTCAAAAGTGGGGATGGAGTCCTTAATTTCTAATACTGATAATGCATTAAAACTGGAATGGACCTTAAAGATAATATAATCATAAGATTTTAGAACCAGAAGGAGCCTTGGAGATCAGCTATTCCATTTTTTAGAAAGTTATAAATGGAGAAACTGAGGATTTAAGAGAGAAAATTATTTACCTAAGGTCACATAAGTAGTCAAGGAGAGGGCTGAGAATGTTACAAGTCATATAATCATGGCATCTCAGCAATGGAATTGACTTTACAGGTAGTCTGACCCCCTATTCCAATGTGTGTGTGTGTGTGTGTGTGTGTGTGTGTGTGTGCGCGCGTGCGCGCGCGCTCCTGCACATGCACATGGGCATGTACTGAGAATGTATTTGAGGGAAAATAGCCCAATTTACTCCAAATTTTTTTATAGAAATGAAGAATTACATTTAATAGTAATCATAATTTTCTAGTTCTTTTGCCAAATTCTTCTCTGTCTTCCCAACCCAAATCAGATGGTCCCCAAGATCTTGTCTTTGGCGCCCTTTATGGTGCCCTCTCTCTTGCTACTCTCATTCACTCAGATTGTGTTACCTATCATGTCTATATGTATGGCTCCCAAATTCGTATCTCCAGTCTTGACTTGTCTCCTGTCCTTCAGAGTAATATCTATAGCTACGTTTGAAGGATTGTGCTAGAGCCAGCTCATCTTGCCTCAGGAGAGCTAATTGTTAAATTTTCAGTGTGAGCGTTTCTGTCTCAGAAATTGACAAATGTTAAAAATCAACACGCTTATTGTTTTGTACATTGTCTGGACTTATGAAAGTGATGGAGAAATGTTAATGCGTATTAAACTTAGAAGTGTGTTGTGCATATTTTTTTTTCCTTTTTCTGGAGAACTGGTTGTTAAAACATGTCCCACCAACACTTCAAATTCAACTTGTCAAAAAGCAAGCTTGTTTTTTTTTCCCCTATCACTATTTCTGTCAGGTAATGCTATCATTCATCTAGACTTCCAAGTTTGAAACCACATCTGCAGACTTTAATTAACCCCACCTGCATGATTTTAAAACATAGCTCCATATCGTAGTTCCAAATCATTCTTCATACCCCACACCAACTAAACTTCTGTATGTACTGAGCTACCTATGCTATTTCTTAGTTCAAAAATTTTAATTGGCTCTTTATTGCCTACCAAGTAAATCAAAAACTCTTTTTCTGGCATTTGAGGCCTTCTCTAATCTGAGACTTCTCCCCTGTAACTCTCCTGCTCCCCAGCCTTATTATAATTTTTTTCTACAATTTTGCCAAATTGAACTATTCTCAGTCCCCTGAATGCATAATTGATTTTACTACTTGTGTGTCTTTGGTCTATTTCCTATGTAAAGGAAAAAGTATAGCTCAGTATAAAAAGTGCTGATAGGACCTGGATTTGAATCCCTCCTTTGACATTTTTTACCTGATTTTCCTTGGGAAAGTCATTTGACTTCCCTGGGTCTCAGTTTTCCATTGGTGGAATGAAAGAATTGAAAAAGATCCTCCTAGCCTAGATCTATGATCCTGTAATCCCAGCCTTTCTTTGTCCCTTGAATACCTGCTGACCATTTAACACCTATCACAAGTTTCAGCTGCTCCAGAAAATCTTTCTTTGATTCTATCAAGCTAATCAGCTAACCTTTCACCATTGACCTTTATGTATCAATTGTATTAATCTATATACATTTCACAGACTCTAAATTCTTTGGGGGAAATGCTTGTTAAATAAATGAACGTATGAATGGGGGGCAGGGTTGTCCCATCTAAACTTTGTTATCTCTCCAATACTTTAAACAATACTATGAATGCAGTAAGTGCTTACCATGTATGTGTTAGGTTGAATGGAATTGAACAAATATTTATTATGAAACTATTGTACTCAAGTTTGTCTGCTGAGCACTGGACCCAAGTTAAATCTTAATAAGAAGCTTCTGGGGGTGGCTAGGTGGCACAGTGAGTGGAGTATCAGTCCTGGAGTCAGGAAGACCTGAGTTCAAATACAGCATCAGACACTTGACATATATTCTAGCCATGTGACCTTGGGCAAGTCACTTAACCCCAATTGCCCTGCCTTCCCCCCTCCAAAAAGAAAAAAAGAAAAGAAAGAAAAAGAAACGCCTGGGTTACTTTGTTATAGGTTTGCTTTAGTTTTTGTGAGTGTGAGCTTTTTGATGGCCACAAATATATGAGTAACAGATTCAAGAATTGTGGCTTATGTCTTTTTCTTCTGACAGACAGCAGGGTGGCACAGTGGATAAAATGCCAGGCCTGGAGTCAAGACTCATCTTCCAGAGTTCAAATCTGGCCTCAGACACTTTCTAGTTGTGTGACCCCGGACAAGTCACATAACCCTGTTTGCCTTAGTTTCCTCATTTGTAAAATGAACTGGACAAGGAAATGGTAAACCACTCCAGTATGTTTGCCAAGAAAATCCCCAATGGGGCAATGAAGAGTTAGACAGGACAAAACAAGTTCAAGCTTTTTCTTCTTTGCCTTCCTTCTTACTCATGTAAAAGCAAGCTCCCTAGAACTGATAGTGTTTGGGTAGAGGACAAAATTTCCTGTTCTGCAAAGCTGTTGAGGAGATTCCTGGCCTGGGTATGAATAATGTGTATATTGTCAGGCATGGTAGCTATGTATATTTGTTTTGCAGAACATTTTTTTTCTTTGTTACATGTTACAATATTCACTACATGGAAGACCTTTTGGAGCAGGAGAGGAAGAATATTGAAAAATATCAATAAGAAAAATATAATATAAAAACTTTCAAAGCAAGTGATTGTTAGCTTCTGTAATGGTAATTAATTTAAATTTGAAGACCCCTTTTTGTTATGTCAAGTAGGCAGGTACTTAGCCTTTAGTAACTAATCAAACCTTTGTGGCTAAGAGGCAGAGGGTGTGAACTCTGTCTCCTTTTGCTGAAGGGTTTGGCTGAAACAGGAAGCCAATGCTTTGTGTGTATATAAGAAGAGCCCCAGAGAGAAACGGTCAGAATTCAAATTTTTTTTTTCTCTTGCTGGGCTCCTGGTGGAGGAAGCAGAATTTTTCTCCTGGCAAGCTACTGTTGGAGGAGAGAGAGAGAGAGAATTTCTCTCCCAGCATCTGGAAGCTGACTGAGAACTGAGTTGGAGTTTTCCCAAGACCAGAATCTGGTGAAGGCTGAAGTGACTGTTGCTGCTGCCTGGAAAGCTGAGATTTCTTCTGGGTCCTAGGACCAGCCAAACTGCTGGAGGACTGAAGAAGCATGACCTTTGTTGGTTTGTGGCTTGGTTGATCCTTGAGTTCCTGGGAACAAAAATTTTGAAGCTTTCGAGATGTGCTGAACCCGTGAACTTCAGTGTGTAGCAGGAACTGCCCAGAGGACTGGACAAGGACCTGGGAGCTGTCTGCCTCTGAATCCAGGTGACTGGTGGATTCAGGTAGGAGCTGGGACCGTGGAAGGGGGTACAGGGAATCTGAGAGACCACCCTGAGTTAAAATGAAGAAAAGGCCTCTCCTTGGATATTGAATGCTGTGAAGAAATTGAAGTTTACTAGAGACCCAAGGGGTGGATTTTTCTAATGATTATATTTAGTGATTAACGATACTTAGTGACTGATTGCTAGATAAGTGACTGATTAAGTCAACGTATGATTGCCCCATGAGTGGAAGACGACTATTGTATTTTGAGATGACTGAAAGACTAAGTGTAATGCCATGCACTAGCAGATTCCCAAAAGAATGCTACTGTGAACAGCTTTTAAGGTTTGGATTACAAAGTATAGTGAACACTCTGTTTATTCCATTACAAATCAAGGCAAACATTCACAACAAATCATAATATAATATCTACAACATTACATCTTATCACAGAAAATCACAATACAGTGTTCATAACAGCTTAACCTTAAAATGGCCACACACTTTTCACTACAGTGGCCACAATATTTAGAACAAGGAACAAAAGAATAATCATCTGGTTTCCCTAAGGGGGGAGCCCTCCTTACTTAATCATTCAATCAATTCACAATAGAATAATCAGTCTTCCACTCATGGGGCAGCCATTAACATAATCAGTCACTAATCTAGATTCACAATTACTAAATATCATTAATCACTAAGTACAGTCATTAGAAAATTACACAAACCCTCCACCTTTCAATGTCCAGCAAACCTCAGTTTCATCCAAGGGGAGGCATTTTCTTCGTCTTGACCAGGGGTGATCTCTCTGATTCCTTGGATCCCCTTCCATGGTCCTAACTCCTCCCTGAATCCACCAAACAGTCACCTGGATTCAGAGGTAGACAGCTCCCAACTCCTTGTCCAGTCCTCAGGACAGTCCCTGGCACACACTGAAGTTCACAGGGTCCAGCATATCTAAAACCCTTCCCCATTTCTGTTGCCAGGAACTAAAGGATCAGCCAAACAAAGTCTTATCCTGGTCATGCTTCTTCAGTCCTCCAGCAGTTCAGTTGGCCCTAGGACACAGTGGAAAACTCAGCCTTCCAGGCAGCCGCAGCAAAAGACCGGCCTTCTAGGAGGCAGCGACAGCCACTTCGGCCTTCACCAGATTCTGGTCTTGGGAAAACTCCAACTCATTTCTCAGTCAGCTTTCTGTCTCTCTCTTTCTCTCTCTCTCTTAAGAAAACTCCAAATCCGTTCTTCAATTCAGCAGCCCAGCTCCCAAATGCTGGAACAATCCTGCTTCCTCCAACAGGAGCCACCAGGAGGAAGATTCCCAATTCTGTATCTCTGTCTCTAGAACTCTTCTTATATACACACACTGGCCTCCTGTCCCATCCAACCCCCTTCTGCCAGGTCAACAGGAAGGGAGTTCACACCCTCTCAACAGGAGGGAGAGCTCACACCTTCCATACTTAGCCCTAAGTTACTAAGTGCTAAGTATCTGCAAAACTGATTGCTGTTATAGTAAGGAGGCAAACCTCCTTAGGGAAACCAGATGATGGTTCTTTTGTTCTTTGTTCTAAATACTGTGATCACTTTGGTGAAAACTGTGGCCATTCTAATGTTAAGCTGTTGTGAACACTATATTGTGATTTTCTGTGATAAGATGTAATGTTGCGAATATTATATTGTGATTTGTTGTGAATGTTTGCTTTGATTTGTTATGGAATAAATGGAGTGTTAACTATACTGTGTAATTAGAACCTTAGAAGCTGTTCACAGTCGCATTCTTTTGGGAAGCTGCTCGCAAATGGTGTTACAACTTCCTTCTGAAAACCAGAAACCATTTTTCCAGGTTGCCAATGCTAAGCCAGTGTAGAAGACTGCTCTATAGGAATCAGAGTAGCCCTCCGTAATTGGTTGTCAGGTGTCACAGTTCTCTGGCAGTCTCCCTACCAAGAGAGAGACCTAAGTGAGATGGGTAAAAAGTTGCCTTTGATGGCTCTCTATCATGGTTATGAAGAGGCCCTTTCTTCAGGCTCTTGTCCACTAGGGAGGGCCAGCCTCAGTTTCAGTTTGACCTGGTGATGGGTACTGCCTGCTCATATGCTGACTCTGTTAATATTCTAGTTTATAGCTCAGAGAAGACAGAAATGAAGGAGTTCTTGCTGAGCTAATCTCCTAAGGGTTCTAGAATTTTTCACAGTTTCTTATTAGGATGTAATTTAAAAGACATTTAGAAGAATGACAAAGAGCCTAGAAATCATAGAGCAAGACTAAAGAGACGGTTTAGTCAGGAAAGAGAAAGGCTAAAGTGTGAACTAATAAGGTTTCAGTATCTTAAGGGCTTTTAGGAGAAGAATGAAGAAGTACTTCCATCTCCCCTGAGCATAGACAGCAGGGAATGGGAATTAAAAGAGGGGACAGAAGGAGAGATAAGCTAATTTGTTACAATAATGTCTACAAACATATGAGCCTAATTTCTTCATAATCATATTCCAGTTAAGGAAAACATTCATTATATTCAATAATCAAGAGGAAGCATGCATGGCACAGTGGATAAAGGGTTAAGCCTGAAATCAGGAAGATCTGGATTCAGATGCTGTCTCTAATGCGTCCTAAGTGTATGACTCTGGCTGAGAGTCACTTATCCTAAAGCTACATATGTAAGAATTATATATGGAATATATAAATTTTTTTAAATAGATAAAAATTAATTTGGAGGAAAAGTACTAACATCTGAGGGGATCAGGAAAGATTTCATATCAAAGGCAGTGTTTGAGTTGAGTATTGAATAACATCATGGATTCTGGAGACAGAGGAAAGGAGGTAAGTGCATTCTATCATGAAAAACGGGAAAGGCATGAAGATGGGAAATGGAGGATCTTGTATGAGACATGGTTTGAAGACCAGTTTAACTGAATCATAGATGCATGAGGGAGAGTAATATGTAGTAAGGCTGGAAAGGTAGGTGGGAGTAATTTTGTGGCTTTAAATGACATAAGAATAATTCATACTTAATCTAAGAAGTAATAAAGAACTACCAGGGTTTATTGTATCAAGAAATGACATAGTAAAACTTGCTCTTTAGAAATATCACTTTGAATGGTGTGTGGAGAATGTATTGGAATAGGGGGAAACTTAAGGCAGGAAGACCTGTGGAAATAACTGAGTAATAAAGAAACGACATTTTGCTGCTATTCGTGTGTCCCTGCCCCTTTTAGTAAGATACCAAAATGAATTTGCCTTAACATGGCCAAAAAGACCTGGTTATTTTGGAAATATAAATCACAGGAATCCTAATGCAATAGAAAGTAATAATAGCAAATAAAGTGGATTGCTAGCAGAACCAATCATCTGCTTGGCAACCACATCTCAACCCTTAGCTTTTTCTCTAGGTAATCACTTTGAAGTGAGAAACAGGAAAAAGCCATACATATTCAACACAGTACTTGGGGAAGGGGAAGGGAAAACGTAATTATTTTTCAGGACTTTTATTACTTTGGAAGCTGATTTTTCAGTAAGGTCTAAGATCTGAATGTTTTTGAGATTTGATTGCTCTGGATTTTTCACTAACTCATTACACACAGAGAACTAGTCAACTCAGTAGTAGCCATTTATACAGATAGTATCCTTGTCATATTACCTTAGGTAATTGAGGGAAATATAATGAATTAAAACAAGACAAATCTATTAATTTAAAAACTATTTTTCTCTGGATTATAAAATATAACCATAAATTTCTACATTTCAACAGTGTAGTGATACATAGAATTAAGGTGTATGAGTTGCTCATTCCTTGTTGATGATGAAAATGATGATAACGACTAAGCATTAGGAGATTATAAGTACTTCTGGTTGTTTTTCCAATGTAACACAGATCACTCAGGCACCACCACCTTAAGGTCAGGTGTATTTCATTTCTATCCTTTCCCTGGGGTTCTCAATTAAGGAGACTGGGGATCCTAGCTCTCTGCCAATAGCTCTAGCCCTCACTGATGGTATTCTCTCAGTTGTAGAGGCTGAGTCCACTGCACCCCAGTTCCATTTAACCCTTAATATTTGGATTAGTTTTTACATAGAAATATTTAGTTCAAAATGTATTTCCAAATATCCCAACTCACTCCCCTAATGTGTTAAGAGACATAATTTTCCTCCCCCTCCATACCATCTCATTCTCTGGGGAGGGGAAAAAGTTAAGGTTCCTAACTTAGCCCAATTCCTATGGAGGACACTCCTGGTTCCAAATCTAAAATCCTCCTCAAGTCCCAAATACCCTGACTTCTTAAAGCTTAAGAACCAGGTTGGCTTACTACACCACCCCACCTGCAATCCTGGCTCTAAGATCACCATGGCTTGAGCTCCCAGGTCTAGTGGGGATTGCCTCTAGGACCTAAAACTGAGTGCAAACAACACAGAACAGAAACAATCACTACCAGACCCATTTTCCAAGCTGGAGTAAAACAGAGGGAGCAGGGGAAAACAAATCCTTCCCTTTTCATTGGTTTGGTTCATGGCATGCAGCCTAGACTGGCAGCAACATAGAAGTTACCAGGCAGCTAAAAGATGGTGGGAAAAGGTGCAGCCAAAAACAGATATAATGGCTCAGTTGCACCAGTTTTAAACATGCAGGAAGCCAGTCAAACAAAGCTGCCCCTGCCCCTGTGATAGGGGAAAAATAAGTCTCTCTTTTTGACAGTCTGGACGTGCTGCAAAGCCCCTCAAGGGCATCTCCATGTTACTTAAACTGGGCATACCCAAACTACCTCAGCTTATGGTTTGTGTTGAGGTAGCAAAAACATAAACTATCACTGAAAAATAATACAAAGCACATGACCCCCAAATGCTTAGTGAAAATTAATGTCATCTTTGTAACACAGAAAAGGACAAACTATAACGTCTTGTTTTGTTGTCGTTGATCAACAAGGACTAAGCAAATCAGACTCCTGAACTTCCCTGAAGTATAGTCGGGGAAAATTATGCTTAGGTGTGCAATTCATCACCATGTAATTTTCATCATGTAAATTTAACTGCCTAATGTGAGGTGAACCTCATTAGCACTACCCTCTGACTAACTAAACCAATTACCATGATGAATCATTTATATTTACTTCCACTCTCATACGTCGATTTAATCACCTAAGCAGCAAGGTGGTACAATGGATATAGTGCTGGTCCTGGAGTAAGGAAAACTTGAGTTCAAATCTGGCTTCAGCCTTTTATTAGCTGTGTGACCCTGAGCAAGTCACTTAACTTCTATCTGCCTCAGTTTCCTCAAGTAAAAAATAAGGATTATAATAACACCTAATTCAGGGTTTTTATAAGGAGAACATTAGATAAAATTGTAAAACATTTAGCACAGTGCCTAGAACATACGAAGCACTTAATAAAGCATGTTTCCTTCTCTTGTTCTCTATGAGATCTCTGAATTTCATCAGTGAGCTTTCCCCTGCTCCCCTGCTTCAGAATGACTCTGCTCCCATACCCATTTCTATTACAACTACTACTACTAATATTACTACTACTGCTACCATTGCCTTTACTACTACTACTGCTGTTGCTTTTGCTACTACTACTACTATTACTACCAACCCCACCACTATCACTACTATTACTAGTAATGAGGCAGCTAGGTGAAGCACTGGATAGAGTGCCTACCCTAGAGTCAAGAAAATCCATCTTCCTAAGTTTAAATCTGGCCTCAGATAGATCCTGGGCAAGTCATTTAATTCTATTGCCTTGGTTTCTTCATCTGAGAAATGAGCTGGAAAAGGAAATGGAAAACTACTCCAGTATGTCAAACAAATATTACCAATTATTTAATTGGTGTTTTAGTTTAGAAAATGCATTTATGTAAATTCATTGTTTCATTTGATCTTCAATAATGTGTGTTAAATGACATTCCCAGGATCACACGGCTAGTAAATGCCAGAGATGGAAATTGAATCTGTCTTTTCTTCTGGTGTAACTTCCAGTGTTCTATACACTGTTAGGTTGTTTTTGGAGAAATGTTTTATTGAAAAAAAATTCACGTGGCATAACTTCACTTTGAGGTGTAGAACTGAAAGTTATAGCAATGATAACTGCTCCTTAGTATAGAGAAATGAGAGACTGTATGCTATTAGTGTGTGTTGAGTACTGTGAACTCTCAAATAGAAAGGAACTCTCTAAAGGAAGTATCATAAAAATGAAGCTACTCTCTAGGTCTCTGCTCCCTTATTTACAATATGATGATGACATTTTTCTAGTCTCCTGACTAAGTCTCATAATTAGGGAGTTGCAAATGCATTGAAAATGAAGAGGCATTATATCATTATGCTAAACAATGTTTTCTTTTGACCTCCCTGGATATATAATAGCATAAGCTATTTGTGTAAATGCATTAAGCTAGTAAGAGCAAAAGATCACATTTTTGTGTTCTGGGGCTCAGCATGGGGATTGCAGGATGTCCACCTATCTTGGGCATGCTGAGAAATATGGTTTTGCTATTGATATGCTGGATCTCAAGAGCCTTGTCATCATATTCTTTATTTAAAAAAAATAGCCTGGCATTTGTACATTTCACCAAGGAATATTGAAGGAGACTGCATTAAAAGCATTCCCTTCTCTAGTGATTACTGGTTTTATTTGAACTTCACAAAGCATTAAAGCATAGAAAGGACATTGGTTCTGAAGTCAAAGGACCTAAGTTCAAAATCTGCTTATGGAATAGGACATACGTGTGGCCTATCAGACATGGTCACTGTGTGAATCTATATTCCCTAACTATGCTTATCTGTATTAAAGGAGAACTTTCACTGGGGCAGTGAGAATTATGGGGCTAGGGAAGGGTGGGAGGGGAAGTGGTAGAAAATTGCAGAGAAGATGATAGTAATGTCCAGAAAAGAAAAAAAAGGACTGGAGAGAGGAGATAGAAATTAAGATGGGGGCACAGACAAACAGGGCAATATTGAAATGACCATGTTAAAAATTAATATAATTAACAAGAAAGCAAAGAAAAGATGGATAGCCCACAACACAATGCATAATAATGTGCGTGTATGTATGTGTATAGGCTTTCTTGAAATGGAAAGTTACTGCTGTATATTCTGAATCCTCTCCCACATTCTGCTATGCACATGGCAATGCTTATTTTCTCTTTCCTTATTTTGCATTATTTTAATTTTTTGTATTAAATTTGTTTCTTTTTTCTTTTCTTATACTGTACTTAAGTTTAAAATTTTAAAAATTACAAAAACTTAATATATACTTTAGAAAAAAAGAAAACATATAAAATAAAGATTTCATAAACATTCATGGTTGTTGATGTTTGTCAAGGCCATAACAATAAGCTTTTTAAAATTCCTAATCAGTTCTGGGGCCTCAGTTTCCTCATATGATATATGTCATTATTATAATAATTATTATTATTATTAGGTTCATATTATTGATGGTGGAGCATAGACTTCAAGAGTAACATTATTTTTTGTAATAATATAATACTCTTAGGGAATTCTTTTCTCTCTTAGAGTTCAGAATATATATCTAACTAAAAAGTTGAATTAGCCTCCAACCTCCCTTCTAGATATAAATCGAAAATTCTGCATCTTCATTTAACATCAGAAAGTTAGTTTCATAAACAACTTTGAATAGATGTTTCAGCATAAACATGGAAATGAACTTTGCCTGTAGGAATTGAGGGTAAAAATTATTTCATTAGTTTGGAAAATCAAGACCATGAAGGTTCCTTGGGATAAATAGATTAAGATTACAAAAAAAAGGGGCCAAACTGATTCACCCACCACAGGAGTGATTCCCAGACCTCTCATCACAGGACAGGAGCTCTGTTGGACCTGGGTAAGAGACAAGCGCAGGGCCCATGGCAGTAACAGCATCTTCTCCAGCTAACAACCCATAGTCCAGATGGTTAAAAATCACTGACCTGAACTTCCAGGAACCAAGATGGTGGAGTAAACCCTAGTTACTCTAATACCCCCACTTTGACCTTGAAAACCCACAGAATATTGCCCCAGAGTGAAATCCTGAAATAGTGGAGCCAACAGAAGGATAAGGAGTCCTAGAGGAAGGGTGTGATGGAGGCTGTGCCTAGGAGTGCTGGTCTTGGCCTCCTTCTAGACACCCAGAAGCCACAGCACACAAAGTCAATAACCAGGACCCCAGCTTCCAGCACAAGAAGGTTGGGTCAGAGCTCTCTGTATGCCAGAAGCAGAAATCCACTTCAAAAGCCAGGAAGTAGGCAATCACAATGGGTAAAAACAAACTGGAAAAACAAAGACTTTAGAATCCTATTATGTGGATCAAGAAGAACCAAATTCAGAAAGGGACAACATTGGCTCTATTCCCACATCTAAAACCTCCAAAGGGAAAATTAACTGGTCTCAAGGAAAAGAACATTCTTGGAAGAGCTCAAGAAGGATTTTAAAAGTCAAATTAGAGAGGTAAAAGATAAATTGAACAGTTCTCTTAAAATTACAATTGCCAAAATAGAAAAAAAAAATCACTGAAGAAAACAGCTTCTTAAAAAGTAAAATGTGTGGGGTAGCTAGGTGGTACAGTGAATAAAGCATAGTTCCAGGAGTCAGGAGGACCTGAGTTCAAATCCAGCCTCAGACACTTAATACTTAACAGTGCTGTGACTTTGGACCTTCCCCCTTATAAAAAGACCGAAAAAAAAAAAGAGGCTCAAAATCTAACTGGAGAAAATAAGTCTCTAAAAAATGAATTCGGAACATATGAAAAAGGAGCTTCAAAAATTAACTGAGGAAAACAATTTCCTAAAAATTAGAATCAGTCAAATCAAAGGTAATGACTTTATGAGGCATTAAAAATCAGTCAAACAAACCTAAAAAATGAAAAATTAGAAAAAAATGTAAAATATCTCATTGGAAAAATAACTGACTTGGGGAACAGATCCAAGAGAGAAAATATAAGAATTACTGGTGTACCAGAAAGTCATGATGAAAAAAGATCCTGGATAACATCTTCCAAGAAATCATGAAGGAAATCTGTCCTGTACTCCTAGAATCAGTGGGTAAAATAGTTATAGAAAAAATCCACCAGACACCTTCTGAAAGACATCCCAAATTGAAAGTGCCAGGAAATATTGTAGCTAAATTCCAGAATTATCAGGTCAAGGAGAAAATACTGCAAGCAGCCAGAAAGAAACAGTTCAAATATTGCAGAACTGCATTCAGGATCACACAGGACCTAGAAGCTTCTACATTAAAAGATCAGGGGGATTGGAATTTTGTAAGGCAAAAGAGCTCAAACTACCACCAAAGATCAGCTATCCAGTAAAACTGAGCATAATCTTTAAAGCAAGGAGATGGCTATTCAATGAAATAAGGGACTTCCAGACCTTCCTGATGAAAAAGTCAGAGCTCAATGGAAAATTTGATCTCCAAATACAAGACTCAAGAGAGACATAGAAAGGTAAACAGGGAAAACACACACACACACAAACACACAACTTGTTATTTAATAAAAGCAAACTGTTTACATCCCTATATGGGAAGCTAATACCTGTCAATTTTGAGAATTGTATAATTATCATGACATTTAAAAATACATAAATAGAGGGTGTGAGTATAAATTATTTAAAGTGATAAAAATCTTATCAAGGGGTGCAAAGGGACTGTAATAGTAAAAGAGGAAAGGAGGTGGCAGAAGAGGGTAAATTATGCCACATGAAGAGGCATAAAAGAATATTATAATAGAGGGAAATAAGGGAGGGAGATGGACATTATATGAGCTTCACTCTTATGGGTATTGGTTCAAGGAGGGAATAACACAATCAGTTAAGTATAGGATTCTAACATGAAGAGACATAAAACATCATAATAGAGGGATAGAAGAGAGGGAGAGGAGCACTGTATGAGATTTATTCTCATTGGTTTTGGTTCAAGGAATAAATAACACTACATTAAGTATAAAGATCTATTATGTTCTACAGGCAGTAGGAGGAGGAAGGGGTAAGAAAAAGAGGGGGTTGGTTAGAAGGGAGGGAAGAAGTAGTAATGGGGAAGGGTAGGAAAAGGGAGGAGGATTGATAGGGAGGGAATACTGAGGGAGATGGTGGTCAAAAGGAAAATTCTTAAGGAGAAGAAGGGAGAAATAAAAGCATAAAAAGGAGGGAATAGGATGGAGGGAAAGACACAGATAGTAATCATAACTATGAATGTGAATGGGATGAACTCTCCCATAAAACAAAGTTGGAGAGTAGAATGGACTAAAAAATATAATCCTACAATATGCTGTCTACAAGAAACACATTTGAAAGAGGAGGATACACACAGGGTACAGGTGAAAGGCTGGAGTAAAATATATTTTGCTTCAACTAAAATAAATAAAAGCAGGGGTAGCAACCCTTAACTCAGATAAAGCAAAACCAAAAATAGATTTAATTTAAAGAGTTAAGGAAGCAAACTATATCTCGCTATAAGGCACTATTGAAAATAAAGCAATATTATTACTTAATATATATGCACCAAGTGGTATACCATCCAAATTCCTAGAGGAGAAGTTAAGAGAGTTAGAGGAAGAAATAGATAGTGAAACTATCCTAGTGGGGCACCTCAATCCCCCCCTCTCTGAACTTGATAAATCTAACCTCAAAATACACAAGAAAGATGTTAAGGAGGTGAATAGAATTTTAGAGAAGGTAGATATTATAGACCTCTGGAGAAAATTGAATGGGGACAAAAAGGAATATACCTTCTTCTCAGCAATATATGGCACATACACAAAAACTGGTCATGTACTAGGGCATAAAAACCTCCCAATCCAGTGCATAAAGATAGAAATATTAAATGCAACCTTTTCAGATCATGATGCAATAAAAATTATATGTAATAAAGAAAAGATAGACTTAAAACTAAAAACCATGGAAAGATAGACTAAGAACTAATTGGAAACTAAATAATTTTATCCTAAAGAATGAGTGGGTCAAACAAGAAATCATAGATACAATCAGTTAACTTTATTCAAAAGAATGACAATAATGAGACAACATACCAAAACTTGTGGGATGCAAAGAAAGCACTTCTTAGGGAAAGTTTTATATCCCGAAATGTACGCATGAATAAAATACAGAAAAGGGAGATCAATAAATTGGGCATGCCGCTGAAAAAGCTAGAAAAAGAACAAGGTGCAAATCCCCAACTAAATACTAAATTAGAAATACTGAAAACCAAAGGATAGATTAATAAAATTAAAATTAAGAAAACTATTGAACTAATAAATAATACTAAGAGCAGTTTTTATGAAAAAGCCAATAAAATTGATAGACCTTTAGTCAATTTGATTTTAAAAAAAGAAAGAAGAAAAGCAAATTATGAGTATCGAAAATGAAAAGGGTGAATCTACCTCCAATGAATAGAAAATTAAAACAATAATTAGGAATTATTTTGCCAAATTGTGTGCCCATAAATTTGACAATCTTAGTGAAATCAATGAATATTTAGGAAAATATAAGTTACCTTGATTAACTGAAGAGGAAGTAAAATACTTAAATGACATCTCAGAAAAAGAAATTGAACAAGTCATTAGTTAACCCCCTGGGAAAAAATCTCCAGGGTTAGATGGATTTACAAGTAAATTCTACAAAATATTTAAAGAACAATTGATTTCAACACTCTACAGACTATTTGGGAAAATTGGAGAAAAAGGAGTCCTACCAATTTTTTTTTGACATTGATATGATATTGATCCTAAATTGGGAAGAGCCAAAGCAGTGAAAGAAGGTTGTAGACCAGTTTCCCTCATGAATATAGATCCAAAAATTTTAGATAAAATATTAGCAAAAATATTATAGCAAATTATCACAAGAATAATATATTTGTATCAGGTAGGATTTATTCCAGGGATGTAAGAATGGTTAAATATTAGGAAAACTCTTAGTTTTATCTATCATATCAACAACAAAACTTGTAGAAACCATAAGATTATCTCAGTAGATGCAGAAATGACAAGACGCAATTACCCATTCCTATTAAAAACACTAGAAAGTATAGGAATAAATGGAGTCTTTCTTAAAATAGTTAGCAACATCTATCTAAAACCATCATCAAGTAAAATATATAATGGTGATAAACTAGAAGCATTTTCAATAAGATCAGGAGTGAAACAAGGATGGCCACTATTATCCTTATTATTCAATTTTGTATTAGAAATGTTAGCTGTAGCAATAAGAGAAGAAAAATCAAAGGAATTAGGTTAGGCAAAAAAGAGACTAAGCTATCACTCTTTGTAGATGATATGATGATATAGTTAGAGAATTCTAGAGAATCAAGTAAAAATATTTGAGATAATAAATACATTTAGCAAAGTTGCTGTATATAAAATAAACCCACATAAGTCCTCGGCATTCCTATGTATTTCTAATAAAGTCCAACAGCAAGAAATAGAAACAGAAGTTCCATTTAAAGTTACTGTAGATATTATAAAATATTTCAGGATCTAAATGTAAAATAAACTCACTAACTATATGAACACAATTACAAAACACTTTTCACACAAGTCAAATCAGGTCTAAATAACTGCAAAAGCTTCATTTGCTCATGGTTAGATCAAACTAATATAATAAAAGTAACAATTTTACCCAAATTAGTTAGTGCCACACCAATCAATCTACCAAAAAATTATTTTATAGAGTTAGAAAAAATAGTAACAAAATTCATCTGGAAGAACAAAGGGTCTAGAATATCAAGGGAATTAATGGATAGAAATGCTAGGGAAGTTGGCCTAGCTATACCAGATTTTAAACTGTTATCAAACAGTTTAAAGCAGCAGTTATCAAAACTACTTGGCGCTGGCTGAGATCAGTGGAATAGATTAGGTACTCACTGCATCATAGGACACAGCAATCCATGAATATAGTATTCTACTAATTGATAAAAACCATAGACTCCAACTTCTGGAACAAGAACTTATTATTTGACAAAAAAATGCTGAGAAAACACTAAAATAGTGTGGAAAAAACTGGCCATAATCCAATATCTTACACCATATACCAAAATAAACCCTAAATTGGTGCATGAGCTAGATATAAAGGCTGATACTGTAAGCAATTTGGGAGAACAAGGAATCGTTTACCTGTAAGATTTATGGAGTAGGGAAAAATTTATGTCCAAACAGGAGGTATGTATGTGTGTGTGTATATATATATATATATATACACATATATATATATACATATATATATACATATATATGTGTGTGTGTGTGTGTGTGTGTATGTCTATATATGTGTACATATATATTGCTTTATAAGAAGGTATATGTGCATATGAATACATATGTGAA
>CM053589.1:16401196-16422223 GCA_028646515.1 Pseudochirops corinnae
TATATAAAATTGTTATTGTTATTAACTACATCCAACTGAGAATTAAGATATACAAGCACTGGGGTAGGGAGACCCATCCTGCCCTACTGGAAAGTCAGAGGGGCGATGGGGGAGGACATAGAAGATAGCAGATTTGGGGAGGGGCCATACAGTGGGATCACTGTTTGAGGTGGTGGGTATGGGAAAGTTGGGGAGAAAATTAGTAATTCAAAATCTCATGGAAATGAGTGATGTAAACAAGAAAATAAATTAATTAATTTTTAAAAAAAGAATTAGGAGAACAATGAAGGCTTGCCTGAGCCCATATTGAAAAAAAAGAAAAAGAAAAAGAAAAATATTTGCCCAGGCTCATACAGCTAGAAAGTGTGTGAGACCAAATTTTAACTCAGGTACTCAGGTACTCAGGTCTATCCACCACATTACATGGCTGCTCCAAAGGCAATTCTTCTCTCCATCATGAGAAACCAACATCCCTGATACCTTCACCATCCAGTTATTTTCCTATATTAGTATGAATATTCTGACTCCTCTGGCCACTGCTACTACTCATGATGGATTCTTCTAGTTTCTGGTGAGACCTCTGCTACAATCTTTGGATCTTCAAAACTTACATGGATTTCCTCAGCACTCTCCTAGGGAAATGCTCATTCATGTAACATCAGGAAAAAATAAACACAAAAGGAACACATAGTCATATGCTAATGGACACATGGTGGCCAGGTAGGGGAATGCAGCCAGTTGCTCCTACTGCCTTCCCAATTTGTCTGCAGGTCAAAGTAGTTCTGCCTTCCTTATTGAAGGAAGGGGAACAAAAGAGGCTGAGAGATGAGTGAGGCATCTGTCCCTTTTGTTTCCAAAGTTCAGCTCCTCATCTTCTGGGCCATCACTTCTTTTTAGCCACATAGGTACAAGACATTATCCTTCAGATGCTCATGACTGAAATAAACTCACCAAAATTTCTTCATTTTCACTTTGATTGGAATCTGAAAGGGGTTATTTGGATAAATTTTAAGTAAAGGCTGCTCTGTAAAGCAATATAATAATAATAATCAACCAAGACTTATAAAGTTCCTTAAGTTTTCAAAACTCTTTTCATAAGTTATGTCATTGTTAATCTCACAACTAACTTGTGAGGTCACCGAGGACCAGAGAGATAATTGATTTGCCCAGGGCTACATTGCTAGTGTAATGTATGAATAAGTATTAAAAACATTAAGTGATCAATCTATACATTAGTTCAGCTATGTTCATACTAGACCCCAACATGTCATACAGCTAAGTACCTATTCAGATATAGGATTCAAACTAAGTCTTTCTAACTTCAGGTTCATCCTCCTTGTTTTAGGTCATGCTATTCAATTCATGTTGTGTAGTCATTCATTCATATCCAACTCTTTGTGACCTTATATTGTGTTTTCTTGGCAAAGATACTGGAGTGATTTGTCATCTCTATCTCCAGTAGATTAAGGCAAGCAGAGGTTAAGTGAGTTGTCCAAAGGCTGCATTTCAACTCAGGTCTTCCTGACTCCAGGCCCAGTGCTCTATCTACTGAGCCACCTAGCTGACTCCATTCAGTTTATATTAGAAGACATTTGGTATCCTTTGATCTGTGAATCTATTGAATCCCTGTAATAATGCTATCCTTGAATCCTCACCTGTGGATTATATTATAGTGGAGATTGTGTTATAACAAAAAATAATAGGTAGCCTTTGATTTTAATCCAGGACAGACCAATAGTAGACTGAATTCAAAGTCATAAGAAGATACCAATGTATACCACCTTCTTTACATACTCACTTTTTCATACTCACTCAAGGCCAGCACTGACAGAGAAGTCAAAAGTGGTACAAGGACAGTGTCAAGGTCTCTCAGAAGAACTTCAGTATGGATTGTGAGACAAGGGAGGTGCTGGCAGCCCACCCAGGATGGCCTTCATCAAAGAAGGCTCCATGCTCTGTGAGCAAAGCAAACTTGCAATAGTGCAAAGGAAATTTGAAATGTACAGATCTAGAGATGCACATGTCTCCATCCCAAATGCTCAAATGCACTATTTGTGCTACACCTGTGGTACAGTCTTTTGAGCTCATCTTGGATTGATCAGCCACTGTCATATATGTGGTGCCTTGACCCCAACATTGTGATGTCATTGGCCCTCTTTGAGTATAAAGAGTGAACAGTATTCAGCATCTTTAATTTGCCATATGGATTTAAAGCAAGAACCTAGAATTTGAATTTCTTAGATAAGAACTAGTTTTATATTTAAATGCAATCACTTATTGTAACAGTAATCAATTTAGCAGATACTTAGCCCTCTTGAGGGAGGCAGAGGGTGTGAACTCTGTCTCCTGTTGCTGACATGGCAGGAGGAGGGTGGCTGAGACAGGAGGCCAGTGTGTGTATATAAGAAGAATTCCAGATACAGAGAATTGGAATCAGGAATGTTCCTCCTGGTGGCTCCTAGTGGAGGAAGAATTGTGGAGATTGAAGCCAGGAGAAAGAGAGAGAGAGAGAGTTTCTCTCCCAGCATCTGGAAGCTGACTGAGAACTGAGTTAGAGTTTTCCTTGAGACCAGAATCTGGTGAAGGCTGAAGTTGCTGCCACTGGAAGGCTGAGATTCCTTTTGGGTCCTAGGGTCAGCCAAACTTGTGGAGGACTGAAGAAGCATGACTGGGATAAGCTTTTGTTTGTTTGTGGCTTGGTAGATCCTTGAATTCCCAGCAACATAAGTGGTGAAGGGTTTGAGATGTGCTGGACCCTGTAAACTTCAGTATGCAACAAGAACTGTCCAGAGGACTGGACAAGAATCTGGGAGCTGTCTGCCTCTGAATCCAGGTGACTGTTTGGTGGATTCAAGTAGGAGCTGGAAGGGGATGCAGGGAATCTGAGACCTCAGATATAGAATACTTGATGAAATTTCAGTTTACTAGACACCAAGGGGTGGAGAGTTTGTGTAATTTTCTAGTGATATTTAATGACTGATTGCTAGATAAGTGACTGATTAAATAAATCTATAATTGCCCCATTATTGATTATTGGATTGTGGATTGGAAGATTGATTATTGTATTGTGAATTGATTGAATGACTAAGTATTGAATAGTGTATTGTGAATTGATTGAAAGATTAAGTATTTATCATTGTATTGTGAAATGACTGAATGTTTAAGTAAGGAGGGTTTCCCCAATTAGGGAAACCAGATGATTATTTTTTTGTTCTTTGTTCTAAATATTGGGGCCACTGTAGTGAAGACTATGTAGACATTCTAATGTTAAGCTGTTGTTAACACTATATTGTGATTTTCTGTGATAAGATGTAGTGTTGTGAATATTATATTGTGATTTTTGTGAATGTTTGCCTTGATTTATAATGGAATAAATGGAATGTTCACTATACTGTGTAATCTGAACCTTAAAAGCTGTTCACAGTAGCATTCTTTTGGGAATCTGCTTGTGCATGGCATTACACTTAGTAATCACTGTATCAGCATCTTCAGAGATGCCTTAAAAGATGAATTCTTTCCCCTGAGCGTTTGAGGCAATATGTATCTAAAAATATAGCCTAGATTTCTATTGTGTTTCTTCACATTTTCTGCTTTGGTTGCATGTTGTTGTGACTGGTAAAGCAGCTATGGAAGGATAGATATCAAATGCATCTTGATATAAAACATGAAACTCACATGGCTTTGATTCTGGATGATTACTTTCTGTACTGTATTCATTCATTTCTATACATTGCATTCATTTTACGCTTATTAAATGCATTCTGTGTGCAAGATCTTGGAGTGGGAACTATGATATGTAATAATTTGAGCCATTACATGATGAGACAAGATTTTATGCTACCTAGAAATGCACAAATACTTGTGAATGGGTTTGAATAATGGTTTTATACCATAAAGATTGCACAGATAAGTCAAATTTGTAAATAGTGATTGATATGACTTAACTGTTAGTTTATTTGTTTAAAAAAAATTCTCAGTCACACTTTCATTTTTAAGGTTTTATTTATTCTTCTTTCTGTTTTTAGGATCCTCTTTGTTGGCTTATCTGCATGTGCTCTAGGTTTTTAATTCAGCCTTTATCTCCTGATATTTGAGGATTTCAGTCTTTTTTCTTGTTACTCTCCCACTTTATTTGGTTAACCCCCAACTTCTTCCCAGAGCCCAGAGGTAGTGATATTGGGTGGTAACAAATTCCTCATGTTGGAGGACATGGAGGTCAGCAGTCAAGGTCCCTCAAGGGGAGAAGTTTATTCCCAGCTCTTTCCAATCTCCTCTGTTTCAGGTTTAACATTCTTTTCCCCTCTTTTCTTCTCTTCCAGTGTCCAGTGGTATATTTTAGCCCTGTCTTATTCTTCCCCTTCATCCCATCTGTTTTCATGCCACTTCTTGTGGTTAAGAGGATATAAGACAGAGTCAGTGCTGTGGGGGATTCCCAAGGCAGTCAGAGACTGAGCCGCAAGCCTGTCAATTTACTTGTGCTTCCTATATGTGAGTGTATAGAGTCAGTCAGGAGTAGGGATTCTGAATCAAAGTTCTAAGTATTAAAGTTCTTTGGAGTTAATTCATAAGATTTTTACCTTATCTTCTTATCTTATGGAATTAAATGAAATCATTTTCTCTATGGTACGTAATTCCTTTCTTTTGAGGTTTGTAAACAGTTTCACCATGTTGCTGGTTAGGTAGCTTAAATGTAATTTCAGAGATGCTGTGCTAGGTAGGGATGGACTAGATGCAAGAGTATATTAAAGCTGCCCAAATAGGCTTTCAAGGCTATTGTTAAATTTTCGGTGAGAATATTTGCTCTCCAGAAATTAATAAATGCTACGAAAAGGTTTGATATTTGGTTTTGTTAGTTGTCTAAATTTAGTAAAGTGATGAAGAAATTGTTAATAATTCCAATTAAACACAAAAGTATTTTGTGTACACACCCCTCTACCCCAAAAGATGATTGTTAAATGTTTAACAGCACAACTTTGACTGGATTGTTTCTTCCACCATTATCATTCTGCCATCATCTTACTCTGGAGTCCAGGGTTCTTTCCACTGCACCATGGAATACTTTGTCTGAGTATCAGTCTCTTTCTTCTAGCATCTCCCTGTAGCCTAATGTAAAACCAAATATGAGCAGCTCTCCTGAGAACTGCTGCTGTGAATAGCTCTAAGATTATGATCACATAGTATAGTGAACTCTATTTATTCAGCAATAAGCTAAAGCAAAATATTAACAGAAACCAAAGTTCAGCATTTACAATGATATAACATAACAACTTATCGCTAAAGTGGTCCCATTGTTTTAAACAAAAGATATCATTCAGGATAAAAAGGACAAAAGTCTCCCACCCCTAGGTCACAATGTCTTAATCAGTCAGAAAGACTTCTTTCATCTTGATTGGAGACTAGCTTCCAATCATCCTTAACTCTTTCATCCTTAAGGGGTACAAACTACAAAGTTCACCCACCCCTAGGTCACAGTAAATCATGATCTTATCAGTCAGGTCCTTTCATCTTGACTCAAGGCTGGCTCCCAAATTCCATGGTTCCTCTTTCATGCTCCCAACTCTTGCTTGAATTCACCCAACCATCACCTGGATTCATAGGTAGGCAGCTCTCAGCTCCTTGTCCAGCTACCATTCCATATTGAAACTCACGGTGACCAGTCTACCTGAAACCCTTTGCAGTTTCTGTTTCTGGGAAGACAAAGCTTAACAGAGCCACAAAAACATTTATGCACATTGTCAGCCCTATCATCTCAATTCACTTTCTGCTTGTGAAATCAACACAAGTCAACAGACAGGGTGCTTCTGTCTGACAAAGTAACACAATTCAGCAGACAGAATTCTGTCTGACAAAGTAACAGATACAAATCAACACAGACAGAATTTACAAACAGAGTGCCAAACACCACAAGTGTTCTTCTCTGTTCTGCTCAGTCCCAGCTGTGCTTGAACTTTATATGTCATCAGCTTCTCCCTGTTCTGCCTACACTTATGTCCTTCCTGTTCTGATCTTTGGCAAGTTCCTTCCACTGTGGGATTCACAGGTTGTTTCTAACAAAGCCTTGATATAATCACGGGCAGGGCTCAAAGACACTTGAACTGAAACAAGGTGCTGAATACCTGAATAACAGAAACACTGAGCTAAATACTCCTTTTCTTGCCATTACACTTAAATAGTCTTAAAGGTGAAAAAATCCCACTGGCTGTTTTATCTAAACAATGCCAAACAATTGATTTAACTAATGCAATTTCCTCAAATACCCCCAAGGAGGTATTTGACCTCCTTGGTGGTTGTATGGGTTGCTGAATATTTGGCACTGAATATATCACAGCAGTAGGGCAAACTAGTGGATAGAGCACTGGCCTGGAGTCAGGAAGGCCTGAGTTCAAATCTAGCCTCAGACATGCACTAGCTGTGTGACCCTGGGAAAGTCACTTAACCTTGTTTACCTCAGTTTCCTTATTTGCAAAATGAGTTAGAGGAAAGAAATGGCAAACCACTCCAGTAGCTCTTCCAAGAAAATCACAAAATAGGTCATGGAGAGTCAGAAATGACTGAAAAACAACTTATCAGAGCAGCAACTCAGCATCCAAAGACATGTAAAGCTGTATGGAACATATTCCTGCTCCCTCTCTACCTTTCACTCTCCCCATTTTCTCAGAGAATTTAACCTATGCTTCTCTGTAGCCCTCTTCCAAGGGTTCTAGTTCTATGTGTATACCTCTTATCCACCTTATAAATAGACCAGAACTTTCCTTGACAGCAGGGGCTGTGTCTGATTTCATCTTTGTATTCCTTCACCTCTGAGCACCTTTAAATTTATAGAATTATAATGGAAAGGAGTTCAGAGACTATCCCTGAAAAAAGAATTCTTTAATTTTACAATCTGCCTCCTGGTCTCTTTCTCCCTCCATACACTCATAGATTTAGAGCTATAAGAGACCCAATAAACCATCAACTCTAAGCCACTGGTTTTCAGATGAACAAACTGAGGCTCAGAGGTTAATTGACTTTCTCAGGGTCACATATTCATTCACTGTCTGATCTGAAGTTAGGTCTTCTTGACTCCGGGTCCACTGTTCTTTTCTCTGCAGCACTCTTATTTATATTATTTGGCTCTCCTCAAATTCATCTTCATGGATATCCTCAGCAGAATGCTCCAAGATTGAGGACTGTTTTTCTTTACTTTTTGCCTTTGTAACTCTGGGGCCTTGCACAAAGCAAGTATTTCAAGATGTTAAATTGACTTCCCAGTATGTTTTGAAAAAGTCCTGCACATAGTAGGCTCCTTCATAAATGTTTGCTGACTTGAATTGAAGAAGACTTAATATTTGACCTTATATACTCTTGATAAAAATACCTTGGCTTTAGATAAAAATATCTCAAACTCTAAATAAAAACTCCTTTAGAGACGAGAGTATCCTGAGGGGAGTGTAGGGTCTGAGTCCAATTACACTGAATTCATTACCTCCAACAAATAGAACTAAATTCAGGTTAAGAAAACATTGGAGGTGCCTGCAGCTATGAATAAGAATCTTTTAGCATTCACTTTCTTCTCCTTTGACATCCCCTGACCAAAATAAATGAACAAATTAGCAAGCAAATTAATTAAATTAATAATTGAAAGAGATGAGTTTGATAAAAATAAAAAGAAAACTTGTCTCAGATCAATCAATCAACAAGCATTTATGAAGTCCCTACTCCATACCAACCAAAAATGAACTTCCCTTTAAGCCATTTATGATCTATCTAATAAAAATAACAATAATAGTGAGCAGTTAAATAAGGCCTACTACATGCCAGGCACAGTGCAAAGTGCTTTACAGATTTTATCTTATTTGATCCTTATAACAAATGTGAGAGGTAGATATCAATTTTTAATTGAGGAAACTGAGCCAAACAAAGAGTAAGTTACTTGCCTAGGGTCACATGGCTACTTGGTATCTCATCCCGGATTTTAACTCATATCTTCTTAACTCCAGGCCCAGTGCTCTATCCACTGCACCACCCAACTGCCTCTCCATATACGTAAATTTTATATGGCATTTACAAAATGGATACAAGGTCATTTGGGAGGAAGACACACACAGGGATCAGGATATATGGAGTGGTGCTTGAGCTGAATTCTGCACTCCAGGCACTGGTTCAAGAATAAACTCAAAAATCTGAAAAAGTTTTAGAAAGAAATGTATTCAGTCATTTCATAGAAGAGAGGGCCAGAAAGAAGGGGTAGCTCCCTTCCCTAGGTTCTGGGAGATTTATATTATATAGTATTTTGACAAAAGTTTCTGTTTACAAGTCACAAACAAATCATCTGACAAAAGTATCACACACAGGTCACAAACAAATCACTTGAAGGGAACCCAAAACACAAATTTGAATGGGCCTAACAAGTCCTGGGTATAGGTATCCAAAACAAGAATGTTTAAAGTGGATTCAGGGCCTAGAGAAGCCTAAAATTCCTTGCAGTCATCTCCAGCATTTCTGGAGAGTTTCTGAGGTTGGGTGACATTCTGGGTTAAACACCAGTCACATAAAGTTGGATTCAAACATTTTTATAAATGATAAACAATTTACACAGGCATAGGAGAGAGAGTCAATGCAAAGACTCCAAGATGAGAAGTAGGTTACAATGGAGTTCACTTAGACCAGCAGTTCTCAACCTGTGGGTCGCGACCCCTTTGGGGGTCGAATGACCCTTTCACAGGAGTCACAGGGGTCACCTAAGACCATCAGAAAACACATATTTCCGATGGTCTTAGGAATCGAGACACTGCTCCTCTATCCATCTCCAGGCAGGTCTGCCCACATGCAGATAGAGTCACATATGAGTATTAAAGCTTTGTAGCACTAGGAAGGTTGAGAACCACTGACTTAGACAAATACATGAGGAACACATGTTGTGGTTGTCATCATCCTTCCAGTTTCTTCCTTAAATAACCTGTGAGTGATTTTGCTTAGTTAGGTCTAGAAAGAGAGTTAGGGTACAAAGAGAAGCAAAACCAGTCCCTGCCTGCAAGGGGCTTATGTTTGAAAAGGGAAGACATTTAGAGAAATAAGAATGTATAAGATATATGTAGAAATAATGGAAAGAATCCTGAGAGAAGGCTCTAACAGTGAGAGAGAGACAGAGAGACAGAAAAGGCAAAGTCCTTTTGTTTAGGAGCTGAGTCTTAAAGGAATCCAGGGATTATAAGAGGTGGAGATAAGGAAGAAGAGCAATCAAAATATATGGAGAAATAGACTGGGCAAAGGTGTGTAGATAAGAGAGAAAGTATTTTGGGGGAATAACAGCAAATAAACCAGTGAAGTAGAGCAGAGTAAGTTGTTGTTGTTCAGTTGTTTCATTTTTGACCCCATTTGGGGTTTTCTTGGCAAACACACTAGAAGTCAGGAAAAAATGTCCTATACCACAACTTACTTAGTGTTACCTGGCCCATTAACCAAAAAATCCACTTCCCTAGAAGCCCTATGGTGGGAGAGAGAGAACAACAAAACTTTGCCCTGTAAGAAACCCCGAAGAACCTGCCTCCTTCCCTTTTGGAGAGCAGAATAGGCACTTTTACATCCCCCTTATTGACAGAAAGTAAGCAGCTTCACAACAATCCCTTTTCCTCCCACTTCTTCATGGATTCCACAAACCTCCCTGGAAAGGAGAGACAAGATGATCACTGGGTTTTCTGGAAGCAACAGGGGGTGAATGATCAATCGCATATTACAGAAAGCAATGGGCTAGACTGGGCCTGTCTTTTGCCCGTGCACACACCAGTGCCCGCTCTTCTGACACTTGTCCTAGGAGGTGCTACAGTGTCTTCTGCCAGTGGGACCTAGACCTCTGCCTACCATTGCTTGACCACACCCTCTCTTATGGTCAACTGATATCACCCCATGCTGGAGCCATACAATTGTCATTACTTGGACCTAGGTTTTAGTGTCCCATGATGGAAATGTTTTTGCCTTGTCATTGCCAGAGACTTGACTTTTTCCCTATAGAGAGCCTCTCGTGCAGAGTTGCCTGCATTGTATCTGCTCTCCTGGGCTCCTTCAGAATCCTCTGAGAGCTATGATATAGAGTCTTACTATGCCCATCCATGGGAGGTTTTGGGCTACAGCACAAAGTATCAATGCCCCAGCTGATCTACCAGAGTCAAACAGGACAGAAACTGCCACATGGCTCAGGTAATTCTAAAAGACTATAACTTATCATCTCAAGGCATTGCTCTTCTTGTCAAAAGTCATGCTCTCCAAAGCAGGAAATTACTCCTGTTGAAACTTGGCCCCCACTGGGGGAAGCCAGAAGCTCCTGACATCTTGAACTTATAAGGCCATCACCCAAACTAGGCATGTTCATCTTAGGTCTCTCCTTACACTCAGGAAAAGAATCAATTAAAGTGAAAAAGCAATGAAGCCAGAAACTCCTCTAGGTCAGTACATTTTCTCTATTTCCCAAGGGCAAGCAGTAACATTTCTGGCAGGAAAGGGGGGAAGCACCTCAGAGATGATCTCTATGCTTTACAGAGGACTCTCACTGGAAGTCCAAAGAGTGGGGAGGGGAACCATGGTTTATAATTTAGGGATGAGAATGTGGAAGGGAAGAGAATGAGCATTTATATCGTGTCTGCAGGGCCAGGCCCTGTATTAAGCCCTTTCCAATTACTATCTCATTTGATTCTCACAATCTTGTGAGGTAGGCACTATTATTATCCCCATTTTCCAATTAAAGAAACTGAGGAAAACAGAAGCTAAGTCTCTCACTCAAAGTCACACAGCTAGTGAAAGTCTGAGAGTGGATTTGAAACAGGTCTTGATTCCAGGCCCAGCACTCGACACATTGTGCCAATGAAACCTTTTATTTTTTTTTAATTAATGAAAACAGTCCTGCCTGTTCTCAACTAATTAATTAATTAATTGATTTATTGATTTATAATTAGCGATTTTGTCCTTATCCCTAACTCCAGAAATGTCTCTGGGCTCCTGAGGAGAATTACATGTTATTCTTTCAAGTGGTTCATCCAGTGGTTTGCACCAAAGAATCACAACAAATTCCATGTGGTAAAATTCTAGTTGACCTTTCAAGTGCCAAATTAAAAGCAAACAAACAAAAGTCAAATAGTTCTTTCAACACAATTGTTAGACTATCCTAAAATTCCAGGGCTTTACCTCGGTTTGTCATTTAATAATTAACAAAAGATCTCCTTAGCCTTATCAGGAGAAGGATATTCAATAAAAATATACATTGACTACATCTCAATGCCTAAGGAACAACTGATGTCTCTCAAACTCAATGGTTAGCTTTGAACATGTACAATTATAGAAATTGCCTGTTCAGCTGCACTGACATTCTACTTCTGTTCAAAACCAGAATTCTTTCCCTATTCACAAACAAATCTAAATCCCTTAATGCTTTTAGATGATGTATTTCCAAAGATTTCCCTCTTAGACAACTGAGTTATAACCATTAGTAATACAAAAGCATTCAGTCCTAGCAAGAGAATAGTCATGAATTTTTCCTTATCTAATGAAGGGAAAAGTCTTTTTCCATTTCCCAAAGTTTAATTACTCCAGGGTGTCTTGAAGGTAAATGAAATAAGAAGTTCTCCTAGTAGAACTTGGAAGAAACTGAAACTGCCAGCATAGAAGACCTAGCTACAATACTGCTAGCCACCTTAAAAAATAGTTTAGCACAATTATCTTTGAGGTATAGTTCTTTAGGACACAAAACATTTGTCTCTCCTTGCTGAATTTTCTTTTTCTTTTTTGTTTTGTCTTTATTAATTTGCTTACTTTTAGTTAACAAGATTCAGTTCCACAGTCCCTTGAGTTTCAAATTTTCTCCCCCTCCCTCTCTTTCCTCCCTTACTCCCCACCCGCCACCCCTCACCATGGCAGCATGCAATCAAATACAGGACCTGCAAATACTTTCACATTAGACATTCGTCAGGTTATAAAGAAGGATTGTAATGGATGCAATGAACAATGGGAAAGAGGAAACAAAACCAAACAAGAAAAAAAAAAGAGCAGGTAGTTTGCTTCAATCTGCATTCAAACTCTATTCTTTCTAGTTCTTTCTTTCAATGCAGACATCTCTCTCCATCTTGAATCTTTTGGAGTTATCTTATAATCCTGCATTAATGGGAAGAGTCCTTTCTATCAAAGCTGGTCGTCACACATACATAGAGTCTCTAATTGTGTACTGATTTCTCCTTGTTCTGCTCTTCTCAGTCAGCATCACTTTATATAAGCCTCTTCAGGCAAATATGAAGTCCATCTGCTTCTCATTTCTTATAGCACAGTAGTATTCCATTACATTCATACACCACAAATTGTATAGCAATTCCCCAATTGATGGGCATTCCCTTAATTTCCAATTCCTTGCTACCACAAAAAGAGCTGCTATAAATATTTTTTTTACATATGGGTCTCCCTTCCATTTCTATTATCTCTTTGGGATACAAGCCTAGAAGTGGTATTGCTGGGTCAAAGGGTATGCAATTTTTTATAGCCCTTTGGGCATTGTTCCAGATTGCTCTCCAGAATGGTTGAATTAGTTCACAACTCCACCAACAATACATTAGCATTCCAGTTTTTCCATATCCTTTTTAGCATTTGTCATTTTCTTGTTTTGTCATCTTACCCAATCTGACTGGTAAGATGTGGTACCTCAAAGTTGTTTTGATTTGCATTTCTTTAATCAATAGTAATTTAGAGCATTTTTTCATATGCTTATAGATATCTTTAATTTCTACATCTGAAAAGTGCCTGTTCATATCCTTTAACCATTTATCAATTGGGGAATGACTTGTATTCTTATAGATTTCACTCAGTTCCCTGTATATTTTAGAAATGAGGCCTTTATCAGAGACATTGGTTGTAAAAATTCATTCCCAATTTCCCACTTCCCTCTTAATCTTAGTTACATTGGCTTTGTTTGTACAGAAACTTTTTAATTTAATGTAATCAAAATTATCCGTTTTGCATTTCATAATGCTCTCTCATTCTTATTTGGTCATAAAGTCTTCCCCCTCCATAAATCTGACAGGTACAGTATTCCTTGCTTTCCCACATTGCTTACAGTATCAGCCTTTATACGTAGATTATGTACCCATTTAGACTTGATTTTGGTATATAGTGTTAGATAATGGTCTATGCCCAGTTTCTGCCACACTATATTCCAGTTTTCCCAGCAGTTTTTGTCACATAGTGAGTTCTTATCCCAAAAACTGGGGTCTTTGGGTTTATCAAACAGTATATTACTATAATCACTGCCTACTGAGTCTTTTGTACCCAATCTATTACACTGATCCACTACTCTATTCCTCAGCCAGGACCAATTAGTTTTGATGACTGCTGCTTTATAATACAGATTAAAATCTGGTATGGCTGGACCACCTTCCCTAGCATTTCTTTTTATTAATTCCCTTGATATTCTGGACCTTTTGCTCTTCCAAATGAATTTTGTTGCTATTTTTTTCTAACTTTATAAAGTAATTTTTGGTAGATTGATTGGTGTGGCACTGAATATGTAATATAATTAAGGTAAAATTCTTGTTTTTATTATATTAGCTTGACCCAGCCATGAGCAATTGATGTTTTTCCAATTAGTTAGATCTGACTTCATTTGCATGAAAAGTGTTTTGTGGTTGTGTTCATATAGGTTCTGGGTTTGTTTGGCAGGTAGATTCCCAAGTATTTTATAATGTCTACAGTATCTTTAAATGGGATTTCTCTTTCTATCTCTTGCTGTTGGATTTCATTAGAAGTATATAGGAATGCCGAAGATTTATATGGGTTTATTTTATATCCTGAAACTTTGCCAAATTTATTTATTGCCTCAAGGAGTTTTTCACTTGATTCTCTAAATATAACATCATATCATCTGCGAAGTGTGATAGCTTAGTCTCTTATTTGCCTAATTTCTTTCCTTTGATTTCTTTTTCTTCTCTAATTGCTATGGCTAACATTTCTAGTACCAAATTGAATAAGAGGAGTGATAGTGGACATCCTTGTTTCACCCCTGTTCTTATTGGGAATGCTTCTATCTTATCCCCATTACATATAATACTTGCTGATGGCTTTAAATAGATGCTACCAATTATTTTAAAGAAGATTCCATTTATTCCAATACTTTCTGACGTTTCTAGTAGGACTGGATGTTGTATTTTGTCAAAAGCCTTTTCTGCATCTATTGAGATAATCATGTGGTTTTTGCTGGTTTTATTGTTGATATGATCAATTATACTGATGGTTTTCCTAATATAAACCATCATTGCATTTCTGGAATAAATCTTACCTGATCAAAGTGTATTATTCTTGTGATTAGTTGCTGTAGTCTTTTTGCTAATATTTTGTTTAAAATTTTTGCCTCTATATTCATGAGAGAAATTGGTCTATAATTTTCTTTCTCCATTTTGTCTCTTCCTGATTTAAGTATCAGTGCCATATTTGTGTCATAAAAAGAATTTGGTAAGACTCCTTCTTCACTAATTTTCCCAAATAGTTTGTAGAGTATTGGAATCAATTGTTCTTTAAAAGTTTGATGGAATTTGCTAGTAAATCCATCTGGCCCTGGAGATTTTTTTCCTAGGGTGTTCACTTAAGGCATGTTCAATTTCTTTTTCTGAGATGGCGTTATTTAAATAAATTACTTCCTCTTCAGTTAATCTGGGAAACTTATATTTTTGTAAATATTCACCCATTTCACTAAGATTGTCAAATTTATGTGCATACAATTGGGCAAAATAATTCCTAATTATTATTTTAATTTCCTCTTCATTGGAGGTAGATTCACCTTTTTCATTTTTGATACTCAAAATTTGAGTATTTCATTTTTTTTATCACATTCACTAAGGGTCTATTGATTTCATTGTTTTTTTCATAAAACCAGGTCTTTATTTATTAATTCAATAGTTTTCCTACTTTCAATTTTATTAATCTCTCCTTTGGCGTTCATTATTTCTAATTTAGTATTTAATTGGGGATGTTCAATTTGTTCTTTTTCTAGCTTTTTCAATTGCATGCCCAATTCATTGGCCTCTATTTTCTCTAATTTATTCACGTATGCACTCAGGGATATAAAATTTCCCTTATGAACTGCCTTTGCTTCATCCCACAAGTCTTGGTATGTTGTCTCATTATTGTCATTCTCTTGAATGAAATTACTGATTATTTCTGTAATTTCTTGTTTCATCCACTCGTTCTTTAGGATTAAATTATTTAGTTTCCAGTTAGTTTTAAGTCTTTCTTTCCATGGCCCCTTATTTCACATGATTTTTATACTATAATGATCTGAGAATGATGCATTTAATATTTCTGCCTTTCTGCACTGAATTGTGAGGTTTTTATTCTCTAGTACATGGTTGATTTGTGTGTGTGTGTGTGTGTATGTGTGCCATGTACCACTGAGAAAAAGGTATATTCCTTTTAATCTCCATTCAGTTTTCTCCAGAGATATATCATATCTAGCCTCTCTAAAATTCTAATTGCCTCCTTAGCTTCTTTCTTGTTTATTTTGAAGTCAGATTTATCAAGTTCAGAGAGGGGGAATTTGAGGTCCCTCACTGGTATAGTTTTGCTATCTATGTCTTCCTCTAATTCCCTTAACTTCTCCTCTAGGAATTTGAATGCTATATCACTTGGTACATATATGTTAAGTAATGATATTGCTTCATTCTCAATGGTACTTTTTAGCAGGATATAATTTCTCTCCTTTTCTCTTTTAATTAGTTATTTTTTTGCTTTTGCTTTATCTAAGATAAGGATTGCTACTCCTGCTTTTTTTTTTACTTTAGCTGAAGCATATATTCTACTCCAGCCTCTTACCTTTACCCTGTGCATATCCCCTTGTTTCAAATGTGTTTCTAGTAGATAGTATATTGTAGGATTGTGGTTTTTAATCCATTCTGCTATCTGCCTCCATTTTATGGAAAAATTCATCGCATTGATGTTCATGGTTATGATTACTATTTGTGTCTTTCCCTCCATCCTATTCCCTCCCCTGTTTATGTTTTTGTTTCTTCCTTCTCCCCCTCTTGAAGAATTTTCTTTTTGACCACCACCCCCTCAGTATTCCCTCCCTGTCACCCCCACTTTTTACCTACCCTTTCCCCTTACTACTATTTCCCTCCCTTCTAACCGTCCCCCTCTTTATCCCCCCCTTACCCCTCCTACTGCCTATAGGGCACAATGGATTTTTGTACTTATTTGAGTATGTTCTTCCTTCTTTGTCCCCAAACCAATGAGAGCAAATTTCCTCTCTCTCCCTCCTTTCCCTCTATTATAATGAGTTTTTGTGTTTTTTCTCATTAGAATCTTAAACTTAATTGGTTATGTTGATCCCTCTTTCAACCAGAACCAATGAGAATAAAGTTCATATGATGTTCATCTTCCCCTCTACTATATTATGTTTTTATGCCTCTTTGTGTGGCATAATTTACCTTTTTCTGCCTCACCCTTTCCTTTTCTCCAATTATAGTCCCTTTGAACCCCTTAATAAGGTTTTTTTTTATCATCAGATTAGTTCATTTATACCCATGCCCTCTATCTACGTATGTTCCTTTTAAAGGTTTCAATAATTGTATAAATTTCAATATTGACAGGTATCAGCTTCTCATATAGGGATATAGATAGTTTACCCTTATTGAATCCCACATTATGTGCCTGTATGCTTGTATGCATGTGTGTGTGTGTGTGTGTGTGTGTGTGTGTAAGTGGGTGTTTTCCTTGTTTATCTTTTTGTGTCTTTCTTGAGTCTTGTAATTGGAGATTGAATTTTCCATTGACCTCTGGCTTTTTCATGAGGAAAATATGAGCAGAAACAAGCAGAGTTTTACAAATAATATATTGCAGATAATATCAAACTGAGAGGACCAGCAGATGTTAGAGTCAAGATCTAATAAATATTGACAGGTTAGATAATTGGGCTGATTCTAAAGATGAAATCCATTAGTGATAAATATAAAGTCTTGTACCTTGAAAAAAAAATAATTTCAAGTATAAAGAGAGCTGTTGTGAAATAGATCAAAAGGTTTAGTGGACTATAAGCTTAGCTACAAGTGTTTGGTGTGGCAGCCAACACAATCTTAGTTATAATCACATAATAGAATGAAATGTTGTTGTTGTTCATTAGTTCATTTGTGTCTGATCCTTTGTGACCCCAGAGACCATGGCATGCCGAACTCTTCTATCCTCCTCCATCTATTAGAGTCTATCCAAGTTCATCTTCATTGTTTCTATGACACTATTTATCCATCTCATCCTTTACCATTCCTTTTGCCTTTTGCCTTTATTCTTCCCAATGTGAGGGTCTTTTCCAAAGAGTCTTGTCTTCTCATTATGTGGCCAAAGTATTTAAACTTCAGCATCACTATTTGACCTTTCAACGAATAGCTTGAATTAATTTCTTTAAGTATTGATTGATTTGATCTCCTTGTTGTCCAAGGGGCTCTCAAAAATTTTCTCCAGTATCACAATTCAAATATATAGATTTTTTTAAAATCCTGTTATGTTCATTGCTGAGTAAAAAGCAAATTTGTTTTGGTAACACAAAACATCACTTCAAAGATTTGCTTTCATAAATATGTTGTCTCTGTATGTCCAAGTCATAAAGATTTCTTGAAATATGTAACAAAATGGAAGAACTTTGTTTGAAAATATTCCAATTGTTACTATCAACTGAGGCACAAAACAGTGATTTATGTGCTCAACAAGCATATTTGTTATGTTTGCAGAGGATATAGAGCAGAGTTCAAAGGGAAGAATGATTTCCTAAAGGTCATGATATAATGTTGATTATATATGGCTCTTGAGCATTGTATTGTAGCCTAACTAACCACAATGAAAATGCCAAGTGGATGAAAAATGGTCATGTCATTTAAGTGGATGTATAAGCCATACAGCTAGTCCATCAATGTCCCAATATCTGGGACAAATACTGCCCAAAGCAATGAGTCTGACCCAGAAGTTAATAGGATGAAGATAGTGGGCTTCTGGGAAACTCTACAGTGTTTTTTAATGATCCCAAACTCTCCACAAAAAAAAGGCTCATCTGTAACTATGTTATTCTTCCAGAGAATCCTAGTAAGATGGTGGAGTGAGAGGTAACCTAAAGCACAACTCCCCCTCCATCTCAAGCACACCAAGTAAACAAGTAAAGTGCCCCCTAAATGCAGCAAATACATCAATGATAGGAAGAGAAAACAAAATTGAAAGAATAAAACACAAGGTAATTCTTAATAGAACAATTTATTCGTAATAGAACAATGATTATTTATAATCATCTACCCAATGTTCCTATCCCCTGTGCCTTACCTCTGCTACAGTCAGCTTTTCTGAATACTTTATGGTGGCTTCAATATGAGGTACTGGTTTTTGGAGTCAACCCTTTGACTGTGTTCCACAGAGGAACACAGAGAAAATTTCAAGAGTAGGTTGTGGTCCATGAGATCAGCCTTAAGATCCAAACAAAGAAAGAGAATAGTTGTGAAGGAGGGTGGATGTAGGGGGAGAAGACTGTCTAGAGAAGAAAAAACCCAGAAGTGCGGAGCTGGTCACAGCTATTTAATAATGTACAGAATTAAATAGAGAATCATCAGAAAGAGTGAGAACAATATGGAGAAGAAAATCTAATTGCAAAAGCTTCTCTAGATTTCTCCTCAGCAATGTCCCAGGGATCCCTATTCCAAATCTTCATAATCATTCTCCCAGGGTCTTTCCAGGGACTGAACAAACACAATCAAAGAAAATGCTAGAACCAAGAAAATTAGGACTAGAAAAAAGGAAGAATAAACCTTACTCTAGTAGCCATCTGGAGTGTCTCTTTAACAGTGTCTTAACAGGTCAACCTCACCCCTTCAGGACACTAGACTTTGTAGAAATCCAATAGTCTGAGTGAACTGAGGATAAGTAGCAGGGGTGAAGGGGAGAGCACAAAATTGATAGGGTATAGAAAAGAAACTATAAATAGTAAGAAGCCTATTTACAGCAAGGACTTCATAAAAAATTCAGCAAATTAAATAACAGATAAATGCAGACTGAGAAGGTGAAATTAACTTGACAAGGAAAGAAAGGAGCCATCTCAAGGAATAAGCACTTTGCAACAAAGAAAACTGAATCAGAATCTCCCACAGAACCTGAAAGAATTACAATAAATTTGCCAAAGCCCTCTCAAAATGTCAACAGGGTAACTCTCAGAATACCTAGAGTGATTCTAAGAAACCCAGAATTAGAAGATTTAAGAGTTGGAAGAGACTTCAATATCCAAGCTAACCCGTAAATGAAAGTGAAGGCCACCAAGGAGGGGAAGCCACTCCCCCTCTAGGCAGCCCATTCCACTTCTGGACAGTTCTAACTGCAAGGAAATTCTGCCTGACATGAAGACAAACTTGGCTTCTTTGCTCCACACAGTTCTTTGTTCTGCCCTTTGTATTCATATCAAGTAAGTCTAATCTCACCTCAGATGAAATAGTAGATCTTTCCCCCACACCACCCCAGTCTTCTTTTATCCATGTTAAACATGTCTACTTGCTTCAACTTATTGTCATATGTCATTCACTCAAAGCATCTTCATTCTCACTCTCCAGTTTACCACTATCCTTCTTAAACCCTGGTATCCAGAGTAAAAATATATTCTATATCAAGTCTGATAAAAACAGAATGCTGTAGGATTTGCATCCTCTGAATTAAGTTAAGATTGTGTTGGCTGCCACACCACACACTTAGAACTACACTTATAGTCCACCAACTATGCTTATAGTCCAGTATTTCACAACAGCTGTTTTCATACTTGAAGATTTTTTTTCTGTCAAAGTACAAAACTTTATATTTATATAAATCTATTTATATTTATATAAATTTAATACAGGATTTTATCTTTAGATTCAGCTCAATGCTCTAACCTGTCAATAATTATTAAATCTTGACTCTTACATTTATCTGATAGCCCTCCTAGTTTGGTATTATCTGCAAATTTAACTTTGAAAATATCTACAAATAGGGGACAGAGCCAAGATGGCAGCATAGAAGCAACAAGTTTCCGCAGCTCCCACATGGCCACCTCAAATGCCCACAATATATGACTCTAAACAAATTTTAGGGTTCCAAAACTCACAAAAATACAGAAAAACACATCTCCCACTGAAGGCAGCTCAGCAGGAAGGGCTCATCACAGCACGCTGGGGGCCAAAACCAGCCCAGCCTCAAACCATGGCTTGGCCCCAGGGTGGCCAGGACAAGCTGTAGCTGGAACCTTCAGGAGAGTGTATCAGCAGCAGCTGTGTCAGTTTCCAGAATTATCAAGCCATAAGAAATAAGAAGAAAGTAAAAGGTCAGTGAAACTCAGCTAAATTTGGGGGAGAAAAGCAGTTCGGCCAAACTGCGTCCAGGGCAAGAAAGCGGCAGAAGAACTGGCCCTGCAGCCTCATCCACGTGGCTGCTTAAAAGCTCCCAGCCTGCAGACTACAGGGGAACCAAGAGATTGTTCAGAGGCTAAGTGCTCTCACATTGAGCAGCCTAGATCCAGATCATGCTCTTGGATGGCGGTCCTGGGGTCTGTTTTCAGTAAGCCAAAGCTGGTGGGAGTTGCAGCGACCTCTCAATGGCTCTGGCAGCTGCAAAAACCCCAAAAATTTGGGACAGAGCTTTCCCCTCTGGAAGCAGAGTTCTACAGAGCTAAAAAAAAATCAAGTAATTGACTGGCCAACACGAGCAGGCAAAGGAAGCAAAGTAAGAACAGCAATCGAACTTTAGATTCCTTCTTTGGGGACAAAAAGGGTCAAAGCATGGAATGGGAGAAAGACAACACAGTCAGAACTGCCACACCAAAAGCTTCCAAGAAACATGAAGACTACCTATAAACCATAGAACAGCTTAAGAAGGATTTTGAAAACCAAATAAGAAAAGTGGAGGAAAAATAGGGAAGAGAAATGAGAATGATGCAAGAAAATCATGAAAAGAGAGTCAACAATCTGACTGAATTAAATAACACCTTAAAAAATAGATTAACTCAAATAGCAAAAGAGGCCCAAAAAGCCAATG
>CM053589.1:16422723-16454996 GCA_028646515.1 Pseudochirops corinnae
TTTTCCTTCTCCCATTATATTCCTCTCTCACCTCTTAATTTTATTTTTTATATATTATCCCTTCCTTTTCAACTGATCCTGTGCCCTCTTTCTATGTATATGTGTACAAACATATACACCCATTCACATATATATTTATATACACATACACCCTCCTATACATAGAAAGATATGTATATATACATATATAGATATACATATATGTATGTATATATAGATACATATATATTCCCTTCCACTGTCCTCATACTGAGAAAAGTTTCATGAGTTACAATTATTATTTTTCCATGTAGGAATGCAAATAGTTCAAATTTAAAAAGTTCCTTATGATTTCTTTTTCCTGTTTACCTTCTCATGCTTCTCTTACTTCTTGTATTTGAATGTCAAGTTTTCTGTTCAGCTTTGGTTTTTTTCATCAAGAATACTTGAAAGTCCTCTGTTTCATTGAATGACCATATTTTACTCTGAAGCATTATACTCAGTTTTGCTGGGTAGGTGATTCTTGGTTTTTTGACCTTTGACCTCCAGAATATCACATTCTAAGCCCTTCAATCCCTAAGTGTAGGAACTTCTAGATCTTGTGTTATCCTAATTGTGTTTCCACAATACTCAAATTGTTTCTTCCTGACAGCTTGTAATATTTTCTCTTTGACCTGAGAACTGTGGCATTTGGCTATGATATTCCTAGGAGTTTTCTTTTTGGGACCTTTTTAAAGAGGTGATTGGTTAGTTCTTTCAATTTCTATTTTGCCTTCTGGTTCTAGAATATGAGGGCAATTTTCCTTAAGAATTTCTTGAAAAATAATTTCTAGGCTCTTTTTTTTGATCATGGCTTTCAGGTAATCCAATAATTTTTAAATGATCTCTCCTGGATCTATTTTCCAGGTCGGTGGTTCTTCCAATGAGGTATTTCACATAGCCTTCTTTTTTTTAAAATTTCTTTGGATCTGTATTATAGTATCTTGATTTCTCATAAAGTCATTAGCTTCCATTTACTCCAATCTAATTTTGAAGGAATTATTCTCTTGAGCGAGTTTTTGAAATTCCTTTTCCATCTGGCAAATTCGATTTTTTTAAGACATCGTTCTCCTCATTGGCTTTTTGGGCCTCTTTTGCCATTTGAGTTAGTCTGTTTTTTAAGGTGTTATTTTTTTTCTATATTTTTTTGGGTCTCCTTTAGCAGGCTGTTGATTGCTTTTCATTATTTTCTTGCATCATTCTCAGTCTTCTTCCCAATTATTCCTCTACTTCTCTTACTTGATTTTCAAAGTCCTTCTTAAGTTCTTCCATGGCCTGTAACTAGTTCATATTTTTCTTGGAGGCTTTTGATTCAGGAGTTTTGACTTTGTTGTTTTCTTCTGATCCCATGTTTTGATCCTTTTTGTCCCCAAAAAAGGATTCTGTGGTCTGATTGTGCTTCCTCTGCTTGCTCATCTTGCCAGTCAATTACTTGACTTTTGAGCTCTTTGCCATGGTAGATCTCTGCTTCCAGAGTGGAGAGAGCTGTGTCCCAAATTGCTGATGTTTTCACAGTTGTCAGAGTTGTGAGGAGGGCACCCTCTCTACAGCCACCACAAGCTCTGGCACAGTGGTGTTCCTCACCCCAGCACCACCACCCAAGACTGTGACCCAGACCCAAGCACGTCAAAGCAGGAGTAGTTACCCTCTGAATGGTCACTTGGTTCCCATTCAATCTGCTGGCCAGGAACTCTGGAGACAGTCACGGGACTGTAGTGCCTCTGCCACCTCTCGTCCTGGGGGCATAGGCTGGACCCTGCTCTTCCATCACCCAGTTCCAACAGAGTTCCCCACTAACCTTTTACTTTCTCTTTGGCATTTATGGGTTGAGAACTCTGGAAACTGCCGCAGCTGCTGGTGATTCACTCTCCTGAAGTCTGCTCTGGCTGATTTGGGCCGCTAGTCAGGGCTGCCCCAGGGTTGGGCCAGAGTGGTTCACATGGGACTTTGCTCGCCTCCCAGCCTGGTGCAATAGACCTTCCTGCTAGCCTGCCAAGCTGCCTTCAGCAGGAGATTTGTTTCTCTCTGTCATTTTGTGGGTTGTGTAGCTCTAAAATTTGTTTAGAGTCATATTTTACATGTATTGGAGGTGGTTGGTGTGGGAGGTCAGACAAGTTCCTGCTTTTACTCCACTATCTTGGCTCCACCCTGAGAAGAAAATATATATGGTTAAAATGGTCAAAAGTGTCACAAGCTGAAAAGAAGTCATGAAGGACCTAGTTTAGTAGAAAGAACACTGTTTAAGTCAAAGGTCCTGGACCAAGCTCTGCTGTAAACTGTGTGAGCTTAATGCAATTCATGGAACCTCTGCAGGGCTCAACTTTCTTATCTGTAAAGTGATGAGAATGAATTCTTCTCAGTCTCTCCTAGCTCCAAATGACTATGCTATGATACACTGTCCAGGTGTTACAATGGAGAGAGTGCTGAGCCTGGATTCAGAAATGCCTGGTTTCAAATCCAGTCTCAGACATTCACCATTTCTCCAACCTTGGGTAAATCATTTAATTTTTGTTGCCCTCAGTTTCTTCAACTGTAAAATAGAGATAACAGCATTTACCTCTCAGGGTTGTTGTGAGGATCAATAAGGCAACATTCATAAAAGTGCTTAGCATGGTCCACAGTGGTGCTTAATAAGTGCTTGTTTCCTTTCTCTTCCTTTTCTGGGAATTTGCATGGCAGAAAATAGGTCTCTAGTTATGTCATTGGTATAGGCCAGTGGTTCTCAACCTTCCTAATGCCACGACCCTTTAATACTCATATGTGGGCGTATCTGATTGTGGGAGGACCTACCTGGAGATGGATAGAGGAGCTGTGTCTCGGTTCCTAAGACCATCAGAAATATGTGTTTTTCTATGGTCTTAGGCAACCCCTGTGAAAAGGTTGTTCGACCCTCAAAGGGGTCGCAACCCACAGGTTGAGAACCGCTGGTATAAGCTATTCTAGTAAGACAAAGCAGAATTCCAGAAGGCCTCCCACATCTTTCTTTCACCCTACATGTTCTCTTTTCTGTGGCTCACTTGTATTAAATGATGATGAATAATAAAGATAAAACTACCATAAAAGGCAGCTCTTCCAATAATAATAATAAAAATAATAATAATAATAACTGCCATTTCTGTAGGCCCACTAGGTGGCACTGTGGATAGAGCCCTAGACCTAGAAGACAGGCTTACTCATCTCCCCGATTTCAAGTACAACCTCAGACACTTATGAGCTCTGTGACCCTGGGCAAATATCTTAATTTGTGTGGCCCTGTTTGCCTTTTTCCGCATCTGTAAAATGAACTGGAGAAGGAAAGGTTTTGAAAATCCCAAACGGGGTCATAAAGTTCATACATGACTCCACAATAACCTTTTATGTGGCACTCAAAAGTGTATAAACTGCTTTAGACACATTATAATACATAATCTTCATAGCAACCCTATGAGAGAGATGCTCTTATTACCTCTGCTTTACAGATGAAGAAACTGAGGCAATGAGAGGTTGAAAGACTTGTCCAGGGTCACAAGCTGATCAATATTTGAGTCAAGATTTTAGGCTGAGCACTCACCACCCTGCTTTTTTTCCACTTAGTTGGCTTTTCTTGATATTCCATGACCCCTTTCCCAGATCTCAAGCAGTTTCTCTCATTAGCCTCATGCATTACATCATATAGTATGGATACAACTGATACTTTTCCCAAAACTTCATGATAAGATGGACTTTCTTATTGAGAAATCTATGTAAGTTCATTCATTTGTTCATCTAACGTTTCCTTAGCACCATTGTATGTAGAACAGTGTATTTAGCCACGTAGGAAGAAATACAGCTTAAATAAAACATATCTCCCATTCTCTTGGAACTTGCAGTATGTTATAGGGATGAAACACAGCCACGCTTAGCTCTAATATGCATTATTTTGTAAATGCATGAAAGATTTATACAACAGCATCCTATGAGAGGTACAAGGGAATACCTGGGGATATCAGAAGAAGTTTCATAAAGGAAGTGGCATTTGAGTTGGGTTTTAAAGAAGAGATGGTAACTCAACAGATAGAAAAGGAAAGGGAGAGGTTTAAAAGCAAAGAGAACAGAATGATCTAGGACAGTGAGGCAGGAGAGGGCATAATTTGTTCTGTTTGACTATAGTTTCTCTCATATACATATATATATGCATGTATGTATATGTATGCATGTATGTATATGTATATATATGCATGTATGTATATGTATGTATATATGTGTGTGTGTGTGTGTGTGTGTATATATATATATATATATATATATATATATATATATATATATATATATTCCTATTTCTAATACAAAATGACATTTTAATGTAACTGTCCATGAAAGGCACTGAGAGTCAGTGAACAAGACCATAGTGGCCTAGTCCGGTTTCAGATATATGCCTGGAATAAAAAAAGATTTTTCAGCAAGGTGGATAGTCCTTTTTTTTCTTTTTTTTGGAGTAGTTGACAGCAACTAAAAGTGAAAGTCACATTTAACTTTTCCTGTAGTCGCTGGATGAATGCATTTCAACTTTGATCAAAGAATCCCAGAATATCAGAGTTGGAAGAAATCCCAGAGGCCATCTAGTTGCTGGCAAGGGAACCTCAAGGAAACAAGATTTTTCTTTCCTCCAAACTAGGAGTTTGTGGGAGTAGGGAATCCTGTTTTATAAAGGTATTTATATACATGTGAGATTATTACCTGAAACCCATAAGAAAACATAATGAAAATATAATGGGAGGGAAGGACAGGAAGAAGAGTGAGAAAGAGGCAGGCTGTCATTGTATCCTGAAAAAAGAAGTATTGCCTTAATCAACGTAAATCCCAAGGAAAAGTTCAAATATCCCTCATGTTAGAAAAAAATTATGCAAAAACATGTCCTTAGGATCATAGAATCAGTCAGAACTGGAAGGATCCTTGAGATGATCGAACCCAGCTCCCTCATTTTACAGTGATGAGAACTGAGAGGGGAAATGAATTCAGTAAGACCACACAAGTGGTAACTAACAGAGTCAGGGTTTGAATCTTCATCCCTTGACTTCAGTTCTAGTGTTCTTTTCACATAGATGCATTTCTCTTCCATTGAAAATAGATAAATTAAGGGATGATCACTCACTTTTGAAAAAGATCACCAAGAGATTTCTTTCTTTAGAAATAGTGCCTTTAAAATACAATTTGGCTTCACAGCCCCAATTTATACATAAATGTTTCAGAAATGCACATGCCATGAAAAACAATAGATACCTGCTCACTATTTTGTCGATCCTTCATCTTTCCAATTTTGAATTAAAAATCTGGATTATTTTTCTCAATAATCATCCTGTTTATAAAGGAGGTGGTTCAGATGAGTTGGAGATGGTGACAGTGAAGCCTGTCAGTTCTTTTGTGCATCATTATTTATCAGATTATTAATCTAGTCAGTAAGTGGCAGATCACAGGATTTAGAGCCCGATGAAGTCTTGTCTACACTCTCATTTTCCAGATGAGGAAACAGGTCCAGAGAGGGGAAGTAATTTGGCCTACATCAGACAGACAGATAATGTCAAGCATCAGGATAAGAACCCAGGTACTGTGGCTGCAAATGTAATATTCTTGCCATTATAGCATGGAGATTCTCAAGGTGACCTCTAAGGACTCTCATTCACCCGACAAGAACTGTTACCCTGCGTTACTTTCACCAAAGAATGAAGCGTTACTCTTCCCTCTCTACATTTAGTATCATTTTGGACAGAATGTGCTCAAGAAGATATGGATTTGCATTCCTGTCCTGGATGAATACATCTATACAGCCCAGTGCTAAACACCCCCGATTTCTCTTTATTTTGCTAGAATGATTACAGGAAGTTATCTATGCAATGCAAGGATTTTGTGGTGGGTGTGCTGGACCTCTGCAGGGACACAGAAGAAGTGGAGGCAATTTTAAATGGCGATGTGAACATCCAAGTCTGGGCCGATCATCATCGTCCAAGTCTGAGTCGAATCAAGCTTGCCATTAAATACGAGGTCAAAAAGGTAAGTCTCTCCCCTTCCAAACTCATCTATTAATGGGGTTTTGGGTCATCACTTCAGTAGTGTTACTAATATATTCCTTTGCATGCAATGCATCTTTTACTCTTCAGGGGAACTGTTTAGGTACTAAGAATCCCAACTCTGGTATGAAGGAATGCTATATACTGTTGGAAGGCCTCATATAGCCTCTTTTACCTTTAGTTCACCAAATAGAGCTAAAACATGTCACACATTAGAAGGGCTATTCAACTGCAAGATATGAGAAGATGTCTTTCTTGACTGTTAAGAAGTCAAGAGGAGCCATGCTGACTGGTTTAGTGATTGATTGATTGGATTATAGTGGGTCAAGAAGAGTGGATGGTTCCCAGGATGGCTAAAGGACCCCAACCACTAGGGAAATATAGAAAATGAATCAACAGTAACAGATGACACCCTTTCCCCTCCTCCTCAACACATTGAGAACATTGATAGGCTGGAAAACTTCCAAAGGAGAGCAACTAGGGTTGATGAAGGGCCCTGAGTCTATACCATATGAGGTTTAATTGAAGGAATTTATAACCTGAGAAAGAGAAGGATTGGGGAGAAAAGGAAGTGTGTAAGGGAGCTATAGGAGGCATGCTATCTGTCCTAAAATTTCAAAGATTACATTGAGGAATGGGTATTACACTAGTTCTGTTTGGCTACATATGGCAAACCTAGAAGTAATAGGTAGAATAAAAGACAGATATGTGTTCTGAAGATAAATTTTCAAAATATTTGAATTGTCCAAAAGTACAAGAGGCTACTATTCAGATGGCAGCAGGATCCCCCTCCGTGGAGGGCTTCAACAATGGTTGGTTGACCATTTGTTGGGTATGTTGTAGAGGGAATCTCTTGAATGTTGGTTGAACTAGATGGCTTCCATTTCCTTCAAACTCTGAGGCTGTCCTGTCCCTTCCTGCCCTCGACTAGGAAAATTAGAATGAATGCTTTGGTGAATGAAGTGAATTTCTAATTAAATTTCAGTTAACAATCCCAATATTTATTGCAACTGCACAAAGAACAAGGTCAGGTGGTGAAGTAGGTAGAGTGCTGTACTTGGAAGTCAGGAAGACCTGAGTTCAAGTCCAGATTTTGACACCTATTGGCTGTTTGACCATGAACCAGTGACCTAATCACTCTAGGTCATAGTTTCCTCATCTGAAAAATGAGGATATTAATAGCACCAACATTACAGGATAGGCTCAGATGAGATGGTATATGTAAAGTGCTCTGCAAATTTGAGCATGCTATAAAATGTCAGTTATTATTTTTTATTTTTTTTATTATTACTATTATACTTTATTTCAACTGTTAATGTTTCCACATAATACCATAAACCTGAAAGTATTCTCAGTTAAGGGAACTGGACATATTTAACCTGGAGGAAAAGAAAAGACTTGGGGTAGAAATTAAATGATAGCATCTTCAAGTATTTGAAGGGGCATCACATGAAGGAGAGATTAGATTTGTTCTATTATCCCAGAAGGCAAAACAAGGAGCAAGATGTGACCAATGCAGGCCTAATATCAGGAATACCTTATTCATGATAAGAGCTATCAAAAAAGAGAATGAACAGCCTGGAGGGATGGTGGGTCTCCCCTCACTCCAAGGCTTCTTGTTGAATAGGGTATAAACAGGGCTCTTTTTGTGTACAGCTTGAATTAGAGAGCCACAGTTTCCGTCAAGCTCTTAAACTCTTTGAATTTGTGTTCTCTCATTTAGTTAGCTAACTAGCCATATCACAGTATGACAGATTTAGGTATGAAAGAGGCTTCATAGGCCCTTCTAGATCCATCTAGACCAGCTCCCTCATTTTTAAGATTAGAAAACTGAGACTAGGACTGGCCAAAGGTCACCTAAGTAAGTGGTAGCAGAGATGGGATACGAACCCAAGTCGTTTGACTTTTGAGTTAGTGTAGGACTTTCTACCACACCATGCTGTTGTTCATTATACATCGAAGAGATGATTAAAACTTTATGTTTCCTTCCAGATGTCTGTCACAATCTAAGTTAGTGTCAGCAAAGACTAGCAAGGTATTTAAGTAGTACATTCAATCCATTCTAATCCTTTCTTGTTATTTAATTTATCCAAAACAGACAATCTCTGGTTGAAAAAGATGTGTCAGCTGAAAACATCAAGGGAAATCTCCTATGCTAAACCTATTTTTGTAAGCTTTTCCTTCTGTCACAATTACTAATTCTACAAATTGGCTTTTTTATAGGTCTCAGGTCTTGTGCTCCAATGGAATTTCCAAAAAAATTGGCTGAGTTAAGGAAAATAGGGCACTTGAGGCTGGTCCTAGGAGGCTTAGATTCAAGAGGGTGGGTTTTTTTTTCCTTTTTTATTATTTTGGTTTTGGTTTTGAAATCAATGCCAATGTTTAATCCTACTTCCTTGGCTCTGTAATCCTTCATTTTTCAATCATATCTTCGCCACAAGGGCTCACTGAGGCTTTTTCCCCAGTTCACAGCAGTCACTTTTTGAAACTGCCAAGGATCTGTCTCCTTGAAGTACAAACAGGCCTTAATGGATGGCTAAGGGACAAGTCAAGAGGAATATATGCATATATACATAAGTGTGTATTTATCTGTCTATCTACCTATCTATCTATCTCTCTATCTATCTATCCATCTATCTATCTATTTACATATGAAATGCAAAGTATCTCCTCCTTTCTTCTTCACAGGTCAAAGGACCTTTCTCTCTGCCAACTAACACATGATGAAATTGAGCTATTTAAAGAGCAAAAGCAAAAATAAATAAGTAGAGTCTTATGAAGCCCCAGCTAACTCTTATCTGTAGAATGATGATAAATGTCCAAAACAAAAGGCCAGACTTTTCTGGTTTTTGACCTTCCTGTGATGGGAATGGATTAGAACGTCCAAATTTCCTTCCTCTCCTTCTAAGTTAATATTATTCAGTAATTTCACGAAATTTATCAGCAAGTGAGCACCTTGATGTCATTCAGTTCAATTAAATATGATTCAATTAAGTAAAATCCAATAAGAATTTATTAAGCACTTCTCAAATGTCTACCTTTGTATTTAATGCTGGTGATACAAAGACAAACCTGAAGCAGTCTCTGCCCTCAAGGAGTTTATATTCTATTTAGGGGAAACAGCATGTAACTAGGGAAGTAAATACAGGATTCTTGATATAAAGCAGTTTAAGAGAAGGAAAGCACCATCAGGGGATTTGGAAAAGCCTCATGGTAAGGTCTAACACTTATGTTTCTCTCTGCAGGAAGCTAGAGATTCCAAAAGACAGAAACAAAGAGGGAAAGCTTTCCAGGTACTGAGCGGTAGACTGTACAAAAGAACTGGGCAAAGAAATTAATTAACATGGATGAGGAACAGCAAGGAGGCTGGTTTGAATGAAATGTAGAATGAGTGAAGGAGAGGAATGAGCAATAAGCCTTAAAAGGAAGTTTGGAATCAGATGGCAAAGGATTTTAACAGCTAAACAAAGCAGTTTGTGTTTGATCTTAGATACAACTGATACTTCACTGGGGGTCAGGGGGAGTGGCATGATCATGCCTATATTTGGGAATATCACTCTGATAGCCCATATAATGCATGGATTAGAGAGAGGAGAGACTGGGAGTTGGGCACGCATTGGAGGGGCTGCACCAGAGTTCAACTGAGAAGTCATGAGGGCCTGAAGAGACTGCAATGGTCCTGTGCATAGAGAGAAGGGGTCAAGGAGAGAGATGCTGTAGAGGACATTGACAAGACTTGACAACTCATTGTGCTTAAGGGCTGAGGAAAAATAAAGAGTCGAGCATGACTCTGGCATTCTGAGAACTGTCTCTCCTATAAACCTGCAAAATTTGGCTTGACTATAATTTACACTATCAAAGATTTTTAGGAGAAGATGCCCAGTGGAAAAAGTGTAATAATTCTTTGCCTTTTGCTATTTTTTTCATCTTGATTTCCATAGTACTAGCCCATTTCTCTTCTGTCAATTAAATTTAACATGCATGTATTAAGTGCCTGCTCTTAGATATAAGGTGCTATGAGAGATACAAAGGCAAAAGTGGCTCTTACTTTCAAGGAGCTTACATGCTGCTCAGGGGTAAGACACATAAACGGATAAGTAAATACAAGGTAATTTGAGGAGAGAGAGAAAAGACTAAGAAATAAAGGGATCAGAAAGAGAGGTCCTGAGATAAACCTTAAAGATGTTAAGAAGTGGAGGTAGAAAGGGAATGGATTCTGATTAGCACAGCCTCACTCTAATTATTGGCCAGGGGAAAAATGACAGTCAAGATTTGAGTGAGTGAAAGGAGGGAGAAATAGAAGCGATTTTTTTCTTTGAAGTATGGCACAGACCATCTGGGCAGAGCGAAGAGGAAGAGTTTGGGGAATAGATCACAAACTTGGCACAGAGGCACCATGTGGAAATGATAGGGGGGACACTTCATACACATCTGCTGGGCATGTCTCTCTCTCTCTCTCTCTCTCTCTCTCTCTCTCTCTCTCTCTTTCTCTTTCTCTCTGTGTGTGTATCTCTGTCTGCCTCTGTCTGTCTCTCTGTCTGTCTCTCTCTGTCTCTGTCTCTGTCTGTTTCTGTCTGTCTCTCTCTTTCTCTCTGTCTGTCTCTCTCTGTCTCTTTGTGTACCTGTCTCTGCCTCTCTGTCTCTCTGTCTGTCTCTGTCTCACTGTTTCTGTTTGTCTGTCTCTGTCTCACTGTTTCTGTCTGTCTGTCTCTCTGTGTCTGTGTCTGTCTCTGTCTCTGTCACTCTCTGTCTCTCTTTGTCTCTCTGTCTCTCTGTCTCTCTGTCTCTGTCTCTCTGTCTCTGTCTCTGTCTCACTGTTTCTGCTTGTCTGTCTCTGTCTCACTGTTTCTGTCTGTCTGCCTCTGTCTCTGTGTCTGTGTCTGTCTCTGTCTCTGTCACTCTCTCTCTCTCTCTCTCTCTCTCTCTCTCTGTCTCTGTCTCTCTGTCTCTCTCTGTCTCTCTGTCTCTGTCTCTGTCTCTCTCTGTCTCTGTTTGTCTCTCTGTCTCTCTCTGTCTCTCTCTGTCTCTCTCTCTCTCTTTCTCTCTCTCTCTCTCTATGTGTGTGTATCTCTCTCTCCTTCCAAGAGAAAACCAGCTAGTAACTTCCTAACTTGACTTAGTAATGATTTCAACCTTTAAAGCATGGAGTAAACAACAAGGGGAAACTATAAATCTCATTGTGGATATGATTCACCCTGATAGTCCTGAACTGGTTTCTCAAGCAGAAACAACAGGAACTTGGTGGGAGTCAGGGTAGAGGTGGGGAGAGGATAGGACCATTCCACAAAAAAACTGAGCATAGCATATCATGCTATTTTGGGAAAGTGGATTTCAGTGGGTTCAAAGGAAAAATAGGTAGAATCTCATGAACTAAACTTCTTCAGAAGTCAGCCAACAGGGGATGAAAGGTGCTGAAGAGTCAAATTGTGAAGACATAAAAGGAAACAACTCCTATGATAAGGAAAAAATGTGTTTGTTCTTCTGAAGGGAGTGATGTGAATACACGAGGGAATCACCAGCAAACTTAGATTTTTAAAAAGAAGTATAAAGAGGATGGAAATGAGACTAGGAAATAGAAGACAAATATAAGAATATGTCACGGTCTTATAAAGATACTGTCAATAATGATAAAAACCAAAATGAGCTGGGGTTGACAAGGAAAAATAAGGATAACCAAAGAGGCTTTTTATGTTAAGCTGGAAGAAATGATAGGATCTTATAGGGGACTGGACCTCTTCTTAGGGTGGGTAGGATAATGATAACCGACTAGAGAGAAAGCACTTTTTTTGCCTGATTTTACTGCAAAGGGCAATGAATTTTTTACACTAGGAATAGCAAAAGTGAAACAATTTCCAAGATAGCAAGGAAATAGTAAAAGACTACATAGCTGTCCTTGATGAATTCAAGTCACCTGCTCCATTGTAAGGTTTGGAAAAACTGGCATGTGAGTCACTGTCAGGGATGTGTGAAAACCACAGAAAATATAAGAGCTCCCATAAGATTAGAGAAAGTTAAATGGTTTCTCACTTTTCAAAGACAAGAAGATAATAGAATTCAAAATCAATAGGCCACTGAGTTTGACTTCAATTTCTGGGAAATTTCTAGAAAAGATAATTAAAGAGTCGGTTGGCAAATATCTGGAAAGGGAAATGCTATTGGCAAAGAGTCAGTCATGCTGGTTAAACTCACTTGGGGGCAGCCGGGTGGAGCAAGAGGTAGAGGGGAGTCACAAAGACTGATCTTTTTAGCTGGCTTTACCATGGATGAGTCACTTAACTCTATTTGTTTCAGTTTCCTCATCTATAAAATGAACTGGAGAAGGAACTGACAAGCTACTGAAAAGTCTTTGCTAAGAAGATCATGGGATCCTCATATGGGATCATGAAGATTCACCTATAACTGGAAAATGACTGAACTGAAACCTCATTTTGCTTTTTGACAGGATTTTAAAATTAGTAGATCAGGAGGATATTGAGGATATAGTTTGAAAGTCTGATAGGCCTTCACACAGACTCTATGACTCTCATCCGAGTTCCAGCCTCCCTCTGTTCAGGGAGATAAAGGTACAGTCCCAGCTTGGTCACAGTAGCATGAGGAAATGTTCAGTCACAAGAGCTCTCTGAGGGTGAGGGCATCTACCAAACAGTGGAAATGTTGCAATCTTTATTGGTGGCAAGAGTATTCACACCAACAATATCATATATTCTTATATTCAGTCTCAAAAAATAATTTATTCATATGTATATGGTGTCCCAAAAGTCTTAGTGTAATTTGAATGTTAATAGCTTAATATATGTCCACATATGTACATACATATATGCATAGAAATGTATATGTGTATGTACATGTATGATCAGTCATTTCTTAGTCATGTTCAATTCTTCATGAGTCCAATTTAAGGTATTATTGGCAAAAATACTGGAACAGTTTGCCATTTCCTTCTCCAGTTCACTTAACAGATAAGGAACTGAGGCAAACAAGGTTGAGATTTGCCCAGGGTCACACAATTAGTAAGTATCTGAGACCAGGTTTGAACTCAGGAAGATGAGTCTTCCTTACTTCAGGCCTGGCACTCCATCCACTGTGCCACCTCGCTGCCCCATGTACATATTCATACACACATGCATGCATGCATGCATATAGATATAGATATATAGATATATAGATCGATCTATCTACCTATCTATCTATCTATCCATCTCTCTATCTGTCTATCTATCTATATCTATCTATCTATCTATCTATCTATCTATCTATATATATATATATCTGTCTGTCTATCTATCTATCTATCTATCTATCTATCTATCTATCTATCTATCTATACATATATAACTAGGTAGAACAGTGAGTAGAGTACCAGACCTGGAGTCAGGAAGACTTGAGTTCAAATCCAAGCTCCAACACTTATTACCTGTGTGACCCTGAACTAGTCACTTAACTTCTGTCTGCCTAAGTTCTATCATCTGTAAAAGAGGGATTATAATAGCACCTACTTCCCAAGGTTGTCATGAGGATCAAATGAGACAACATTTGTGAAGTATTTGAAAACCTTAAAGTGATGCATAAATGTTAGCTGTCATCATCATTTTCATCTTCATCATCATCATTTTCATCATCATCATCAGTAATGGTGCTGTTATATCTCTGTGCTCAAGTCTATATCATGATCTAAGAAAGTCTGTTGTTTGAAGCAGTGTTTTCCACTGGTTACCAAGGCCTAGAGACCCATTCCCAGGGTGATAAGTTTCTCTGTCCTCTCCTGGTTTGTCCTCAGACATCAGAAGAGTGTGTCACTGGAACTATAATCAAATTCTTTCCTCTATGGGCCTGTCTTCCTGATTTGCTAGATCACTAGTATTAACATTCAGCAAGAAAACTTGGAAAAAACAGGACTTTCTGCAATGGATCTCAACTCACTACTATGTCCAACATGTAATTGTGTCCTCTGCCATGTTTTTCCATGCTGACATTTGATTTAGACAAAAAAATTAGGGTTAGGAAGATGGACATGACACTAAGCAATCTGTTGTTGCCACATTGACTATGTAATTCCAAATCTTACAAAGTATGATCTCTTTTATGGCACTTTCAATTCATAAGATGATATATCTAGATCTGGAAGGGACTAGAGACTCAAAGAAATTTGCACAAGGTCACACTGTCAGAGTTAAATTTGAACCCAAATTCTCTACTCCAAATTTGTTGGGTTTTTTTTACTGTTCTATACTGCCTCATTGATTAGACAATTTCTAAAGTCACACTCTCAGAACTGGAAATAATTCTAGTCCAATCCATACCTGAATAAGAAAACCTGGTATAACATTCAATTAGTGGTCATCCAGGCTTTGCTTGATGATCTCCAGTATGGAGGAGCCCACTACCTCTCAAGGCAGTCCATTCTACTTTGGGAGAACTCTGATTTTTGGGAAGTTTTTACTTAAATCAGATTGAAACCTGCCTCCCTGCAACTTCTATCCATTGTTCCTCATTCTGTCCTCCTAAACCAAGCAGACTATATCTAGCTCCTCTTTGTTGCAACAGGCCCTCAGATATTTGAAGACAATTATCATATCTCCTCAAGTCTTCTCTTCATCAGGTTAATGATTCCTAGTACCTTCAACCAACCCTCATTTTTGTCATTCTTTTGCATTTCATTTTGTCCCTTCTCTACATTGGACTGGCTGTATGATACCAGAGTGATAGGTCTGTAGCTTCTATATGTCAGAAAGACTTTCTGGAGTTCATTTCTCTCTGCTTTCTAGGCAACAGATCTAAGTATTAAGGGAGAAGTTACCAATCATTGTAAACCATGGTCTTTTATTTCTTTGCAGGAATTTCCAGAAGAAAAGTTGTTTCTGTATTGTGTAGTGTATTTGGCTAAGAAGTTACTTATTGAGGGCAAAAAAGATTTGTTAACACAGGAATAAATAAAGTGGAATCCATCCAGTCTGTAACACTAGCATTGGACAGAACTGTCATCCAATAAATTAAATCAATTATGCCAGGTATTTCCTTTATGGAGTTATATTGAGAGAGTGTGGAGGGAGAGAAGAGACAAGATTTGACCTGAATAACTAATTCATATAATAATAAGTCATGATATAAGGAAGTTTTATTTTATTTTATTTCTTTGATTAAGATTTTTAAAACAGATGTGAATGGAAGTCAAATGATGGGCGTTTAACAATTGTTAAAGGCCATAGACAAAAATTGCAAGGCCTCTTATGAATCACAGCTTACATTTCTATACTATATAGTACTTAATATGATTTCACTGGTATCAGGAAATCCCAGGCGAGAAAAATCACTCTACCAAAATAGGTCAACATCTTTTTTTTTAATTATGATCTTAAAGAATTTCCTAGATCACCATGAATTAAATACTTGCCCCGGGGTCACCCAACTAGTTTGTGTCAGAGGCAAGAGTGAATTCACATTTTCCTTACTTTAAAGTCAGTGCTACAAAATCCACTAGGCACACTGCCTCTCCCTATAATATTTGAAGGTTTACAAAGTATATTCTTTAAGTCATGCAAAACATGCATGTGTTAGCTGCATTAGTTGTATTCTGAGCAAAAAATAAAACAAGAAAAATAAGAGGAAAATATACTTCATTCTACATTATGAGTTGATCAGTTCTCTATCTTGAGGTGAATAGCGTTTTTTCACAATGAGATTTTTGGAGTTCTGGTGGATGATGGTATTTATCGGAGTTACTATGTCTTTCACTGCTGTTTATTTTGACAATGTTGCTGTTACTGTGCATACTAGTCTCCTGGTTCTGTTCCTTTCACTTTCTATCAGTTCATATAAGTCTTCCCAGGTTTTTCCAAAACCATCCCCTTCATCATTTTCTTTACAGCACAATCAAATACCATAACTTATTCAGCCATTCCCAAGCTGATGAGTATCCTCTCATTTTCCAATTCTTTGCCAGTATGAAAAGGGTTGCCATATATATTTTGGCATATAGAGTCCTTTTCCTTTTTTTTAAACTTCATGGGGATAGAGAGTGGTATTACTATTTTCTCACATCCACTCCAGTATTTGCCATTTCCCTTTCCTGTCATCTTAGCCAATATGATGGATGTGAAGCAGGAGCTGAAATTTGTTTCAATTTGGATTTCTCTAATTATTAATGATTCAGAGCATTTTTTTTCATATGACTAATAATAGCTTGGATTCTTCCCCTGAAAACTACGTATTCATATCATTTGATCATTTATTAATTGGGGAATGACTATTTTTTAAAATAAATTTGGCTCAGTTCTCTGTATATTTGAGAAATAAGATTTTTCTCAGTTTCCTGTTTTTCTTCTAATTTTGGCTGCACTGGTTTTGTTTGAAAAAATTAAAGAAGATTGAGGTGGCTACTTGGCACAGTGAATAGAGCACTGATCCTGGAGTCAGGAGGACTTGAGTTCAAATCTGGCCTCAGACACTTAACACTTACTAGCCATGTGACCTTGGGCAAGTCACTTAATCCCAATTGTACTGCCTTCCCCCTCGAAGAAACAAAAAAAAAAAATTAAAGAAGATCATAATAGAAATAATTGATTGTAGCTCCCATGAACCTCTCTATCTCTTTTTTGCTGGTGAAGTTTTCTCCCGTCCACAGATTTGACAGGTAATTTCTTCCATATCCCTCTAATTTTCTTATAATGTCACTTTTTATGTCTAAATCAGGTACCCATTTTAAGTCTACCTTGATATACAGCGTAAGATGTTGGTCTTTGCCTAGTTTTTGCCAGACTAATTTCCGGTTTTCCCAGAAGTTTTTGTCAGATATTATGTTTTTTCCCCGAGAGCTGGGGTCTTTGAGTTTGCCAAATACTAGGTTATTGTGTTTATTTGCTTCTGTATATGTGTGTCTACACTGTTCAATCACTGTATTTTTCAACCATTCCTTCTTCTCCAGTACCAAATTGTTTTGATGATTACCACTTTGAGGTATAGTGAGAGAACTGGTCCATCTATGTCCTCTTCTTTCACATTGTTTTACATTGATGAAAATTCTTGACTTTTTGTTCCTACAGATGAATTTTGATATTATTTTTAGCTCTATAAAGTAGTTATTTGATAGTTTGATTAGTATAATGTTGAATAAGTAAGTTTTTAGGTAGTACTGTTATTTTTACTATATTGGTTCAGCCTACCAATGAGCAATTAATATTTCTCCAATTATTTTATTTGTGTGAAGAGTGTTTTGTCATTGCATTCCTGTGTGTCTGGACAGGTAGACTCCCAAGTATTTTATTCTGTCTTCAGTTATTTTAAATGGAATTTCTCTTTCTATTTCTTCCCTGCTGGATTTGTTTGGTAATATATAGAAATTCTGGCTTATGTGGGCTTATTTTATATGCAGTAATTTTGCTAACATTTTGGAGTTCTGGTGGATGATGGTATTTAGCCATCAACTAGCTTTTTAGTTGACTCTCCAGGGTTCTCTTACTTTTCTTAGTTCTCCTCTTTTATCATCTGCAAAGAGTGATAGTTTTGATTCCTCGTTGCCTATGTTTATTCCTTCTATTTATTTTTATTTTCTTACAATATTGAATATGATGGTGCTAATGGATATCCTTACTTTACCCCTGATCTTATTGAAAAGGCTTCTAGTGATTCCCCATTACAGATAATGCTTGCTCTTAGTTTTATAGAGATACTAATTATTATATTAAACAAAACTCCATTTATTCCTATGTTTTAATGGGAATGGGCATTGTATTTTATCAAATATTTTCTGCATATGTTGATATAATGTTTTTTGTTATTGATATGTTAATAGCTTCTTAATACAAAACTAGTTTGGCATTTCTGTTATAGATCCAACCTGATCACAGAGTATGATTTTTGTATAATTTTCCTAAGAAATTTCATTGGTTTTATGGGTTGATTCCATCTCTGCTCATCTAAATAGGAGGGAGGTGAGTGTTGTACAATGGAAAGAGCACCAGATTTGTAGATAGATGATCGTGTTCAAATCCTGACTCTCTTAGTTACAATCTCTGTGAATATGGGTAAGACACTTAGCCTCTATCTGTCTTCAGTTTTATCATTTGTAAAATTAGGGGATTGAACTTAATCAACTCTAAGTTCCCCTGCATTTCCAAATCTGTGGTCTTGTGAATAATCAAACCAGGACTCTTTAGTGCCAAATCTACATGGAAAAGCTTAGTTGAACATTGAAAATAACACCTCAATACTTGGGATATATTCATGGTTTTCTAAGAGTTTCATAATTTTTTTTTTTTGTTAACTCATGCTGGTAAACTGTCTTCAGGATTACCATACATACAACCCATATTTTCAGTCATCATAGATCTTTTCTATTCTTGGCTCATACAGAGATTCAGAGGTTCTGACATTTCTCCCCTCACCTTTTGAGGCACCATGGTGTCCAGGAAAGCTCCTGCATTTGGATTCAGAGAACATGGGTTCAGTTCTGATTCTCTTCTTAGTACTTACATGATGTTGGGCAAGTGACTTAACTTTGTTGGTCCTCAGATTCTTCATATGAAAAACAAGGGAGTCCTTCTAGATGGAGGCTGAGATCCTTCCAGCTCTAAATCTATGATCTTCTAAATATAATATTGCTATACCCTGGTGCCCACAATTAAGCTATCACTGAAAAGCACTGCGTGATAATTAAGGGAAAGGTTTTGTAGAAGGATAGAGAAATATTGTACCTTTCTATTATCCTGCTTCTTAATGGAAGGGAATCACTACCCGAGGAGTTCCCTGTTCAGCACACTTATGAAATCAGAACCCATGGACTACCGCCCTCCAAAAATGTGAAAAGGTAGAATTTCCTCCACAATGGAGTTTACAGTGAAGTAGAACATAATGACACTTACTAGCCACATAGCCATAATCAGATAGATTGACCTTGCAGAGTCTGCATTTCAGCATATATAAAATAGGAATAATAAAATTTGCTGGATTTACCTTCCAGAATTATTTAGGAGGAAAAAATTTTGTAAGGCTTAAGTCACTAGCCGCATGTAGGTTGATGGTGTTGTTACCATTGTTATTGCTGTTCCTATCTTGGGGATTGAAGCAATGAGAACTGAGCACAATTTAAGGGAAGAGACTAAGAAACAGAAAGTAAAGAAATGATTTGCCTTATGTATAATTGAACAAAACTGAACATGATCAACTTACAAATATTGCCTTTTTCCAGCCTGAGAGGGAAAGGATGTTAAAAAATATGGTTCCCCCTAAGGGATAATGGGTAACTCCAATAATTAAGATGAAGACAAAATATGCTTTTCCATCTAGTAATTTCTGGGCTAATTGATCAGATTTGGATTCAGAACTTTAATAAACGTTTGACTGTTCCTATATTCCTTCCATTATGTTCTGTAGCCTGTTAGTACTTTTATTAACATTCTTCTGCCCAAGGTCACTTGCAAGTAAATGTTTCTTGATGGAAGTATAGTCATGGGTGGCTTCTTATGAGAACAGCTTTATAGCTATACCTAATGTTTTACTCCATATGCACGTGGGTGTAAAATGGATAATTGATAGGCAGTGGACTGGATATCTTTTATTCAAGGGCCATCTTTGCTAAGTTTCAAGAGAATTATCACCATGCTCACCATGGGTGATGAATTTTTCAGGTGCAGCAACTAATGAAAATTAACTAGTAAGGTCTAGAGGGTTTGGAAACTGCATCAGTAAAGGGACTAGACCTGCAGATGCTTGAAGATCTTTTAAGGATTCAATGCTATAATGTAATTAACAACCTTATTAAAAATCTTTGTCCACAAATTACTACTTGAGGATATTAATGAGATTATTTTACCTAAAAATGATGTATAAGAAATCATCAATCACATGGATTATTATGTGGCTCCAGTGGTTTATTTATCATCCCTTCTAAGAGCTGTTGTCTATGAAGAAATTTAATAAAGGAAGTAATCCTCTAAAGGCTTACATATTGCCATACCTCAGGGACACATAGGTGTTGAATAAAGCATAACCTTATATACCTTATGACCCAAAGAACTTTCACTTGGGTATTAAGGGGGCACCTAGGGTGGTAATATAATAATGGAGGTAGAATATAGCTAACTGAAGGGGAGCACAGATAATGAATGGAGAGAGTAGAGAGAAAGGACGGTAATAAAACTTCAAACATGTTCACTTATAATCTCCCAGAAACCAGAACAGGCAGAGGAACTTTTAAGAAAATTCTATGAGAGAGAGAAGTCCCATATCCCAATTCATCCCACTGTCTTGCCCTCCTGGTTATTCCTGGGTAATAATAACATCTAACATTTAGATAGCACTTTAAAATTTTCAAAGCACTTTACATGTTGATTATATAAATATATAATTTAATATTTACAACAACCCTGCCCCAAGCAATCATTGCATATCCTTGGCCCCATGGGGCCTACCATGTGCTTACTTCAGAAGGGGAGGAGGGAAAGGAAGAAGAGAGGGAAGATGAGAAGAGGAAGCAGAGGAGGAGGAGGAAAGAAGGAAGGATGGAAGGAAGGATGGAAGGAAAAAGAAAGGAAGGAAGGAAAAAGGAAGGAAGGAAGAAAGAAAGAAAGAAAAACAAAGGAAGGAAGAAGGGAAGGAAGGCAGAAAGAAAGTTCCATTTTCTGGCTCACCAGAAGGGGAGATAGGATGGAGAATAGAGCCAAAATCTCCTATTCTTCTGGCTACTAAGTGATAATAATAACAAAAATAGTTAAGCAGTCAATCAATAGGCACTCATTATGCACCTGCTTTTTATGTGAAGGCACTAGACTAAGCACAGGAGATACAAAGAAAATGAATGGAAAGTTCTCTACTCTCTAGGAGCACATATTGTAGTGGAGGAGACAGCAAATACATGTGTAACATGTATTTGTATGAAATATAAAGATAAACATAAACTAATTAACCACAAAGAAGTTTTGGGACAGAGAACACTTGCTAATATAATTAAGAAAAATCATTTTGGCAACAATGGATATGTAACACTTAAAGGTTTGCAAATCGCACATGTGTGTACATATCTGTACATATGTATGTGCGTCTCTTCACTATGTTATCTAGCTGTCCAAAAGGGAGAGGGAGAAAGACAAAGACAGAGAAATGATAGAGACAGAGAGAAAGAATCAGAGGAGAGAGAGACAGAGAAACAAACAAGCAGAGAGATAGACAGACAAAGACAGAGACAGGGTCCCTGTTCAGATGGGATGACAATATGCAAATACCTATGTACATGCAAGATAAGGACTGTGTAAATGGAAGGTAATCTAACAAAAAAAAGCACCCGGGCTGAAAGAGAATAGTCTGGTTGAGGGGTGAAAAGAGCTTTCTTCAGAAAATGAGTTTGAGCTGAGTTTTGAAGGAAGCTGGGGTGGCCAGTGTCTGTGAACATCTTTCTGAATTTATCTGTCATCCATGTCCAGTACATTCCCAGCTTTGTGCAATGGGCACATTTGGTAAGTATGCTATGCAAGTAACTGAGATTTCATCCTCGACCCCTTACTCTTGCTCACCTGTTAAATCCAATCTTTTGCCAAGTTCTGGTGATTCTATCTTCACAACCTCTCTCCTACACATAGCCCTTTCTGTCCTCTGATACTACCACTATCCCAGTGCTGACCCTCATTACCTCAAGCCGGGACTCTTACAATAGTCTGCTGGTTGGTCCCTCTGCCTCAAATCTCTCCCCACTCCAGTCCATTTTCTACTCAGCTATCAAATTGGAGAAAAGTACAAGTCTGGCCTTGTCTCCTCCCTTTCAAGAAATTCCAATGACTCCCAACTGCCCCAAGGATCAAATTTAAAATCTTCTGTTTGACTTTTAAAGCCCTTTATAACGCAGTCCTTTCCTACTTTTCCATTCTTCTGACATATTGTCCCCACGTCTGACTCTATGTATTCTGCAATCCCTCACACAAAATACTTCGTTTCCATGCTCTGCTTGTTTGCTTTGACTGTCACCCATGCCTGGAATTTTCTCTCTTCTCATCTGTGCATAAATTGTTTTTGTTGTTCAGTCATTCCAGTTGTGTCCAATTCTCCTTAACCCCATTTGGGGTTTTCTTGGCAAAAATATTGGAACAGTTTGTCATTTCCTTCTCTACCTCATTTTAGAGCTGAGGAAACTGGAGCAAACAGGATTAAGTGATTTGCCCAGGGTCACACAGCTAGTAACTATCTGAGCCCAGATTTGAATTGGAGAAGAATTCCTGACTTCAGGACCTGCATTCTATCCATTGTTCCACCTACTGCCATAGGATAGCACAAGAGACTTCCTCAAATGCTTTGTTTTCTTGTCTACTAAATGTGTAGATTGGATTAGATGATTCTCTGATCCCATGAAAAGACTTAAAATACCGTGTTCAATTCTGAGAGACATTTTAGATGCTTTGAAAAGGGTTCAGGGCAGTGCAGCAATGGTGAGAGAACTTAAAACTACAATATAAGGATAGGTTGAAGGAACTGGCCGTGTGAATCCTGAGAAAGAGAAGACTTTTTAGGAAGAATGTAGGTTGTTATCAAGTATCTGATTGGCTGTTAAGTATAAGAGGGATTTGGTTTGTCCTGCTGAGTTAGACCTAGGAGTGACAATTAGAAATTTCAAGAAGCCAAATTTCAGCTCAATGCCAGGAAATGTTCTCTAACATTCAGAACTGTACAAAATAGAACAGAATGTCTTAAAATACAATGAGTTTACTATTACTAGAAGGTGATAGTAGTCTAGTAGTCACCAGAAGTCATCTGGTAGAGGCTAGATGACTACTTGAAAGTGATGGAGTAGAAAAGGTTATTGGTGAGATATAGGATAAACTAGTTACTCTTGGATGTCCTTTCTAATTCTGGGATTCTGATTCTGTTAGATGATTTCGGAACAAGAAGAACTTTGAGGAGCAACTGGGTTAATGGGGTAGGGTTACAGGGTTGAACATCTATAAGGAAGTGTGTATACCTTTGGTAGGGGAAGGGTTGAGGAGAGGAGGTGGGAAAAGCTGCCATAAGAGAGGTAGGAAGAACCAAAGCAAACTTGGCAGCTTTTCTAATGACAACTGTCAACAGACAATAAATTTAATTCCATTGCCAGTTGGTCATAGTGAAGCAGAGGGAGAATGCTTAGAAAATATAAAGACTATTAATCTAAATCCTTGTGACGTGCATAGATTTCACTGGGCTGTTGACTAAACAAGCAGAAGCCACCTATGTCTAACAAGGCATCTGGAGTTTCATGGAGATGACAACTTTTTAATAAATTTTTCCGTTGTTCCCCTTTTCAATTTTTCTCCTTTTTTTTTTTTGAAATTTCTTCTAGCAATTGTCAATCAGTGAAAAATAACTCCTTTTCCCCCATAATAAGTTTTATAATATTAGTCATCAGGTAAGCTGCTGGCTTATTTAGATCTTGGCTTTGCTCATTTCATGTTAAAAACTCATAAGTTTGAGCCACATATTAGGAAAGGTCAATATGGAATAGGTCTGTACTATCCAAATTCATAACTACTACATTTATTTTGGGATTGAACCTGTGGTTTTATTGATATGGGAACTCTCAATGAGAAAACCCTTTATACCAATGCTAGTCAGCGCTTGTTCCACAACTTACCTTCTTGGACCAAAAGTTCTTCACCTTTTTGATTTGGACACCTTTGGTCCTCTGAGGAAACTTGTGGAGCCTTTCTAAAAAAAATGTTTTAAATGCAGAAAATATAATGCACAGGATTACAAAAGAAACCAAATGTATTGTAATATAGTCATACTTTTTTTTTTTAAGTTTACAGAGCCCAGATAAAAGACACTTTTCTGTAGAAAGCTGCTTGAGGTACCAAGGAGTTAAGTGATATCTTGAGGCCCTACAGTCTGCAAATTTCAAAGACAGAATTTGAGCCTGAATTTTATGTCCAGCTGTCAGTACCACACTACTACATAAAAGGGGGAAAAAAATAATGCTTTCCACAATGGAATTTCTAAGTGCTGTGGAATCTACCATCATCTATTCCTATATCACTTCAATTATTTTTAACTATGAAATTCCTCTTTGAGATAATAATTTCCTGTCCTTCCATTCTCTCCTTCACTCACCATCTTCTCAATTTATAAACCCTACTTTCATCTCACTTCCCTCTCCTCCCATCACTAACAATACAATTAATCAATTGAGTAAGAAATTATCTTCCACTTTTGAATCCCTTGACCTCATCCTTACAACATTCATGCCCTGCTAATTCTCAACTCTGTATCATCCCTTCCATTTACTGTCTCTGCTCACACTCCTGTGTTGTTGAATACTCCTGTAGGAAGTGCCTCTGGCCTCTTACCAGTGTACCCCTCTATTTATGGCTTTGATCACACCCTTTTCTGTTTCTTCCAGGAGTTTAATACTTTGATTCTTCCTTTTTTTTCGCATTGTCAATCTCTTTCTATCTACCTACAGATTTTTTGCTCATTGCCCATCAACATGCTCATTTCTATCCCAACTTTAAAATACCTTAATTGGATCTAGCATTATTGCTAACTATAATTCTGTATCTCTCCTACTTTCACTGCCAAGCTCCTAGAAACAATCATACACACTCATGTTATCTCCATTTATTCCCTATCCCTAACACCTGAGGTCCTTGCAATCTGATTTCCGACCTACATTTCCATAATTATTCCATATCTCCCCATTGTGTACTCTACATTTCAGCCAAGGTGGCTTATTTGCTGTTCCTCAAAGTCGGCACTCCAAATCTTGTCTCTGTGTCTTTGTATAGATAGTCAATGGACCTGCAATATACTCTCTGCTTATTTCTTAAAGGTCTTAGCTTCCTTTGAAGCTCTCCTCAGGCATCATCTGCTATGTGAAGTCTTCCCTGATCTCCCTACCTATTGGTCCTGTTTTTTCCCCCCAAATTATTTTGTGTCTACTTTTGTGTTTTATGTTGCATCTCTCATGCATGAAATTTCCTCAAGGACAAGGACAGCTTTGCTTTGCTTCTATATCCCCACTGTCTTTTACACACTTAATAAATGTTTATTGAAATACTGATAAAAACTAAAGATCTTGTTATGAGAGAAGCACTATGAGAAATACAAATATAATTTCTCTCTTAGAATTTACATTTTATTTGGGGAGATAAGGGAAAGAAAAGAAAGGGAAGAAAAGAGAAGAAAAAAATGAGCATTTATTCAGTACCTAGTATATACCAGGCATTATACTGAGCAATTTTAAAAACATTACTTCATCTGATCCTTACATCTGGGAAATAAGTGCTATTATTATTCCCATTTTAAAGTGGAGAAAACTGAAGCAGAAAGAGGTTAAGTGAATTGTCCAGGGTCACACAGCTAGTAAGTTTCTGAGGCCATATTTGAACTCAGGTCTTCCTGACTCTAAATCCAGCAATCTATGTGTACTACACCTAGCTGTGTATGCACATGAAAGAAAAATTAATAAAAAAAAATTCATATACCTATCAAATAAATACAGGAATTGCGAGGGGGTAGACTGGTGTAGTCAAGGAAAACTTAACATGGAGGAGGCAAAAATTGACATGGCCTTGAAGAATGTGTAATTCTTGTGATGATGGGATGGTTAGAGTGTTCCAGTCAAAGAAAAAATATAATCATAGATGTGGTACAGAAGAAAGGTTAAAAAAAAAAGCATATGGGATTTAAACAATAAATGTAATAGTCTCTCATGTGATCTTTGTGATCAAGGTAGAGAGATAAGAGCTGTGTGCTAGAACTGATTAAATGATCCAAAGACAGGTCATTAATGGTTCTATGTATACACAGGTCTGTAGTTCAGTGCGCCAGGTATCTGTCCTTCATACTACAGTGATAGACATTTTTGAACCAATGATTTGGATGCAGCCACGTGAGATCTGCTTCTCCAATATGCAGATGACAAAAATCCAGGAAGACTAACAAAAAACAAATATATGTACAAATTTGCTCCTATATTACATACATTATGAAACATACAAAATAGACATTTTAAAGGATTCTACAAAGATGAAATAAACAATATTTTTAAAATCATATATTGTTATCAGCATAAAAAACCTTTTTTGCTGTAAGTAAAAGTATTAATAGAGATGGGGGCTAACCTACATTACACTGACATAAGGAGCTCCCAGGTGGGAAAACTCTCTCCCTCTAACTGAACAAGTTGGCATCTGCTTTGTCACTCATATCTGCAGAGTTTTATCTCCCTTTGCTGGCTGAGACTAGAAAAATAATCCACTGTTTCCTTATATTTGTCAATCGACACTTGCTTTTCTAGAAAAAATGTCTTTGTCTTCAGGAAATATGAGAAGGGTGGATCTGTGATGGAGGAGAATTGTACTGCTTGTTTGTCCTGCTCTGCCATTGTTGCTGATCTCTCTGATCTTTCTCATTTCAAATCCAGTGCCTTTTCCAATAGATTATGCTGTTTTATATCTGCAGTAAAGAAAACCATATTTAATTTGCTACCATGCTTTTATTACACTTGGGGATGTGAAAAAAATTTGAGTTACTCTCTATTTCAAGTTAGTCATGTTCCCTATTAGTCTCTATAAAATGATTTGTCTTTTATTGGATCACATGCAAATTCATAGAAAGGGCTCTGTCCACGTTGAGCTAGCCAGTGTCTTTTTGCATTATTCCCCTTTTTGGGATGCTTAACAGAGTTTAAAATTCTAAAACCATATCTGTGATGAGAGCTATAATTGGTGATTTTTATGCCCATTTGATCAGCTTCTATTTTAGATATGTATTTTTTTTTTCACTAGATGCAAAGTTCAGGGCCTTCTATGCTGCTGAAGCACACTGAGGGATATTTGTGTCCTCTAAAGTCTGGCCTCTCGTAACAAAGGCCCAGACACCCCAGTCACAGCTTTGTTTCTGATTTACTAGAAACGGTTAAGAACAGCCTATTTTATAAACAATTCCCTTGTCAGTTCTGCAAGCAAATTATATGGTAGAAATAGAACTCAGGGAAGACTTTGAAGTCCTCCAAACTTTGCTAAAAGGGAACCAATGTCTGAGATCACCTGCCTCAGGGCAGATTCTCTTTCCTATGACCCAACCTAAAGCATCACAAGGGCTGTTTCACATTTCTATGAACTGGGAACAGGAGAGAATGTCTACAGCCTTTGGTCACGTGGATATCCAGGCAGCAGCAATCAGAATTCCATGTGAGAGTCAAGCAATTACATGAAATAATGCACCCCGAGAAGCCAAATCAGTCAAGGCGAAAGGAAAGGAAGATAGAGGAACAGGCGTTGGGACTAGCAAGCATGTTCAAACCAAGGATTATAATATCAGGGATTACTTCTCTCTGGTTTTCCTGTTACCACCTGCATACATATACTTGTGCTCTGAAAAAGGAAGGATGAGCAAAACCTTCCCACGCAAGGTTCTTCCTATTGCTGCAATGATTCACTACCTCAGCATTCGTGCTAGGCTGGGAGAGGTGGGGGATGTGGAGATGAGAGGGTGGGGCAGACTGTCTCTCTCCAGAGTAAGAGCTCATGAAATGTTACATTTGGAAAGGGTCTTGAAGATCGTCTAATGACCAGCAGTTCTCAACCTGCAGGTTATGTTCAATTTGTAACAATGAAAATATATCCTGCATATCAGATATTTACATTATAATTCATAACAGTAGCAAAATTACAGTTAAGAATTAGCGATGAAAATAATTTTATGGTTGGGGGTCACCACAACATGAGGAATTGTATTAGTGGGTCGCGACATTAGGAAGGTTGAGAACCACTAGATAATCCAACCTTCTTTGGACGGGGAAATGAGGTTCAGAGATAGGACAAGCTTGTCCCACGTCAGTAAGCTAGCAAGTGGTCAAGCAAAGGTTTGAACCCAAAACTTTGTGAATCTAAGACTAGTGTTGTTTCAGCCATAGGACATGATAATTACTAATAATCAGTAAAAAATTAAAGAGAGTTATTCAATTAAGAGGGGAAATAAACCAAAAAAAAAAAGAGCATCAGAATGTGATCTGGAAGTACAGGACATTTACTGTTGTTTATTAAAAGATTTTTGTGTTGTTTAATTTGAGATTTCCCTTACGTGGAGAACTTCCTCTATGGAGACTCCTCCAAACCCCCAACAAGTGAAGATCAACCATTTATATAACTTAGAATTTCCTGGGGCATCAGGAGATTAATCACCTTGTTCAGGGATACGTATATCCAAGTCTGGACTGGAACTTAGGTAAAAAAAGTGACTCTAAGACTAACCCTCCATTCCCAAATGGGGCTGTTGCATTTGATCATAAAATGCAGAAAAGGAACAAGAAATTGCATTGGCAGAGGGTTGTAATGTTCTTGTTTATGTTTTGTTTACTTATTCATCTGTTTACTTATTTGTATGTTCATTTGTTTATAATGCAATCACTTCCCCATAAACCCTACCGCCACCATCTTTCTTTACATATTCTGGGGGGCAGTGAGGTGGCCCAGTGAATAGAGCACTGGCCCTAGAGTCAGGAGGACCTGAGCAAATCCGGCCTCAGACACTTAACACTTACTAGCCATTTGATCTTAACCCCAATTGCCCTACCTTCCCCCCTCCAAAAAAAAAGCAAAAAAACCCAAACAAACAAAAAACAAAAAATATTCCCACAAAAACAAACAAAAAAACCAACTTCTATTTATGTTATATATACTTATTTTTGTCAATGTAAATGTCTTCCATGGTAGAATGTAAGCTTGCTGGGGTCAGGGACTTTTTTTTGTCTTTGCATCCAAAACTTATAAGCACAGTGCCTGATAAATGCTTTTCCATTCATTCAATCATTGGCAATGGAAAGAATTCTTCTTCTAGAAACAAATTTTGATAAGCAAGTTAGTCTATTTATTTTAGTAGCCGACAGGAAGAAGAGTGAGGAATGTTTTGCTTACTCCCTGAAAACTGAATCTTAGAGAGGTATTAAGTGCCGTTATCCATTCATAGAAACAGGAAAAAGAGGAGAGAAGGGAGAATATTACACACCTAAGGTAAGAAGCCCACTGTGTCCAAGACCCTGAGGAGAAAGGCTAATAAAAAATGGTCAGAATCCTAAGTCTCTCCTAACTAACCTTCAATTCATACTGTCTCACTGTGATGAGGGATGATAGGTGTTTCAGGGACCCCAATGACCAGAGTCCCTTGGTGGGCAGTCTGGAATGAATTCACAGGCTCAAGCATTCTGAGTCAAGTTGGTAAGAGTTTATTGTTATGCTATACAGAGGGCAAGAGTTCTTAGGGAACCTGCAACCTTAAAGGGGTAGAGTTAAAGTTTTTATAGGATAATCTTTAGTATAACCTGTGCTAATTATGCTAACTAGATGAGTAAGGGTGTAATTAGGGAGGAGTTAAGTGGTCAGTGCTTAAAGGAACATGCACTTTTAACATCTATGGTTCAGGCGTATTGCCCATAATTCACTGGGAAAAAGCCCAAAGAGGGGCTGCATGGAAGTGTGGTTTTAGGCTTGAAACCGTCACTAAGTCAACTAGCAGTCAGAACTGACTGAGAAGTGCGCAGTCTGCTACCCAGCAACTCATGTTTGACAAGATGTATGTTGGGAGTATACATATGTCCCAAGCTAAGGAGGGATTCAGGATATGTATAATGGGACTTACAGATATCCAGTGAAGGATTCATGGGTGCACCTAATTAGTATACTAAGGGGAGATGAACATTTCATGAATGGTTGCTAGGAAGAGTACTAGCAGGGGGGAAGGGACAGAGATAATGCTCTGAGGCTGAGGAGATTTGAGGCTAGGGAAGAATTGTGATTTTGCAAACTGTGATTTTACAAACTATAGTTCAAGCACAGGCACCCAAGCACCCCATCAACTGTATCTTCTTGTGTCTATCTGTTGATTGTCCATTCATTCAGTGGCCTTTGAAGGTTGGACAAGATTTGGCTGCAAACTCAGGCTGAAACATGAGAAGAATTAGTGTGAGCATGACAGTAGAAAAGTATGTGCAGTGTCAGAGAGTAAGGAAACTGATATGGAGGGTGAAGAAAGCAGATATCTACTGCTCATTATTCTGTTGAAATTCATAATAATAACAATAAAGTTAAGAGGAAAATACACTAAAGAAAAAGCAGTCAGAATATAGCATGGAATCAAATAAGATTTTTTTTTCTATTATTCTATGAAAAGTTTTGCTTTTTTTCTTTGCTTGTTTGTTTTTGTTGTTTTTTGTTTTTTGAGAAGTCTGTTCCTGTGGCTTTAATCCATATGGGGAATTCACAATGAGGAAAATCCATTATGAGGAATTCTCAATGAGGAAAATCCCTTCATAGATTCAGATAAACAACTCATGTATAACTTCCTGGTTTCAAATCAAGCTCTCTAGTCACTATGTCATCCTGTTTCTTTTGGCAAAGTGAATAGATATTTTAAAAAAGCAAATTATGCCAAGCTTAACATCTTTGGTTTTTATATAATGAATTCTTATTCCATTTGTACATTTAAATATATTGATGAATATTAAATTTAGAACAGAAAAAAAAAAGAATTTGAATTTTTTTTAAAAGAAGTTGAGGTCAGATTTTAGAGTGCCAGGCTGAAAAACTTGGATTTAATTCAATAGGCAGTAAGTAGCTATTAAAGCCATTGGCCCGGGGGAGTGGTATAGGGAAAGCAGTATTTTAAGACTATGAGAGTTTGCCCTTATATGTATAAAACCCACAGAGGTGCAGAGGTGATAGGAATTCTTCAACTTAACGGAAAGGCAAGCAAGGTTAGTAGGCAGGACCCAGTTTCATGCACAGTTTAAAATTTAGATGTGCCCATTAGGCCAGTGAGTATAACAAATGAAGACTGCTCTTGTATCTAGTCCAGACTTTCACTTTCTCTTTGGAAACTAACCCTTGCAGCAGGAAATCTGGATCTCTCACTAGCCAAAAGGTAGTATAGTACCAAACCCACTGGACCAAGAGTCAAGGAATCTGGTTTCAAGTCTTAGTTTTGCCATTTGCTAGCTGTATGAATTTAGACAAATCAGCGTCTTCCCCATTATATAAAAAGCTTCATGGTTGCCCATTTTCCCATTACACAAACAAGGGAGATTTTGATCAACACCATGGATTTCACAAATTCCTGGTTCTACTCAGTATCCCTGTGCTTCTGAGTTGCAGGGTTAAGGGTCAAGTTCTCTTCCCAGAATGCCACCTGATACTATCTCATACCCATTAGCCCAGGCTACCTAGCGTCCTTGTCCTACTCTCCCCCTACTCCTTCCATTGTACCATCTATAGATCCAATGGGCTCTAAGCACCAGCCTCTTTTTAACAAAAAAATGTTTTTTGATAATTTTTATTGATACCTTTTTTATATCATCAAATTTTCCACAGATTTCCTCTCTTTCCCCTCCCAAAGACCTGATCCATACAACATATAGCATTTTGAGGGACTGAAAAAAAAGATGACAAATCAGTAATACTGACCAATACTGACAAAAGCTTGAAAATGTGTGCGATGTGCCATATTAATGGATCTGCTCCCTCTGGGAGTGTCTTTTAATATCTCTTCTTTGGAGCCATGTTTGTTCTTTGTAATTTTGCATTGTGCGTGTGGTGTTGTTGTTCTTTCCACTTACATTGTAGTAGTAATGTATGTTGATTTTTTAATTTTGCTTGCTTCACTTCACATCAGTTTATATAGATCCTTTCATGATTTTGTGCATTCATCACATGCCGTTTCTTACAGCATAGCAATATCCCATTACATTCCTGTACTACAATTTGTTTAGCTATGTGCCAATTAATAGACATCTACTCTATTTCAAATTCTTAGCTCTAACGAAAGCACTTCCAAAAACATCTGCTATATATGTTGACTTTTTTTAAATCAATGACATCCTTGGGATATAAAAATAGTGATAGAATCCTTGGGTCAAGAGGATAGAAGTATTAGTCACTTTATTGGTGTAATTTCAAATTGCTTTCCAAAGGTATTGTTCTGATTCACAGTTCCACCAACAATGTACTAGTATACTTATTTTACAACAACTCCTTCAATATTGGCTATTCTCATCACTTGTCGTCTTTGACAATTTTCAGAGTTGAAGTGAAATTGCATTTCTCTTATTAATAGTGATTATAGCTATAAATAATTTTCAGTTCTTTTAAAAACTTTATGTACTTTGACCATTTATCTCTTCAAAAAACTTATGTGTGTGTGTATGTATACATATATACAAACTGAAATTAATTATATACAAACATGAAATTATATGTAGAAACATAAAAGAGTTACACATATTAT
>CM053589.1:16455496-16470882 GCA_028646515.1 Pseudochirops corinnae
TATGTTATTTTTATGATTTAAAATAATAATAAAATATTATTTTAATGCTTTAAAAAACCAAAAAGATATAAAAACCATTTTTCATTCTAATATAAAAAAAATAGGAAGTAATCAAAGCAACAAAAAAAAATCACTTTTTTAAAATGAACAAGATGAAGTCATTATGAGTGGAGATGAAAAAAAAAGAATCAGAATTAGTCAGAAACTACTATGTAAAGATATACCAGTAAAACTAGGAATTCAAAGGAAATATGCTATCAAAAATATAAAATCACGATATTAAAGAAATCATATACATGTTTAAACAACAGAATCTTCAGGGATGAAATGAACTTGAATAAGTCACAAATTAGCTACAAAATAAAGAAATCATTTTTTGATAAAAGGACTCCGAAATAGATGTTGTCTGCATTTTAAAGATCAACAATGCCTATGTTACAAAAGCTATACTAAAAAAGTACATAAATAAGCAGAAGATCCTCAGCCAAACCTTTTTAATAGATATATTTCTGATATCTAAACCAGAGTGAGACATAGGAGAAGTAAATGATAAACCAATTTCATTATGAACATTGATGCAAAATGTTTAAACAAATATCTTGTAAGAATATTCCAGCAATATGTGCAGATAAAAATTTGCTCCAACAGGAATTCAAAGATGGTTCAACTTTAGGAAAATAATTAGCAAAACTAATCCTACAGATAATAAAAATCACATAAAGCAGATGCCTTTGACAAAATATAGCACTTGGTCGGTCCTTTCCTATTCTTCATGACCCCATTTGGTGTTTTCTTGCCAAAGACTCTAGAACAGTTTGCCATTTACTGTTTCTAACTCATTTTAAAGGTGAGAAATTTAAGATAAACAGGGTTAAGTGATTTGCCCAGGGTCATACAGATAGTAAATGTCTAAGGTCACATTTGAACCCAGTTCTTCAAGACTCCAAGCCCAGCATTCTATCCACTGCACCAACTTTCTGTCCCAAAAGGAAGAATGCTCCCTCTGTATAACAACAGCAAGAACAACAATTTTGAAAAGCAACAATAACAGCAGAATTTATATAGCACCAGCTAAATGCCAGGCTCTGTGCCAGGGACTCCTTTGATCCTCATAACAACCCTACGAGATATGTGCGACTTTTATCCACGTCTTACAATCGAGGAAACTGTGTCAAATAGGAGTTAAATCACTTGCGTAGGTAACTTTGTTTGGCATAGTCCTAAAAATGTTACTATTAATAAGAAAACACTAGAACAAAATTAAATTATGAACATTGGCAAAGAGGAAACAAAAATAATCCTTATTTGCAGAAAACATAAAATACTAAGAAAACTCCAGAGAATCAGTGAAGAAACTAATAGTCATGCTCAATAGCCAATACTTTTTAAAAAATTAAGAAAAACATCAGAAATTCCATGTCAAATAATTACAAAATGCATGAAATTCCTGGGAGATAACCTGTTAAGCCATGTATAAATTTATATAAAAGTTTTTAAAAAGCACTTTAAAAAAGTAAAAAGAAACAAAAAATTGGAGAGATATTCAGGGCTCATGGTTGGATCCCATCAATATAATAAAATGTATGCTACCAAAATGAAGTTCCTGGTGTAGAATAAGATACTTTATAGTACTAAACAAAATGACAGAATTCATTTGAAGAAGCAAGTGGCTTGAAATCTCAAGGGAAATATTTGAAGGGGAAAAGAAAGGATAGATGGATGAGGTAGATATGGCATTATCAGACTTCAAATTATATTGTAAAGTAGTAACAATCGAATGTGTTTCACATCAGGTTTTTCTTTTGTTTTGTTTTTAGATAGATCAATAAAAAAAACACTAGATAAGCAAGAAAAATAGGCAACTGAAAACAGTAACCCAGTGCATCTCAAATCTAAGGAAATCACCAGGGAAAGGATTCCCTATTTCACTGGAACTGCTGGGGAAACTGGCAAGCAATTTATCAAAAATTAGATTTAGGCCATTTTACACCAGATACAAGAATCCACTCAAAATGCATCTGCTACCTTAGTATGGAATGTCACATAATTTAAGAAAAAATAGAGAAGAACAAGAAGAAGAATTGTAGGTAACAGAGAAAGCTAAAACAACTCCATTACGTTGATTGTTCCTCTATCTTGCCTCTGACTCTGTTTGCATTGCATCCTCCACCCTGTCTGCCCCCTTCCTTACTGCTGAACATCAAGGACCATGCTATTTATCAAGGCAAGTTTACAAGAGACAGCTAACCCGAAGAAGAGCCTTTCTTGTTACTAGTCCCAGCACCAGGCCCTCTCCAATCAAAGGACACCACATCCCCGATTCCTACTCTGCGAGCCCCCAGCAACAGCCCTGTCTAATTCCAAAGTATTCATACCCAATTCACCTCCTGTCTAAACTAAACCCTGGATAAAATTTGCCCTTTTTTAACTTGAAGGAGTCTCTTCTGGTTTGGGTGGAGCTCCTTTGATGACAACCCAATAAACCCTCCTTGATTACTAAATTTTTGCTTTGGGTTTGGTTTTGGGATTTGAGTTTTGGTTCTGGTTCTGGTTTGTTCTGGAACTGACAGATTTTACTCACAGTATCACTCACACAACTATCTCGGGGAGGGATTTCTAATTTTTGCATAGATATTTTGACTTAATTTTACTCTTATCATTTAACAAAAATCTCTTTTCTCTCCTTGTAACAAATATAAATAGCAAGCAAAACAAGTTCTTACATTGCCCACACCCAATAATTATACACCTCGAGCTGTAGACTGAGTCTCTCAGCTCTCTGTGAGTAACATGCTCTGTCATAAATGCTCCAGTCTCTGCGTTGAGTGTCCTTGTGTCTTGTGAAATGATCTGTCCTTAGAGCTTTTTTACTGTTGTATTTACAGTTTACTCATTGCTCTTTACAATGGTGTTGCTATCGTATAAATTATTCCCCTGGTTCTACTCACTTTGTCCTATATCTGTTCAGACAAGTTTCCATAGTTTTCTCTGGAGTAAAAGAAAAACAGAATTATGGAACTCTGGTGTCTTACATCATACCATGCAAGTTGGCAAAGATAACCAAAAATAGGAATGCTCAATGTTGGTGTGAAAAGGCATGCGAACAGACCATTAGATGAGCTGCAAGATGGTAGAGCTATTCTGGATATAAATGTGGAATTGCACAAGAAAAATGACTAAACTGTCCAAACCTTTTGATCCAGAAATCCAGTTAGTAGCAAAACAGGTGAAAGATGGAAACAAAGTTTGATCCAATATGTTCCAGAATATTTCTAATGACCTTCTTTGTGAAAATAGTGTAAGCTGCCTCTCATTTGGTGAATGGCTGGGGGAAAAAATCTTTGTCATATATCTGGCAATAAAAACTGCTTCCTGGGCTCGAAGGGCTGGGTCACAGTGCTTTCTTTCTGTTCTCTGAGAGTCCCTTTTCTCTGGACCCAGGAATACACTGATTTCTTTCAGTCATGAAGGAAAGGAAAATGAGTCCTAAAGGGAAATAAGTCCTTTTCTTGCAATGTTTGGTTCATTTTACCCTCCACCCTCATGCCCTGGGGATAAAATATTTAAAACTTAAATGTGGTTCATGTCTACGGTGTCCTCAAAAGGAAGAGGCAAATAGGGTTAAGTGATTTGCCCAAGGTCACACAGCTAGAAGCTATTAATCATGTCTATTATTATCTTTTTTTCCCCTAGCATTTTCTAAGTAAACTATCATATTATCAGCAACTAGCAATAAATAAACAAACTATTTTTATGCCTTGTTTTTCCTTCTATTGTCTCACTTTTATTGCTAGCATATCTAGAACTACATCAATAATAGAGGTTAGAGTGAGCATGTTTGCCTTACGTCTGTTTTTAGTAGTATAGCTTCTAATTTATTCCCATTGTATATAATGCTTGTTTTTGGTTTTAGAGAGAAACTTTTTTATGGTGCTAAGAAAAGGTCCCTCTATACCTATATCTTTTGGAGGGTAGGGGGTGGTTAGCATGTGATTCCTGTACTTCGTCAAAGGCTTTTTCTGCATCTATTGAGAAAGTCATGATTTAGAGTAACTGGTGTTTTTTAAGGTGATTATTTATCTTGATTGTTTTCCTAATGTTGAATCATCCTTGCATCCATGTTATAAATCCTACTTGGTCATAATGCATGATTTCTTTGATAAATTGATGTAGTCTAATGAGATAGTACTTTAAAATTTTAAATCACTATTCATTACTTATATTGGTCTATGGATGTCTTTTCACTTTATCCTTCACTACTTTGAGTATTAAGACTGTATTTCATAAAAGAAGTCTGAGAAGGTGTATTCCTTCCCCATTTTGGAAAAGAAGTTGGATAGCATTGGTACTGGCTGTTTAAAAAAAAATGACAGAATTCTTCTTTGAATATATCTGGACCAGAAGTTCCCCCTTACCCCTTTGGTAGTTCCTTTACAACTAGTTGTATTTTATTTTCTGAGAATGAATCTCTTAGGATCTCTATTTTATCTATTTTGGTATTATATTTTTGAAGAGAGTCTTCAATTTCCTTTTTATTCTCAGTTCTGTTAACATAAAACTCTGTATAATCTGATAAATCTTTTCGTTTCTTCCAGTTTTGTTGTTATTTCGCTTTAACCGTTTGCTATTTTGTGGATTTTTTCTGCATTTTTATGTCTGGCTTTTTAAAGAACCAACTTTCAGTTTTATCATTTCTATATTTTTGGAAGGTTTGCTGTTTATTTCTCCTCTAATTTTTTGATAGCTCCTTTTATGATTATTGTTGATATGTTGGCTTTTTAATTTTTTAAATATGTCTTCATTTTGTTAATCCTCTACAAGGTTACATTATTTCCCCCAAGATATGCTTTAACTTCATTCTGGAAATTTTGATGTGTTATTTCATAATTATAATTTTCTTTGATACAATTATTTATTATTCTTATGATTTGTACTTTGTTTCATTATTTATTTGGCATTTTGTTAAGTCTCCATATCAGTTTGTCTTTTTGTGTGTGTTCTTTGAAATAATGGCTTAGGTAATCATATTATTGCCACAGAGGATTTGTTCTTCTATTCCTACTTTTTTTTTCATTTGTGAACAATATCTCTTTGACCTGCTACATGTTCAGTTTTTGTAAAAATTCCATATAGTACTTAGAACATGTATATCATTTAGTATTCCCATTCAAAAACATCATAAATGTTTTAGCTCTGATTTCTCCAAAAATGTGTTCAGCTCTGTATTCTACTACTGCCACCTCCCCTTCCCCTTTTAAGTTTTACTGTTATATTTATCCAGTAATAAGAACAGCACCTTGCAGTTTCCTGTTTTTGTTGTATTCCTGTCTTTTTATGTTCAGTTGATTTTTCCTTTACAAATTTAGATAGTAAGGCAATTGGAGCATGTAAGTTACATATAAATATTAAAATTTTCCTTTCAGCATGAAGTAGTTTCCTTTTCCATCTCTATGTGCTAAGTGCTTGCTTTTACTTTGGTGCCTAGCTTGATTGCAGCTACTGCATTTTTAAAAATTCATCTGATGCAAAGTAAATTGTGTTCTATTCATTTTTATTCAGTTTTTAGATGTGTTTCTGTAAACAACAGATTGTGAGTTTTTAAATCTAATCTATCACTCTTTTTTGTTTTATCAGATTTAGTCATTAGCAGTTTTCTGAATTAGCATGGTTTTTTTTGTTTTCCCACTGTAAAAAACAGTATAACTTATCAGATTATATCATTTTATTATATTTGATTTCTTCAGTTACTTTTTGTGTAATCCACCTAAAACAATCCTATTCCTACAAATTCTTTTCCCCTTTCTTTCTCCCTCCTCACATAATTCCAATCCTTAGTCTTGGAGTTTTGCTTAATTTTTCTTTCTTCCTTTTATCAAATTCTTTTCCTCCTTCTTTATCTCAATTAATTAAGTAAATTCTCCCTTCTTTCATTCTACTTGTTTTGTCCCTTTTTTATTTCTAAATTTTATACTTTTTTTTTTATTTTTGGAGGGGGAGAGGCAGAGCAATTGGGATTAAGTGACTTGACCAAGGTCTCATGTCTAAATTTTGTTGTAAAAAAGATTTCTTTCCTTCATTTTCTTCATTAATTGTCTTTTCATTTCTATATTTTTATTGTATGATTATTGACTCTTACTTATTTTTTAGTGTCTGTTACTTATAGAATTGAAGTTTCTAAAACTCTTTAAGCAATAAATTCCTGCTTAATATACCCATTGCAAGGTCCCCATATTCCATTGTTGAATATTTTTCTCTCTTTCTCTATGGAGTATTCTTCAGTCAGAGCCTTTCCCATGACTGAATTGAGATTTCCCTTTTCTTGACTACATTTTAGTCCTTTCTTTTATTACATCATCTTTTCTCCCATAGTCCTTCCTGAGATACACAGGAGTAATATTCCCTTCAGTGCTTACCTTTGACTTGATTAAGATTCAGTACATGTATCTCTTCTTCCTTATGCACCCTCCCATTCTGTAATTTAGTTTTACCAAAAAAAAAAAAAAAATCATTGACTTGTAGGTGGGGTGTTGTGAGATTTAGTCCATGACGCTTCAGTCTTATTTTTCCAGCATCATTTCTTTTTTTAAATTTTTCATCTTTATTTGTGTATTTTCAAAAGAAATCTCTAAATCCTCTCTTCTTTTGTTATTGGTTGTTTTTAACCACATAGATGTCTTTCTTTTTCTGCCCCAACCCCCCTTTTTCGAGGTATAATTTATTTTTTTTACCTGTGCTTTCCTTAGTTTCTGTATCTGTTTACCTTTATTGTGTTTCTATTTTCTGTAGCATTAGCAAAGCAAACAATTCATTTACATTTTTTAAAACAATGCTTTAAATTCCTTTTTTTATTGAAAGTTGATTTTTTTTCAAAAATTGATGATTAGGCTCAAGTTGGCAGTATGTCACTTTGGTTTGTAACATGAGTTCTTTTGATCTTTGGCCCATGTTAATCCATTCTCTTCTCTAGTTTTTGGTGAGTACAGAATTATCTAACATAGTTCAGATTTCCTTTCATTTATGTTTAAAGCTCTTTCTTCTGGTCACTTGTAGAAATTGTTTATTGTTGGAATTATGTATTTAATCTCTATGTTTTAGATGCTAGAACATAGAGAGTTTTTAAAGAAATCTTTTTATATAGACAATCTATGTATACTTTCAATTGGCCATAATATTTTTTTTTCCTGTGTTCACAAGTTCTGGGAATTTTTTTCTTGCATTATATCTTACATTATGGTTTTCAGGTTATTTTTTTTATTTTGTGGGGGGACATATCTGATCCTCAGAATCTCTTTATGTATTCTATCTTTAAGATCAATATCTTTTTCTTGTATATTGAGGTCATGTTTTCCTCTTTAAATCATTGCTTTATGCTTTTCTTCTTCTAGATTGTTTTTTACTTCAGTGTCTTTATATTACCAGACTATTGTTCCATGTTTTGCTCTTTGGAGACAATCACTACTGGTCATTCAGGTTTTTATATTACTATAATACAATATTGCCATATTAATTATTTTATATAATTACTACATTTATTACATAATTACTATATGCTATATTAATGAGTAGTATAATATAATATAACAATATAATAGAACAACATAATATAATATAATAAATATAATACAATGTAATGTAATGTAACATATATAATGTAATTTCTATTTGCAATTCTTATTTCTCTCTAGAACCATTCTGGAATATTCTGTGATGGTTTAAACTCTTTTCATAATCCACGAGGTTCTCTGTTCTTCATCAAATGTTATTGATTCATTTTCCTTTGTTACACAATATTTATCCAGAGATGTTTGGATTTATTTAGATGTCCTGCATGTCATTTTCCCTTCTGTTTTTATACCTTCCCTATTGATTCACCTAATTGTGCCCAAGGAATCTTTTCTGAATTCTCTTCCTTTTGAGATCTTTGGTAATTCCAAGTTTTTTCCCCTTTTTGGTCCCTTGTTATTCACTTTCTATCTCCTTCTCCTTTGATACTAGACCCTTTAGGACTAAACTTTAAACCTGACTAAGTCTCCTCCTATACTGAGGGCCTCAAATCTCTGCCTTGAATGACTTCAGGAGGTAGGGAGAAGGGAATACAACCGACTTAAGATTGATGCCAGTCAGTCCTCTTTTCTTCAGAATTGATGCAACCCAACTGCTACACTCTTAATTCTCTGGCTGGGCACTGATTGCTTCAGCCCAGCTTGCTGTCATCCCAGAAAAAATACTCTTTTTTCCTATATCTCCACCTCTTCAACAACAGACTTGAGTTCTGTTGCTCATTGTCACAGGAACTGAGGTAAAGGTAAAAGTGAGTTATGCTGTCAGACTATGAAATTGCAATGAAAATGCTACATGGATCCCAGAGCAGGAACCTTATAGGTCTAGTTTTTGCCACTTGCCAGATACTGGTGGGGGAGGAGTAATGAGTGAGCACTTTATGGATTACTGATTAGCCTTCTCTGTTTAAATAATCAGATTGTCACCTAATTGTACTTCTTGTTTCTTGGCTTGTAGAGAGAGTAGCAATTAGTTTATTTCTTGCATGTAATTTTATTTTGGGAAGCATTGAGAGTTCAGGAGAATTAGAGAAAATGTCTCATCCTCCATCTTGTGGTCATATTCTAATGCTTTTTGATTTTTTACTATAACATGCTATTTCTCAGTGTGACTTGTGAATGAATATTAAGCTTAGGTATTTTCATTAAGCTATTCAAGAGCAAACACAGCTAAATCCTTATTCAAAGGATTTACCAATTATGATATCAAGGAGCCAAACATTGCCTACATATTTCACTTGTTGCTGGTTATAATATAATCAGTTCAAAGCTTTCTGCACACCCCCCAGGTAATTGTGGAGATCAACTCATAAAATAGCTCAGGCACTAAAGTGTCTCCCACCTCAATGTACGCTCGCATAATTTAGACTTGATTTGCAATCCGTGTACCTTTGCACTTAGTCATGACATTGACATTGTGAAGTCATTACCCAAAAAAATAGTTTGTTTTGTGTTAATGTTCAGTAATGGCCAGACTTAGAAATTCTAGGTGATCCCAAATGTAGAGAATTCCAATGAGGATTCCTATGCACCACAGCAAAAGGGTGATCTGAGAAGCTGTCTTTGGTGAACTACTACCATATTCCTCATCCCCACAACTTATGCTGGTTTCAAACTTGAAAAATTTTAGCACCTATGTGAAGCAGTTGTGAAGAACATTCTTTAATAAACCTCATTTGGCTGTGTCCCAGAAAATTAGCTATTCATTTTTCTTCATTTTCATTTTTCAAAGTTGCTCACAAATTCTAATCTTAATGCTGAGAAAATCAACTCATTAACTTCTTTAGGTCAAAAGTCAAGTAAGTTTTGAAGCCTTGGGATTCCCATAATGTTTTCTGGGCATGCTGCTGCATAATTGATGGCCTCTCAACCAGTCTCAATGTGCTTGTCCAGAGGTAAGGGTGTGCTGTGGAGTTCAACCTGGCTACTCTTAGGAACTTACGGAAAGACATTTTCAACAGGATCTTTGAATGGAAATATAAATATAGGCTTGCCATCAAATGCAAGTGTGCACTGCAAAGATGGGATGCTCTTCCTGACTTTTGATGTTGAAACTTACATAAGGACTTACATGAAAGCAAGTATACCTCCCAGTGAACAGATTTTGGCTTTTATCTCTTGCATTTGAAATTTTCTTGAGAAAGATTGGTTATAATTTGAAAAGAAGCAGACTGGGGTGGCTAGGTGGTGTAGTGAATAGAGCACCGGGCCTGGAGTCAGCAGGACCTGAATTCAAATCCAGTCTCAGACACTTAACACTTACTAGCCATGTGACCTTGGGCAAGTCCCTTAACCCCAATTGCTCTGCGTTCCCCCCTCAAAAAAGAAAAGAAGCAGACTAAGGCATAACCTGGCACCATCCTCTTTTTCTAGTCTTTTCTGACAATACTCCCCACCCAAGAAGGTTAAGGTCCAGCCAGACTAGAATGCCCAGTATGGTACAATATAATCTCATGATTTTGTGCCTTGGGTCATGCCATTCCCTCTGCATGGAGCACATTTCCCTACCACTTTCACCTATGATTTTTCCTCTTATTCTTTAAAGGTCAAATGAAATGCCACTGTTTTCCCCAATAAAATCTCATACAGAACTTTTAAAAATAATTCCAATGCACTTGTCATGTATAATGTGCCTTATAGTTATATGTTTTTTTGTTATCCCTGTCCTAATTAAATTGTTAAATTATTTAAATTAAAAATCTTAACATTTACTAAGTTATATACATAGCTCCTTAGTATATCTTGGGAATGTGAATATTTTAAAAAATGATAACAGTTCTTGCTCTCAAAAAGCTCATATTCTACTCATTGAGAGGATGGCCTAGACAGTGGTTCTCAACCTGTGGGTTCTGTTCAATTTTTAACAATGAAAATACATCCTGAATATCAGATAGATTCATAACAGTAGCAAAATTACAGTTATGAAGTAGCAACGAAAATAATTTTATGGTTAAGGGTCACCACATGAGGAACTGTATTAAAGGGTCCCAGCATTAGGAAGGTTGAGAACCACTGGTAGTAGAAGGGACTTGAGGGCAAGGAAACTGTGTAATTAAAGTCTGCACTAAAGCTTAGTATAGTATTCTACATCTGTCCTAGGGGACAAATAAAATATGACAAACCATACAAGGATATGGTATAGCAGATGGCCTCACCTGCTGCTGTAAAAATCACTTGGTGTTCTTGGATATAAGAAACCTATAGCTTTCTCTAAAGATTAGCTCACTCTTTTGCCATACATCAGATTGACTTTTATATCAGTTGTGAAAAATACGTGTTGATCTTCCTATTGATCTTCTCTTTACTTCCCTTAATCAGGAATCTTTTTCTCACCCCTAGAACAATCCTCTGAGATCCACAGCTCCTTCCAGGACCACCCTCTTTTTTGTTCTCCCTTTTTGGCTCTCCTTTCCTCTACTCTTCTTCCTACTGTGAAAGGCATTAGTCATCTGGTTTAAATCATTGTGGAATACCTTTGATTGGTTGTCCGGCCAAAGGTGGGGAGGTGTATCCTAAAAAGTCATATAAAGCAAAGCTGATGCCTTGGCTGCTAAAGCTACTACCAGCAAACTGTCTTTCTCAGAACACCAATAAATTTATTTTCAGTGTGTCTGCACAACTTTTGCCTCCAGGCTTTGGAACAATATAATTGTGGGCCAAATTCTCTCTGGGCTCTCCAGAACTCTCCAGAAAATCCCAAATAATGTTCAATACATTTTGTGGTCTTTTATTATTGAACTCTGTGTGCATGTGAATGTGTACATATGTGACTGTGTATGTATGAATGTCTGTGTATGAGTACGTGTGCGTGAACTTATGTGTGAATGTGTGTGTGTATTTAGGAGTGTGCATGTATGAGTGTGTGTCTGTATAATTCCTTCTTTACTCAAACATCAGATTAATCTCTGTGAAAAGGGAGCTCTTTAAAGGGTCTCACAAAATTGGACTTATTTTCTGTTCTCTAGGATTGGTATTGATTTAAGGGGTTTTTTGTTTGCTTATTTTTTAGATATCTCAGGATTCCCTAGGCATGACTAATTAATTTATCCCTCCTTGAATTTAGAAAAGAGTTTCATTTTATGGAATAATTTTTTTTTTAAACTTTTTGGTCCTACCACGTGACCTCATTGTTGTAGGGAATTCCCAGGGAGGAAACTACTTCTGCCAATGCAGAAGAGAAACCCTTACATACATTTTAGTATTACAGAGATACCCAGAGTACTGAGAAAGTGACTTACTTAACATCATATGGCCATCGTATCCCAGAGGAAGAACCTGCACCTAGGTTTTCCCAGGTCTGTTTGACCCTCTACTCACTATGCCAGACCATCTCATTCACATTGTCTTTAAATTGGACTGAAGTGTCTGGGTCATGTGACCAACAAGACGGAGGATTAGATGTTTTCTCCAGTCCCCATGACCTCTCCAAAACCTCTTCAAAATAGAAATCATTTATGAGATAAAGCGATTTCAGTTCTTTCCATAATTTAAGAGAACAAGAACTCAAACAAAATAAGAAGCTGAAGAACTAACAGCAGAAGAAGATGGTAAATCCCCAAGCCCTAAGCCCTAATGTACTTGCTCAGCATCACCTACCCCATAGCCCACCACAATCCAGTATCAGGGCTGAATAAGACCAGCCACAGAGTTTGCAACAGAACTCAAATCTATCCCCTCTGTCCTTCCAGTACCAGGAAAACCAAAAGATAGAAACTTGTTCTGGCTGGGACTTCCTACTTAAATGAGAAGGAAAGAAGACTCATGATCATTTATCTAGAGATAAATAAGTCATCAGTCAGAAAGACCTAGCAGAGAAAGAATATTGAGAGAATATGTGGCATACCTTAATCAAGCCAAAGATTAACAATGAAGGGAAAATAATTCCTGACTTTTTACAAAGAATGAATACAGGAAGATGGACAAGGAGGTAGAAGCAGAGATTGAAATAGGGGGAAACGAAGGGAGAAATTTTGTGTCAGTACTGGGAGAGAGTACCTATGATAAATGCTCTTGTGGGAGAAGATATTCAATAAAAGGAAATGAGGACCTTACAATGGATTTAAACTGTAAAAATTTGTTCCTTGAAGAGACCACTCATCCTGTCTCAGGGGAAGAAGAATCAGGGCCCTGGGGGACAACTGACACCTAGAATAGTAGGAGGGCATGAAACCCAAGGCAGGAGATTTCATGGTAAATGGAGTTGACAATGAATGACAAAATCAGGGACAGAGGGAAATTCCTATTAAAAGACAATATCCTTTCTATCATTTCCAGGAATAGATATATCTAAGAGTGAGGCATAATGAATAAAGGGGACCAGGGGTCGATATCTACAAGGCGATATCACAGAAACTATCTAGAATAGATAGAAACAGAAAATACATAATAAAGAAGGAAGGAAATATGTTTAAAGACACAGATAATTAAATTTTTAAAACTAATGAAACAAACAAGTTGAAGGAGAAAATAAGAGGGATTTTACTTGGCTATTTAACTGTAAAGAAAAAAAAACAGAGGATTAAATAACTGGTGAAAATCAAGAAAATCAGAGGGACTATTTGGTTGTCAAACTCCAAAACAAAAGGAAAAAAGTAATGAAAGTGAAAGAGCAGGGCTTAAGAACAAGGGGAAGAAAGTCAGTCAGAATAGGGTTGCTTTAAAAGACATTAACGTAAAATAATTGAAGGGAATTGGTACTGTTTTTAGAGAGGAAGAAGGAGGAAAAATTCTAATTTGAATACTTATATCTGTGTGTGTACACACATACATATATATATATATATATATATATGTGTATGGAAAAATATTCACCTCAACCTCCTAACTTGAAATATGAATGAAATAATCAATCCAATAATTTTTAAGTGACAGATTGGATAGAAAAAAACACAATCTGTCGCTTACTAGAAACACATTTTAAAAACAAAGATACACACAGAAAAAATAAGACATGCTGGAACCAGCAAGACTTGCTTGATGTCTTGACTAAAACTTACTTTCTATATAACCCTGCATGACTCACTTCATTCTCTCAGTCTGAGTTTCCTCATCTTGCAAATGAGGAGAATGGCCCTCCATGACTTCTGAAGTCTCTTCTAGTTCCAGAGCTATGATCATCTGAAATGTGTTTTCTTCTCTGTCAAATGAGGAAATTAGACAATATGAGTCTAAAACCTCTTCTATATATAAATAGATTTTAAAAGCCCAATAATTATGTAAACTGATATGATTTATGTTGATTAATCAAAATGAAGAGTATTTTGCATGAACCAGGACACTGACAACCTAATTCTCACATTGGGCACTAAGTCCAGAGTCATTTGGATTCAAGGTTGACTGGTTTCACCAGTTCTACACTTTAGCTCCTGCATTGTGAGATGTCTTTCCACCTTTTATTTCTGTTATTTTTTATAAACTAGTCATCTTTATTAAACAGTTAACACCTGTTTCTTCACAAGCATATGCAAATCCATTTGCTCTGATACCCCAGTTCCCCACATTCATTACAAATGATGAAGGTAAATCATTAGCGCATTTGGGTTTGCATTGTGAACCCAGCTTGAAAAGAAAAGTGTTCTCTGGCAATTACAGTGACCTTGCAATTTCATTTTTCACAGTGCCTACATTTTATTTTTCTTTTCTTTTTTTTTAAACTTTTGTTTATTTTTAGTTTACATTATTCATTTCCATGAGATTTTGAGTTATAAATTTTCTCCCCATCTTTCCCCTACCCACCACCCCAAAACAATGATCCCACTGTATACCCCCTGCTCCCCAATCTGCTCCCTCCTATATCCTCCCCCATCACTCCTCTGACTTTCTGGTAGGGCAAGATGGATCTCCCTACCCCAGTGCCTGTATATCTTATTTCCCAGTTGCATGTAAATAATAATAACAATAATAATAATGTATACATATATTTTTAACAATTTATTTAAGAATTTAAATTTTGGATTCTTTCTCTTCCTCCCTCATCACCCACACCCACTGGAAAGACGAGCAATTCAATACAGGCTGTACGTTTGTAGTTATGCAGAACATCTCCACAATGGACGTATTGTGAAAGACTGACTATATTTCCCTCATTCCTATCCCACCCCCCCACTTGTTCTATTCTCTACTTTGTCCCTGTCCCTTAACAGAAGTATGTGCTTCTAACAACCCTTTCCCCCAACCTGCCCTCTCTCCATCATTCCCCCTCTCATCCCTTCCCCCCTACTTTCCTTTAGGGCAAGATACCCAATTTAGAGTGTGTGACATTCCTTCCCTAAGCCAAATTCAATGAGTGTAATGTTGACCCCATCCCTTTTGCCTTCCTGTTCTTCCCCTCCATTGTAACATTTGTCCCTTGCCTCTTCTATATGAGATGATTAACCCCATTTTGTCTCTCCCTGTCTATATATACATACATATATATTTCCTTCACTTATCCTCATACTGAGAAAAGTTTCATAAGTTACAATGATGGTTTTTCCATGTTGGCATGTAAATAGTTCAACTTTGATAAGTTCCTTATGATTTCTTTTCCATGTTTACCTTCTCATGCTTGTTGTATCTGGATGTCAAATTTTCTGTTCAGTTCTGGTTCTTTCAGCAAGAATGCTTGAAAGTCCTGCACCTAACTAAATGACCATATTTTCCCCTGAAACATTATACTCAGTTTTGCTGGTTTTAATCCTAGCTCCCTTGATCTCCAGAATATCATATTCCAGGCCTTTAGATCCCTTAATGTAGAAGCTGATGGATCCTGTGTTATCCTGATTGTGTTTCCACAGTGTTCAAATTGTTTCTTCTTGGCAGCTTGTAATATTTTCTCCTTGATCTGGG
>CM053589.1:16471382-16498589 GCA_028646515.1 Pseudochirops corinnae
AGTTCCCAGGTCAAGGAGAAAAATATTACAAGCTGCCAAGAATAAACAATTTGAATACTGTGGAAACACAATCAGGATAATCCAGGATCTAGCAGCTTCTACAGTGAGGGACCAAAGGGCCTGAAATATGATATTCTGGAGATCAAGGGAGCTAGGATTAAAACCAAGAATCACCTACCCAGCAAAATGTTATAATGTTCCAGGGGAAAATATGATTATTTAATGAGGTGGAGGACTTCCAAGCATTCTTGATAGAAAAACCTAAACTGAATAGAAAATTTGACATTCAAATACAAGAAGCATGAGAAGGTAAACATGGAAAAGAAACCATAAGGAACTTATCAAAGTTGAACGATCTACATGCCAACATGGAAAAACAATCACTATAACTTATGAAATTTTACTCAGTGTGAAGATAGCTGAAGGGAATATAATTGTATATATGTATACATACATATGTGTCTATATAGGAGGATATATTGCATGTGATTACATATGTGAATGTGTGTATGTGTACATAGACAGAGGGCACAGGATCAATTGAACGGGATAGGATAATATTTTAAAGGGTAAAACTGAGAGGTGGGAGAGGAATAGTATGAGAGGAGACAGGGAGAGAGAGAATGGGGTTAATCCTCTCATATAGAAGAGGCAAGGGATAATTGTTACAATGGAGGGGAAGAACAGGAAGGCAAAAGGGAATGGCTCAACATTACTCTCATTGAAGTTGGCTTAGGGAAGGAATGACATACACTCTAAAGTGGGTATCTTGGCCTACAGGAGAGTGGGGGAGGATGGAGTGGCAGGCAGGTGGGGGGGAAGGGTTGTTAGAAGCACACACTTTTGTAAAGGGACAGGGAAAAAGTAGAGAGTAGAACAGATGAGGTGTGGATTCGGAAGGAGGGAAATATACAGGTACTGGGGTAGGGAGATCCATCTTGCCCTACCAGAAAGTCAGAGGGATGATGGGGAAGATATAGGAGAGAGCTGATTGGAGAAGGGGGTATACAGTGGGATCGCTGTTTTGGGGTAGTGGTTTGGGGAAAGACGGAGAGAAAATTTGTAAATCAAAATCTCATGGAAATGAATGATGTAAACTAAAAATAAACAAAAGTTAAAAAAAAAAAGAAATTGTCATGGCTAAAATTTATACTAATTAAATAAAATGTTGTAGAAAATTTCATTCATTTCATTTCTTGAAAATATGCATAGTTAATGAGATTTCCTATGTGTCCAGGTTTTGGGACACCCTGTATTTTACTTTACAATCACATTTTCTTTTAACATTATTGTTTTTTGCTTTTCTTCTTCCAGATTGTCCTCTATTTCTCTGCATTTGCATTCCCAATTAGTTAGTCTCTTTTTTCTTTCTTTGATATGACTTGCCATTAACGATTCAAGTCTCTCTATTCTGCTCATTATTTCTGTTGTGGAGGCCTTAAATTCTGTTTTCACTCTTCTAATTTGTCTTTTCAAGCAGTTTGAGAATATCTTGATGTTGGTGTATGCTCTCTTGAGAATCTATAGCTAGAACTAGGAAGTTAGGAAAACCTGAATTCAAATCTGGCCTCAGATTTATTACCTGCAGGAACCCAGGCAAATCTCTTAGCCTCTGTCTTGCCTCACTTTCCTCAATTGTAAAATAGGGGTAATAAAAGCAGCTACCTCTCAGAGTTATTGGGAGCCTCAAATAAGATAATATATATAAAGCACTTAGCACGATGCCAGGCACGGAGTAGGCATTGTCAATAATCTGTTCCCTTCTCAGTGAATTGGAGAGCTCAGCATCAAAAGATATAGAGACTACATAGGATCTTCTGCCTCATCTGATTCATTTTCTTTTGTGTTGCAAAATGTATCTATAGATGTCTAGACTCTTAACTCAGTTGGAGGCCACATTTCCTTTTTTTATTAGTACTCTCCCCATTGGTTTTTCCACTTATACTCCATATTTTTAACTGAGTTTTCTTCCTCTTAAGATTTTATGTTATTTCAGAATTTTTCATTTGTTTTTTCTTGTATTCTTTCGTTTCTAATTTTTGTTGTTGTTTCCAAATTAATATAATTTAAATGGTACTTGATCTCCAGTAATTTTAGCTTAACCTGCATTAAAAGAACCATATTGTTGTGGATTTTCTTCTCTTTATCCTGAACTCCTCCTCCCATTTGTCACCATTTTTTCCTAAATTTGAGGTTTTCCTTAACTAATTAATTCATTTGTCTTTCTTCCTTTTATCTAGTTGTTTAGTTTTTCACCTCCTTTTTCCCTTCTCCCATTCCACTTGTTTTTTTTTAATCAGATTTTAAATTTTCATTTTCTATGTCTTTTAAAAAAAAGGTTCCTTTTCCTCATTGTTTTCATTATTTATCTTCCTTTTTGGCCTATACTGGACTTTGATTCTTTGATTCTTGGCTCTTACACTTTAGTTCTTCTTAGTGTCTGAATTTATCATGGAATTAAGGCCTCTAAAGTACTTATTTTAGCTTTCTTTTTTAAGAATATCTATGCTATTGCCTTGTAGATCTTGCACCTTTCTTCCCTTTTCTGATATACCTATTTTAAAAGTATTCCCTACAGGAGATAGAGGCTATCACAGGAAGTTCCCTCTGTCTTAGATTATGCAGATCATTAAATTTCATCTTTCACATGTTAATTTTTTCCCCATTTTTCATTAAATGTTCTCTTTGGTTCCATCCCCTTCCACTCTTCTTGGAGTCATTTGACTTTCAGGATCTCTGATTTGCCTTTTCCTTTAGTAAAATGAATGATCTCTTTAATAACCACATTGAGGTCCCCATTTCCTTTTGTTGAGTATCTCTCTTCTCCTTTGAGAGCATTTGTCAGTAATGACCTCCACCATCATTTCCCCTTTTCCTCCTGTTTCAATCTCTCCCTTTGCCTCTTAGCTCTTTCTATTGTAGGATTTCTTCTTCCTGGGAGACAACAGGAATTATTTTCCCTTCATTATTAACCTTTCACCTTTTTAGGTTATATCATGCATTCCCCTCTATGAAATGAATGGATTCAAGAGATATTTATTATAAAAGAAGAATTAATACTCAGTGACGGACTAGGTATGTGATCAAGAGACCAAGATGACTAGAATTTTTAGTCTAAGCAATTAAGAGAGTTGCCACAAACTCCTTAATTAAAAATTTAAATAAATCAGCAGAGGGAACGGACTTTTGGAGAAAGATGATGGATTTGGTTTGATGTATTAGGAGTTTTATGTGATGTCCATTATTCAGCTGACATGTGACGGAAACTCTGAAGAGAAATAAGAGTTGGAAATATTTGGATGTTACTCTTCATATCCTTCTTTATCAAATAAGGGGATTATAATAGGTGACTTCTAAGTTCTCTGTCAGCTTAAAAGATCTATAACTCTGTAAAGTGGTAGCTGAATCCCCAAAATGGATAAATTCTAAAAGGAAAGTATAAAGAAAAATGAGTAAGAGTTTCATTCATTTATTCATTCACTCAACAAGCATTTATTAAGCATGTACATATAAGATAGAGTTAGGTCCTAGAGCTAAAAAAACAAGCAAGGAAGCAAACACTGCCTTCCAGGAACTTAGATTATAAAGCAAACGTATAAGGTAAATGCCCTTGTAAATGAAGGGCAAGGAAGAAAGAGAAGAGAGAAATGGAGGAAGGGAAGGAAACCAGTGAATATAGGAAAGGATAAGTGTCCAAAAAGGCAGGAGGAAAGATTGTAGCTCAGCATTACAAACCCAAAGTCCTAAGAAAGTTTCTAGAAGAGAGTTGTGGCTATAATGGAGAAAGCTACAAAAAGGTTGGTGAGAAAAAATGAGATAAAGTCACTGAAACTGGAATTTAAGAAAGATATTGGCAACCTTCAAAAGAGTAGTTTCAACGGAGTGTAAAAGTTGGAGTTTTAAAGTTGAGTGGATGAAGAGAGTGAATGGAAGGAAAGGACAATATGTTGAAAGCACAGCAAGGTCCAGTGAAGACTTTTATTTCATTTTGCTTTGTTTTTTGGCATAGGAAGGGCTTTTTGCTTTTTTGTAAGTAGATAAGAAAGAGATATGAAGAAAGAGGGACTGAAAAGTTCTATGCTGTTTCTGATTTCTGTTTTAGTGTTAAATTGGATAAATGGGTTTCTTTGCCAAAACAAAATAAAACAAAACAAAAAATAACACTAATGTGAGGAGATAATGAAGGGAGTAGAAACAAAACCTAGATAAGGGTAGCTCTGAATAAGGGGAGAGACAGGAGAGAAGAATATGGAGGTCTCTATTGACAAAAAAAAAGTCAAGGATAGTTAAAAAAACTTATCGGGGGAAGCTAGGTGGCACAGTGAATAGAGCACCAGCCCTGGAGTCAGGAGGACCTGAGTTTAAATCCAACCTCAGACACTTAACACTTTCTAACTGTATGAGCTTGAGCAAGTCACTTAACCCCAATTGCTCTGCCTTCCCCCTCCAAAAAGCAAAAAAAAAATTAAGTTAAATTATTTTAAAAAAGTAAACTTAATGTATAGCTTCATTTTTTCAGTAAAATTAGAAGTGAAGTCAACAGATAGTATGGCATCTGAAATGAGGACTTGGAGAAAACTGGAAAATATTAGGAACAGGTATTGTAGATAGCATGCTAAGGAATCAAAGGGATTTAAGAGCTATTTAGCAACAATGAGGGACCAGATAAATTTAGACAGTATGAATCTGCAGAGGTCCAGGTATGAAAATCTGAACAATGCAATGATTTTCTTCAGAGACACTCACTGGACTAGCAGCAAGAGCAATTAAGGGGAGTAAGATCGGGATGAGTTGTCAGAGATCAAGGTCAGGGTAGACAGGGCAAGTCCAACTGAGGATGCTGATTCTGGCTTCTTCTCAAAGTCCTTCTTCTAAAGCCCTAAAAACAACACAACACAAAAACAAAAGAACATATGTCCACCCAAGGATGTATCCTGCCCTGGGGTGAGCTAGAAACATTCTAGAGAAACTGACTTTCTTCTGCTCCTCTGTTCTGTGCTTCCTAGCACTGAGCTACTCCATGGTCTACCCCCAAGGACATACCCCCATTGACTCTTATGACATGGAAGCAACCAAAGACACCTAAATTGGGTTTGGGAGAAAATGAAGACAAGTTCTGAAAACCTCCAGACAGCTCTGCAAATTATATTTAATCCATGACTGGCATCTGACCCTTTCCTCCTATAATTACATTATTGATAATTAACATTTACAAAAGGTTGCGGACAGAATTATGTTGCCATAAATGATCATTTTCAATCTGGTGGGCCACATGGCTCCAATATTCCTGAGACTGGCCACAATGATCTCAGGACGTAATTTAGTTGGGAGATACTGCTACACACTTTATGTCCATGTAAATTCTGGGGAGCCCTGTATACACATTTCCTATGTACAGTGTAGACATATATTAATACAATGTAAACATATACATATAAATAGGCGTGAATGAGTAGATGGATGGTTCCTTCATGCCTGCCTAACTTACTCTTTAGTCATTTCTGTCTTAGATGACCTCCAAGGTCACTCATCTTCTAGCTCTGACACCCTATGCTTCCTATGATTAATGAAAATGACAATGATGATCTAACCCCATCTGGATCTCTTCCTTTAAGCCAGCTGAGAAATGAGGAAGCAGTTTTTGAATGCTTGAAGTTTCCCTTAGATTGTTCTGTCATTTGGGGCACTGGTTAGTTGCTGAAGCTTGCATCTGGCCAGAATATACACCAGATAGGATGTATAAGTATTACTTTCCTAGGTCTTCCAGGATGACTGATCCTCACATTCCCATTTTACAGATGAGAAAACTGAGGCTAGGAAAGGTGAGGTGAATGACCAGGATGCTGACAGATAGTATCTGAGTCAGTATGGAATTTAAGTCATCCTGACTTGGAGTCCATCATTTAATTCATTATGTCACATAGTTACCTCAAATAGTGTAGTAGTGACCACTAGGAGCCTATGGATAAGCTATGGCCACAAAAAGAGCATGAAAGATAATTGCAGCTGCTAGGAAATCTCTCCTACATTGCAGGGATAACATATGTTCTCTGGGGCCAAGATCATATTTTATTTACCCTTATGCCCGATAGAGTTTTTCACATAGTAGGCTTTCGATAAATGTTTATTGAATTGAATTGAACAGAACAGATCATAGCAACTTACTGAAGCACTTCCCCATTCTTAGAGCAGAATTCCAGCTCCTCCTGATAGGATGTTAATATAAAGTATTAGTAAAGGATGGGAACTGGAGTGGAAAATTTCTGAAATCAGTCCAAGAAATCTGAGATCATAATTGTATGCATTGGTGGGGTAACAGTAAAGTGTTATTTTGATTATGATCTATGTATTATAAGGCACCATCATTGGACTTGAGATACCGCATTGTGTGGGAATAAGAAAGCCAGACTCAGGATGATCTGGGTTCAAGTTCTCCTTCAGCCAAACACTGGTCTAGGCACATCATATAATTGAGACTATAAATTAGAGGATAAGTGTTAACTGGCACAGAATCAAGGAGTTTCCTCATCAGTAGCTCCCTACATTAGGGAAATTATGTCCCAAACTTATCTTGGCAGGAGAAAAAAAATGGCTTACTTATCTGATCTGACTCATGAAAAGCAAATTTTTTCCACAGAAATATTTGTATGAAGTGATACAGTCAGAAAAGAGGAACCTAGTTCAAAAATGTAATACCCACAGCAGTTGCTATGAATATGTAGGCATATTCCCAGGTTTGAATCACAAGCTATAACAGACTGTTGACTGCATCCCACTGCAACTAAAGGTAACAGATTAGTTCCATTGTTACCTCCTTGCACATGGTAATCCCTAAAAGTTTGTTGTACAAAAGCATTCTAGCATCTATAAATTTCAAACAATCTATGTTATCTATCCCTCCTCCTCCAGCCCCTTCATCACTGATTCTCACCATTCAAGATACTAGTGATTCTACTATTTTTTGGGTGAATCTAATTAAAATATCTATGACCTCCAACTGAGTAAAATCTTCAATTACTTCCCACTGTGTGGCCCCCCTGATTCTCCTGTTTCCTTCTTAGTATTGGAAAGTGCCTATAATCTTAGAAGCCAGCGCCAAAAGTACAATATATTATAGTACTTCACATTTATATATGGCTTTAAGCCTGGCTTTATATAGATTATCTCATTAGATTCTCACAATAACTATGTTAGGGAGGTGTACTTACTGTAATAAAGTCAACAAACAAGGAAGGTAAGGATTACAGTGGCTGTTAGTACCAACCTACCAACAAGTTTAAGGAACCATAGTGTGATAGAAAGAAGGTAAAATCTGAGATCATTAGACCTAGGTTCAAATGTCAACTCTGGCATTTACAACATGTATGACCTTGGTCAAGTCATTTCCTCCTCTACAAAATAGGAGAGGAAGAGGCGTTGGAGTAGATGATCTCAAAGATCCTTTCCAGTGCATAATCTGCTATCCTTTGTTCCTACATCCCTTCATTCTATTGTAAGCAAACTGTTTTCTTGAGGAATGTACTTTGTAGGTCATTTACTTAAATTCATAAAATGATAGATTTCAAGGCAGAAGAGACCTTAGAGGTCATTGATTCTAACCCCTTCATTTTACAGATGAGGAAACTGAGGCATGAAGCGATTAAGTGACCTGCCCATGGTCACAGACAGTAAATGTCTGAGGCAGGATTTTAAACTTGTTTTCCTGACTCTGAGCCTCACACTATCTCCACTACCTCTCCTAGCTAGAGTGTTGGGAGCTATCAAGTGTATGAAAATAAAATGGGTCAATAAATTTACTTTGAAAAGAAAACATATAGTTTAATTTTTCTTGGAGGTATCAGGCTATAAGATTTTCAAGTCCAGGGGGACAGGAAAGGGAAGAAATAATTTTCAGTGGATATTAAATAAATTCACTTTCATTCAACAAGCAGCTATTAAAGTACCCACTATGACAAAGACTATTCCAGTGTCTGGATATTAAGATCTGAAAGATATAATTCCTAATAAGTAGGAGCTTACTAGGTAGTTGAAGAAGTAGAAGTAAAAAAAAAAAATCTAATGTAAAATATGTCCTAAATCCTTAATATTTACAAATAATGATTCCTTCATGTGATTCTGAGATATTTGTAAAATGCTTATCGCAGTACTTGACACACAGTAGATGCTTAATAAATGCTTGTTTCCATCCCCTTAATGTGATTACATTCCCCTCTGAACAAAAGCTACATCATATATTCAGGTAATCTTATTACATGGAACTGAGATTGAGATCGCTGTTGTGGGAGCAACAGAAAAATATAAGAGAGAGCCCCTACCCTTTAGGAGAGGTTTAAAAGGTGTGGGATTTGGTGAGTGTAGGGGAAGCTGTAAAAGCTCAGAGGAAGAAAAGGATTTTTTTTTCACAATGAGGGGTGTTGATGGTGGGGGACAAGATGGAGGTTGGGATGCATGAAGGGAGCCTTGTAGAATGGATAATATTTCAATTGGTGGTAGTCCCTTCCAGCTCTTACTTTCTATCCTTCAACTAAGTCTCTGAATTTTAATGCTACTATTTTAGGACATGATAATAACTATGATTTTTAAAAATAACCAGTTACTTGTAGGTTGTTTTCAAGTTTATAAAGCAATGCTCTCAGAGTGTGTCAGAGGGGTCATTAGCAATTAAGTGTAGACAGACAGCACTATGACCCTGAAAAGGCTTCACAGAGGACAGCAATTGTGAAATGAGTATCCAAAGATGGGTGGAAATGGAAGATGAAGGGCATTGGCAGAGGGCTGGAAAGTGAAGAGGATTATTATAATAGGAATAACTTGCATATCTCTAGTTCCTTAAGGTTTATAGAACACTTTTTTTTCCAACAAGTTTATGACATAGTAGACAATCATTTCAAACATTAGGAAACTAAAGTTCAGAGAGTAATTGGGGTAAAGTCATGGCGCTAGGAAGCTCCAAAGGCAGGACTCAAAGTGAGGACTTCAGACTTCAAGTCCAAGGTTCTTGCTTCTTTATCCTGTCTCACCCAGATGTACTGGGGAGCAAATGGATGAATGAGGCTGGACTGGAGGTAACTAGAAATGGTTATCTATTAGTTAATAGGTACTTGGGCAAGAAGCAGGTATCTTTTCCCTGTCTGGTCCAATACTATCAGGGCTTATTTAATAACTGTATATAGAATCAAGCATGGCATTTAAAAAGAAAAAAAGTATTGTCATAAAAAAAAAAAACTGGTGACAAAGCAAACCCCTCTCCTCTTAGCACAGAGATGGTCCTCAGGCATGGCCAACATATTGATTTCTTTTAATTAGTTATATTTTTTTGTTCAGGTGGGGAGGGTACCTTGTGATGCCCCAACAAAATCAGTAAAATTATTAATTTCTAAAAAGAACTCTAGTTATCAGTCAACAAGTACCCACCCCCCCAAAAAGGAGGAGGACCAACTTTGGGCTCTCTGTGGTATACTGGGTTACAAGGTATATAATGTCATAAGGGTTCTATTGGGTTGAAAACAGAACTCAGATATTAACTTCTATATGGTCCCTTTCTGGTTAAAAAAAAAAAGAATCTTAGTGGGCCCAATTGTAAATTTGAAAAAAAAAAAAAACCTTACAATATTTGGATCTGGATTGCTGAAGATATGACTGAACATTCAGTTCTCCACAGACATTTGTACAAAGAGCTGACTTGTTATACCCAGAACAAGTAAATGGCACACACAGAGATACGGGGGTGAAATCCTAAACCAGCCTCCCATTAACTTAGCCAGAGAGCCCAGTACTGAAAAACTACAGTGACTCTCACAGAAAAACTCTTCCATGTTCCCTTCAAGCTATGACATTGTCTCAGGGTCAACAAATATCCTCAAAATTTACTGTCGAATTTAGGTCCTCGATGGGACATTGCAACCGTCTCCTCCAAACCCCAGATGACGAAAATGAGGCTCAGAGCAGAGAAGTGACTTGTCCAAAGGGGAAGGGACAAAGGAAAGATTCATAAAGATGCTGCTTCATTCATCTGCGCTGATTTGAAAAAATAATCAATCAATAGGCATTTATCAAGCGCCTGCTGTATACCAAGTACTGTGATAGCGCCTGAAAACACAGAGACAAAAATGAGAGTTTCTGCTCTTAAGAAATGTACATACCATGGAGGGAGGGGGAAACATGTTTGTGTGTAGACACGTGTAAAAATTTATTATACTTTACATATATACATATACTTACAGCATTCAATTCAATAAGAATTTATTAAGCATCTGCTGTTCAGTAGACATTGTGCTAAGCACTCAGGATACAAACAAAGAGACAGTTCCTGCCCTGAAGGAGCTTAGAATCTTAACAGGGGAAGACAAAGCACCAAAGGAAGCTGGGGGTGGTGGGAAGGGGGGGAGGGGAGGGAACCATTAGAAGTTTTGGACAGGAGGGTGAGATGATTAGATCTTTGTTTTAGAGACATTTAGAGATAGTAGTTGTGGAAATGGTTTAGAAAGGAGAGAGGCTCAATGCAGGAAGGAAGAAGATCAATCAAGAGTCAATCCAGCAATTGGGGAATGGCTGAATATCTTGTGGTAAATGATTGTGACGGAATACTACTGTGCTAAGGAATGACGATCTCAGTGACTTTAGGAAAACATGGAAAGACCTGCACGAGACAATGAAGAACAAAATAAGCCAAACCAAGAGCATATTCTATGCAGTAACAGCGGTATTGTTGTAGGCAAGCTCATTTATTCTACAATTTCTTGCAAGAAAATGGATGTGCCACCTACTCAGCAACACACCTGAAAGGCTAAAGCTTTCCAGTTTAAATACCTATCCTGAAAGGTGAAGCCCCTCCCTCATTTCCTCATTGGCTGAGTACTTTGAGGTGTACAACTTCTCTGCACACCCCTTCCCCATAATACCTCCCTCCCTCCATGCATATTAAGCAATTAAGCATGGGTACTTAGAGCCTGACTGACCTGCTTGCCCTATATTGACCATAGAGCCAGTCAAGACTGGTTTTCTCTCTATTCTAGGAATTGTTTTTGCAAAAAAACCTCTTTATTCTCTGCAAAAAAAAATGAAAACCTATTAACCACTAAGAGGTGTTGCTACAAAAAGCCCCAAGTTCTTTGAAAGGAGAGGACCTACTTCCCTACACCTGTGTGGAAATATATATTTTTTTATATATTTCACAATATGATACTGAGAAATACACATATTCCTTGGCAGTCCTGCTTGGAAAGCATTGTAAATCTTTTAACTCTAGGTCCTCCAAGAATTTGTTCATTTCTCTTTTACCTTTTATTTATCCTTTTTAGACTTGCTCAAAATTGAAAGGACATTAAATCTCCTATTTCTATATGACTACATTTATCCTCTTGTAATTCAGTAAATTTTCCGTGAAGGATCAGGTGCTAAGGAATGTGGAAGGTACGTTTCATATTGATATTGGTTTGTTGTCTATAATCCCTTTCAGCATAATAGAGTTTCCTTGTTTATCTTTTTTACGTTGTGGATGAATGGGGAGAGCTCTGAGTGAAGACTCCCCAGAGGCACCGGAACCTTTGTTGAGAGCAGGCTAGGAGCAGACGGGCCTCACTTACTTATTGGAATGCACACCAGAACTTTTGTTGACAGTAGGGTGGGAGCAGACCAGAATCTTTTGTTTGGGAACAGGGTGGGGGCAAACCAATGAGGACGGGAGTTGCCTCCCTACCTCAAAGATTGTGAGCTGGACAGTGGGACAGAGGGAACTGAATTCTCTTTGTTTGAATCCCTGCCGAAACGGGACCCCGCCCCTCCTCCAATGAGAGTCGGAGGATTGTTCCCACTCCAAGCTTGTACCCTCGTTCTCACCCAATAGAAGTCAGGGACGACAAAAGAATGTATTTTTTAATGATACTCAGGAATTATAAAACCGGGGCTCCTGGAGGGTTAAAGCTCTCTTTTTTTCTTTGGACATGCATTTGGGAGGGACTCCCCCTCTCCACTTCCCGGGAATTTAGTAATAAATATTCCTGTTCACTGCAAGTGCTCCTCTGCATTTCCTTTGATTGGGTAAGCAAGGTTTCTGACCCACACATGGAGTTGTGTTGGATAGGGTGTTTGCAGCCTTCTGCTTTGATAGATTCATCCAGTTCATAATAAATTTGGGCCAGTTGCTCATTTTCATTGTTTGCCTTTAGTTTTGAGTGTTCCTTGTAAGCAACAGATTGTGAGGTTTGGTTTTCTTATCCAATCTGTGACTCTTTTTTGTTTTTTTTTTGCTTCATTGGATTGTTTAATGCAATCATATTGAAAGTTTTTATAGGTTTACATTTTCCTCAGTTTGTTTCTGAGATGGGGTGTCAAGTGGTTTATTTTATTATATTTCATGTCTTTCTTTTCTATCATTTTTATTTAACCTCTGCTTTTATCCTTGCTGTCTTGCATTTTTTCTCCCACAAATCATTTTTGCTTTTATTTCCTTCTGATAATGTTAAAATTTGTTTTAAGTGTTTAATACACAGAATTGGGACCCAGCAGGGACACACCCACTCAGACATGTATACCTGGGCACTTGGGGCGGAAGCGCGCACACACTAATACACCCTAATGCCCTTCATCTGGGCACACATTCATAGCTGCACATATAGGATAAAGAGAAAAGGGGAGGGGAGCAGGACATGCTGGGGGATCCTGGGAGTTGGGCAGAGATGAAGTGTTTTCATCTTCTGTCTTCCTCAAATTAGTGCAAGAAACCCCAGGGCAGAAGACATGTAAAAAGATTTTACTTGTGGGGAGGGCAGAGAAACTTCAATTACAGGTTATGATATATATAAAGATTTACCACAGTTTACAGTTATGAGATTTACAAGAGTTTACAAAGTTAGAAACTTGAGGAACTGGGAAAAATTTAAAAGACCATTGAATTGGAACCCAAGGGTCAGTGATAGCAGTAGGTCCATCCCTGGCACTGTGGTCATCAACAGACACAACCAGCCAGGGCTCCAAGAACTCCCATTCACCAACACAGGGAGTCATTTTACAAAAAGTATCAGGAGACAGGCTCTTCCAGCCCCAGCAGTAGCTGTGAGTCTGGCCTTTAACATGGAGGGACCAGCTTGGGCAGGGCAGGTAAGAGGACAGGGCAGCCCCCTCTCTGAGTTCACATTTTCATACTGAACTCCGTGAAGACCCTCCCTCCATCCTTTCCCATAGGCCTGGGTGAGTAGGAGGGAATCTGGAGGCTCCCAAGGTCAAAGAGGCCGGTGCCCCCAAGGTGAGAGCTACTCATAGGGGAGTCAAGGAGCCAGGTGTGTGGGATGAAAATCCCCATTCAAAATTTGATCAAGAACACAGAGATTTCTCAGGATAAAAAAAGGAAATTTTATTCTCTTCCCCTGGGAGAAGAGGACAATCCTCCCCATGATGGATCAAGGAGAGGAACTGAGCAATTTGGGGTGAAAAGAGTTTTTAAACCCTGATACCTTAGGGTCATATTTCCCCCATTGTCCCTGACTCCCACTGGCTGGGAAAGTAGACAAAGGACTGAAGCTAGATGGGGGTTTGAAAGACTCCTAAAAGGGCTTGCTGCTGATTGACAGCAGCAATGATGGCGGGTGGGGGGGAAAGGTGAAGTTGACAGTCAAAACTGACACCAATTTATAAGACACATTCTGAGAAGTTTTCAAGTTTTCACTCCGCAGACAAAGAGGACCAGGGTCAGAGCAATTTCTGGGGTGGGCAAGAGGGGAGGAAGAATAAGAGAAGAAGCAGGTAGGCAAAAGTCCACCCCCACTTAGGGGCAAGTTGACAGAGACATATTCCAGATGGGCCACATGTTGCTGGGATTGTTGGGGGTGGTAGCAGAAGCAGCAATGTTGGGGAAAAGGTTGCAGTGCAGAAGGGCTTAGGTGAAATGGGAGTGAAGGTTAGCAGAAGAGGAAGTCCAGCAGTCCCAGGGGTGGTGACTGTTCCCAAATCCCATAGAAAGCATTTGAGCACCTCAGGGTCCTGGTGCTAGGGAGCCCAAGGCCTAGGCAGACCTCCTAGGGAGGCCCCTCACCCCCACTGATCTCATAGTACAGGTTTTCCCCTTTGGGGGTAGTGTGGGATCACATGGGGTCCTCTGGGTAGGGGGTTGGGACCCAGCCAAAAGGGATGAGCACCCAGAGAGTGAAGAGGAGACTTGGGGGGACAGAAAAGGGGGAAGAGCACTCCTTAGGGTTGGGAGAGAAGTCACAGCAGAGGAGAAAAAGGAGGCAGGCACCTGTGCAGGACCTCTTCATCTCTCTGTGGGGGACCAGAAATTTGTGTGTGCAACAGGCTGCCCTCACTCTGCTGCCACTACAAGGAGGCTGGAGCTCACCATGGAGTAGAGGGGCCCAGGGCGCCCATCCCCTGGACTTTCCCCACCCCTTTCCAGGGATAAGGAATGTCCGAAGGGGGAGCAAGGTAGGGGTGGGACCATGCCCCCCATCTCCTAATGGTGCCAGCACAGTGCTGCCTTCTGAGCCCACTGGGCTAAAGCGAGTGCCATCAGGCTGGCTGGATTCTTGGGGCATGGGGGAGGAGCCCCTTGGGGAGAAGCAGAAACAAGGGTACAGGCCGAAGTGGGGATTCAAAACCAGGCACAGGACTCAGTGACCCTTTCAGGTCTCTCTGGCTGGTGAAGGATGATTTGTTCCTGATTTCCCTCTGGCAGCTGTAGCTCAGCTCAGTCTTGGCACTGGGCAGCAGTAGGGAGATGAGCTGGGGAGCCAGAGTGGCAGGTGGAGGGGATGGGATGGCAAGGGCACCACCCCATAGTAGCTCCAGTACAGCAGAGGGCACAGAAACAGCCATAGGCTCAGAGATACTCAGGGCTATGTGTGGGACAGGGCTTGCCAGGCCTGGAGGAGAACCAGTAGGGAGGAGTGGCTTTAGAGATGGAAGAGCCAGTAGGGGCTGGGGGGCGGGAGGGCAGCACAGGCAGGATCCCCAGGGTTAGGGCTGCTGTAAGAAAAAGTGAGGGAGGGGCAGCTAGGTGGCACAGTGAATAGAGCACCCCACCCTGGAGTCAAGAGGACCTGAGTTCAAATATGACCTCAGACACTTAACACTTACTAGCAGTGTGACCTTGGGCAAGTCACTTAACCCCAATTGCCCTGCAAAAAGCAAAAAAAAAAAAAAAAAAGAAGAGAGAAAGTGAGGGGATCAAAATCAAGGCCCCTCAGCCCCTCCAGGCATCTAAGGGGACTACAATCCAGGTCTTTGACATCGTCCAGCCAGGCTGACACCCATCTGGTGTGGGGAAGAGCCCACCAGCTCCCTGCTGCCCACAGACGAGCTACTACTGGAGGAGGAAGACTATGTGGTGGAAGAGAAGCTCTCACGGGAGCCACCCAGAATGGGTGCCCCCAGAAGAAAGCATCACTGCTGGAACAGGACTGGGGCAGCTGGTGGAGCCTCTACAAGTCATCTCTGCTGGCCTGGGATGACAGTGACTCCTGGCTCTTGACTGATTTCAGTGGGGCTGCTTCCACTGGGCCTCCTGGACCTTTGGGTGCTGCCACCTGGTTTCCTACGCCTTCTTCCAAAGACCCCCTTCCTCTGGCCTTTAGGTGAAGTAGAAGCCTTGGCCCCCTGTCCAGACAGCCAACCTTGTGACCAAATCTGAGCCTCCTCCAGGGAGAGGAGGTGAGTGTAGGATCAGCTTCCCACAAGGGACTTGGGCCTGGAGAGGAAACAGCCACCTACAGGATCTCAGCCTGCCGAGGCAAGCGTGTCCCAGAATAGAACATCCACCTGACTGATAAGAAACTCCACAACTACAGACAGGATTCCAGTTTCATGAAGGGCCCCTGCCAAGCCCTACTGACGCCAGCTCCTTTGCAGGAAACAGGTTGGGAGCCCACAAAATGGCCAGGTTTCCTACGGGCATTCTGGTGATGGCACTGTGCTGGACCATGCGTGAGAGGTGTCCAAAGCAGGTACTCCAGGGTTCGGTAATGAGCTGGGGGCAGCTGCTGGATGACATCTTGTACGTGGAGCAGTCGCTCCTCCTCCCCAGGCACAGACATGGCCTCCGTGAATTTTCTGCAGAGCTGGTAGGTAAGCAGGGGGTTAGGCAGCTCCGGGATCCGCTCACCGTCAAACTCCTGCCTCAGTTTCTGGATGGTGGAAGAAACACCTGAGAGGCGGTAGATTCCATGCACAACCCCGTGGGCCTCGATGAACTCGCAGCAGCAGCACAGGACTTGGGGAACATCTTGCCCAGAGTTGCCGAGATGCTTCCCCAGGTCACGGCCAAAGACGCGCTGCGGAAGAGTGTGCCGCTGCCTCAGCCGCCGACCACATGGGTAGCAGCAAATCTAGGAGCGGAGGAGGCTTGCGGGCTGTCCTCGGTGCCCCCGTGGTGAGAGAGGGCGGGACCGGTTTTGCCTTTAGGTTAGAGCCTGCAGAAGGGGATGGGGCTGGACAGGCCCCTCTCCCGGAGCATCCAGGTTATCTGTGCTTCTGGCCACCATGGCCAGTGTCGCCGGGGCAGTCTCCGTGTCACCCGGGGTGGGCGAGGGGCCGGAGGGGACCGGGCAGTGCTCCTCCTCCTCCTCTTCTTCCTCTTGCTCTTCCTCCTCCTCCTCCTGCACTCAGGCCAGGTCTTCCTCCACTTCCATGGATGCCTCAGCAGACTCTGCTACTAGGCCTTGGCTCTGTCATCACCAGGGCAACACGATGTGGAGAAAGGGGAGGGGCATGCTGGCCGAGGCCATGCCCTCGTCTGGCATATTTTTTAACTGAAAAAAAATCTCTTCATATCTCTCTGTCTTTATTTTTATCATTTTTTTTTACTTGGTTGCCATAGTTTTTTATCTTTCTAGTGTATCTGTTCTCCAGGGTGTTTGCAATGTAAATCATCTCTTCAGGTATTCATTTTCTTCCTAGAAATCACCCAAACATCTCTTTTAATTGTTCTTGCATTTTGGTGGGCAGGTTTTTGGATTTATCATGTTCTTGTGAGAGACATAATCCTTTAAATTGTCTCTCTTTGTCCTGTCTTCAGGACAAGTTATTACGTTAAATGAGGTTTCATAGGAAGACAGAATAGACACATGGGAAATCTTGTTAATTAATTAAATTAACTTATATGAATCTCATTAATATGGGATATAGTCCCTGATTGCTAACGAAAGCTTGTATTCCCTATGAAGTTGTCATGGCTAAAATTTATGCTACTTAAATAAAATGTTGAATATTTTATTCATTTCATTTCTTGAAAATATGCATAGTTAATGAGATTTCCTATGCGTCCAGGTTTTAGGGACACCCTGTATTTTACTTTACAATCACATTTTCTTTTAACATTATTGCTTTTTGCTTTTCTTCTTCCAGATTGTCCTCTGTTTCTCTGCATTTGCATTTCCAATTAATTAGTCTCTTTTTTCTTTCTTTGGTATGATTTGCCATTAACGATTCAAGTCTTTCTATTCTGCTCATTATTTCTGCTGTGGAGGCTTTAAATTCTGTTTTCACTCTTCTAATTCGTCTTTTCAAGCAGTTTGAGAATATTTTGTTGGTCTGTGCTCTCTTGAGAATCCATAGCTGGAACTAGGAAGTTAGGAAAACCTGAATTCAAATCTGGCCTCAGATTTATTACCTGCAGGAACCCAGGCAAGTCACTTAACCTCTGTCTTGCCTCACTTTCCTCAGTTGTAAAACGGGGGTAATAAAAACAGCTACCTCTCAGAGTTGTTGTGAGCCTCAAATGAGATTATATATATATATATATATATATATATATATATATATATATATATATATACATATAAAGCACTTAGCACAATGCCAGGCACGGAGTAGGCGTTGTCAATAATCTGTTCCCTTCTCAGTGAATTGGAGAGCTCAGCATCAAAAGGCACACTGAGACTACATAGGATCTTCTGCCTCATCTGATTCATTTTCTTTTGTGTTGCAAAATTTATTTATAGATATCTAGACTCTTAATTCAGTTGGAAGCCACATTTCCTTTTGTTACTAGTACTCTCCCCGTTGTTTTTTCCACTTATACGCCATATTTTTAACTGAGTTTTTCTTCCCCTTAAGATTTTATGTTATTTCAAGGTTTTTCATTTGTTTTTTCTTGTATTCTACTATCATTCACTTTTTGACTCCTTCCTTTTAATAGTGGTTTCTCCAAGGCCTAGTCTTCCCATTCATCTTAGCTTCCTTCCACATTGAACAGTTCACATTCCATAGTCTTCACAAGTTCTCAGTTTTTCACAGATTTTATAAGTAATTTCTGGGGGGACAGATTTGCCCCCAGCTGGATACTGTACTCTTTCACTCTGCCTTAGTGGAGTATATAACTTCTCCAAGGTGTCTCTATTCTTCAGTTCTCTGACTGAGCTGTGTTGTGACACAAAGCACTATTAAGCTACTATCCCAGACTAAACAAACTTCTGTTCTTTTAAGTTTTTCATGGCACTGGAAAGAGGAAGTGGGGGTTGAATTGATTTCTGTTACAGGCAATGTTAGCTAGCCCTGCCCAGGGAACTTGGTGAGCAGTAGAGAGGGGATGCTGAGTGAACAGTCAAAGTTAAGGCTTAAATTTCAGGAGTTTGTTCATTAACTTTTAAAATTTTAGTTTTTTAGTTCATTTTTAATGTTAGCCTTCTCTGTTATCAGTTCATTGAATTACTCACTCTTGTGGTTCTTGGTGTCCAACCTGATGAGGACAGCTGAAATTGTTTTTTCTCTTGTACTTAATCTTATTTTGGAGAGTTATGAGAAGTAGTGAAGATGAGAGAAAATGTCTAGTCCTCCATTTTGTTGGTCATGTGATAGTCTTCTTTTGTTTCTAATTTTTGTTGTTTCCAAATTAATATATTTTCCTGTATTCCCATAATATATTTTTCTGTAAAAAATGGTTAGCTTAATATACTTTAAAATAAGAGGTTTGTGTGAGAGATAAGGTAATTTTTTATGAATTGAAAAAAATTAAAGAGATACAGTTCTGTAATGCTAATGCAATATTCACAGAACTGACAGCTACTGTAAAAAGCCTGGCATAGTGCTCAGTCACAAAATATAACAGACTTTCCATATAGAAGACATAAGCAAAACATTTATTGAAACACCAGAAAACCAAATCAGTAAGCCAATTCCATCATAGTAGCAAAGAATTTAATAAGCCATAATGGCAGAGAGACTCACAGCATCCTTTAGCCTTCCCACAAACTAACATTTACTCATAAGCCTAATTGTCTCCCTTGTATGCATCCTCTTCTCCCTCTAGTTTGTACCTTCTCTGACTCCCAGCTTCCAGTGGGCTCTGCTCCACCCTTCAGCAAACTCCTCCCACCACAGACCCCATGTGATTACATTGGGGGCAGGATATATCTTCAGAATGGAGAAAGTCTTCAAATTCCCTTAGGCTTATTAAGGGGCAGGGAAGGTCTTCAAAAGTTCATGTTGAGGTTCAGGGTACAAAAGGTTACCAAACTATTAGGGTGCTAGGTGTGTACGGTGGAGTCCTCTCAAAAGAATTTGCTCAAGCTGTCTCCAAATGAAGTAAAGACATTTATTCCAGATAACACACCAGGCAGGCTCCTTCTTAAGGGAGGTGGCTTAAGGGGGGCATCCCATTAAGGGAGACAGCAGCTTAAAGGACACTGCCACTTAAGAGGGGAAGCTCCTTAAGGGTGACACCCCACCCCCACCATAGCCCGGAGAAGCTGGGGATTCTTATAGAGGAAAACCTGCTGTGTTTGGGGAGATGGAATAATCAGGGGGAGAAAGGTAATTAGGGACAGGAAGGTGAGGTAGCCAGAGACACGTAGGCAAGGGGGAAGTGGTAGTTCAGAATTTTGCATATATATAGGCACATCTTTATTTTATTGTCTGATCCCTTTGCCTGGGGCAGAGGGACCTTGTCAATTTTGTTATTTCACTCACCAACCTATGTGAATCTCAGTATCTCTGGAAAGGCTTCAGCTAATCTAATCCATTCATCTCCTGCGTTTCCAGTTGTATTCCTCAACCTCACTTTCTTCCATAATTTCCCCCCTCCTCCACTTTAGAAAAAAATTCTGATCCTGAGTATTATTTAATCTAGTTTCTTAAAAGTCTTCTCTGTATTTAATTTAATTTTTTATCTTTTTACTTCTCTTATTTGCTACTTCCATCTGTTTGGGATTAGAAATTATATTTTCTTCATTGCAAGAGCATGGTAGAGATAAAACTCTTCATAAATGCTATCAAAGCATTTCCCATTAGTGTCACAGAGAAGCAGATAAAGGTAAATAGCAATGAATGGTGGCTTGTTTAACCCAAACATCCAGCAGACATTTGAATCAGGATTCTGGAAGTGTAATACTGGAAATTCTACTCTCAGATACCTCCCTTTCAGAGAGGGGACCACTCTGACTGATGAGGGGCCAGAAATGTTGAGGGAAAAATCCCCCAGGATACAGGGATCCTGAGCCAGATTTCCGAGGGCTAGGTAGCCTGGAATGAATTCACAGACTCAAGCATTCTCTAAGTCAGGGTGCAAAGATTTATTGCTACATGATATAGCTGACAAGAGTTCTTAGGGAACCTGCAACCTTAAAGGCATACAATTAAAGTTTATATAGGATAAACCATAGTAAAACATGTGCCAATAAGTACAAGTAAGTACAAAAAAGTATTCTGCTAGGGCATACTGCCCTTGACCTGGAAAGAAACTGTCTGAAACAGTGTTTTGAGGCTAGAGACAAATGTGATGTTGGAACTGGATGTGATTTTGGAACTAGGGTTCAAGCACAGATACCCAAGCACCCCATCATGGCCAAACTTAATTCTCCTCTGGTCTGTGCTTTTGACTGTTCAGATTTCAATGTCATCTTTCTTAGGTATTTTCATTCCCCAACTCTCCACTCTACCACCTCTTCTCAGCTCCCTCTTGTGTGTTATCTCCCCCCATTAGAATGTAAGCTCCTTGAGGGCAGACAGTCTCTTTTTTTCTTTTATTTTTTGCTTTTTGGAGAGGGGAGGGCAGGACAATTGGGGTTAAGTGACTTGCCCAAGGTCACACAACTAGTAAGTGTTAGGTGTCTGAGGCCGTATTTAAACTCAGGTCCTCCTAGAGCTAAGGCTTTATTCTCTGTGCCACTTAACCAGCCCAGGGACTATCCTTCTTTTTGCTTGTTTCCCCAGTATTTAGCAAATGCCAGGCATATAGTAATTGCTTAATAAATCTTTGTTGCCTGTCTACTAACAATGCGAAGCTTTGCTACTAAATAGAAGAGGTAGATGAAGAGGTAGAAGAGGTAGAAAGTCTGATACTCTGAATAGAAAGATAAAATCCCAACAAAACTAGCAGTAGTTAAACTGAAACCCTCTCTTTCTCAGTGTACCCCAATGAGAAATATAACTTGAGATCTAACTATTATCTTCCTTTTCCTACATTTCCTCAGTTTCTGTGTATCAACTTGCTTGTGCTGGTTTGATGTTCTATTAATTATAAAGGTGTGTTTTAACTGCCCTATCTCCTAACTATATGGTAAGCTCCTCAAGCAAAGAGAAACTTGTTATTTCAAATGTTGGCTTCCTAACTTGCTAGCTGTATGACTGAACAAACCACCACCTCTCAGAATCCCAGTTTCCTCATCTGTGAAATATTGCACTTCCTATCCATCCCCATAGACTTGTTGGGAGGCAAATATTTTGTAAATCACACAGCAATATAGAAATGAACTAGTTTTGTTATTATTATTTCATTAATATCTACCCACAGTGTCTAGTATTGTGTGCACCCATTAAATTCTCATAAATGTTGTTGACTAGATGCTAATTATCTCTTATATAAGAAGAAATTCCACCTGGGAAATTGTTAACAGTGAATAGCTTTGATTCCAGAGAATTCATAATGAAACATTCTTCCCTCCTTTCAGTAAAGGGGCAAGGAGGGGAATGCTCATGTATGGTTACTATTAAGCCTACTATGAGTAGTTTTTGCTCCTAGTCCTAGGCAAGTCACTTAACTCCAATTGCCTTGCTAAAAATAGTCATTATTATCATTATTGTACTCTCTCCTCCAAAGGAAAGTCTTCTGTAAAACAGAGACACGAAAGTGTTCAACCTCATTCTTTTTTATTTTTTTGCTTTTTTTTTTTGGAAGGGCAATTGGGGCCAAGTGACTTGCCCAAGGTCACACAACTAGTAAGTGTTAAGCATCTGAGGCCAGATATGAACTCAGGTCTTCCTGACTCCAGGGCTGGTATTCTATTCACTGCACCACTTAGCCGTCCCTCCAACCTCATTCTTGTGGCAGATCCACCTTCCTCTGCTTAACCCTCATTTCATCTGTTGCATGACTTAGGGTACTTTGGTTTGCTAGAAACACAAGCACAAATGATAACAATAATCTGGGTTTCATAAGAAGTTTATTCAAGAGAAATTCTAGAGGAATTGAGCACCCCTGGCCAGAAGTGGACTTCGCCTGTATTTAGGAAGAAGGAGTGTGGGATACAAAAGGGAAGCAATTTTTATGCCTTTAGCTATCCCTTCAGAGGATGGATTGGTTTGTTTTCATCTGGGTATAACTCTGCCATTATTGTACGTTATCATACATTATTGCTAATGAGGCTCTAATTCTGGACTGGGTGTGTCAGATAATATACATAACACATGAGGTTCACTAAGTAAATACAACACTAACCCAAGATACTGACTTCTTCCTCACCAGCTTGGCCCAGATCTGTCCCTATCTTGACCTGATAGTCCCAAGGCTTTGTCTGTTTTCTAACTGGTGGAAAACAGTGCTGTTGCCAGCTTCTTTTTATTTTACTTTAGTGTTATGGGAACTGGGAATCTGGCTTCTCCCCAAGGCTATACTGTCTGGTCTGCTAACCTTACTCTTATCAGTAGCCTTCTTTCAACAGTTTTTGCAGTTCTGTGAAAACTTAACCCTTTGCTACCTCTCACAGGTTGACATATAATGCTTTCAAGGTCTGGTTTGCCTTTGAGATCACAGGAACTAGAGTAGAAGGAACCTTAGATGTCACCTCCTTGGATTCTAATTTTCTGATGCAGTGACAGGATATAAGTTTGAATTCCAGTAATTATTTACTAGCTATATAACCTTGGGAAAATCACTTAGCTTCTCTTGTCCCAAGAGACTAGATTAAAATGGCCTCTAATTTCCTGTCTAGGTAGGGAACTCTGGTTTTACCAAGGAAGAAATAGGACAAGAGAGGAAAAATGACTTTTCTAAGGTCACTCGGGTAGTAAAAAGCATTTTAGTGCATCACTTCATATGAAGGCTAGTTCCTAGTCAATGCAAAAAGCCAAATAAGCATCCAATGTTCTCTTCCCCAAGGGAGGAATTAACTACCCTGTTTTTTACAAGGAAAAAGAATATTTAGCATTTTTCAGGGGTCACTAAAGGTCTTATTAATATCAGTGAGGTAGACATAATAAAAACAGATAAATTGTACTTGAAGGTGGCCTTTTAAAAAGTCAGTCATTGGAGAAGCAGAGTGTACTTCTAACTCTGACAAACACCAGGCAAACCAATGAGTTTCATTAAGTACTTCATTTGGGAATACCTTAATTCTCACAAATAAGTTTTTGCTCCAACAGAAATGTTGCCTTCCCTTGGAGACAGTGTTCTGGAATAGAAAGAGAACAGGCATGGGAATTTGAGTCCAGCTTTACTACATCCTCACTTTATAATCTAGGGCAAGTCATTTCCTTCAGGTCCTTCATCTATAAAATTAAGTTAACAACAATTACCTTCAGAGGCAGTTAAGTGGTACAGTGAATAGAGCAGTGGCTCTGGAGTCAGAAAGACCAAAGTTCAAATCCAGCCTCAGACACTTGAAACTTATTAGCTGTATGACTCTGGGCAAGTTACTTAACTCTGATTGCCTTGAAAAAATTATTATGATTATAATTATTATTTTAATGCTCCACATCTGGGTGGTTATGAGGCAAGTTCTCTATAAAAGAGACACAAAAGTGTCACTGAAATGTAAGCTTCCATCCTTATTCTTATGACAGATTATCTCCTTCTGTTACCTTCCTTTTCACGGCCTCTGAGATTCAGCCAAATTGTCCTTGTATGTGTTGTACTCACAGTACGCACCCTCCCTGACCTATGGAATTCTAACCTACCCTTTCAAAATCAAATTATATGCTATCTTCTCCAGAAAGTCTTCCCTAAACCTCCCCACTTTCGATTTTCAGAATATTGATTTAGAGTATTTTGAGTTGGTAGAATTGGAACATTTAAAGAATTATTGAGGAGTCAGGAACAGCTCAGTGTAGTGAAAAGAGTGCTTCTGATTTGGAATTGGTGTACCTGGTTTCCAAATCTGATTCTGTTACTTTCTGCGGGCGAGTCATTTTAGCTGAAGTCTACTCATCTGAAGAATTAAGGAATGGGACTAGACCATAGGGCCATAAGAAAAAGAGCTGGAAGGGATTTCTAAAATCATCTAGTCCTAAAACATCTTTTAATGTAAAAACATCTAAAATCATCTATTCTCCTGAGAACTGAGCAGTTCTACTTGATGGAAATACACACACACACACACACACACACACACACACACACACACACACACACACACACACACACAGAAAGAGAGAAATTGACTTTCAGAGGGCTTTTTTGGCCAAGACTCTCAACGTTATAAGAAAATTATCAGAAAATCCTTAATCTGACCTTCTATCCAGTGCGGGAGCCCTTCCTATAGCAAACCTAACTGCTTTTTGCATTCCAATTGGTGAATTTTACCTAGATGTCAAAAAAATCTGTGGATTTTAAGCTGTTTGATAAGTACCGATTCTAGCTCGCTAATTGTGTTGTCTTGTTTTGTCTTCCCCACAGTTTGTCGCTCACCCTAACTGCCAGCAGCAGCTGCTTACCATGTGGTATGAAAACCTCTCAGGCTTACGGCAGCAGTCCATAGCGGTGAAGTTCCTGGCTGTCTTTGGAATCTCCATCGGCCTTCCGTTCCTTGCCATAGCCTATTGGATTGCCCCCTGCAGTAAGGTACAGAAACTGCTAAAGATTCATGGGGTTTATAAGTTTGTTTGGTTTTTTTCCTTCTCTCTTCTTTAACATGAGTCATTTCCTATTGTCACCAACTGATCCTATTCTCTAGAATCCCCACCTACAGCCTTGTTAAGACAAATCCTTACATTTTCCTTTGCCAAGTAGAAATGATCCAGAAGGGGAAATTCTGCTATTCTTTCAGTTGTATTTCTGATTTTTTTAAAAAAGAATTCAAGATGAAAAAGGTCAGTAGGAGAAGTAAGAAATGAATGAGATATAAGATGTGGGATGACAGATAACAGGAAAGAAAAAATTCACCTTTTTGTTCCCTGTCAACTCTGTCTTTTTGCTGTTCTTGCCACCTTGTTATTTCTATATTGGGGCAAAAAGAAGGATCTAATTCTTGTACTCCCTTATAAAATAAACTGTAACCTCTTTGTTATAAAGAGAGTAGGGCAGAGGTGAGGAACCTGCAACATCAAGGTCACAGTCAAAGGGCCACACTTGAAGACCTAGAGAGCCACATGTGACCTCGAAGCTGAAGGTTCCCCACTCCTGATCTAAATTCTTCCACTCCCTTATAAAATAAACTGTAACATCTTTATTAAAATGGGTAGGGGTTCTCCTGGGTATGTAGGAATAGTGACTGGGAAGTAACAGCACTATAGGAGAGAGTTTGGCATAGTGGATAGTCAGCTGGCATTGAACTCTAGAAAATCTGAGTTGAAATCCTTCCTCTGACATATACTGACTATGTAACCAAGGACAAGTCTCTTAACCTCTCAGATTAGTCTCTAGGTTACTACAAATTACAAAACTGTTGTCATTGAGCACAGGGAGAGGGAATTCCTTGTACTGACACCAGAGGATTACTCTCCTACCCCTCACCTCATATACACCCCCCTCCCAAAAAAAAGATAGCACTAGGATGCAAGAAGCCTGCGCTCTCCTACCCCACCAACCTTTACCTAACTATGTGACTTTTAGTTAGTCACTCAGTTTTGTCTGGGAGTTACTTTCTTCATATGTGGAATGAGAAAATTGAGCTAGATGACTACTTTCCACTCTGACATTCTAAAATTCTAGGATTTTCAGTCTCTAGTTAAGAATATACAGTTATTGGGGTAGAGCCAAGATGGCGGCATAGAAGCAGGAAAACTCCATGAGCTCCCCCCATAAACACCTAAAATACCTATAAAATATGATTCTAAACAAACTTTAGAGCTACAGAACCCACAATGTGACAGAGAGAAACAAATCTCCTACTGAAAGCAGCCCAGCAGGCCGTCAGGAAGGGTCCATTGCAGCATGCTGGGAGCAGAACCCAGCCTCCTGTGAGCCCATGGTTTTAGCCCCAGAGCAGCCCTGATTAGCCAGCATTGGAGGGACTTTGGGAAAGTGGATCACCAGCAACTGTGGCCCTTTCCAGAATTATCAGTCCATAAATGCCAAAGGCAAATTAAAGGTCAGTGTGTGGTCTGGCCTCTTTCCTCAGAAGGGAGAAGCAACTCAGGTGTGGCTGCCATGCAGCTGCCTCCATATAGCTGCTTCAGAGCTCCTGGCCTGCAGATTGTAGGGGGACAAACTGACCATTATGAGGGATAATCTCTCTTGCTTTAACCTGCTTGGATCTAGATCACTGCCTTGAGTGGATGTCCTGGGGTGTGTGACCATGTGCCAGAGCCTGTGGAGGCTTGAGAGAGGGCACCCAGTTAATAGCTCTGGTTGCTACGAAAACCCCAGTGATTTGGGACAAAGCTCTCCTCTCTGGAAGCAGAGTTCCACTGTGGCAAAAAGCTCAAAAGTCAAGTAATTGAGAGGCAACATGAAGAAGCAAAGGAAACAAAGCAAGCACAGCAATCCAACTTTAGATTCCTTTGTTGGGGATAAAAAGGATCGAAGAAAGCATGGACTGACAGGAAAACAATGAAGTCAGAACTCCTGCACCAAAAGCTTCCAAGAAACAGATGAACTGGTTATAGGCCATAGAGGAGCTTAAGAAGGATTTTGAAAGACGAATGAGAGAAGTGGAGAAAAAAATTGGGGAGAGAAATGAGAATGATGCAAGAAAATAGTGATAAGAGAGTCAACAACATGACTGAATAAAATAACACCTTAAAAAATAGACTAACTCAAATGGCAAAAGAGGCCCAAAAAGCCAGTGAGGAGAAGAATGCCTTAAAAAGCCAAATTTGCCAGATGGAAAAAGAATTTCAAAAGCT
>CM053589.1:16499089-16525190 GCA_028646515.1 Pseudochirops corinnae
TGGGGGAGATGGTATACAGTGGGATCACTGTTTTTGGGGTGATGGGTAGGGGAAAGATGGGATGAAAATTTGTAACTCAAAATCTTGTTGAAATTAATGATGTAAACTAAAAATAAACATAAAATTTAATTTAAAAAAATATACAGTTATTTATATGTGGGATCTGCATCCTGGGTATCTGTTGTGTTTCCAGAGAGTTATATTACTACACTATTGCAAAGGCCTATGGTTAGACTGATATTGCTCATCTGAAGAAACTATGAGAAACTTTGATGTTCCTGGGTAGAAATATACTTGCTTTACTAACTTTAAATAATCCATTATCCTTGAACATTTTTTTCTTTCTCCAAGAACTCTGGAGGACCATAATAAGCTTCAATGATTCATCATTGAATGTATTTATTAATTTTGTGAATAGTTCTGTAGATTCATTAATCTCTCTCCTTGCTCTGACAGGCCTATACTTCACTTTCATAATGTGATTCTGTACCTCCCAATACTTTAATTTTGCTTCCCCAAGAATATAAAAGATTTTCTTTTAGAAATGGTTATTTAGTAAGGTATTATAGTGAGAACAATATTAACAAAATAACCCCCCCAAAAAAAGAACCACATAGGGAATGTTTTCCCATGGGTACATACAGGGTCCAGGGGATAGTGGATTCAAGCTTAGAAAGTGCATATGATAAAGCAGTAATTCACAGCTCCTAGATGCTGGGAGTCCTCTTCACCCTTTGTGAGGTTCTCATGAAGTTCCCGTTAGGCATAGTCAGTGTAGATCCTTGAAGCTGCAAGATTGTAAGACTGAAGCAATTCGAATTTTTCCTGGTTCCCAGCCTCCTGGAGGCACTACTAGGAAACGAATGAGAATTCTAAATCTCTGACTCTCCCAAGTTCACAGGATTGTCAGGGAAGGAGGGGCTTGACTAGAACCACTCTCTCAGCTAGGCTGACATAATATTCAAATGTCTGGGTTCCAAACCAGATTGTTGCTTTAGCTACAAGTTATTGGGAATGACAACCTTGTTAAGTCAGTCTGAACATATTTCCTTTGTAATAGTATCATTTCATTTCATTCCATGGCTTTCACTCCTACTCAATTAATTAGGATCTTTTCCCACCTACTTTAACACCTTTGTTTGATTTATTGGTTGCTCAAATGTACAGCTTCTCACCTGATTAAGGTAGTTACTTTAAATAACACTCTCCTTACAATTTGAATGAAAATATTTCCCTAAATGAAGAATCCCTGGGACTGTATTGACACAAATGGAAAGATAAATAATTATTTCATATCCTTTCCTGAGAGTATCTTAAGGTGGGACTTGGGAAGGTGAGAGTACAGGTATCCCTCTCACATTACAACTTTCCCCATTGCAACTTTGGTATAGCTAAGTCAACATAGAAAATTAAATGAGAATTTTGGGGAATTTGGGGGAAGTCACATATGTTACACAAAGGTCAGCAGATGACACAGAAAAAAATTTAGATGCTCAGAAATGCATAAAATATATGCATATTACTATATATCAATCTAAATTTTACACTAAGGTACTATAAAAGAAAAAGAAAACATTCATAGTTCTCTGGTTTGAAGGTAGGGCCAAAAAATTTTACGCAGATTTTCCAGATTGTGGGGTCCTGGCTCCCTAACCCCCACAATGTGGAAAGGACATAAGAAAGGATGAAGAAGACTTTTCAGTTTTTCCAAGATGTATCCCTGCTTCCCTACTTAAGCCTCACCTAGTGTAGAATTTTGCTAAGAGAATGAAGAAAAGAAGACTCAAATGGATATGAATTTTGATTTTTTTTCCTCCCAGAATAAATACAAACCTTGGTCATGGAATCTGTGTATCCCTCAGAAAGTATTCTGCTATTAATCTCTAAACTAGATAATTAACCAAGTACAACTATCTGGCCTTATAAAATATAGCTGCTCTTTCTATATTACTTTTAGGTTTACAAAGCACTTAATGCAAGTTATCTAACTTAGCTCTTACAACAACCCTGTGAAATAAGGTAATATTAACCCAATTTTTATAAATGAGGAAATTAAGGCACGGAGAAATTAGAGAACTTATCTATAGTCATACAGATAGTAAGTTGTAGAACTAACATTTGTATCTGGGTGTTGTTTTTTTTTTTTATTTTGAAGTCTTTTGATTTCAAATCCAATGCCAGTTCTACTGACTGGTGCAAGATTAGCACAAGCTATAATGGTTGTTTTTTTTTTTCAGTAGTTCTTGCAAATTTCCTCTCAAGGGATGGAAGACAGATCCAAAAAAGGTATTTTCAGTTTAATGTTTAAGATTATTCTCAAGTCCTCCCAAGTTGCATTACTCTAGTTACTATTTCCAAAATCAATTAAAATTAGCTAGAAAAGGTTCAATGAGCAATGGACAATTTTGAGAAGATCAACTACGTGGGAAATTACATCACCTGTCTTGTAAAAATGGCAGTTATGACCTCTTCCTTGTAGTAATGGAAAGATAAGATAGTGTGTTCAATTACTGCACAGAAACTGAAAAGGAAATGCACTCATTCTTTAGGCTAAGAAGTAATCTTACCTGATAATGTTAGGTAGAGAGCTAACAGTCTTCAGCACGAGGGATGGAAAGGAGGATATATATATATATTTTTTTTTTTAATTATATTTCAAATAGTTTAAAATATAATTTTATTTATATACATACATTTATATAATTTAAAATATAATTTTAATTTTAAAATAATTTAAAATATAAAATATATATATGATATATATATTTTTTAAATTAGACATTGAAATATGACAAATTTTTTCTGTGCTTGAAGGGCACTATCCTAAAAAAAAGCCATTTTATAGAGAATACTGGACCATTCCAATTACTCTTAATGGGAATTTTCTATCTGTGAAATTATGCCATAAATGGAGTGAAGCTTGTATGCATTCAATGATCATATCTATGCAGATTATTCTCAGATCATTTATCCTGCCCCAACCTCTCTGCTGACCTGCAGTCTCATATCTCCAACTGTCTACTGTATATCCCAAAATTGTCAATGATCTTTTAATCACTAAATCAAATGGCCTTTTCTCAAGCCTCATCCTTCTTGACTTCTCTGAAGCCTTTGACACTGTTGATTACCTTCTTCTCCTCCATATGCTCTTCTCTGTAGGCTTTCATGACTACTCTCTGCTGATTCTCTTCCTGCCTATCTGACCGTTCTTCAATTTCTTTTGCTGGATCTTCATTCAGGTCACAAACTTGAGTCCCCCAGTGCTCTGTCCTGGACCTTTTTCCCCTTCTCTCTCTATACTATTTCACTTGATGATCTCATTAGCTCCCATAGATTCAATTACCATATCAATGCTGCTGATTTTCAGCTCTACTTATTGAGATCTAACCTATATGCTAACCTCCACTTTCACATCTCCAATATTATACAGCTTGAACGGGATGTCCTTTAGAAATCTCAAGTTCAACACATCCAAAACCAAACTCGTTGCTTTCTCCCCAAACTCTCTCCTCTCCCTACCTTCCTATTACTATTAAGAATATCACCATATTCCCAGTTACATAGGCTTACAAACTAGGTATCATCCTACAACCCTCACTTTCTGTTCACTTCAGTCATGTCTGACTCATCATAACATCATTCTTAGCAAAGATACTGGAGTGGTTTGTCGTTTGCTTCTCCAGATCATTTGGTAGATGAGAAAATTCTTAATTAAGGAAACTGAGGCAAACAGGATTTAAGTGACTTGGCCAGGGTCACACAGCTAGTGCGTGTCTGAGGCCAATTTGATCTCAGGAAGATGAGTCTTCCTGACACCAAGCATGGCACTCTATCCCCTGCACCACCCAGCTGTCCCACTAGCTAAGCTTATAAACTGGGTATCGTGCTGCAATCCTCCCTCTCTTTCACCTTTCATTTCCATTGTGTTACCAAGCCCTGTTGATTTTACCTTAATTTTACCTTAGTCTCCTCTGACATTGGCACCACCCTAATGTAAGACCTCGTCACTTCTTGCCTAGATGATTGCAACAAACTGTTGATTGGTATCCCTACAGCAAGTCTTTCCCCGTTCTAGCAGACCTACTCAACTATCCCATTGACCTTTCTAGAATACGAATCTGACCATGGCATCCTCCTATTCAATAAACTCCAGTGGTTCCTTTTACTCTTGGGAACAAATATAAAATCCTGTTTAAAACCCTTTATAATCTAGCCTCATCCTTCCTTTACAATTTTCTTACATCTTACTCCTTTCCATGTACTCTCCCATTCAGTGACTGACCTCCCTGCTGCGCCTGGCACTTAACACTCCAACTCAGTATCCTGGGCATTTTCACTTGCCATTCCCCATACCTAGATTCTCTCCCTCTTCATTGCTACCACCTCCTGTACCCTGAGGCTTCCTTCAAATCTCAGCCAAATCCTGCTTTCTGCAAATAAAACCTTCCCCAGTGCTCCTTAATTTTAGTGATTTCCCTCTGATATTAGCTCCAATTTATCCTGTAAATATCTTGCTTATACATAGTTCTTTCCATGATGTCTTCCCCCCCACACACACCATCAAACTGTAAACTCCTCGAGGAGTTTCTTTGTATTCCCAGCACTTTGCTTAATGCCCAATTCATGACAAGTGTGTACTAATTGCTTGTTGACTTCACTTGAAATAATAATAACAGCTAACATTTTTATAGTGCTTTAATGTTTGTAAAGAACTTTATGTATGTTAAATTTAATTTAATTTTCACAACAATCCTGTGAAGTAGATGCTATATTATTGGTTCCATTTTTCAGATTAGGGAAATGTGGTCGATATGAGTTGAATTATTCACCCAGGATCACACAGCTAATAAGTGTCTGTGGCAGGATTCAAACACAGGACTTTCTGAATGCAAGTCCAACAATTTATCCACTATGCCACCTGACTGCCTCAAAAATTAGGAATTCATGCTATAAGGTCATGAGGTATAGTGGAAAGACTACTAAACTTGGAATCAGGAGACTAAGTGAATCCTGGCTGAGGTACTTACTGATTGAACAACCCTGGGCAATCAAAGCTTCAGTTTCCTCCTTACTGAAATGTGTGTAATGGTACCATCTCTCTCACAGGTAAGTGTTCTGTAAACCTATATACATGTGAACTATTAATAACCTTACTATTGATAAATACTTGGCTGACTTATTGATTAATAAGTATGAAGGAAAGCTCTTTTCTGTCATAAAGTACTCTTTGAATGGCAATGTTTTATCAGTTTATAGTGGTGAGATGTATGCAAATATTTGTGTGTACATATTACATATGTATGCATATGTATATCTATATATCTACATATATATATATAGAGAGATATAGCATAGATATCTATATCTACATGGATGTGTGTGTGACATATATACACATATATATGTCAAAGTATTCTCAGCCAAAACTTCTCAGATTTTGAGGGAGCTAGGCTATAGTTAGGAACTACTTTAAGCAGTAGCATATTTGGTGGTTGGTGTTTTTTCCTTTTATATTTCCATGGGGAATTATTGTATGAGTATCCTAAACAGAAAACCAAATAAAAGTTAGTCAGATTCACCCTCAATCTATCCCACCAAGCTATTGGGCAGCTTGAATCCATCAAATCTATGAGCTTCAGCTCATAGAATATCAACTTTTCTAGAGCTATTATGACATGATCACAATTAAATTAACAGTAGCATGAGTGGGTCATTTAGATTTACCAAAAAACTGAATTTCTCCCATAGCAACAAAATAGCACATTTGGACTCAGTCACCCTGAGAAGGGAGCTTAGAAAGAGAAGTAAGGATTTTCAGATGCAAACTGAATTCTAAGTTTTCCTAATGAGAACAATTAGTGAAGGGGAGAAAAGTTGTACTGATCAAGACTGTATGAGGCGTAACTTAGAATGAGTTAGAATGAAGGCTCATGGTGCAGAAGAAAGAGCACTAAACATAAGAGTCACAGGACCCAAGTTTGAATCCTGTCTACCTGAGTGACCCTAGGCAAATTATTTAATCTCTTCATGCCAGACCGTCCTCATCCCCTCTAATAAAAGGATTGGATCAGATGACTTTCCACATTCCTTCCAGCTCTAGATCTGTGATCCTTATGAAATCAACCATGACCTCTGGGGGTTGACTAATCCAGAAGCCAGAGAGTGACCACTCCATCAGAGGTGAGATAACCGACAGCATTTAGGAATTCTGAAGAAAATATACAAGATACCAAAGGAGTTACACTTTTTAGGGATGGCCAATAGCAATGCTTTTACTGGACCATGCACAATGGTTTCAAGGATTTTGTTTATCTGTCTTTTTTTTAAATGGGGGAAGGGCAAATAGGAGAGAGAAAAGAGAAAAGAAAAAAGTCATTTAAAAAACTAAAATTAATAAAATTAGAATTCAGTTAGAGTATTTTTAAACTCCTTTATAATTCTAAATGTGAAAAAGAAAAATACAGGATACCACCTCCCTCCCAACTAAGCAGAAAAGTGGTTAACTATAGGTGTAAAATAAAAGCTACATTGTTAGCCATGGTCAATCTATCAATTTCTTTTGCTTAGCTGTTCTCTTTCTTTCTTTCTTTCTTTCTTTCTTTCTAGAAGGGAACAGGTATAAATAGGGGACAGTAGGTGGGACAGTGGATAGAATGCCAGGCCTGGAGTCAAAAAAACTCATCTTCCTGAGTTCAAATTTGGTGTGGACACTTACTAGCTATATGACCCTGGGCAACTCACCTAACCCTGTTTGCCTCAGTTTCCTCATCTGTAAAATAAGCTCAAGAAGGAAATGGCAAACCATTCTAGTGTCTTTGCTAAGAAAATTCCAAGTAAAGTCATGAAGAGTCAGGCACAACTGAAAACAAATGAACAATAACAAAAGGTGTAAATAAAATATTTACTTAAAAAAGAGAAACATGTAAGATATCTTGGACATATACAGGGATCCCTAAATTATCTATTAATTTTTCCAAAAGAAACTTATGAATCATACGTGGAATTTCCAAACTTCCAGGAAGACTAAAAATGGGGCACTAAAGTTCCCTACAATCAAGTCACTAAAACTATATGGCCTTTATTTCTACACTTTTTTGTGTTCTCAGTTTAAACTTAGTATATCAAAGTCCTGGACCATAGTGTGGATGGGCATACCTTCGTCAAAAGAATTAGGATAGGTAAAAGTGGGGAGTGCAGCGGTTCTCAACCTGGGGGTCGAATGACCCTTTTACAAGGGTCACAGGGGTCACCTAAGACCATTGGAAAACACATATTTCCGATGGTCTTAGGAACCGAGACTCTGCTCCTCTATCCATCTCCAGGAGGGTCCACCCACATGCAGAAATATTTCATACTATTCTTGTGGAAAAATAAAGCATAGACTATAATGCAGTCAGTTGGACCCCAAACTCTCTGGATGATGACTAGACTCAAAAATTAGTTTGTTTATAGTTCAATATTAATTTGGCAGGAAGTCTCCAATGGAGGACCTCAGGTATCCATTTGGATGTTTGCAGTTTAATATTTTATCTATGACTTTGATCAAGGTATAGATAAATGCTCTTCAAATTTGCAGGTGACACAAAGGTGAGAGGGATAACTAACTACTATATGACAAGAGTGAAGCCCAAAAGGGATCTTGACAGGCCAGAGCATGGGGATGAATCTAATAGAATGAAATTCAATAGGGATAAATATAAAATCCTACACTTAGGTTCAAAGAAATCAGCTCCACAAACATGAGAAGACAGACAGGAGTTGATCTGAAAAGAATCTGGGAGTTTTGATGAACTTTAAACTCAATAGGAGTTAACAGCATGTTGTAGCAGGCAACAAAAAACAAAGACAATCTAAGGTTACGTTAGAAGGGGCATAATTTCCAGGAACAGAGGCAGAATAATCCCACTGTTCTCTGCCCTTGACAAATCTTACATGGAATATTAGGTTAACTTCTGGGTACCATTAATGAACATTAATAATTCAGTTTTAAAGAATATTGATAATCTGAAATGTACCTAGAAGAAGACAACCAAGATGGTGGAAGGCTTTGAGTTTCTGACATATGAAGATTATTTGAAGGAATTAGACATGTTTATACTGAAGAAAAAAAAGAATAAGAGGAAATGTTCTAGTTTTGTTAAACTGTTTGAAGAGATATCAGATGGAAAGGGGATTAAATTTATTCTGTTTGACTCCAGAAGACAAAGCTAGATGTCATTAGTAGAAGTTGAAAAAAGATCTATTAAGGTTTGATGTCTGGAAAACATTTGCTAACAATGAGGGCTGTCAAAAAATGGAATGTCTTGGGATGTGTTCCCACTCCTTGGATATCTTCAAGTAGAGGCTAGATAACCTCTTGTCAAGGATGCTGTAGAGTATGGGTTGAACTAAAAGATGATTGAACATCCCTTACAAGTCTTAAATTGTTGGATTCTTCAATTCTGTACACTGACTGTGGAACTCAGCTTTTTACCAAATGTCGCCTCTGAGTCTATAGCACCAACCACATGCTGGTGACAACGCTCATGGAGAGGAAAGTTTTCTTCATTAAAGAGAAAGTCAAGCTGCCCCAAATACAACCTCAAAAACAGACAAAATACTCATATATTGATTGACAACAATTCTTTGCAAATTTCTTCACCTTGCTGCTAGAATAGCACTAGCTTAACCTATCTGGCTTTCATTGATAATGATGAGTTAAGATTGGGTGATCTTTCAGGTTCTGTCCAGCTCTGATATTGTGTGAACCTACAATCTGCAGATTAGTTTATTGTGTCCATGTTAGGAATTCTGTTATCAGTCTAATGACTTGCTTACTTGTGGAGAGTGTCTTCATTAGGAGCTATTAAACCATCAAAAATATGTTTGGAGAACCTGATAAAATGAGACATTATGCTTATGCTTGCTATTTTATGCCCAAGTTAAATTGATTATTATTTGTTTTAAGATGCAAGTTTGTTTTGGTGTGGGTTTAGTGGAATGACACACAGGTACATATGATCACATGAAGTAATAGATGTAAAGGGATAGAGACTGGACCTGTGATTTCATTGGTACAGGAAGCATTCATCTAGGTGATAGAGCACTGGGCTTGGTGTCAAGAAGACTCGTGTTCAAAAGCAGTGTCTTAGCTATGTGACCTAGGCAAGTCACTTAACCTCTGTCTGCCTCCATTTCCTCAAATGTAAAATGGAATAATAAAAGCATTTACTGGGATTGCTATGAGGATCAAATGAAATATTTATAAATTTATATAAACATATATAAATTTACATGTATAAGTAAATTATATATATATATGTATATATAAATTTATTTAGCATAGTACCTAGTACATAGTGGATCTTTAATAAATGATTATTTCCTTCTTTCTTTCCCAATGGGGAACTTCTCCTACCAATGGATATGGACACTATCTCTGTAACTTATAGTCTTAAATAATTACCTAATCACCCAGCAGTCAAGTGATTTGCCCTGGTTGTCTGTGTGAGAGGAAGGACTTGAATCTAAGACTTTCTCATTCCAAGGATAGATTAATTTTAGAGCACTACATAAATAATAGCTCTTATGATTATTATTATTTTACATGTGCATACGTACATTTGTCCTTTATCACGTTACAATGGAAGAAATCTACGCAAAAACAATATTAGTTTGATTTTGCTTAATTTTCTTCATTATCTATGTCATTCAGATTATGTAGCCTAACATGAAGGAAATCTGGGTGACATAAACAAGCAACTTTCTGTCCTTATCCATAGGTTTCCATTCTCAGGGGATCTTTCTTCCACACTTCCTTATAATTTATTTATTTTTATGAAAAGGATCAAATGCCAAAGATTTTTTTTAATTATATATTATTATGCTGTTTTACATTACTCAATATTTAATTCAAATTTATAATATTGACTATCATATGTGTGTATAGATATAGAAATAGAGATAGATGATATAGACATAGATAAGTTACTAAAAGGAATCATTCTCCTTTGACCAAATGTAGATTCAGAACTGGAAAGGATCATAGAAATCATCTGGTCCAACCTCATTATTTCACAGATGAAAAAACTGAGGCTTAAAGATGGGAAGAAATCTACCCAAACAAGTCCTCCTTGTTGGAGATGTTGGCTTTTTGTCTTAACTTTTGTTGTTTAATCATTCTTTAAAAATGAGTCACAGAACTGTTTATAAAAGACTGGAAACAGCACCAGAAACTTGTTTTCTATCTGTGAAGTGAGTGATCTATCAAAGGCAGTAGCTACTTAACTATTCTTACTTGGAGAATTATCAAAGTGTAGGAACTTAGCACTCACCAGCAGAAAAGGTACTGTGGCCTTGTGGCTCTTTGGGGGACTGTTCTTGACTGTGGCAAGCTAAGGTGATGTAAAGCAAGCATCTTTGACTGGTTTGGATCTACTGACCAACTGAGAGGTAAAAGCCTCTGTGGCAGTGATTCTCAACCTTCTTAATGCCGTGACCCTTTAATACTCATATGTGGGCGTATCTGCATGTGGGCGTATCTGCATGTGGGCGAACCTGCCTAGAGATGGATAGAGGAGAGATGTCTCAGTTCCTAAGACCATCAGAAATACGTGTTTTCCAATGATCTTAGGCGACCCCAGTGACCCCTGTGAAAGGGTCATTCGACCCCCAAAGGGATAGTGACCCACAGGTTGAGAACCCCTGCTCTAAGGATAGGGTTCCCTTTCTCCCCCCTCACTTCATGTCCAAATTGCACTTGTCATCAGAAATGAAACTGAGCAGGTTCAAACAAGTGAATACTGTGAAACTTTTAGAGATCAGTCAGTAACTGAGTACAAATGACCCTAGGATGTCAAAACTACAAGGGACCTTAGAGTTCATCTTGTCCTTCTGGGGACCTTTTTGTTGTTGTTTATTATGTCTTTTTTTTTTTTTTTTTTTTTTTTTTTTGCTTTTTGGAGGGGAGAAGGCAGGACAAATGGGGTTAAGTGACTTTCCCAAGGTCATATGGCTAGTAAGTATTCCGTGTCTGATCCTGGATTTGAACTCAAGTGCTTCTGACTCCAGGGCCAGTGCTCTATTCACTGCCCCAAGTAGCCACGCCTGTTTATGTCTTAATGGAGCTTCACTAACCAACAGAAAATATAAGTGAATAAAAGAGGTTATGTACATACACAGATGTATATACATTTATGATTTATATACACATGTGTGTATTTATATAATCTCTTCATAGGTGAGAGGCACTGTGAATAGGAGATAGAGGTGGTCTCAAAGCCAATATGACCTGGATTGAAGTCCCTCCTCTGACACATGCTGGCTATGTGATCCTGGACAAGTCATATAACCTCAGAGTGTGGTATCACGGGCAAGTCATTTTACCTTGGAGTACTCTATGCAACTATAGATTGCAAAGGTGGAAAACTGCATTGGTGGAGAGAGTTTCCTCATGTGGAAATTCTCTATAATAATGGAATCAGAACTGCAGTCCCTATTCCCTCTCCATAGGTATAATTCAATTGTACTTACAAACTAGTAACAGGGGTCATTAAGAAAGATCAGTAAACAGCATCAGAAGTTTGTCTGTTGCCTTGGATAAGACACTGGGATCACTTTGAAGGAATGTCTAACTGTACTAGAACTGAAATGATTTAAAAGAGGGGTTCACATATGTATAAACAGCATGGTACATGAACAAATCACTGGACTTGGAATCAGGAAGGGACTTGAATTCTGCCTCAGACACATACAAGTTCATCTGCTCTAAGCAAAGGTAAGCAACTGCTCTGATCCTCAGTTTCCTCATCTGTAAAATGGAGGTAATAGCCCTTACCTTTCAATCAGGTCAGTAGAAGGATCAGTAGACCATTCAGGCCTATTGTGAAAACTGGATGAGTAAATTACATAAAGTACTTCACAAACCTTAAAATATTACATAAGTAGTTGCTGTTATTGTGCATGGAGCAATGTGGCGTAAATCAAAGAGCACTGAATTTGAAGTCAGCACACCTTGGTTTGAATCCCATCTCCCACGTTTATTATGTGCTTTGTGGCCTTAACTTCTGTGATTCTTGCTTTTCTCATCTGTAAACTGTGGATGATAAAACTTTCATGACGTACCCCAGAGGGTTGTCATGAGGAAAGTGCTTTGAAATCTTAAAAATGTCAAAACTTTAAGGATTTATGATTCTGTCAGTGTGGATACTCCTACTGCCAGCATGAATTGTAATATTTCTATGACTCAAAGGCAGTTTTTTTATGAGTTGCTATGCCTAAAAAATTTATTACCCTTCAGGCAACGTGGTGATTGGTTATAAGACCTCTGAAATTAGCTCAGCTAAATGTAGTATCCATCACTATATGTTCAAAAGTTTTGCAATAAGAAGGGCCCACCATAGTTTATGAACTGATGACAGAGACTTTAAGAAGTCAGGGTTATCTCTATGCCCTAATGAGGCATCATGGTAGCACTTTAAAAGTGGAATGGGAGGAGGAGGTGTAAAGGCATTTGGAGGAAGAAGAAAGCATGAAGCTAGGGGAATCAGAGGTTAGTACCTGAGCTGAGCCTTCAAGGAAGAGCAAACCTCTGAGAGACAGAGGTAAGGAGACAGTTCCCCTCATGCCTAGAAGACAGCCTGCATGAATTTACTAGGGTCAGAGATTAAGTACCAAGATTCAGATCAGAGAACATTTACAGATAACAGGGAAGGAATTGGTAGGGAGGGAGAGATGAAAGCTAAGAGAAAGAAGAAAAGCTCCCAGAAGAAACAAGACAATATGAAAGTAAAAGAAACAAACAGAGAGGCTGGCGTTGGCCACCCCTTCCTCAGAGATCAGAATAAAGGAGGAGAGGTTTTGAGCTTAGGCGAGGATAAACAAGAGAACTCACAGTGGATGGTCTCACTCCTTTCAGTAAAGTAGGAACAAGGTTTTCTTCTGGGAGGGGAGAATTGTGGTTGGGGTTAGAGACTTGAGAAGAGAGGGAAATGTTTGAAATACCTAATGGGAGACTCAAATGAGGAATCATTCAAGGAAGAATAAAAGATTTTCTGTGTAGTTAGCCAGGGTTTATCTGAAATTAGAGAGCATGGATTCTTGTACAACTTATTCCAGCGGAATTCAGGAGTAGAGAAGATAGATCCAGGATGAAAGATCAGTAGAGGATGAGTTACAGAATGACTGAGTCAGAAGAGTCAAGACAGTAGAACTGAATTAATCTATTCTAGGTTCAAGACCTAAAGGGAAGAAAGTGAGTCCTGAGCAAGGAGGACAGATAGGAAGGCTAGAGAGAGATAAAGTGACTAAAATTGCATTGAGGATGAAGAGTTATATCTAGGAGTAAGGCACAGAAAATATGGAAGGTTGAGAGGTTATGATTAAAGAAAGAAATTTCAAAATTTAAAATAATAAATCTTGATTCCTGGTAATGTTGAAATCAAAGGTATGACAAATCTCTACCTGGTGTCAAGTTGGACTGAAGATTTGTTTCCTGGAAGTTGAAAAGGTTGGTGAATACATAGGGAAGGTGGAGCATTTAAAAGGGCCTCAGTGTATATGTTATACACTCTAACTATGATGGCAAGGTCTGAGGTGAAAAGGAAAACCAGAAGGTGGATCCTAAAATCCTTGAAAAAGGAGAGAGTGACCTAGGGGCCAAGTGATTATACCAGCAGCGTTCTTATCTGAGTGATAAATGCAGATGAAGTTAACCTCAAAGGTTGCTGAGCAATGGCAGTACAGTTAATATCCCAAAGTGGCAGCATGCCAATGCCTGCTTCAAAGTATTGAGGAAGCATTTGTGGAGAGAATATGCTTCTGACACATACTGGCAGTTTGACTTTGGGCAAGTCACTTAACCTCTAAGTTCCCCCAGGCAACCCTTTAAGACTATAAGTCACAGAGAAGTTGTAACTTGGTTTAGTAGGGGAAGTTTTCTCACTTTCTCACACTCTATACCAAAGAAACTGAAGATCCAGTCTAAATATAGGGTATACATATATTTATGTAAATATATGTATGCATATTTATATTCACAACAAAAATATATATGTGGAATGATAGAGAGACAGACAGACAGACATGAGCATCATAAGTATGAACCTAATATAGGAAGACTGTTTTCTCACAGATAATATAGACAATGTCCTCCAACACTAGAATTTAAGGAGTACCTTGGTTTCCATCATTTCAGCTCAATTTTTAAAAGGATGTATTGGATATAGGTGCTTATGAGAGATAGAAAATGCTTCTTTTTTTTAAGTCTTTTTTAATTTTATTTTTTTTAATTAATTTACTTATTTTTAGTTTTCAGCATTCACTTCCACAAAATTTTGAGTTATAATTTTTTCTCCCTCTTTATCCCCTACCCCCACCCCAAACCTACTGAATAACCCTTACCCCAATCTGTTCTTTCTTGTATCCTCCCCATCACCCCACCCTAACTTTCTAGTAGGGCAAGATGGCTTTCTGTATTCCAAGGCCTGTATATCTTATTTCCAAGTTGCATGCAGAAAACAATTTTTTTTAACATTTGTTTTTAAAACTTTGTGTTCCAGATTTTTTCCCTTCTTCCCTCCTCACTTGCCCCCACTGGGAAGATAAGCAATTAAATATAAGTTGTACGTGTGTAGTTACCCAAATCATTTCCATAATTGTTATATTATGAAAGGCCAACTATACTTCCCTTCATCCTATCCTGCCCCCCACTTATTCGGTTTTCTCCTTTGACACTATCCCTTTTCAAAAAATGTTTGCTTCTAACTACCCTCTCCTTCAATCTGCCCTCCCTTCTATCATCCTTCCTCTTATTCCTTACCCCTCTATTTTCCTTAGGGTAAGATACCTAATTGAGTGTGTATGTTATCCCCTCCTTAAACCAAATTCAATGAGAATAAGGTTGTTGCATTCCCTTTCACCTTCCTGCTCTTCCCCTCCATTGTGACAGTCTTCTTTTGACCCTTTTATATGAGATAATCTACCCTAATCTATTTCTCCCTTTCTCCTCCCAATAAATTCCTCTCTCACCTCTTAAATTTTATTTTTCATATATCATTCCTTCATATTCAACTCATCCTGTGCCCTCTGTGTATATATGAACATACATATGCCCACATTCTTATATATATTTATATATACATATACCCTCATATATATATATGTATATATGTATATGTATATGTATATATATATATATATTCATATTCCCTTTAACTATCTTCATACTGAGAAAAGTCTCATGAGTTACAATGATCATTTTTCCATATAGGAATGTAAATAGTTCAGCATTAATAAGTTCCTTATGATTTCTTTTTTCCTGTTTACCTTCTCATGCTTCTCTTGCTTCTTATATTTGAAAGTCAGATTTTCTGTTCAGCTCTGATTTTTCATCAAGAATACTTGAAAATCCTCTATTTCATTGAATGGCCATATTTTCCCCTGAAGCATTATACTTAGTTTTTCTGGGTAGGTGATTCTTAGTTTTAGTCCTAGCTCCTTTGACCTCTGGAACATCATATTCCAAGCCCTTTGATCCCTTAATGTAGAAGTTGCTAGGTTTTTTGTTATCCTGATTGTGTTTCCACAATACTCAAATTGTTTCTTATTGTCTACTTGCAGTATTTTCTCCTTGATCTTGCAACTCTAGAATTTGGCTATAATATTCCTGGGAGTTTTCTTTTTGGGATCTTTTTCAAGAGGCAATTGGTGAATTCCTTTCTATTTTGCTCTCTGGTTTTAGAACATCAAGGCAATTTTGCTTGATAATTTCTTGAAAGATGGTATCTAGGTTCTTTTTTTAATTGTGGCTTTCAGGTAGTCCAATAATTTTTAAATTATCTCTTCTGGATCTATTTTCTAGGTCAGTGGTTTTTCCAATGACATATTTCACATTGCCTTCCAATTTTTCATTTTTTTGGATCTGTTTAATAGTGTCTTGATTTCTCGTCAAGTCATTAGCTTCCAATTGCGCCAGTCTAATTTTGAAGGAGTTATTCTCTTCAGTGAGTTTTTGAAATTTCTTTTCCATCTGACAAATTAGACTTTTTAAGGCATTCTTCTCTTCATTGGATTTTTGGGCCTCTTTTGCCATCTGAGTTAGTCTATTTTTTAAGGTGTTATTTTCCTCAGTGTATTTTTGGGTCTCCTTTAGCAGGCTATTGACTCGCTTTTCATAATTTTCTTGCATCATTCTCATTTCTCTTCCCAATTTTTCCTCCACTTCTCTTACTTGAGTTTCAAAATCCTTGTTGAGCTCCTCCATGGCCTGTGACCAGTTCATATTTTTCTTGGACACTTTTGATGAAGGAGTTCTAATTTTGCTGTCTTCCTCCCACTCTGTGCCTTGATCATTTTTGTTCTCAAAAAAGGATTCTATTGTCTGTTTGTGCTTCCTGTCCTAACACCAACCAATTACTTGATGTTTGAGCTCTTTGCCACAGTAGAACTCTGCTTCGAGAATAGAGTGAGCTTTGTCCCAAATCGTTGGGGTTTTCACAGCTGCCAGAGCTGTTAGGACCCCCACAAGCTCTGGCTCACTGGTCACACACCCCAGGACCACCACCCAAGACCACAATCCAGATCCAAGAAGGTTAAAGCAAGAGCAATTATCCTCTGAATGGTCATTTGGTCCACCTACAATCTGCAGGCCAGTAGCTCCTGAAGCAGCCATATGGTGGGGCTGTGCCTCCACCTGCTTCTCACCCCAGGGGCAGGAGCCAGACCGTGCTCTTCCATCCACCCCTGTTCCAACAGAGTTCCACACTGACCTTTTACTTTGGCATTTTGGGGTTGAGAAATCTGGAAGCCTCCACAGCTGCTAGTTATTCACTCTCCTGAAGTCTGCTCTGGCTGATGCTGGTTGGGGCTGCCCTAGGCCTCAAATAGCACAGCTCCTGTGGAACTTTACTCGGCTCCCAGCATGCTGCAATAGACCTTTTCTTGATGGCCTGCCAGGCTGTCTTCAGCAGGAAATTTGTTTCTCTCCATCACTTTGTGGGTTCTGTAGCTTTAGAATTTGTTTAGAGTCATTTTTTACAGGTATTGGAGTTGTTTGGAGCCAGAGCCCACCCCAAGTTTTTGCCTCTACTCTGCCATCTTGGCCCCGCCCTCTTCCAGAAAATAATTCTTTTGGAGGAATAAGGAAATAGGGTGATTTGTCCAAAAGTATCAAAATGACCATCTTAAAAAGGAGATCTGAAAGGCAACTTAGAGGTTGTGAAGAACAACTGCCTCATTTTATAGAAGAGGTAAGGTAAAACAATTTGTTCAAGGTCACATGGGTAGTACATGGCAGATCAGCAATTCAAACATGGGGCTTCTGCCCCCACATCTAGCACTTTTCTTACTATACCATGAAATGGTGTCTCTTCCCATATCAAATGCTATTGTTAACTATTAATTTTTCAAAACTCTTAGTCATATTGTTATGTTTTTGTCTTTTGTATAAAACATATTTAATTTGGTTTATGATTGGTTTTCATGGCACTTTTCCTCTCCTAGACCCTACCTGCTTGTTATTTTCACAATCACTGACCCTGTTTTCTGTTAGCTATGTGGGACTCAAGTATATAGGACAGTTGCCTTGTCTCAGTGGTTTCTTGGGAAGATCGGTTTTGCTGGATAATTAGATTATGAAGCAGAGACTCTTGACTTTCTCCAAGCTGTGTTCAATTTCTGGCAGATCCAGTTCCTAAACCTTCCTAAGACTGCAATTTTTATTATTAGCTGTAATGATGGTCTGGACTCAGTTGCTCAGTTACCGGTCAACTTCCTCTAGTTTGTCTCATCTGGTGGCTTGATGTCAGAAGAAAGAATTATTTTAAAGTGTAATTACTGCTTTCCTGAGTCAAATAGACATTTATTTCCTGTTGTGAACGATCAGGGAAGAGAGTCAGTGATTACTTTTCATTTAACCTTTGCAAAGTTTTATCAACTTTGCACTTTATAAAACAGACGTTTTTATAATTCCAAGAAGAGAAATAACCCAGATATGGTGAGTAAAGTTAGGTTTCCATCCCTACTGGATCAGACATGAAATTGGGCCTGGGATGGTCCAATAAATGATATCTAGGACAAATTATGGATTTTTGCCAGGAGTTGTTATATGTAAATGAAAAGCATTTACAAAATTATTTAACATTAGGGGGGAAAACAGTAAGCTATCTATGCAACGTGACTAATATGAAAATTTGTTTAATAGGAATGTGTGTGTAGAGCCCATATCAGATTGCAAGCTCTCTTGGGGGGGTGAGGGGGAGAAAATTTAAAACTTGTGGAAGTGAATGTTGAAAACTAAGAATAAATAATTTAATTTTTTAAAATGAAATAAAATATTGTCAATTTTTTTTTAAAACAGCAAGCTAAAGAAAAGGGATGCAACAACAGCTTGAATCCCTAAAAGTATACTTCACAATGGGAATGTGGGTATAAGAGTATCTTGAAAATTAGATCCAATGTTCTTCTTGCTTCTTTCTCAGTTACTCTAGCATTGTTCTATTGCATTCACATGATCATTGATTGCAGTTTAGTGCACTTCCAAGTTCAGGTCACTTGTACAAGTGAAGGCATGGGAGTGGAAGTGAAGGATGGGAATGGAAGTGGTGGTTGCTACAGGTAAGAGATGAAGAATACTGCTTATGGTTCTGGGCACTTCATTTTAAGGGGAATATTGATAATCTGGAGCTGGTCCAGAAAGTACTCAAGCACCTCAAAACCATGCTATCTAAGGATAGATTGAAGCAACAAGGATGTTTAGCCTGCAGAAGACTTAGGGGAAACGTTACTGGTGTATTTGAATATGTGAAGGATTAATCAGTCACACTTAATCCTGTCTGGCCCTAAACAACAGAACAAGAACTAAAGGGTGGAAGTGAGTGGGAGATAGATATGGGCTCAATAGATTAATCACTATTGTTATTGTTATAGAGAGTTTTTAAGGCAACCCATGACTTTATTACAACACTGTGAGTAAACAATGAAGATAGTATCATTGCCTTTTCATAGATGAAGAAGCTGAGGATTAGACAACTAAAGGTAAAAGAGCCAGTATTCAAACTCAGGTCCGATGCAGACCTATTGCTCTGCCAGTGTTCCACATTCTCCTCCCCCAATCCTGTCTCCGTTATGAAGAACTTCTAAATGATTTATGCTGTCCATGAGTAGACTAGCCTGGACTGCCTCAAGAAATAGTGAGATCCCATTGGGAGCATGAGATGATATATTTAGAGCTGGAAGAGACCTCAAGGATCATTAAGTTCAGTCTTTCTTCTTTATGAAGAAACTTGGGTACAGTGCAAGTGACTTGCCTAAAGTCACAGAGTTATTAAACAACAGAGAAGAGATTTGCCTTTAGAGTTGGTGCTTTTTCAATAATTTTCACCGTGATTCTCAAGATATTTTTATACTCAAAACATTTCCATGTAAATGAGCAAATATTTCATCTCCCTTAGTACTTGACACAATGTTCAACAGGCGATAAACAATAAATGTTCATTGTATTATCTTGTGCGAATAATGTCAACATTTATATTTAAAACGTTTTGAATTGTGCATATCCATTTGCTGGCTAAACTGCTCTCAGTTCCTCATTTTAGTGAGCCATCAAATTGAGAGGTGAATAAACCACAACAACCCCTTCCCTTTTCTGGATGTCTCACATAAGTGTTGGAGAAGCTAGGCTGCTCTGTGGATAGAGTGGTGGCCCTAGCATTAGAAAGACTGATCTTCACGAATTTAAATCTGGCCTTGAACACTAGCCGTGTGAGCCTGAGCAAGTTACTTAACTCTGTTTGCCTTAGTTTCCTTATCTGTAAAATGAGCTGGAGGAGGAAATGGCAAAACCACTCCCATATCTTTGCCAAGAAAACTCCAAATTGGATCATGAAGAGTTAGAGAAACTGAAATGACTGAACCAAAACAACATGTAAATGTTAATTTCTTTAATAAGAAATTGGTAAATATTAACCTCTTGGGCTGGTATTTCCGAAGTTATCCTGGCCTCAGACTGCAAGGCAGGAGGACTTAACTGAATTTCTCCCTGAATCCCTCCTACCCTTCATGTCTTATGGACAGTAGTTCTAGGTCTTCTGTAGACAAGACCTGAAATGCAGGTAAAATTGAAAGATGAAAATAAGCATTTTTTTTTCTTAATTTGGACACTTTCTTAGGTTAGTGCCACAGCATTCTAATTATAACCAATCATGTTATACTAATAGCTACAGTAATTAAAGTAGATAATTACTATACTGAAACATATGAAAATAGCATTTATCAACCCATCTGTTTTATAAATGTTGTATTGCACGTACTCTTAATTAGCAGAATTTTACCTAATGAAACACCTACTATGGATCCATTTCTAAATCAATAATCTGTCACCCATGGTATATATTCTACTAGTGGAATTGAATGTCTGAATGAACCAATCAATCAATAACCATTGATTAGACATATACTTTGTGTCAGGCACTGTCTTAAGGGCTGAAGATACAAAGTCATAAGTTAAATAGTCCAATAGGCCCTTTTCTCAAGAAACATTTCTATTGGAGAGAGAGGAAGAGAGAAAGAGAGAGAAAGAGAGAGAGAGAGAGAGAGAGAGAGAGAGAGAGAGATGAAGAGGGAGAGAGAGAAGAGAGAGAAAGAGAGAGAGAGAGAGAGGAAGAGGGAGAGAGAGAGAGGAAGAGAGAGAGAGAGAGAGAGAGAGAGAGAGAGAATATTTACAGTGTATCTTAAGAGGGGAGGCACCAGCACCTGGAAAAACCGGAAAAGCCTGACGTGGGCAATGACACCAGCTGAGCTTTGTAGGAAGCCAGGGACTCTAAGAGGTAGGGGTGTGGAGAGAGAAATGGAAAGTTGGTGGAATGGAGAAGTAGTTCAGAGCCATTGTGTGAAGCCTTTAAAGGCCAAAGAGGTATTTGTAGAGTGGGTGAATGAGGTACAGAAATCTAGTGTGGCACAGAGATCACTACCAAAATAATCAATACAAAGACATGGATACGTGAAAGCAGAAATGAATTTATTGTTTTCTCGTGAGAAAGGGTACAGCCCCTCGTCATCCCAGTGGCACCAGCCAGGGAAGTATAAATTGATTCCAGAAAGCAAGGTCCTTTAATACCCTAATGGAGCCCCCTCCCTCTCCCTAACCCCCTTCCCCTTATCCCATTGGCTGGGCTTCGGGAGGTACAATCTATTCATGCAAATCTTCCCCAGTAACAAAAAACAAAGGACAAGAAAAGGTGGAAAACTGTATTTCAATAATGCAGAAACTATTAACCCTTTTGAGTTGGCTTCAGTTCTAAGAAATTATCCCTCACAAAGTGAACACCAATCTTTTTATCCAGGAGTGTTTATTATAAAGCACCTACAATGAATTTCCAACTATGCTTCAGAAATACTTTCCTACTTGGCCTGGTTCTTTTTCATCTGCTCACATAAATGAGAGACCTAGAATAAGGGCTTTACAAACTGGCTCCATTCTACCCTTTTAGGTTGATTTGTGCCCCTTCATGCATTTTGTGTTGCAGCCAAAAGTCCTACTTCCTGTTCCTGAACTTCGCATTCTCAAGTGCATACTGGTAGGCACTTAAATGCTTGTTGGACTGTATTAGATTGGAACTGGGCCTCACTGGGAAAGAATTATCAGGAAACCCAAATGAAGTGAGGTCATTTAACATATCCATTAATAAGGATTCGTCACATGCTCAGACCCAGTAAAGTATTTTGTTGCTGTTCGGCTGTTTTTCAATCCTGTCTGACTCTTCATGATCCCATTTGGGTTTTTCTTGGCAAAGCTACTAGAGTGGTTTGCCATTCTTTCTCCAGCTCATTTTACAGATAGAGAAATTGAGGCAAACAAAGATAAGTGGCTTTGGCCACACAACTAGTAAGTGTGTGGTCAGATTTGTGAGGTCAGATTTGAACTCAGAAAGATGAGTCTTCCTGACTCCAGTACCTACACTTTATCCACTGTGCCACCTAGCTGCCCTAACAAAGTACTATCCCTGCTCTTTCTTAAAATTGTGTACTTGTAGAATGTCAGAGCTCAAAGGTCACTTGGAAATGTTCTCATCCATCCTCTCTACTTTTATAACTGAACTAACTGAGGCCCAGAGAAGGTTAGTCACTTGCCACAAGGTAAAAATTACCTGATTAGGAAGCTCCTCTCCCACCCAAACTCCCTGCTTTCTACAGAGGAAGAGTCTGAAATCTTTTAGATTGTTTTAGAACAAGAAAAATACAAAAAGACCCAGTAGAGTCTTCAGGATACAAAATTATTTTTTAAATCATCAAATTACTTCAAAATATAAAACAGCTTATTTTACATTATTTTACCTAGATAATGTTGAGACTCAATAGTTCCAACTAATGCAGGACAATCAGAAATTTACCCTCAAATGCCAAAATTTAGAAGCTTTTAGCAATATTTGAACTCCCTCAACAGGTAGAAATCACTAGTATTTGGACCTAGTTAGCAAGAATAATTAGAACAATTAGAAATCTAACACATGGAATACTTTTTCTATCCTCACACTGTGTCTGTAGCCCCAGATAAGCTCCTGATCACGCCCTGACCAGCTCCATCTCAATAGCAGCCTCAAGATGGCTTGGGCTCTCTGTCTCTCATGCCCACCCCACCCCTGGGGAGGGGCGTGTCTTAGACTCTGTTTCCAAATGGAACCTTGAGTCTCAAGAATGAAGATCTCTTACTAATTCATCTCCTTAAACCCCGGTCTCTATCCCAGCATGATGACTTTGTTTATCAAGTCCACTATTGTAAGGGAACTAGGGAAAGGCAGGTCCATGGAACTGAATGAAGCAGTGTTATTGTCAACTAGCACATGGAGGTGATTGGAAGGGGGTATTTAAAAGCCTTTTCCCTCAGTGATCTCACAAAACCTTCTGAAATAGAAAAGGATCAAACCTGTCAAAAATATGTTATCCTATTACCTAGAAATGGGCATGGGAAGATGTCAATGGATATATTTTCAGTCTGTAGCTTTTAATACACTATCCAAACTGGATTATCCTCTGATTGAGCTTTTTGTACGAGAAAAAACATGCCAGAGGGAAAGGGAGCCCCCAAGTTAATCATATTTTTTGTTCATATTTTATTTCCAGTTAGGACGGACCCTGAGGAGCCCTTTCATGAAGTTTGTGGCCCATGCGGTCTCTTTCACAATCTTCCTGGGATTGTTAGTTCTGAATGCATCAGACCGGTTTGAAGGCGTTAAAAACCTCCCTAATGAGACCAACACGGATTATCCAAAACAGATCTTTAGAGTAAAAACCACCCAGTTCTCATGGACAGAAATGCTTATCATGAAGTGGGTTTTAGGTAAGAAAGCAACTCCATCTTTATTCTCTCCTCCACTCTTGGGCATGCTACTTTGCCAGGGGGCATTCTTCAACTAGATGAAAGGAAAAGGCAGGAAGGCAGCTTTCTCTCTTTCCATGGAAGAGAGTTTAGAACGTGAGCATCTTAAACAAGAATATTAAAGATAACAGCTGATATAGATGTATATAACACAAATACATGGATATATGTAGGTATATATTTCCCAGTCTCCTGATTGTTAATAGAATTGGTGGAAATAAATGAGATAAGAATTTATTTATGTCAAGTCCCTGCCTTCAAGTAACTTACTGCTTCTTTGGGAAGATAAATATTTGAAGCCATTACTAGACAGAATAATGCAGTATGCAATTATACTGTTTATAAATTATGCACTAAAATGCATTAAATTAAATGCTAAGCGTTAAACCACATGACAGAGACTGATTGTGGCAAGAAGATGTTTTGAGGGCCAATTAACAAAACCATGATGCCTTTGTAAAAATCAATAACGTCTCCAGGCAATGTATGGCTAATGTCAAAGATGACTGATATTAAAGCAAGTGGTCTAAGAGCACACCCAAGAGACAGTTCACTGAGTGATGTAGTATCTTGGGAAGTGGGAGTGGAATCAGGGCTGGACAGAGGGTAGCATCTGAATAGGTTTAGAGCACTGGTTCTCAACCTGTGGGTCGTGAGCCCTTTGGGGGTCGAATGACCCTTTCACAGGGGTTGCCTAAGACCATCAGAAAACACATATTTCCGATGGTCTTAGGAACCGAGACACTGCTCCTCTATCTGTCTCCAGGCAGGTCCACACACATGCAGATACACCCACATACGAGTATTAAAGGGTCATGGCATTAGGAAGGTTGAGAACCACTGGTTTAGAGAGTTGAATGGTTACTTCAGCCAGGATGAAAGCCATTTAGAGAGACAGCATGCTCTACTGCAGGTGTGTCAGACTCAGATAGAAATGGGGCCATGATGCATACACAAGGATCCCTGCAGGCCATACGTTGACTTGGTTTTAGAGTGTAATGTGATCTATGTTTTATTGTGTTTTCATTTATTTTATTAAATATTTCCCAATTACATTTTAATGGTTCAGGCACACTAGGGAGTATGGTGGGCTAGGTGTTTACCATCTCTGCTCTGCTAGCTAGGGGACTGGATTTGGGATCAGGAGGGTTCGGGTTTAAATCAGGCCTCAGACCCTTACTAGCTGTGTAACCCTTGGCAAATCAATGATCTTCTCTGTGTTTGTCTCTTCATCTGTGAAATGAGAGAGTTGGATTCAAAAGTCTCTAATGTACCTTCTGCTTTTAAGTCTGTGATTCTACAAACAAAGGCCCTGAAGCAGGAGGTAGGTTTTAGAGGTGCCTTAGAAGTCATTTATTCCAATTACCCCATTTTACTTGTAAGGCAACTGAGGCCCAGAAAAATCTAAATTAATCACTGGAGTTCAACTTATGTCTTTGTGACTACAAATTCAGTTCTCATTCCACTATAATACACACATAGATGGTCAGTTAAATGAAAGGAAGAACATTCTGATGTGGCTGGAGAGGAGACTCTGGGTATGGGAATAGTGAAATAGAAGACCCAAGGGATAAGAAAAGCAATGTAGCAAAGTGAATGGAGTCCTGGAGCTGGAGTAAGGAAGACATGTTCAAATCCACCTCTGAAAACACCCGGTATCCATCCATCTCCAGTGATTTCCTTGTTGATGTCTGGAAAGCGCATGACCAAGACATGTTGTAGTTTATTGGGTTTTCACAGATACAGAAGTTATTCATAGTCTACAATCCCTAGTAGTAACAGATAAAATCTGTGACCCAGTGGACATAACTCTCTATATTTATACAGATCAGGTGTGACCTTGGGAGCAGCCCTCCCACCAAACATGTTCTTTTGGTTTGTTTTGCTCGCACTCAGAGTTTCTTCTGAGATCTTTAGTTCAAATGTAGTTCATGTCTAGGTCACCACTGATGTTCCTAGTATCTATGTAAGCATAGCTAAGTATCGAGATTGGATGCAGGATGGCATTGATTTCACTCTACAGAAAGTGTAAAATACGCACACGTATGCATAGATGGCATTGTGTGTACTATACATACCCACGTATACATATATATGTATACATGTACATTCATATATGCATATACATATACATATATATATACACACACGTTAAAAATCCCAGTCATCCCTCTCTGGTGAATACCGGCTCCCAGCCACCCCAGAAGGGTGGCACACCCGCTGGTTCAGACTATCCTTGAAAGGAAAATGAACTTGGAGTTGCTTAGAGAGGCAATTCCCTGATACCCCAGTGAATCCCACTTTTACCCCAGGTCTGTATACCTGTCTCCAGTCTTCTGACACTACCCCGACCAAATAACTCATACTAATAACTGTAGCCAAGTCCTGTTCCCCACATCACAACTTAGTCTCTTGTCGGGCTCCCGATTCCACGGATTGCATACATGATTCTCATCCCTGCTCCCCACAACCAGCCACCAGCAAAACTTGGCATCACCCAGGAGCTCCTCCTTTTCTCATTGGAAGATTCATTTCCAGAACTCTGGCCCTTAGAGTTCCAGTGAGGGCACCCTGAAACATATGCTTCTCCACAGGGCTGCCATCAGGGAAGCCCTTCTCCCCAAAAGGCTGGCACTGCATCATGACCCAGCACAGAACCCCTTCTCTCCACAAGGCTGGCACTGCATCATGGCCCAGCACAGAACCCCTTCTCTCCACAAGGCTGGCACTGCATCATGGCCCAGCACAGAA
>CM053589.1:16525690-16594338 GCA_028646515.1 Pseudochirops corinnae
CCCAGCACAGAACCCCTTCTCTCCACAAGGCTGGCACTGCATCATGGCCCAGCACAGAACCCCTTCTCTCCACAAGGCTGGCACTGCATCATGGCCCAGCACAGAACCCCTTCTCCCCACAAGGCTGGCACTGCATCATGGCCCAGCAGAGAAAATACTGAACTTTTGAGCCAGAGAACCTTGGCTCGTGTCCCTGCTTTGACAGCCTCGGTGAACTTAGGCAAATCACTTAATCCCTATGGTCCTCAGTTTTCTCACCTGCAAAATGAAAGTGATAGACTAGTGATAGCAGAGCCCTATTCCAGCTCAAGATCTGTGATCCTTTTGTAGAATCCTGTGGCTGAGCTCACTGAAGAGGCGATTTTCAGGGGGGCCCAGCTTCTCTAGGGCTACTTGTCAGAAAGCACATGCAATTGTTACACAGCTCTACCTCTACCTCTGCCTCCAGAAAATGAAGTCGGAGTATGCAGAGTCTAGGGACCTGAGTCCAAGAACTCTACTCCATTACTGCTGCCATGTCTCAGGCAGAGAGGCTATGGCTGAGGTAGATCCCTGAGGTGAGTTTGTCCCTGGGTGGCTACTCCAAGTCACAGGTGCCTCACTCCCTCCTCACCAGGAACCAAAGTTTAACTCTCAGATCTGTGGTGTCTGACTGGTTAGATCTCTCTCTAGATCTGGATCTCTCAAAAAAAGTGGTAGGGGAGGTTGATTCTTCTATGGGGCTTCTTTTCATTGGCCTAACAAAAAGGAGTTACCCTGACCTACAGCAATCTAAGTCAGTCAATCAATTAGTCCCCTGACATATAATATTTAAGAAGTCCTCATCTTCAAGGAAGTGTCCCTTGCCAATCCTATCTATGGCACTATCAATAGATATGCCCATATCCTTATAGGGAAATATAGCCAAAACCATAAACAAGGGTTTCCCACAACAAAAAAAATCATCAACTTGAACAGAAACAATGAAAGTGATCTCAAAGCCTATAATACTTCTGAGAAACATAGTGGGTAAAGTGTTGACTTTAGAGTCAGGAAAGACCAAGTTCACATCACATGCTATGGGCAAATCACTTAACCTGTCTCAGACCCAATTTCTTCATCTGTAAAATCTGTAAAAAGAAGATAATCCCTGTAGTACCTGCCTTCTAGGTTTTATAGAGATATCAGCTATAAAGTGCTTCTCAAATCTTAAATATACATATGAATGAATGAAAAAAGTATTAAGCATTTACTACATACCAAAAACACAGCAGATACAATTAGAAAAGTCAGACAGTCCCTGTTCTCAAGAAGTTCATATTCTATTTAGGAAAGACAACATACATAAGGTCCAATGGTTCTTGGGGTTCAGTGACAGGACATATGGTAAGACCTGTGGGCCTCTTCACTACTGGAAGAATTATAGTACATAACTCCCTACTCATTGAGCAGTCATATCTATGCTGAACAAAGGAACTGCATGGCCCTCTTCCATCACTCTGGTGAAGGTGGGAATGTGTCTGTGGATTGAAGTGAAGAAGGTATGCCAGGGATGGGGATGAGGAAGAGATGGATTCCTCTAGCCAGAAGAAAAAGTCTTCCCAGAAAGAGAAAGAAGGTGTGGGCAAGAAGGTTGGGCAGAAGGGAGGCTTTGTTGGGAATGGTATGGGGCATTCTGGGGTGGCAAGAAAGTGCTCTGCGGCCTGTTCCTCTCAGCCCTCTAGTGGTGTATTGATCTATACACTAGGAAGAGTCAGAAGCACAAATATTGGCTCTGCTACTGTGCTACCTGTAGGAACTTAGGAAATCAAGTTTCTTCTTTGAACCTCGGTTTCCACATTGATTCTACCAGTGCTCCACATCAGCACCAGTGGAATATGACATAAATATCAATTATTATTATTATTACTATTATAATATGGAGCAACCTTAGAGAAATTTAAGACATTGACTTGATGAAAATAGTGCTTCTTCAAAGTAGCATCTCACTAAGGTACAGTGGGAAGGAAATGTTGTTGTGAAACATATCTTTATAATCCCTGGATTAGTAGGGAAGCCTATCTGAAATAGAGAAGGGAAACTGGTAGTTTTGGTAGTATGCAGAAACAAGTCTGGGTGGGGTCAGCGAGACCAGATTATAGAGGGTCTTAAACATCAAGCAGGGGAATGTCAACCTCAAGCCTATAGACAGGTGAAGCAGAGAAGATGATTGCTGGCTCTTGAACGGTAAAGATTTGTGAGAGTGAGAACATCATTGCTTCAGTTGTCTTTCCACCCTAAAACAACTTGTCATAAAGGAACTGCCTACTCTCCTTCTCCTGGATGATTGCCCCTGGCACCTTGAAGGTCATATTCATTCATCTACTATTGGGTTTCCCTGGTGCCTGCTAGAGCTCTTTTTTTTTTCCTTTTTGGATGGGAGAAGGCAGGGCATTTGGGGTTAAGTGACTTGCCCAAGGTCACACAGCTAGTAAGGGTCTGAGGCTGGATCTGAACTCAGATCCTCCTGACTCCAAGGCAGGTGCTCTATTTGCTGTGCAGCTCTTTAATTATTACAGCTAAGACTGCTTAGGAAAGAGATTATAAGAATTGGGCAATATGTGTAAAACCCTCTAATAATGGACCTTCCTGAGACTAGAGAAGCATCCCTCTCTGAAGGGGCTCTTACTTGCCTGCCTGTCATTGTGTGCTTAGAACACAAAATTGATGTATTAGGATGGAGCTCATTCTACATCGCCTGTTACATCTCTCTCCTCTCTTCTCCCTTCCCCCATTTTGGGTCCTTGGAAACATTCCTTTGTAGCTCCATTTGCCAACAGTGAACTTTCTTTGTTTTTGCTTTTTTTTTTTTTGGAGGGGGGAAGGTAGGGTAGTTGGGGTTAAGTGACTTACCCAAGGTCACACAGCTAGTTTTTGTGTTAAGTGTCTGAGGCTGGATTTAACAGTGAACTTTCTCACTATTAGAAATTATAACTAGCATAGGGCCAATGGAGAATTATTCCAGGGTGCAAACTTTTGAAGTTGCATATTTTCTATTCTCTCCTTTGGTAATTTCATTCACTCCATGACTTTAACCTTCACCATCTCTATGAAGATGAATCCCAATTTATACTTACAGCCCCTTCTGATCTCTAGACTTACATTGACAGTGGTCCCCAATACTTTTCCATTAGGATACTCCACCAGTATCTCAATGTCAATACATCTAAAATTGAGCCTACAACCTTTCCCCCAAATCCTTTTTATGTGATGTCACTTTTTTTCCTGTACTACCATCATTCACCCAGTTTCCCATGTCCATTTTAACAGTTCTGGGCGTTAACTTCAATTCTTCTTGCTTCATCTCATCCCCATCATATGACCAATCACTTGCCAAGGGGTACTGATTCCAGTGCCATAATAAATCTAACATCCATCCCTTCCTCTCTCTTTCTAGTACAGGCCCTTATCACCACTTGCCTAGAAGACTGTAAAAATCAACCTGGTCATTCCTTTTTCAGCCTCTTCCTATTTCAATCTGTCCTTCATACTCCCAAGACAATTCTTTCATTGGATATAGGGATAGGGATGGGCAGCTAGATGGTGCACTGGAGGGAGGACTGGGCCTGGGAGTCAGAAGACTCATCTTCCTGAGTTCAAATTTGGCCCCAGACACTTTCATTGGTGCCTGCTGGAGCTCTTTAATTATTACAATTAATACTGCTTAGGAAAGAGATTATGGGAACCAGACAATATGCGTAAAGCCCTCTAAAAATGGATCATCCTGAGACTGGAGAGGTGTGACCCTGGGCAAGTCACTTAACCCTGTTTGCCTCAGTTTTCTCATCTGTAAAGTGAGCTCTAGAAGGAAATAGCAAAAATTCCACTATTTTTGCCAAGAAAACCCCAAATGGAGTCACAAAGAGTCAGACACAACTGAACAACAATATAGGGATAAGGTTGGATCTATGATTTCATTGGTATAAAAAACTCCTAGGTTAGGAGTTTTTAATTCAGTCAGCTGTGATATTTAGTCTTAGAGAGTTGCCTGGGGCACTAGAGTTGACTTGCTTCAGATCATGTGGCCAGTTTGCCCCAGAGGTGGAACTTGAACTTCTTGGTTCCAAGGCCAGTTCTCTACTATATCATGCTATCTCTGTGTCAAACTCACAAAGCTTCAGACGGACCCTATTGCCTGTGAAGTAAAGTTCAAATTCTTTGGCCTCACATGTAAGCACACTCTGCTCACTCTGATGCAGCTCTGCTCCTTTAGTTCTCTCTCATGCTACTCCCCTCTACACACTTTGAGCTCTGCTTCATCTGTCTTCCACTAGTGTGCTCAAGAAGCTTCAGTGGTCATTTACTGCAGCTAGAATAAAAAGCAAACTTCTCTGTTTGGCATTTAAAGCCCTTCACAATCTGGCTGCAACCATTTTCTAAGTAGATCAAGCATTATTCCTCCTAACATTTATTTTTATCATCTCATTTTGCAACAACTTTGTGAGGTAGGGACCATTTTGCAGATTAGAAAATTGAGTCTTAGAGCCCTCAACTGATTTACCCAAGGTCACTTAGCTAGTAAATGTCTGAGGTGGGGCTTGGATTTAAGCCTTCCTGACACAAAGTTCAGCACTCTTGAATGGATGGTTGGGGGATGAATGATACCCTCTTCATTCCAATACTCTTCTACTCCTACTTACAATATAATCACTCCAGCAGGTTCACTAGATGTGATATGGCATAATGGAAAGAGAATTGTGCCAAGAATTGGAAGATATGGGTTTGAATGTTCATCTTACCACCTGCTATTTGACTTTGGACAAATCATTTTATATCTCTGGACTTTAATTTTCTCATATGTAAAATAATAAAACTACCTGATAGGTTGGTTGTGATGAAGGTCTTTGAAAACCCAAAGTGCAATAGAAGTTTGAGCTGTAATTGCCTCAGGGAACTATGTAATCCTGTAGAATAATGAGAATTGAGATTAAGAAAATATTGCAACACAGTGGAAATTCTCTAGAGTCACAGGACTTAGGTTCAAATTCTGTCTCTGATAGTTATTACCTATATGACCTTTGACTTGATGACCTGCAAAAACCTAGGTTTCCTAGGCTTCTGTTTCCTAATCTGTAAAATTAGGAGGTTGGACTATATGGTCTGTAGGGTCCCTTCCAATTTTAAATATATGAGCCCAACTTGAAAGTGATTCACTTGAAAATTTAGTGCTTCCTTCCCATTATTTTATTCTATCCTTATCCCCCCCCCCCAAAAAAAAAAAGCTCAACACATTTGTAAACCAAAATTCTATAAAACAATAGAATTTTCTAGGATCCAAGAAATATTCTCACCTTTTGGAAATTACTTTCTCTAGCAAAATAATCTGGGCTAAAGGTCACAATACCAAGTTAGTTCTAGTCATTATAGGAACTGGCTAGAATCTCACACAACCACAAACCGGGCATGGATGCCTCTCGTTCACAGTAGACACAAGGCTACTTGAGACTGTGAGGCTCTGAGAAAAGTCCAGTTGCCTCTTCTCAGCCTGGAAGAGCAACCGAGGGAGCCAGAGAAACTAGCTCCCTTTTGAGCAATTTTTCCTTCCCCTTTACTATAGTAAACAGGACTTTTTCCCTATACATTTTACTCAATACGTACAGACCACTAACTCATTTGGATTTTTTTAAGTCAATACCTCATCTATCTGATCCATATTTCTCCAGAAGATCATAGTATCTCTTACCCTGTCAACCTACTTGAAGATTCAATGCCTCCAGCCTAATCTACAGGGATAATTACAAAACATATTAATCTATTGTTTGTTTAAATATCTTCTTGATTTTCTTGGACCTTGGACCTTAGGCTTCCTAGAATTTTTTTTTTTTTTTGGTCAAGTAGCAAGGGGCACATTCTCTCCAGCTTTCCTATAGCTAAAGAAAGCACTCTTTTTTTTTTTTTTTGAGGAAGAAGGCACAGCAGTTAGGGGTTAAGTGATTTGCCCAAGATCACGTAGTAAGTATCAAGTGTCTGAGGCTGGATTTGAACTCAGATGCTCTTGACTTCAGAGCAGGTGCTCTATTCACTGCACCACCTAGCTGCCACTAAAGGAAGCATTCTTAAACTTTCTTGTGTTATGGTTGCTTTTTTCAGACTGGTGAAGTACATGAACTTTTTCTCAGAAAAAAATAATATGAAATGCCTAAAATAGAAACATAGGATTATAAAAGAAACGTATCATATTAAAACATAGTTATCAAAAACATTTAAACATATGCATAGAATCTAAGTTATGAACTTCAGCTCTAAAGTAAGTGAGACTCCTCTCTCTCGCCTCTCTTCTCTTTCTCTTATCTTCTCTCCCCACCCCCTACTCCTTCCCTCCCCCATTTTGTGTCCTTTGGAAACAATCCTTTTCAGCTCCATGTTCCAGACTCACCAGGACTGCACCATTTGTGTCATGGAAAACCATTTTTAAGAATGCAAAACTGACCATCAAGACTTCCTTCTTTCTCATAGATGAAGAAACTGGGGGCCAGAGAAGTGAAATTAGTTGTCCAAAGCCACACATCTTAAGTGTTACTAGGCAACTGTGTGCTGAGAGAGGGACTCAGTTTCCTCATCTTTAAAGACAAGGTATTGGACTAGATAAGCTAAGATTGATATGAGAAGTCACAAAGTCCTAGAGGTCATCCAATCCAATTTATACCTAAACAAGTACCTTCTAATACATACCCCACCAATGGATGTCCACCTTTTGCTTAAAATCTTTAAGCCTTGTGTATGTCCTCTGGCAGCCCATTCCACTTTTGGGCAGCTCCCATCACTGGGAAGTTTTTACTTGTTTCATTTTTTTTCTTACCTCACATTTAAATGTCTTCATACAGAGGCTGGGCAAACAGACCTTGTCAGGCAGGTAGTAGAAGGGATTCTTCTTTATGTGTAGTTTAACTGGACAGCCTCTTGTCCCTCCTGGCTCTGAGGCTCTGATCCCTCCCACCTCTAATATTATATGATGCTGTCAATACATAGAAAACAGCCTAGTTTGGTAGAAAAAGCACTGGACCAAGAAATGGAAAGCCTTGATTCTAGGTCTATGCTTTCTCATTTGCTTACTTTTAGGTTTATAATGTACTTTCAAGATAAATGAGTTAAACAGAAAGGATATAATACAGAACAGTCAATCATCAAGTGTTCAATTGTATGGTTCAAATTATAGCAGAATGAGCCTAGAACAAAGAGTCAGAAGACTTGACTCTGATACCTACTAACTCACCATGTATCTTTGGAATTCCCTCCATCCCCCATCTCTCCAGCTACAAAATAAAGGTTAGACAAGGTGATTTCTAAGGTCTCTTCTAGTTTGAAAACTCTGTGTTTCTGAGAAAATCCAAGACCTAGTGAGGATGATTGTACTCACACCATCCCCACATCTGCTAGGGCATTGTATCATATAGGTGATTAAACACCATGGTGTTTAGCCATTCTATAAATGAGGTTTTGTTTGAATAAAAGCAAACTCTTTTGCATGTTCATAATAATCGCTTACACAATCAATGTTCTCACAAATAAATGGCATTGATTGCAAATAAAAGGATATTTTACATTATAATATACATTACAGATTGTATACATTATCTAATTTGACCCTCGCAAGATGAATGTTGAGCAGGTAGTAGAGCTGTTATGATCTCCATTTTACAGATGAGGAACTTGAGGCTTAAAGATGTTAAGTGACTTGTCCATGGTCACATAAAAGTCAAAAGCAAAATTTTAACCTAGATCTTTCTCTAAGTTCAATGCCTTATCCACTATACTAAGCTGCCTTGGGAGGAAGGCTAGATGGTTCAGTGACACCCATCCTTGATAGTGAGGGGAAAAAGATCTCAATGCAACAAACTTCACGTGTTTAGCAAAGGGGCATCACCTTCTGAAGCCAGTTTGGAAGTAGAAAGAATGTAAGTTCTCTGAGGCCAGGTACTATTATCACTTTTATGTTTGTATTCACAATGCTGAGACCATAGTAGAAAGGCTAGGGATCGGACCTTTGATTTTCCAAGCATAAGGAGCTCCCCGTGGAACTTCTCTACCATTGTAGGACAACCCAATTTCTGCAATATGGGAAGTTTTACCTAGAACACTCAGGTCAAGTGGTTATGAAGGGTCTCACCACTCGTATGTGTTGGAGGTGACTCATAGTAGGACCTTATTCAGTGTTTGCTGATTGACAGAGAAGCGTATGGGTAGCTATATGCCCTTTGTGAAAGAACCAGAATCTTGGGAAGTACTTGAATTCACCTGACAGTCCATCCATCCACTTTGTTTAATTCCCAGTCTCCTAGTGCCTTGTAGCCTATATTATAGACAGAGGCTTGGAGGTGGTTCCATTAGCTTTTAATGAAACTCATTAATTTGGCATGTCTGCTGTGGACAAAACCCTGAGAGCGATGTGGGGAAACACTGCTCCTCTGGAAGCATTTCAGTGGTTGGACTACAGATGCCCTTTCTGTATTACATTTTAGTTGGTCACCCATGAAAATGATATTTTTTTCAGAAGTCCCTCCAGGTCTCTTCCTATAGAAAATCTGAAAATGTTTCCTCAAATGGATATCCAAGTGCTGAAAATCTGACACAACGAGAAAATAGAAAAACCTAGCAAGGTAATACGGGGGTGAGGATTTCTTTAGTTTAGATCTGCAACATCATTGGAATGGTGAATTCTGGGGGAGGAACACTTTCACAGTCCAGATCAGCAACTGGTCTACAATGTGTTGCCTTAGAAATTTTGCCTGGGAAACTGAAGAGTTGAGTGATTTTCCTGAGTCTCTACAGCCAGTATTTGTTAGAAGCTGGTCTGGAACCCAGGTCTCCCTGATTCTTTTCTATGTGTTACAACTCCTATCCCTATACTCTTGTGCTTAATGCTATGTAATCAATCAATCAATCAATCAGTAAACATTTATTAGGCACCTCCTGTGTACCTGGCCTGTGCTAAGCACTAAAATGTGCATGTGCTTTAGCAAGGGCACTGATGGGCAATCAGGAGGTCTCAGTCTGGTACTGGTTCTTCAACTAAATAGCAAATTGCTTCAATTCAGTTCAGTTTGATAGGTGCTGGGTACTGTGCTATGTCTTGTAGCAGGTACTATGATAGATTTTTTTTTTTTTACCTTTTTTACCTCTCTGGGACTGTTTGACCTTCTACAAAAAGAGATTCTTGGACCAGATGGTCTCCACGGTCCTTTCCAGTTCTAGCATTCTTTGTGTCTAGTAAGCATACCAACCATAACTGTAAAGTGTAATTAATTGTAAACTTCAAGTGTAAGGCATTAAAAATGTGGTTTTTTAATTAATATTATTATGAAGCAGTAAGAAGGGGCAGGTGCTGAAATTTATGGATGGCAGTTTTGACTGTAGAGCTCGTTGTTTATATGCCTGGGGAAGAGGGAAAGGAGATTAATCCAAACTATGAACCCTTAGCTGTGCCTGTGTCTCCTCAGCCCAGAACAGTGTCATCACAAGAGCCATTTAAAGCTTCTCTGCAATCTGCTGTGAGCAGCTCTTTAGAAACACAGAACGTGATCTGCTTTCCAGACAATCAGCTTTATTCCCAGTGTGTCTTGTTCTTTTGCTTGAACTGAATGCTCATCCTCCCAGTCTCTCCCCTCTATCCTGAAGCAGAGGCAGGCAGGGAAGAGATGTCATAGAAACATTTCCATAAAGAGAATCCTAGATGGAACAGCAGATTTGGAGGGAACTGGAGCCAGGCACGCAGACAAGAGGACAGAACAAAAAGAAAAATGAAAATAGAACCCTGTAAATTATATGTTAGAAGTTTGAATCATCAAAGATTGAGACACATTAATTTTTTTTTTAATTCAGTTTAAAGCTAGAGAGATAGCCTCTGAGTCAGGAAGACCTCTACAATATCCTGGCTGTGTGACCCTAGGAAAGTCATTTAACATCTTTTTCCACCCTGCTAACCTCTTGGATTTCATAATCTCTAAAAACTCACCATTCTGGGAGAGGAAATCAGCCCTGAAACTCAAACCTCAAGATTATTTCCCACCCAAGCAACAGAACTTCATCATGTTCCCTTTGCCAGGTCCTCCACCCTCACCTCTACTCCACCCCTTTTCTGTTTTTGTTTTTTTAATAAACTGTCTGCCTCTGTTCAATTATAAGCTCCTTGAGGGCAGGGGCTGTCATACCTGTCTTTGTATCCCCAACACTTACCATCACAGTGTCTGACATGTACATAGTAGGCACTTAATAATTGACAATTGACTTCTAAGTGGCCCAGCAACTCTTCTGGGATCCAGTCAATCAGTAAACATTTATTAGGCACCTACTCTGTGCCAAGCACCAGGCTGAACAATGGGATACAAAAAGAGGCATAAACTTGGCCTCAAGAAGCTCACTTACAATCCAAGATATAGAATGGTTGTCTATCTGCATTAGAAGAGGAGGTTTCTTCAATTGTAGCTCTTTATACCAACAAAATCATAGGTCCAGCCAAAAAAAAAAGTTTATAAAAACAAAAGACAGTATTTGATTTGGGAGATCAATCACTTCTCTAGAAGGTTAAAACTGAAACTGCCCCATATTCAAACATGCAATAAGCAATTTTAAATATTATATTTAATGTTTTATGCACCTACTATGTGTCCAGATTGGACATGTTAAAAGGAGCTTAGCTAGAAGCCATTTCTCCTCTATCGGGTGATCCTACAGCACTGGGCTGTATTGAGGAAGAGTATGGGTATACTTGAATTCATCAGTAAGGAATAGGACGCAACATTTTTTGTTGTGAGATTTTCCCTTAAAGAAACCGGTGCTGATCTACAAAACAATCATGGTTTTGTCCCCCGGTTCCAAATTCAGGGAGCAAGATTTGCAGTCCCTTAGCATTACAGAAACAACAGAACTTGGCACTTGCTTTGGGGTCGGTTTTTAGCAGATCACGGCCTCCTGTGCATTTTTTGGTTTGAGAGTTGTCTGGAGCACTGAGAAGTTAAGTGCTTTGCCCAGAGTCACACAGCCAGGATATTCACCCAAAACAGAACCTAGACCAAGCCTTCCTGACCTTAGATATTAATATCTACATGTATCCATTATCCTGTGCTTTCTCTTGATATCTATTTAGCACAAGTCTTTTCCTAAAATAGGTAGCTGCCAGATGGTGGACTAGGGTGAGTAAGCTACTCTCTTAGCCTGATCCTTGGGCCTCACCTGAAGAGGACCTTTTCAGAAGCATTTTCTACCCCTCAACATAAACTATACACTTCTTGCTTTGTGATCTATAAAATGTGATGCCATAATGATGAATTTATTAATAGATTATGTGGGTTCAAATGTCACTTATCACCTATGAAGGGGATAGGGCTTGATCAGGGTTGGGGAACCTATCACCTCGAGGTCACATGTGGCCCCCTAGGGCCTCAAGTGCAGCCCTTCCTTTGGCTGAATTCAAATTTCATAGAAGAGCCATGCTTGAGGACCTAGAGGGCCACATGTGGCCTCAAGGCCACAGGTTCCCTACCTCTGAGCCAGATGATTCTTTGGGCCTCAATCTTCTCATCTGTAAAATGAGGGGGTTAGAGTTGAAGACCAGAAAGGTCCCTTCTAGCTTTAAATCTATGATCCTGTGATGTCAGATGGAAATCATGCAATGGATCATGGAAGAGAAAATATTTCCCTATTAAAATATTTTGAGCTACTTTATATTGGAAATGTATTCACACCTTCTCTGTACAAATATATGTCATGCTCATTTCTCATGATTCTACCTAGTCAAAAATCCAACTGTGCCTCTCCCTGTCATATATACAGATCTCACTGAGTGTGAATGACATGTTATACAATAACAAAAAATGAACCTGCTACTTGATTCTGTTTTCCTTTCTACCTAACACTCATTGCTTACTGCCCCTCAGATTTCTTACTCTTTTCCATTCCCTGCCCACGCTTGAGCAAGCTGCTCTAGTGAATGGTCAGTGACCTTCAGTCTTTTGATACTGCCTGTCTAGGACTGTCAGCAATTTCTATGTAAAGCCAAGGGTCTGGTGAGCTGCCTTCCCACCAAGATGCTTGAGTACACAGCATCTGTTACCCTGCTGTGTCACCGTCACCAGTGTTCAGAGGCACTCTGATTGATAGGCTGGAGGGAGGAAGTCTGGGCAGCCCAGCTTGGACAGACTGTTTTGACCTGAAACTCTGAAATGGCAGAGGCTTCCTATGGCTGTTTGTAAGCAGGGTGCTAATTTTACTCAGTAAAAGTACTTAATTTCACACATTTATTTTTTCATTAAAACATTCCTGCTGCTCAGCCCCTGGGGCCTGGGTTCCTTTCACTTACAGTCTTGAAATAATTTAAATTAGGGTAGGTTAGTTAATATTTAATTTTTTTAAGACCAATATGGAGTTAGACAGCTGAGGAAGCAATTTGCTACGCACAGTGAGGGAACATGTCCTAGGTATATTTACTTTGGTCATGAACTTGAACTGTCCATTTTCAATAAATGGTTTGCAATTCTAATTAATAATTTCACGACCAATTCACCTTGTCTTCCTAACATGGTAGATGGAACCAGGTCCACTTTCTGTTGCCTTTGAATGCCTGCCAATGATATGGGTGCTTGGAAAGTAATAGTGATTCCAAGAAAATGCCAGTTTGAGAATAAGGTAAAACAAGCAATCAGACATCATCTCGGGAATGTGATTTCTTTTCGATAAATGCAATTTCTAGTGCTTTCAATTTATGCAGCTTTTAGGGCCAGTTATTACTTTTCTAAACACAGACATATTTCAGAGGTCATTTAAATGCGAAAATAGTGCTTTCACCAAACAAGAGAGCCACAATTATTTTTCTCCATGGAAACTGTTGGACTATGAAAGCGTTTCTATAATGTTCCATCTCTGTATGAAAAGGAAAGACTTGAAGAGGGAAAAGAAGCCTTGATTAATCAATAACTGATTTGGGCCAAGTATACTTTCAGGGCGGTAGTGATAGATTATCCCCAGTGACATCAGAGAAGGCTTCATTTCTTTGGATGAGAGGAGAGTTTAGTGAATTTACTACTACTGTAAATCAGGCAGAAACAGTTCCAACCCAAGAATTCCGTTTTCTGGTCTCAGCACCTTCAAAGGTCTCTACTGAGGTTCTAACAAATTGTAGGTATTGTAATTGTGAATCTGATATTCAGTTCTTCACAGTTTATAAAATGTTTTCAGATAGCAGATAAATTATCTGAAAATAGCCCATCTTTGATGGCAAGGACCGCCTAATTTTTGTCTTTGTATCTATCCCCAGAGCCCTGGAACAGTGCCTGGAAAAAATAGTAAGGTGCTTAATAAATGCTTGTTGTAGGTTTCTTCACAACAACCTTGTGAGGAAGGGAATACAAGGGTTATCATCATCTCCATTTGACATATGAGGATACTGAGCCTCAGAAAAGCTAAAGCACTCACCAAAAATCATATAACTGACCTTGAGCAGAACAAGCATAACTTGAACTCACATCTTGTGACTCCAAGTTCAACTTTCTTTTGTTACTTCATCATTTCTCTTAGGTTCATATGTTCTGTCTTCAAAGAAGTTTTTTTTTCCTCTGTATTGTCTCCAGCAAACCCAACACACACACCTTTGAGATAGGCTAATACTACATATTGTAAACAGAGCAATCAGTGATGAATATATTGCTATAAAGCAGCAGTTCTCAACCTTTGGGGGTCAAATGACCCTTTCATAGGGATCACAGGGGTCACCTAAGACCATCAGAAAACACATATTTCCAATGGTCTTAGGAACTGAGACACGGCTCCTCTATCCATCCCCAGGCAGGTCTGCCCACATGCAGATACACCCACATATGAGTGTTAAAGGGTCATGGGATTAGGAAGGTTGAGAGCCACTGCTATAAAGGATATTGAGAAGGGAAATTCTATTAAGAAGAAGAAACAGAATCTTAGAAACAGCTTCTTATACCTATTAGCTGTGTGCTCCCTCTCCTGTAAGAGGGAGATAATAATAGTACCCACCTCCCAGGATTGTTGTGAGGAACAAATGAGGTAATACTTGTAAAAAGTATTATCACATACTTAAAAATACAATTAGAATTTTTAAATGCTTAAAAAATCTCAAAGGGCCATGCAAATATGAGCTGTTGTTAAAGGTTGTTAGAGTAGGAAGGGACCTGACCTAGTCTAAATCTCATGAGAAGTCTAAAGCCCGTGTCTCTAACAACCCTGAGAAAGGATCATTCAGACTCCTCCTAAAAACCTCAAGTGCAAGAGAACTCACTTTGTTCAGAGCATTTTTTATGACTCCATTGCTAATAAAGTTCTTCTCTACTAAAATCAACCCTTTTATACCTTCTATCCACTGCTCCTCCCTCTTCCCTGCAGTGTCAGACAAGATAAGTCTAATTTTTCTTCCTCGTGACAACTCTTAAAATGCTTAGAATAAACTAAGTACGGTACAACATAAAATATGAGTTCCAAGGAAGCACTCTGTTTTCCAAATAAAGCATTTTATAGGGCTAATGCATGTGTAGTCTTCATCATGCACTATGCATGTTTAAACTAATTCCACTCCCTGGCAAAAAATATTTTAATTTTAACAAAAGAAGTAAAACTAGTGCTTATTAGAAGAAACAATGAGATGTCACAGGAGCAGAAAAGTAAGAGTAAGGAAATGTGGAGTCTTCTGCCACTAACTTGCTCTATGACAGTGGTTCTCAACCTTCCTAATGCCGTGACCCTTTCATACTCTTATGTGGGCAGACCTGCCTGGAGACAGATAAAGGAGCCATGTCTCGGTTCCTAAGACCATCAGAAATATGTGTTTTCCGATGGCCTTAGGCAACCCCGTTTGACTCCCAAAGGGGTCGCGATCCACAGGTTGAGAACCGCTGCTGTATGAGCTTGGGCAAACTGCTCCTTGATTTATTTCAAATGAGTTGTACTACATGTTCTTTGAAGCCCCTTTGGGCTCTCACACCCATAATCCATATGATTAGAAGGTCTCTAAGGCTCCTTTCAGCTACAACATTCTAAACATAGAATCACAAGGTAAACTCTATCTATATTTCTCTTATATTCATCAATAGGCTTGATCCTCACCTTTGTGAAATGGTTTAGATGCAGGATTATCCAAAGGTAGAGAGGTGGACTGAATGGCTTCCCAATATCTCTTGCAATTAACCATAGAAGTCTATGATTTTAAAATGAGGCTTTGGAGAAGAGATCAGGAATATTCTAGCAACCTTGTATAGCCCCAAAATAAAGCATTCCTACATTTTACTTGTAGTATGGTTCCCTTTGTTTCAAAATCATAAAGAAAATTAAAAATTAAATTGAACCTTTGATTCTGTATAAATTGTCTTTCCTTTAGGGATGATCTGGTCTGAGTGCAAGGAGATCTGGGAGGAAGGACCCCGAGAATATGTCATGCACCTGTGGAACCTCCTGGATTTTGGAATGCTGTCCATTTTTGTGGCTTCATTCACAGCAAGGTTCATGGCTTTTTTAAAAGCCAGTGAAGCCCAGCTGTATGTGGATCAGTACGTACAGGATGATAACCTCAACAATGTTACACTTCCCCCAGAAGTAGCCTACTTTACTTACGGTAAGATATCATGCTGGACTAGCAGCTTGGGGATGTGTGGCACAGTGGGAAAGTCTCTGTCCTTTAAGTCAAGATTCTGCAATTGATTGCTGTGTAACCTATACAAGTCACTTAAACTCTCTGTATAGTTTTGTCATCTGTAAAATGGGACAATAATGCTTGGGATTGCTGCTGCCACTCTCACAAGTGTATTTTGAGGCTCAAAAAAGAAAGAAATGGCCGGCATGTAGAAGAATTAATAGACTTGCCCTTCTTGGTCCCAGGAAGAAGAAGTGGGAGCAATGTGTGAGAGGCTGCTATAAGGAGGCAAATTTAAGTTCAATGGAAGGAAAAACTTCTTAGTAGTTTGAACTGTCCAAAAGAAGAATGAGCAGCCTTAGGTAACAAAGAGGTGCTGGTCACTAGAGGTTCTAAGGTAGAGGCTGTCTAAGCGCTTGTCAATAGACAGGATTTGAGCTTCTTGGCTGAGTTGGACTACGCATCTAAGAATTATTACTATTCTTAGCTTCTGTGATTTAGTGAGATATTGTATGTGCAGTACTTTACAAAATGAGTGATGCTCGCTTGCCCTTTGTTGATCACCTCACTGCTGTCGCAGTGAGATGCATACACACATATGCTGAGCAAAGATCTTTTCCTCCAATGGTGGCAATGCCAGCTCCATCTGCCTCATCACCCTCATGTAGGATAAACCCCAGACAACCTCACACAGAGCCACAGAGAGATTTGGTCAGTATGTGCAAGTCAGTGAGCTGAAATGAGGAGGAGAATCACAAGTTTTCTCGAGACAATCAAACACAAAGAATCTCTTTTCCTTAGGAAAGATAGTTTTACTTGGGTGATGAGGCTTTTGTTCTTTCTTTATGGACCCGATTATTCCCCCAGACAAATATCTGTTGTTTTTAGCTTCTATCCAGAAGCAAAATGATGCCAGTTAGCCTTTATATTTGCAAATAGTACGACCCAGGATTATTGTTCTTATTTTACAGATGAGGAAAATTGAGACGGATGATGGCTAAGTAACAATAACAGTCCTTTAAGGTTTGAAAAGTGCTTTATAAATTTTATCTCATTTTATCCTCACAACATTGAGAGGTATACGCCATTATTTCTCCCACTTTACAGATGAGAAAACTAAGACAGAGTTTAAGTGACTTGCCCAGTGTCATGTAGTTAGTAAATATATGAGGGTAGATTTGAACCCAGACCTACCTGACTCAAGGTCCAGCACGCTCTTCACTGCAACATCTAGCTGCTCCTAATTTATAATAATAACAGTAATTAGAAAAGTGAAACAAAATGGGATGGCACATTGGACCCTGGCCTAAACAGTCAGGTTGCCTGGATTGTAGTTCCATCTGTGGCACCAAGCAACTAGCTAAGTGAACCTTCTTCTTTGGGCCTCAGTTTCCCCAATATACGAATGAGGGAGAAGAACAAGATGATCTCCATGGTCCTTTTCAGCTTTTAAATTCTATGATTTTTCAAAGGTCGTGTAGTCCCCAGATTCTCAGGGTGGGAGGACCCTGACTACAGCCATAACGACTCAGTGAAAGTTACCAATGACAGAAGGGCGTGGAGGAGCATAAAATGCGCCCCTTTGACTATGAAGGAGCTTTTTTGACCTGGAAATTCTAATAACTCTGTAAAGTAATGACAAGCACAAATTCTCAGTCCAAAAATCCTTTATAGCTCCCAGTGTGCCTGTTAAATTAATCACATTTCTGGAAAATGAATCACATTTCAAACATTGCAGGGAAACTTGCCATTTAAGAAGGGCCTTTACTGACTTTTCTTTTAATGAAGGATCTTTCCACAGTGCCAATTGCTACCGGTTTGTTTGGGAACGAAGACTTCCTTAAAACATTATCCATTTACCCTTGTTTGTTGTGCTCAGGTCACCAGAGGCAGCTGGAAAAGCCCTGAGGCCAGGATTCCTGGCTCCTCCAAATCTGTCCTTTTATTAATAACACAGCTCCGGGCCTGGTGCTGCTGGCTGGGGGTGAATTACACTTCATGGTGCATAGGTTAAGACTGTCCCCAGACACTAGTATTATTACTCAAGTTTTCCTGGTTTCTACTGAACCTGTCTCAGGAAAGCTTGATTTGTTTTATTTTATTTTATTTTTCTTAAAATGTTTGTCTAGGTTTTTGCAGCGACAGTTAGTGAAGAGTGCCCTCTGGTGGACATATAGCATTTACTTTCAACCCTTCTCTAGGGTCCCTTACAGCACAAGGTTATATAATTATAGAATTATAAAATGCCAGAGCTGGACATTAAGGCTCAGAGATTTTTCCCCCGGTTGCACAGCTCATCACTTGGGAGGACAAGAACCCAAATCTCCAGAGTTCCAGTCCAGGCATCCCCAATATCTCATCAGCTGTTAGGGTCCAAGAAGTTGTTAAGGGACCTTTGATACAACACATACATCCCAAAATGTTCACAGAAGGCTAGTCAAGCAGAAGCAGATCTCAAGCAGAAGGATCAAGTGGTCTTCATTTTGCCTTTTTGTTCTTTTAAGTAAAGCCTGACCCAGTGAAATAGCTCTAAAAAGAAATGATCCGATGTAGTGGATATGAAGTCAGAAGACCTGGGCTTGAAACTTGGAGAAGCGACTTATTACTCCAAGGCCTCTCCCTTCTCTGTCCCCAGCTGCGTCCTCAGTCAAATAAGGGAGTTGGGCTCGATGATCTTCTTAAGCCCAAGGACACAATAACCCTTTACCTACCGAGTACAAGGTGCTGCTCTAGGTGCTGAGGGCATAAAGACAAAGAACCTACATCCCTTCTGTCCTACATATGGTACCATGAAAAAAGAGTATGTTGGGTTTGGGATCAAATGGTCTCCATGTAAATACTCTTTCTGCCTTACTCCCTGTCTTACCTTGAACAAGTCACTTAGTATCTCCAGGCTTGTTTCCTCATCTTTAAAATGAAAAGGTTAAACTAAATGACCGCCAATATTCCCCCTAGCTCTAAATCTTTTAAATTAATCAATGTTTCTTAATCAACAGTAAGAGCAACTGTTGTGAATATGGTGCAAGTGATTTTCTTGAGATGAGCAAGGCTTCATCTTGTACTGGGCAATTTAGCCAGAGATAGGGAGTTATGAGAAATATCATCACATTTAGGTCTGGATTTCAGGGTGGCGGGCCTTCAGTCACATTAGCTACACTTTAGAGGAGCAAGTGTAAGCTGTAATTTTGTATTTATTCAGGTCATTAGGTCTCAATTTAAACAGATGCCTAGTTAACTGAAGACTTCCTTCTCCCTTTTTAACTTGAGTTTGGAGTTGAACACCAAGAAAAATTGGTATTCATTGGTATATTTATAAGGCTTTATACGGTTCCAATCAACTTCAAAGCAGGGGGTGGGGAGGGACTTAGGGGTCAGAGAGAGGAAGTTATTGACCCCACATCTAATATGGATAACCGTATGACCAAGCAGTGCAAAAAGATCACATGACTTAAGACTTTAATAGTGTCCTTAGAGGCTCCTCTCCTCATTCTCTCTCCCAGTCAGACCATATCTGGACAGCCATATTCACATTTTATGAAGGGTGTTGACAAATTGGAGCATGTTCAGAAGATCCCTAGTGACCAGTTCAATGAAAGGATTGGTGATGGTATCATATAAGGATCAGTTAAAGAAAATGGAGAAAACAAGATTTGGGGGAGCTTACAGGGATAGGGAAGGGCATGATTGCCGTCTCAAAATGTTTAAAGAGCTGCCATGAGCATAAGGAGATTAGATTTATTCTTAAAGGATAGATTTGGGCCCCAGGTGACAAAAAACTTCTTCATATTTAAGTAATTAAAAAATTCAAAGATGTCAGTAACCTCTGGATGACAACACATAAGGGATATTGTAGAGAGAATTTCTACTTAGGAATGGTTTGGTCTGGCAGCCAAGGTGTCTTCCAGCTCTGAGAGCCTCTGATTCCCAGTCATTGTTTATTTAAGAAGCTTACACAAAGAATTTCATTCATTTAAGGGGTATTTCTCCCTCCCATCCCTTCCAAGTGCTCTTGTCTTAAAATTAAGGGAAAAATCCAGCTAAATCAGTTTCTTGGCCTTGTTAGGTTAGCACAATAGCATCTATCTTTACTCATCTCATGAACTTGTATTACACACAATGCATTTTTAGCACAAAATAGACCAACAGAAAAGACAAAATGCAATCTTCATACTTAAATATGTAGTGAGTAGGGAACTGGTTTTAGGAATCAGGAAGACTTGAGTTTATATACAGACCCTGTGACCCTAGGCAAGTTACTTAAACCCTCAATCCCCCATCAACTCTCTCAGACTAATAGTGCTTTCTAAGTACTTTCTCAAGCACCACCCCAGCTCTCACTTCACTTTCCTCCCTTTTCAACCTTGATCCTAGAGGCAACCAGCTCAACTCCATACTAGTTTCCACTATCAAATCCCTTTCCTCTTTCTCATACTTCATGTTTTGCAAATCCCAAGGATGGAACATTTTCACCACACATCTTCTCCATTCCTACACACTTACTGTTGAACAAAGCTAGAGAAAGTCATACAAAAAAGCTAAGGGAGTCCACTATAAATTTATCCTATCTCAACCTGGGCCCTCACTATAGCAAGGCAATCCTTTTACTCCTCTTTAATTGATTCTCTATTCTACTGCCCTCAAATACTGTTCCAAACTTCCCTTTCTCTCCCCATATATCCTACTTTCCCTTCCCTCTCCCATTTTCAGATGAAGATCTTGTCCCATACTTAACACTAGGAAGCAGAGACTGTCCTATGAGCTCCTTCTCTATATATTTACACCTCAAAACTCCTTAACATAATTTTCCATTTTCCCCTTCTTTACCCCAGTCTCTCTGACAATGGGATGACCTTTCTTTTTGCCAAGGCCAACCCTTATACATGCTCCTCATCCCATCCCATCTCATTCTAGATTTATTAACATACTGTTCTTTCTCTGTTTCTGTCTCTATGTCTCTGTCTCTGTCTGTCTGTCTCTCTCTTTCTATCTCTCCCCCCCCCCTACCCTTCCCTCCTTCTTCTCCCCTCTTCAATTTCTTCTACTATGAGTTTCCTTCCCTGTTACCTACAAACAATCCCAGGTCTTCATCCTTAAAAAAATCCCCACCAAACCCTGCCATTTCTTCAAGATACTGCCCTACCTACATTTTTTCTCTTTTAGAGCCAAATTCCCCCCAAAAAACAAGCCTACACTTATTGCTTCCATTTTCTCTCCTCTCACTTATTTCTCAACCCTTTGCAGTTTGGCTTTCTGTCTAATCCCTCAACTGAAATTGTTCTTGCAAAAGTCTCTATTGATTGCATAATTCGCCAAGTCTGGTGTCCTTTCTTGGTCCTCGTCCTTCTTGACCTCTCTACAGAATTTGCCACTTTTGACCACTTTCTTTCTCTTGATGTTATCTCTTCTCTGGGTTTTTCTGCCACTGCCTTCTCCTGTTTCTTCTCATACCTACCTAGTCTCCTTTGTCAATTTGTCATCTGTATCACATTCCCTAACTGTAGGTAGACCCCAAGTCTCTGTCCTGTACCTCTTCTCTTCTCCCTCTCTATCATCTCCTTGGTAACCTCATCAACTCTCATGGCTTTAGTTATCATCTCTATGTAGCTGATTGCAATATATATATATATATATATATATATATATATATTAGATATATATATATTTAGATTCACCGCTAGTCCTCTTCCCAACATCCAGTACAACATCTTATCTCCAATTGTCTGTTAGTCATTGCAAACTGGATGTTCCATAGGTATCTCAAACTCAAAATGTTCAAAATAGAATTCATAATTTTTTCGTGAAAACTCACCTCTCTTCCAAACTTTTCTTTTTCCTTTAAGGACACTATCATTATTTCAATCTTCTTAGGTTCAAAACCTCAGTGTCATCCTCAACTCCTTACTTCCTCATCTCCCATATCCAGTTTGTTGCCAAATCTTAACATTTCTTCCTCCAAAACATCCCTCATATCTAACTCCTCACCAGTCACACAAGCACCACATTCAGGCCTTCATCACCTCTAGCTTGGATAATTATTTTTTATTGTCAGTCACTGACAATAAATTTAGTCATTTTCAGTTGTATCTGACTGTTTGTGACCCCATTTGGAATTTTCTTGGCAAAGATACTAGACTTCTCCAGCTTATTTTATAGATGATGAAACTGAGACAGACAGGGTTAAGTGACTTGCCTAGGGTCACACAGCCAATAAGTATCTAAGGCCAGGCTTTAATTCAACTTTTCCCAACTCTAGGTCTGATCCTCTATCCCTGCACATCTGTGGGGTTTTCTTAGATGAGATACTGAAATGTTGGCCATTTCTCTCTTCAGTGTGTCCTCATTTTACTAAAGCAAATAGGGGTTAAGTGACTTGCCCAGGGACACACCTCTAGTAAGTGTATAAGGCCACATTTGAATTCAGATCTTTCTGTCTCCAAGCCCACTGCTGTATCTACTGTACCACCTGGTTGCCCTTGGATAATTATAATAGTGCTCATCTATTATTAATAATCAGTCTATCCCCATGCCAATCCATCCTCCACACAACTTCCAATATGATTTTCTTTAAGTGAAGTTTTAATCATGTCACTTCCCTACTCAAGAAATTCTGACTGTTCCCTATCACCTCTAGAAGAAAATGTAAACTCTCTTATCATTTAAAGCTCTTCACTGCTGATCTGACAGCCTTCCAAGCCTCCAAATACATTGCTCCCTCTACAATCCAGACAAGAGCCTCCTGGCTGTTCCTCATACAAGACGCCATAATCTCCCACCTCTGTGCCTTTGTTCTGGCTATGCCTGGAAAGCACTCCTTTCTCACCTCTGTCTCTCAGAACCTCTGTTTTTCTTCAAAATTCAACACAAGCCCCACCTTAAAGCCTTTCTTAATCTCTGCAACTTCCAGGGCTCTCTGTTCAAAAGCATTTTGCATGTGTGACATAGATTGACTATCCTTACTGCCTAATGGTCAGGCCTCTTATGTTTTACTCCCCCCAAGGCATGTTGGGTACCCTGAGTAGATTAGGGAGTCTCTTTTCTCTGACTCAAACCAGAGAAGGTTGATGTCTTTCATTGCTTACATCCCCCATTGATCATATTTCCCCATTTTAGGGGTCCTTGGGAGCAGCACCCCAATTCCATTTAGCCATTTAACATTGAGTTAGATTTTAAAAAGGGATATTTACTTCAAAGATAGAGCAAAAACAAAAATACAATTGCCTCTCAATACCTTAATGCAGTGGTTCTCAACCTTCCTAATGCCACAATTTTAAGATTTGTAATTGAGTATATCCGCATGTGGGTGGACCCACCTGGAGACTGATAGAGGAGGTTCCTAAGACCATCAGAAATATGTGTTTTCTGATAGTCTTAGGCGACTCCCAAAGGGGTCGTGACCCACAGGTTGAGAACCACTGCCTTAGTGGTATAATCCGGTATGGACACTCTCTCAGTTTCTGGGGAGGTGGAGGGAGCATTAGTCTCACAATTTAGCTAAATTCTCAAATTACTTTAGTCCCACCAAATTTAAGCACAAAACTCCTGGCGTGGCTGACACATTCAGCCTGGATTCCTCACAGCTCACCCCACTCCCTTCACCTCTAATGAAAAAGTCAAAGTCACAGGTTATTTCTCAGGGCCACAACAGATGAAAAGTGTGGGGAGAGAGGAGAAGCAAGGGGAGGTGATCCTCAAGTTCTCCCCACCTTTATAGATGAAGGACAAATCTGAATTCCACAGTGGTGGAGATCGTCTCCACAGTGGTGGAGATCGTCTCATTTGTGTTTTTGTATCCCTAGGCTTTAGCACGATGCCTGGTGCACAGAGTAGGAACAGAGATAACAACTAAAGCTGTGATTTCATTAATACAGGGAACTCCTCACTGAGATAACTCTCTACTATTAAGGCAAATCAGCACCTTTTCTATAACTTACAGCCTTTGAAAGTAGCCTAGAACATGGAGGGGTTAAGTGACTTGTCCAAGGTCACACAGTCAGTATGCCAAAGATAGGGCTTGAACTCGGCTCTTCCCGGCTCCAAGGCCAGCTCTCAATCCACTATTTCAGACTGCTTAATAATTGCTTATTGATTAATAAGCTGCAAAAAGTTGTCAATAAGCACTGATAAAAGGAGTTTCCTTGGAGGGAGTTCCCTTCACCACTGAAATCACAGGAAGGATTTTTTTTTTTTTTTTAAGTATTATATGCTCTGAGAGAAAGTGGTTTAAAGTCCGGCCTTAAAGTCTGTAGGAAACCAAGGTTCAGGTCTTGCCTCTGAAGGGTACTAGGTTTGTGACCAAGAACACATCACTTGATCTCTTAGTGCAGCAAACAATACTCTAAGAATATAAATTACCAATGAAGTACCTATTTGTATGGGTGAAGGGAGAGTCTACATTGGAAGTTCCCCTCATTGATGAAAACCCAGGTCATTATTACAAAAATACATACACAAATATAGAAGGAAAATATGTTTATACAGTATAGGCATGTACATATGTGCTTATTACATACATGTGTCATAATACACACATAATTTATATAATCGATAAGTGCTTTTGAGAGAATTTTTTATGCAGCTTTCTGTATGTAGAATACTAATAACTCTAGTTTTACAAAATAGATAAAGTCAGCATTAGGGACCTGACTCTCAGACAGCCTGATTGCCCCCATCCCCACCTCTCCCCTACATGCAGCCCAGGACTTGCAAAGTGTCACAAAATCAGTTCAACAAGCATTTATTAAGCACCTACAGTATGCAAAGCACTGTGGTAGGCTGGGAACACAAAGATGAGAAAGAAACAGTCCCTGTCCTCAAGAGATTTCATTCTACTGGTAAACCCCCTAAGTGGTCCATATTTGCTGTAGTCACTCGGGGGACAGGGTACTGCTGAAGAAGTCTATCAGTAAAGTGCAAAGAGTCGGTAGGTCCTGGCTCTGCTACCTGCTAGCTGTGTGACCCTCAATAAGTCTCTTAATTCTTCTGAATTCTAATTTCCTCATCTGTAAAATAAGACGGTTAGACCAGCTCAGAGGTGTCAGACTGGCAGCCTATCAGCCCGCCTACAAAATGCCCTAGTAAAGCCCAAACCAGATTAAAATGTGATTGGGAAATGGTTAACAAAACAATTTTAAAATATAATACAATCCAGAAAATGTTAATTTAGGGTTTTCTGAGTCAGGATGTAGCCTACAGAGATGTGTTTCTGTTTGACTTTGCACGACATGATTTTCAAGGGCCTTTCTGGCTAATACTAGGCTCCTTTGAGCACCACATGGTCCCCAAATTAGCATTTGCTCACTACAAAGCAGCTTGGAGGCCACGTAATAATAATGACTATAATAACTCACATCTATATGGTACTCAGAGGCTTTTACAGAGCACTTGCCTCACAACAACCTGTAAAACAGCTAGTGCGAGAATTATTACCTTCATGTTGCAGATCTGAGGTTCAGGTAGTTAAAATCCCATCTTCATGGTCACATAACTCATAAGCATCAGCAAGGGGACTCCTGACTCTGTTAAATCGTAAGTTCCTTCAGAGCAAGGTCCATGTTATATCTTCTGTTTTGTTCCTTCAGTGACTAACCCAACATCTTGCACATACCGGATGTTTAATAAATGTCTTAGAATTTTTATATTACAGATTTAGAGCCTCATAAAATTTTGAGATCACTTAATCCCTGCCTCTCCTTAAAGCTCATCACTGGTAGAGCTGCGATTTCAACCAAGGCTGTCTGACTCCCAAGCAACTCTCTCCCTGTACCAACCCAAATGTCTCTAGGGGCACTGCCCTTTCATGCAGCTTTCGGAAGAGTGCTTTTCCCCCCTTAACACGCCCTATTCTCCAGCAAAGCACAGAGTAGTGATTATAGTATTCTTTACAGATCAGATTGCTTTACATACAACGTCTCATTTTACACAAGAAGAACCTAAAGCCAGGTGATTTTCCCCCAACAATATACACCTAGTGAAAAGTAAAGCCTTGAACTCGAATCTTGTGTGTCTAAATGCAGTGCTTTGCCCACCACATCAGAACTATGTCATTGACATAACTGCTAAACCAATTAAATTTAATAATAATAATAATAAACAGCATTCGTAGAGTACCTAATATATGCCAGGCACTGGGCTGAGTGCTTTATAAATATTAGCTCATTTTATCCTTATACCAGACCTAAGAAGTAAGTGCTACTATTATCCCCATTTTACAGTTAAGGAAACTAAGGCAAATAGAAGTTAAGTGACTTGAACAAGGTGACATAGCTTGTAAGTGTCTGAGGTCAAATTTGAACTTAGGTCTTCCTGACTCCAGGCCCAGAGCTTTATCCACTGTGCCACCTAGCTACATTTTAGTGGTGAAATATGGTCTTTCCACTATAAAAATCTTAGGTATGATAATACTAAAATGAAGCATCCCTCCTTGCAGTGTGTATGTAGGGGACCCCTAATCAAAGCCTCCCCACTGTGGGATACTTCCTAGGACAGTTTTACCTCCAGCACAGGTCGTCGACAATTAGGATTATCCTGGCCAAAGTTGAACAGCAAGTTCTTCTTCTGGGCTGTATCATAACCATGGTTCAGTTTTCCTTGCCTCCCACTGCCCATTGCCCTAAGGAAAAGTAGAAGAATATGTTATTAACCTTCCCTTTGTCTTAAGTGATGGTAAGGAGAAAATATTTAGAGGATCGTGGATTCAGGATTGAAAAGGACCTTAAGGAACATTAAACCCAACCCCTTCATCTACTAGATGAAGGGAAAAGCCCAAAGGTGGTTTTCCCTTTAAGTGATTTTTCCATCTTTCCCTTATCCCTGTCCACTGTTCTGTCTAGAATGTCAAGTTTGTGTATCAAACCTCTGTGCTTCTTGAGCCTTGTGGCTATGAATACTCAGTAACCCTGTCCTATTTCCTATTAGGCCCTTTCTCTTCCCTAATGGGTAACTTCCCTAATTTTCTTTTAGCCAGGAACAAATGGCGGCCCTCTGACCCTCAGATCATATCAGAAGGACTATATGCCATAGCCGTGGTACTGAGCTTCTCCCGCATTGCTTACATTCTTCCAGCCAACGAGAGCTTTGGGCCCCTGCAGATTTCTTTGGGAAGAACAGTGAAGGATATCTTCAAATTCATGGTCATTTTCATCATGGTGTTTGTTGCCTTCATGATTGGAATGTTCAACCTATATTCCTATTACCTTGGTGCAAAATACAACCCAGCATTCACAACGTGAGTATTCGGAAGGGAGTTCTGGCCTGGGAGGTCTGCGTGTCTTTTTTACATGACAGTAACAAGAAGGCTAGTTTCCTTGGTAAGGCAATCTATGCTAAGGGAGGTGAGGTATTATGTACCAGGAACAGCTAGTAATCCTGTTAAACTATAGAAAGTGTTTGTGAAAGTAATAGAAAAGGAAGTCTCAATTAGGTTAACTGGCTTACCCAAAACTAGAGCCTACACCTCCGATCCTCTCCACTTCAAAACCATTGCTCCACCCACAATATTGAAAAGATGTGATCCTCTATTATTAGCGGGGTGGGGTTGGGAAACAGCTCTCTGAACTCCTACAAGACCAGATTCCTCAAGTGGGCAAGCTGGTCACTCTCACTTATAGATCAGTGGTTCTCAACCTGTGAGTCGCCATTCCTTTGGGGGTCGAACAACCCTTTCACAGGGGCGACCCCTGTGACCCCTAAGACCATTGGAAAACACATATTTCTGATGGTCTTAGGAACTGAGACACCGCTCCTCTATTCATCTCTAGGAGAGTCTGCCCACATGCAGATACGCCCACATATGAGTATTAAAGGGTCACCACATTAGGAAGATTGAGAACCACTGCTATAGATGATGTTGGGTTCATCTGGATTGAGTTAGTTAATTCTGGGGAAACCCAGGAACAAGTGTAGCTGGGCATTGGACTACCAACACAGCAGCTAGCATAGACTGTAGAAGCCACCTGTTTACATTTTCACTCTCAAAACATAGAGTGGGCACAAATTGGAATTTATTATATCATGGAAAGAGCCCAGGTGGCTGAGTTATCCCAGGCTCCCTGACTCACTCTCTCTCACTCTGCAGCTGCTGCTCTCTCTTGAAAGCAGCCAGCCAGAAGGCCAACCCTTAATCTGAAGGGTAGGAGGTGGGAGTGGAGGGAAGAGCTTTGTTAATAGAATCATTCCTACCTGCAAAAGCCCCAAACCCTTGATGCGAACAATGCCTGTATGCCTCAGCTAGAGAGCTAAAACTTCTACTGTCCATTACCAATATTAGCCCAAAGGAAGCAGGTGATCTCAGGGCTGCTTAGTTATAGCTTTTGTTGCTACTACCTGAAGATATAATTCACAGGACAAGTAAAAACCCTGTCACCTAAAAACAAAAGACAGCACCTGGATCAAAAGAACAGGGAGGAGCTCATCTGTCAGAGATTCTAGAGATAATGGTCAGAACACGTGGAAATGCCAAAATAGGGAACTTAGGGTTGGAAAGTTACTATTGAGAAAAAGAGCACAGAAGTATGTGTTGGGAACCAAAACGTCAAGGGAGAGCGACACAGACATTTTATAAATAAGAGGAAAATAAGGATGCCATAAACAACACGTCAGAGCCTTCCCAGAGAGAGGGAGGAAATCTCTACCAAGGGGAAGTGAAAAGGAAAGTGAGACCTAGAAAGAGGGAAAATAAAGGCAAGATGTGTATGTCTACAGTGAATGCATCATCTTGGCAGCTTCTAGAATGTAATATATATATATAGGGGAGAGAATATTTTTTTCTATTCTAAATGTGACTTCAGAAGTTTAGAAGTTTCACTACTTGTGCATCACCCCAGAACCATCTTTTTGACATAAAAGGCCCCCATTAAGATAATAGAGATCAGTGTTCATGCTATGGTACTGAGCTCCAGACATAATGAGGGGCAACCTCACTGAGTCATATAGTTGTATCCACGGCAACCTATCATGGCAACATTCCCTCATTATTTTCTCTCTTTCCCTTCACATGCAGGTGTTCCTTTTTTAAACTCACCTAATTTTCTATACTATGGACTTACAAAAATCACCATCAGGTCCTAATTTGTTCCTAGGGAATTTGAGGATTCGAATCTAAGGAAGGTTTTTTTTTGTTGTTTTCGGTCATGTCCGACTCATGATCCCATTTGGGGTTTTCTCTGCAAGGATACTAAAGTGGTTTGCCTTTTTTCTTCTCCAGATCATTTTACAGATGAGAAAACTGAGGCAACTAGAGTTAAGTGACTTGCTCTGGGTCACACAGCTAGAAAGTGTCTGGGACACATTAAATATAGTCTCTAACCCATCAGTGGGTTAAGTTCCATGAGTTTTCATGTAAACCAATTTCTCTGTTCATCCCCTGAAAAAGTTCTTATATGATGGGTAAGCATAACACCCAGGTGAGCCAACCAAGCTGCTTCCTCAGAATCAAGCTAACTTATAGCACCAATGGTACTAGCCAGAGTTCTAGGTCCTAGGAGAAGTGAGGCATGTGTCACAAGAGGTTTAGAGAGAAGGGAAAAGGAGGAGGAGAAAGGGGGCTTCCTTCCCCTATTCTGAGGACAGAATTGTCTCTGTACAAAATGTAAAAAGAGATAATAACAACTGGCATTCGTGTTGAGAGGCAGCATGATACAGCATAGTTTAGCAGTGGGTTTGGAGTCATAGGATTTGAGTTCAAATTCTGCTTCTACTTACTAACTGCATGGTCTTGGACACATCACCTAATTTCACTGGGCTTCCTTTTCCTCATCTTTAAAATAAAGACATTGGATTTTCTGACCTCTGAGGCCCTTTCCAGCCCTAAATCTAGGATCTTTGAAATCTCTCCCAATGCATTATCCCATTTGAGTCTCACAGCATCATGGGCATTATTGTCTCTATTTTTTAGGAGATGGACTTGACCACATTCATACACTGTCAGAGTATCTGAGTCCAGGTTTTCCTGCCTCGAGGGTCAGCACTCTTTCCACTGTGCCATCTTTCTCAGTTCTGTGGAATCTTTTGCTTAGAGGTGTGTCTACAGGGTCCTTTAATGGGTCCCTCTTTGTACAGACACACTGTACAGGTGAACCAGACCTATTCTCCCTCTCCCACAATTTCTGTATGGTCCAAAATTACCTACTCTCCCTTTCTGCCTCCTTCAATAAAATCGAAATCCTTCTAATGTTCTTGAACTCAGCTAGATTTTACAGAGACAAAGTTGCTTGAGTAAGTTCACACTGAGGTATGAGCAGTTATCAGCCTAACATTCTCTAAGATGTAAATATTTTTCAAATGGAGATATTTAAAGTCAAATTATTATATAAATAATTATTATGTAACAAAGTGACTCGTAAAATCTCAGGCAGTTTAGAGGGAAGTGATTTTGGGGTACAGGTGTCACCACACTCACACGGCTCTAAAATCTATCGTATTTTCACAATTTCTTCCCTTCCTCTGCTTTGGAATCCACCGACTTTTCAAAATTGGGTTTTGGGGCACACACACACACACACACACACACACACACACACACACACACAATTTCCTACTGCAGTGGCATGGGAGATCCAGTAAGGTTGAGAGTGGTCAGGGGTGGCAGAGCCTGTGTTTTTAAGTAGGAAATTCAAATTGGTTGCTGCCTATAAGTGTTAGATGGTGGCACCTTCTGGCAATTTGTCATATTGCAGCCTAATTGGTCAACAGTGAATGCTCAGGAAAAAAAAAAAGATGAGTGTGTTAGGAGTGTAGAATTAAGAGATTTGGATAAAGAAGAAGGAGGATAGATGTCCCACCTGCCCCTCAAATGCAATATGTCCAAAGTTGAGTTCACTATCAGGGTTGCCGCTGAACCTGTTCCTTCGTGTGACTCCACTATTTCTTTCTGTTGCACTGGTATTCCTAATCTACCATGCTTAAAACTTGGTGTGTTATTCAGGGGTGTGCTAGTAAATGTTTAACAGTCAGCTCTCAAAAAATTTTTTTCACTCTACACCCTTTTAAATTTAATCTGTATCATTAACATCTTCCTCCGTCACTTTCATAAATCTAAAGTAGATGATTAAAATAAATAAATCGAATCCTGATTGCTGGCAATCTGCTGATTTCCAGAGTATAAATCCTCACCCTGAACATGTAACAGCTGGACCTCACAAGTCTGGACAAGCCGGCTCCAGCACAACCTCAGTGTTACTTTTCATCGATTCTTCTCTCCACCTCCATTCACATTCAATCACTGGACAAAGCCTAGCTGTCCTATTGCTGCAGTATCTCTCATCTCTGATCCTTCTTTTGCACTCCCAAAGTTAGACCCTAATTTCAAGACTTCACTGCCACACTCCTGAACTGTGGTAAAAATAGTCTCCTTATACATCACAGAATCACAGAGTTGGGAGAAAACTTAGAGGCTGTCTAGTTCCACCTGGACTTCATGGAAACCTTCACTACAACATTCCCAAGGAGTCATGGAATGGGAATGGCCTTTGCTTTAAGATTCCCCAAAAAGAAGAATTGATAACTTCCTGATGATAACCTTCCATTCTTGGGCAGGTCTAGTTTGGGAAGGTATTTTCTTTATACTGGGAAGAAATCTGACTTTCTCCATCTTTCATATATGTGTTTGTTGGTGTTCAGTTGTTTCATTCCCATCCAACTCCTTGTGAACCCATTTGGGGTTTTCTTAGAAAATGTACTGGAATGGTTTGCCATTTCCTTCTCCAGATCTTTTCATAGATGGGGAACTGAGGCAAAAAGGGTGAAGTGACTTGTCCAGGGTCACAGAGCTAGAAAATGTCTGAGACCAGACTTGAATTTAGGTAGACCTCAGACCCAGTGCTCTACACACTGTGGTGCCACCTAAGTGCCCTTCCATGTATAGAGACAGAACATAGAGTCCTAGTAGATCGTGAACTTTTTAATTCCAGTGTTATTATATTTTTTTTTGCACTCCCAAAGTTAGACCCTAATTTCAAGACTTCACTGCCACGCTCCTGACCTGAGGCAAAAATAGTCTCCTCATACATCCCAGAATCACAGAGGTGGAAGAATTTATATTATCATATTATATTATGTTATATTATGTTATATTATATTATATTATATTATATTATATTATGTTATGTTATGTTATGTTATGTTATGTTATGTTATGTTATGTTATGTTATATTATATTATATATTATATTATATCATATCATATCATATTATATCATCTCATATCATATCATATGATATTGTATCATATTGTATCGTATCATATCATATTATATCATATCATGTCATATTATATTATATTATATCATATCATATCATATCATGTCATATTATATTATATTATATCATATCATATCATATCATATTATATTATTCCAGTTAACTTTTATGTCTATATCCTTAGACATATTAAATATTTGCTTGTTTGTTGATTTTTTTGCTCCTAGTTCCCCCTCTAACACCAAGCATAACAGGTCTAACAGTTCTTCTATAGCAACCAGAAAACCTTTCACATATCTGAAGAGGTCTATCCTGTCCACTGTAACTCTCTTCTTTTCCTTCCCTCCCTTCATCTATTAAACTCTTATCCATCTCTTAAACTGTACATCAGGAAAGGTTACATGAAGGATGTGAACCTGAGTCTAGCCTTGAAGGACAATAATGATTCCCAGAAATAGTAATGAGGAAAGACTGTGTTCCAAGAATGGATGAAAGATATGAACCGTTGAACTTAGAGAATAATTAGTAGTCTCGTTTGGCTGGAATACAGACTGTATGAGTAGGACGTAAGGCCAATACCATTTCCCTGCTTACTTCTGTAGTAAAATCAGAGATACATTGACCTAGAGCTGGAAGGGATTTTAGAGGCCATCCTAATTCTATCCCTCATTTTAAAGATTAGGAAACTCGACCCAGAAAGGTTAAATGAAATTACACAAGGTGAAGCAATCTGGAGATTCCTGAGCTCTTCCCCTAGATGGAGAAGGGTTCACCTAGACAAGAGCAGCCAGAGTGACCAATGAATCCATATATATAAACATTATAATTAAAGAATAGTTCCAGTCTGAGTACACATTTTTATTTGGCTTCCTTCTGATTAGTGTATTAAAAAGTCTCTGAAGTTTACTTACCCTAGATGGGTGCATTTGCAAAGGATGTGAGCTTTATTTCTGTTCGTAAAAAGTGTCCTTTCAGGGAAGGACCAATCATGGTTAGTTATCATGCCTGGAAGAACTGGCGAACTTTTAGCTGACCTTTTTGTGTACTGTGGTGTCTTAAGATTAGGACATAAGGGTGGCTGTCATAAGCTGGCACACATCCCCACAGGAGCCTTTGTTTTAAAACCAAGAAAATGTGGCAAAAGTGCTGACCTTGGTGCAAATTCAGGCTCTAGTGCCTGCTACCTGTATGACCTTGGAAGTCTGACTGAGAAAGGAGGGGAGGGGAGAGAAATAGTGTAACTTGAAAATGGGGTCAGGTGAGGTTTGTTTTTTAGCATGAGGGCAATTTAGGCCTGTCTGTACCTAGCAGGGAGGAAGCCAGTGGATAGATAGAGGCTGAGGAGTGAAGAGATGAGATAATCTGTGGGGCAACCTGCTTGAATCCGAGCTCAGTATCTGACCTCTCCGATGAGGTCACCATCATTGTCCTCGTCCCCTAAACTCTAAACCTTGGTGTCATCCTCCACTCCTCTCTCTCATATTAAATGTGTTGCTAAATCTTATCGTTTCTATCTTCCCAGCATCTTTCACACATGTCCCTGTCACTCCACCCATAGCCTCTCCCCTAGTTCAGGCCTTCATCACCTCTCACATGAACTGTTGCAATAGTCTTGTAATTGGTCTCCTTGCCTCAAGGCTCTCCCCACTGCAATCCATCCTCCCCTCAGTTAAAACGATTTTCCTAAAGCACAGGTCTGATTCTGCTCACACACACACACACACACACACACACACACACACACACACACACACACACATATTCAGTAAACTTTAGTGGCTTCCCTTTACCTCCAGGATTAAATATTGGAATTTACTACCCTTAACAACGCAGCCCCTTCCTACTTTTCAGTTTTCTTACATTTTACTTCCTTCTTTACATTCCAGGTTTCAGCCCCATTGGTCTGCTTGCTGTTCCTCACCCATCTCCTGGCTCCCTGGCCTTTCATTGGCTGCCTCCATGCTTAGAATCCTCTGCACACTCATCTCTACCTCTTAAAATCCCCAGCTTCCTTCAAGACTCATTCAAATCCCACCTTCTGCAGCAGCCTTCCTCAGTTCCCTCAGCTGCTCGTGTTTTCCCTCTAAGATTACTTCTGATCTGTTCTGTATAATAAATATGTGCTGTGTCCCCCACTCAAACATAAGCTCCTGGAGAACAGGGTTTACAATTATCCTTTCATGTCTCAACTTTCCCCATCACAGTTTTGATATGTCGCAGATCAACATAAGAAATTAACTGGAAATTGGGGGGAAGTTTTGCAAAAGAAGCCGTTGACATACAAAGGCCAGCAGACAATACAGAAGAAGTTTAAAAAGTCAGAAATGCATGAAATATATGTATAGTATTATATAATATCAGCATGTTACATCTTTTAATATCATAGTAATTCAGATTTCTTCTCTGGTATGAAGGGAGGACCAAAAAATTTTAAGTGAATTTTCAAGGTTATAGGGACACTGTGCCCCTAACCTTCATAATGTGGAAGGGATAGCTGCATTTTTGTCTGTCTCTCCAACCTGCAACACAGTATAGTATATACCTTCTAGTCTGTAATGGACAATTAGATGGCACAGTGGATAGAGTTCTGGAGTCAGGACAGACCTGAGGTCAAATCTGACCCCAGACACTAGCCATAACCCTGGCCAAGTCATTTAGTCAAACAAGTCTGTTTGCCTCCGTTTCCCAATTTGTAAAATAGGGGCAATAAAACCGTCTCCTTCCCAGGATTGTTGTGAGAATAAAATGATATGATCATTGCAAAGTGTTTATCATAAAGCCTGGCGCAGACGAAGTGCCGTATAAATGTCAGTTACTCCATTCTTTTTCTTCTCTCTCTATTTCTGTACCTTTGCTCCGGTCATTTCCCCACGTCTAGAACGGACTTCTCCCTTCTCCCTCACTTGGCTGCCATCTCCATCTGTCCAAATTTCTCTGTCATGGCATTTTCTGTGCAGTGATATGCCCCCAGGGTGAAAGCTCTCTCCCTCCTCAGATTTCTCAGATCACTCTTCCTGAACATCTCCATTTTACTTCTCTTGCCCTCCCTTGTATCATAGCTATTTGTGAACAGGGGATCATTGAATCTCAGAGTTGAAAGGGAGCTAAGAGGCTATTTAACTCAACTTGCTCATTTTACAGATGAGGAAACAGATGGAAAAACAAAAACAAAATCTGAGGGAGAGATTGTCTCAAAGGAAGCTAATGCTTTTCCAGTGTATCATGCTATTTCCCTCCATTCCTTTCTCTCCCCTATGCTCTCCCTCTCCTCCCCATCATTGGATTGGAAGCTACCTGGGAGTGGGTTGTTGTGTTGTCCCTACTGCAATATCCTCAGGTACATAGCTGGCTAAAATTTAGTTGGTTGAAATGAATTGCAATGATGTGAACTCCAGGATTTCAAAGACATATTAGTTATTCCTTTTCCTTTTCAAAACCACAAATAAGTCACATTCAGAGGAGTTCGTATTTTCCAATATTATTATAGGAAATAGAGAAATGTAATTGTGTTTTGCAAATATATAAATTCCTCTACTGAGATATACGTAAACATAACAACTTAGATTAACATCATGCTACCTTTGCCTCACAGGACTCCTTCTATGTGGGTGAGTAGAATAATATAGTTGCATCCTGTTTTCTAGGAAAAGACTTCGAATTTACCTCCAACTGGAACTAAATTGACAGTCATTTTCTCACAGTGCTGAGGAAGATATGAGTCTCCCCTGGGAAGTATTATGGAATTCTTATTCTTCTTCCTTTAAAAATCTCAGTGTTGATACAATCCTTTCCTTGTATCTTCACTTCTCTACCCCCCTCATGTCCTAGGAAATATCTAGCATAACAGACTAAAGCAATATAAGGGGTCTTCATGTATAAAATAAAGAGTTTAGACTACAAGATTCCTTTTTCTTTAAAGTTTAATTGACATTTTGTTCTTACATTGAAAACATTTGCAATCAGTACAGATTATACCCAATTCTGTGAGTGTCTCTTATAAAAAGTAAAACAGTTAAGCTAAGCTAATAATCCAGTAATCTCATCTGAAAATACCCATCCGCAGCACCCCTCCATTGATTGTTTTAGTTTCAATTAACAGAAATTTCCTGTTCCTTCTAATTCCTATTTCATTGAATACAAGAGAAAAGAAAAATAAATTCCTGTTAACAAATACACAATCGAGCAAAACAAATTGCCTCATTAAGAGAGTGTGTGTGCCTGTGTGTCTTATTCTATGCCCTAAATCCCTTTTCTGTCAGGAGATGAATAGTATATTTCATCATCAGTCCTGTGGAGTCCTGGATGGTCATTGTATTGCTCATAGTTCTTAAAAGTTGTTTGTCTTTGTAGTATGGTTACTATATAAATTGTTCTCCTGGTTCTATGCATTTTGTTCCTCATCAGTTTATAAAAGTCTTCAAAATGGTTCATTTTTATAATACTGATATTATAGTACAAATTGTTCTTCTAGTTCTGTTTATTTCTTTCTGAATCAGTTCTGAATCACATTTTTCCATGTGACTTTGCAATCATCCATTTCCTCATTTCTTCCAACACAATAGTATTCTATCAGAGTCATATACTACAACTTATTCAGCCGTTCTTCAAAATGCCATCGAAAAAAGAGAGGCTATAATTATTTTTATGTGCCTAGGACCTTCATTTATTTCTTTGATATCTTTTGGGTACAGGCCTAGAAGCAGTAATTTTTTGTGTATGATTCTGAATTCTAGAATGATTGTACCTCTTCCCAGGTCCTCAATGCCTCATTGTGCCTCTTTTCCCACAGCCCCTCCAACATTTATCCTTTTCCTGTTTTATAATCTTTAACAACCTGATGTGTGTGAAATAGAATCCCAGAATTGCATTATACCAAAATTCTCTAATTAGTAGGAAATTGGAAGAATTTTCCTTTTCATATAGCTTTAGATAGCCTGTTTGTCATTGTAGGTTTCCCCCCTTGAGTCCATTTATATCTTTAGACCATTTATCAGAGAAATGGCACTTATTATTTCAAATTTTCATTGGTTCCATACATATCTTGGAAATTATATCTTTAGCTGCAAAGATTTCTTCCCAGCTAATTGTTTGTTTTTTAATTTTAGTTTTGCTGGATTTGTTTGTGCAAAAACTTTTTAATTTTATGTGCTCAAAATTATCTATTTTATCTTCTGCTATGCCCTCTACTTTTTTTTTCATAAACCTTTGTTCTATCTGTAGTTGTAGCAGGTTGGGTTTTTTTTTTTCTGTGTTTCTATAATTAGTATCTAATTAGACCTTTTATATTTAGGTCACATCATATCTTGATATAGGGTGTGACATGTTTGTCTAAATCTAATTTCTTTCCTATTGTTGTCCAATTTTCCCACTATTTTGTCAAATAGTGAAATTTTATCTCAAAAGCTGGGGTATTTATGCTTATTGAATACTGGAGTACTAGATATATTTGCATATGAATGTTATCTAACTAATTTGTTCCACTGACTAATCTCTCTCTTTTTTTTTAACCAGTATCAATTTGTTCTGAGCTTTACTACTCTGCGACATAGTTTGAGATCTTGCACAGTTAGGCTCCCTTCATTCCTATAACTTTTCATCATCCCCTTGGAGATGCTTGACCTTTTCTGCCTTCATATCATTTTCATTATTTTTTAATAGTTCCACATAATAATCCTTTAGTAATTTGGTATAGCATTGAATCAATAAATTAATTTTTGCGATATCTTTATTATATTGGTTCCTCACAAGCAATTAATATTTTTCCAATAACAGGTCTATCTATAATTCTATAAATAGTGACTTGTAGTTGTATTTATATAAATTTTGTAAATATTCAGGCAGGTAGACTGCTAAGTAGTTTATACACTCTGTATTTTAAGTGGAACATCTTTTTCTGTCTCTCCTTGCTGGATTTTATAGGCATTATAGAGAAATTTTGATGATTTCTATGGATTTATTTTATATTCTGCAAGCTTATTGAAATTATTTCAATTAATGTTTGGTTGATTTTTTTTTTTTTAGATTCTTTAAGTACACCATCATATCATACAAAAAAGAGATGTTTTTGCTTCTTCTTTAGCTATTCTAATTCCTTCAGTTTCTTTTTCTGGTTTTATAGCTATTGTCAGCATTTCTAATAGTATGTCAAATTTCACTCCCTGAATTTATTGGAAAGGATCTAGTTTATCTTTGTTATATATAATGGTAGCCCTTAGTTTCATATATATACATATATATATATATATATATATGTATATATATATATATATATTATTTACCATCTTAAGGTAAGGACCACTTGCTCCTTTTTCTAGTGTTTTTAACACATAATGTATCTAAAAGCTTTTTCTGCACCTATTGATAAGAAATTTTTGTTCATTTTGTTATTAATATGGCCAATTAAGGTTTGTAGCTTCATAATATTGAATCAACCCTGCACTCCTACTATAAATTCAACCAGTTCACTATGTATAATCTTTGTAATTTTTTGCTTTTGTCCTTTTGCTAATAATTTATTTAAAATTTTTGCACATGTTAGTCTGCAATTTTCTTTTTCTGTTCTAACTCTCCCTGGTTTAAATATCAAGACCATATTTATGTCATAGGAGAAATTTGATAGAATCCCTTATTTTGTGTTTTTTTCCAACAGTATTGTGTTTTAATTGAATTAGTTAATTAAAATTTATATGGATTAATTTGATTTAATATGAGCTAACTGTTCTTTGAATGTTTGAGAGAATTTTCTTATAAACCCATCTGGTCCTGGAGATTTTTTGGAATTCGATTTATAATTTGTTCAGTTTCCTCTTTTGAAATTGCATTGTTTAAATTCTTTGTTTCCTGTTTAGGTAATCTAGATATTTTATATTTTGGCAAATATTCTTTTTTTTTCCATTTAATTTGTCAAGTTGAACAAGAGAGTTTCTAACAGTTTCCTTTATTTCTTATTCATTTGTTGTAAATTCTCCTTTTTGATACTGGTAATTTGGTTTTCTTCTTTAAAATCAAGTTACCTAATAGTTTATCTATTTTATAGGTGTTTTTCCCCCAGAAAATCAACTTCTAGTTTTAACTATACAGTGAATGATCACTTTGTTTTCAAATAATCTTTCCTCTGATTTGGGGAATTTCTAATTTGGCATTTAATAATTTTAAGGATTTTAATTTGTTCTTTTGGTTTTTATTAAGTTGCATTTCCAATTTACTGATCTGGTTTTTTTTCTTTCTCTTTCCATTCCTTTGGGTTTGTTTTTTTTTTTTTTTTGGTGGTGGTGGTTGTTGTTGTTGTGGTTGTTGTTGTTGTTGTTAAGAAAAGTACTTCTATTAAGCTATTGATCTTTTTTCCAAGTCTTTACTTTATAACTGACATTTATTTTATAATATTTTCTTTAAACTTTTGTATCATTTCTTCATAGTTCTAATTGTTCTTGTAGGCAAGTTAGTTTTCTTCTTTTGAGATTTTGATTGTAGGTGTTTTTGAGTTATTCTCTTCTCCGTAATTTGTATTTTAGTCATTCCTAAAATCATAAAATTCCTTTTTTGGGGTCTGTGCATTCCTTTTTTGTTGCTGAGTCTTCAGGAGCTGATTTCTAAATCTGTCTGGAGATAAAGTCAAGTTAAGGACCTTTCCTCTGCCCAAGTAGTCTTTCTTCAGGCTAGCTTCTCCCTTTCCTTGAGTTAGGGTTTTGATCAATGCATTTTCCCTCACCATCAACAAAAAATTTCTCCTGTCCTGTGATTAGCCTTAGTTAAGCCTTTCGCTTTGGATGAAGAGAGAGAAGAAGAAACCTTTTCTTTAATCCACAGTTAAATCTGAAGTTAACCTCCTCTGGTGGAATGAGCCTAATAGAGGCCTTTTCTTTGAGAGAGAGGAGGAGAAAGGAAGAATTTTTAATATTTTTTTAACATCACTATTTTAGCTGTGACTAACTTATTCAGGTTACTGAGCTACAATTCAAAAGAATAGCTTGGCTCTGGTAAAATTATGTCAGAGAGGCTAATTCACAATTAGCTGTACCTTTCAGCTGTACACAATTCAGCTGTACCTTTCCATTAATCGTGGTCAGCTCCATGAACACAGAAAGATTTCTTTAGCTATGTTGGCTGCAAGAATTAGAACAAGACTAGGATATAGACAATTATTGCTTTGGTGGAAGGGATGCTGGTAACAGAACATAGTGAGAAAATGAAACTATTTAATTTCTATTTTGCTTCTAGTTTCTCTGTCAAGGAGAACGATCTTCAAACTATGGAGATTAACAAGAAATTGTAGCCTAAAATAAGTGAGGAGATTGTAAGGGAGTATTTGTCTTCCACAATCAGTGAGGACCCCTCTCCCCCTTTTTTATATTCTCTAACATCATGAGCAAGCTTCTGGTAGCCTTTTTTTTCCCCTTGGTGCTATAGGGTTTTTTCCTTTACCCAAAGCCTTTCATCTTCATCTCTTAAAGACTAGAAACTCTATATTATATTTACCACTCGTCCAGGGAGGTGAGTTATTGCGTAATCAGATTGTTTATTGATGAGATAGAGATGGGTTTTACTGTTTCCTTCTATTCCACCATCTTGGGCCTTCCGACATGCTTTTCTAAGGGGTCCTTCTAACTCTAAATACTATATAAGAACTATATAGTATTCAAAATATTTGTAATATATGCCTTTCTTCTTAAGAGCATGGTTTACATTCATACTTGTGTTTCCTGTATAGCATGTTAGAGATCTAATATTTCCTTTTCAGATACAGCTGAGCAACTCAGTCATTTGTATAAGGTGGGAAATGTTACCTGCTTGACTACTACAATGAGGGAGAGATATTATCTTCTTCTCTGTCTCCTGGGAGTCACTAGTCTTTTCTGAATACTTCCCTTCTCCTCCCACCAGGCATGACCTACACTCTAGCTCAGGGGTGGGGACCCTGCAGCTTTGAGGCTACATGAGGCTACATGTGGCCCTTTAGTCCTCCAGTGTGGCCCTTTGAATCCAAACTTCAGAGAACAAATCCCCTTAATGAAAGGATTTGTTCTGTAAAAGTTGGACTGTCAAAAGGCCACACACAAGAACCTAGAAGGCCACGTGTGGCCTGAAGGCCGCAGGTTCCCCACTCCTGCTCCAGTCATTGCTTTTGACTCTGCTCCTCCAAAGAGATTCCCTCTAAGCATGTGTGGAAAACAGTGGAATGATACTGCATGACTCAATGCAGTTGCCTAATCACCACCAGACTTCTTTTTAAGTTCACAATTTTAGCCAAAACAATTTTTTCAAGTGAAAATTAGAGTCGATATGGCTTGATCTTTTCTTTTAGGAAGTTTTTAAAATAAGATGACTAATAAGATTCTCTCTCAGAGCTGAGGAGCCCCCAGTAAAAATAGAATCCCAACTCTTAGATAGTACCTGCTCCCAGCTCCCTTTAACTTTTGTTTATACACCTTAGTAAAACCTCCCTTGTTGTTGTTTTGTTTTGCTTCTTTGCAAATCTCTTTTCACAAATAATAAAGTGCACAAATGAGAAGCGGCTATGATTGATCAAATTTTATCTAGCTGGTATATTCAAACTAACTAAACTGATATAAACATAACTGTAATAACAAGGAAAAAGCTTTGGAACAGAATCTCACTCTCCCCCAGGGAAGGAGTAAAGACAGACAAAGCAAAAGGGGAAAGCATTGGGATTTTTCTTTATAAGACACTCAAACAAGCAGCCACACTCTCTCTTCTCAGCCCCAGGCAGCATCCACATCGCCGAGCCTTTTTGGTCATGATCATAGCAAGAGCAGCTGTGGCATCTCCCCTCATCTTTTCATCTCTTCCCCTCCTCACCCACTAAGAGAAGACTGAGCTGTCTGCAAAAGCCCTCAGTCCAAAACATCTGAGTGTTCACTCACCTCGTACAATCTCTCCAAATTTTAATCTCCAAGACAAGAGTGAAATGGCCAATCTCTTGGAGACACACGCAGTTCTTCTTCATCTCTCAGAGGCTCATGTAGCCAAACCCTGGAGACTTTTCACTGCCCACAGAAAACTAGTCCTTGATTCTCTGCTACATAATAGTAAAGGAACTGAGGCAAAGAAAGTTTAAGCTAATTGGGGTTGGTTGGAGGGCAGGAACAAAGGAAGAGGACTATGCTAGAAGCAGAAACTTCAGTAATCTAAACAATAGGCCACATAACCCAGACATTTAAATTTAAATTCAAAATTTATATTAAGTGCATCCTCGTTGTTTGTCCTTTGTTCTCACAGAGGACCAGGACATCAGGGAGGTGATGCCATGAGGTCCAAGTGAATTAGGTTTAAGTGGGGGAGGGCTATGCAAAGTCACCCGTCTCACTTTCTCCTCCGGAGCCATCTGGGTCCAGTGATCAGCTATGGATCATGATGACTGGAGATGGCCCTGGATGCAGTGGGAGACCTTGATCGTTTTAAGCTAAGATCTTTAACAGGTCCCAGTTTGACTGAGGCAACACCCATTCAGTGATTATGTGTAAATAAGAAATGAATCAAAGACACTAGACATTTGGGAGTATCAAGGACAAATAACACACAGTCCCTGCCCTAAAGGAGCTTTTTATTTACTGGAGGTGAATGACACCTATTGACTTATTTAAATACTTTAATAGATCTCATCAAGGGAAGTATTCCCTATACAAGTACAGATAACAACCTCTCAATGCCTTTTCATCCTGGGCATTCTTGTCTACAACTTTCTGTAAATCCTTCAGAGAACATCTTCTTAACATGTTGAAAACTGTTCTTGTGATCCTTTAATATTTCATGGATATCAATCACCACAGCACTTAGCTTGTTGCAACACAAATAACTCTCATAGAGGACAGAAGGTGAGAAGTGTGAAGGAGAGAACTGAAATGCATCCTTTTTAGGATGTGCCATGGCATTGCTCCAACTGGATTCTTCATTTTAAGTGCCATCTCACACTAGACAGATGAGTTACTTCCCCAACGTGTTCTAGATGAATAATTAGGCATGTTACAGCAGACATGATACCCACACTAATTATTTTTATTTATATATTCTCCTCATGTTTATTGGATACATGAACTCAAAAGGCTGGGTACTTGTTACTCTAGAAGTGTGTGGAAATTCCCAAGGTCACAAGCGAAGTTTAATTTGAAATATGATCATCAATATTCATGACTGGTATCAACATATGATATTCCAAAACTATATCCCCAGGTCCTTCTTACAGTTCACTAACTTATTGCAGGCTTTTAAAAGAAGTAAACACTTCCTCTCCTATCTATCATTGAAATTGAATGGGATATAAATGTGGAGTTTTCCTTTCTCTTGGTTGTTTAGTGAGGGAATCTGGCATAGCACATGGTATGTTGAGCCTGAAATCAGGAAGATGTGGATTCAAATTCTTCCTCTGACACGTGCTATCTGTATAACCCCAGCAAATAACCTAACCTCTCTGAACCCTATAAAATGAGAAAATTGGAGTAGATGTCCTGAATTCCCTTCCATCTCAAAATTTCAGATCCTATCACTTTCCTACCCAAGTGGTTGTTCCCTCTTGGTTTGTGTTGTTGTATCAACATCTATCTCCTGCCCTATGAATACTTTCCAGGGCTTTAGCCTGGCCCTTTTCCTTTCTCTCTCTTCATGTACTCCTTTTAGATTCCCAAAAGATTCCATTGAGTATCAGTCATCTGGTCTAACCTCATCCCACTTGTTGGGGACGCTTCCTTCTTGCAGGGCACAGAGAAATTACATTTCTTTCTGCTTCCTCCACCTCTATCTTACTTGCCTGCAAGAATAGGAGAAAAATGTTATTCTAACAACTCCCCCAAACCCCCAACTTGAGCTACCTAACACTCTGAGAGTATACCATCAATTTCCTAATAATGTTAATATCCCTCCTAAACTCATTCAGCAGTGATAATAATAATCAGAAAAAATAGTTACCCACCTACCTGATCATACTTTCCCCATCTTAGTGATCCAGAACCACCAGGAGCCTTTATTCAAAGCCCTCATTGCCTTTTCCCTTGTCCGCATATCTTTCAACTCCAATGTTACACTGAATCCACTACAGATTTATGTCATATAATCTCAGTTGGTACCTGACAGCAGCAAAGCAATACTTTTTACACCTAATCAACTCACTATCCCGCTCACCGCATCAGTTTTCCCAAACCTCTCATAGCTCTCCTTCCTTCCATCATCTCAGCTGAGAACACAGCCTCATAATTCACTAAAAAATTGAGGACATTCACTGAGAATTTTGTCTTCTCCCCTTTTCTTCAGCTCACATCTCTCAGATTCATTTTACTGCTATCTTTGACTTCAATACTCTCCTATGTTGGTGACTTTTCACCTTGCCAAAGAAAACCCCTAAACATGTACAAGTGATCTCATTCCATCTGGTCCTCTCCAATAGATCATCCCCTTCCCACTCATTCACTTATCTTCAATCTCTCCTTGTCTGATTGCTTCCCTACTGTCGACAAATATGCCCATGTATCCCCTATCTTCAAAAAACCTTCACTTAATCCATTCATCTCCATTAACCATCATCCCATTTCTCTCCTCCCTTCTGTAGCTAATCTCCTTGAGAACTTCTACAATAGCCCCTTCTACCTCCTTTCCTTTCACTCTCTTAACCCTTTAAAGTCTGACTTCCATCATTATGTAACTGAAATTACTTTCTCCAAAGTTACTAACCATCTCATACTTGCTAAACCCAATGGCCTTTGGTCAGTCTTCATCTTTCTTTAGCTCTCTGAAACCCTCGACACTGGATATCACCCTCTGTCCTTGATAGTCTTTTCTCTCTAGATTTCTGTGACATTACTCTTGCCTGGTTTTCCTCCCGCCTATCTGACCACTCTTTCTCAGACTTCTTTGCTGGATCCTCATCCAGGTCACATCTGCTAATTGTATGTGTCCCCCAGGGCTTTGTTCTGGGCCCTTTTTTCATCTCTCAATATACTATTTCACTTAGTGTTCTCATCAGGTCCCATGAAGTCAATTAATTTCTCTATGCTAAGGATTCTCAAATCTATTTATCCAGCCTTCACTTCTAGTCTCACATCTTAATTACCTTCTAGGCAAGTATCCCATAGACATCCTAAACTCAATGGGTTCAAAATTTAACTCATTATTTTCTTTTCCAAAACCTTCCAATCTCCCTAACTTCTCTATTGCTATTGAGAGTACCACTTCCTGGTTACCCAGGCTCACAACCAAGGAATTATACTGGACTTCTCAGTCTCTCTCACTTCCCCCCCCCCCCCCCATATCCAATCTGCTGCCAAGACCTGTAAATTTTGCCTTAGTAACATTTCTTGAATGCTCACTGTCTCTGACGCTGCCACCACCCTGGTTCAGGCCTCATCACCTTAAACCTCAATTATTGAAATAAACCTACCAGTCAGTCTCCCCCCAAGTCTCTCCTCTCTCCAGTACATCTTTCACTCAGATGTCAAAATGATCTTCCTAAAGTACAAATCTGACCATATCATCTCCTACTCAGTAAACTCCATTGGATCCCAGTCACCTCTAGGATCAAATATAAATCCTCTCTTTGGCTTTAAAAGTTCTTCATAACCTGGTTCCTTCCTACTTTTCCAGTATTCTTAAAATTTACTCACCTCCACATCAACTCTGATCCAGCAACACTGGCCTCATTGCTGTTCCTGAAACAGAACCTCTTCATTTCCCAGTTCTGGACATTTTCACTGGCTGTCCTCCCTGTCTGCAATGCTCTTCCTCCTCATCTCCACCTCCCATCTTCCCTAGTTCCCTTCAAGTTCCAGTTAAAATTCCACTTTCCAAAGGAAGCCTTTCCCACCCCTTCCTCTTAAATCCTAATCCCACCTCTTTATCATTTCCAATTTTTCTTTTGTATAGATTTTTTGTACATAAATGTTTGCACATTGTCTCTCCCATTAGACTGTGAGCTACTTGAGGTCAGGACTGTCTGTGACCTTTCTTTATTACCCTCCCCCTACCACTTAGTGCCTAGAATGTAGTAGGTTCTAAATCAATGTTTATTGACTGAGTGAGATGGCAATTAAGAGTTAGTGTTCTTAAATTAGCCCAAGAGAATCAAATGGTGATGTTCGATATGAAGCAGGCTACCTAACCTTTCCTTGCCTCAGTCCAGTCAAGCAGCCATACCCACAAGAAAATAACCTTATCTAACCAAATCAGACTTCCTGGCTTCTAAATTGGGGCTCAGGATTAGGAAAATAACTCCAGATTTCTGTACAACCCTACTGTATAGGAAGGGATAAAAACTTGTGTCTGTGCAAGCCTCAGGATAGAGATGTGTGTATAAAGCATTGATTATCCAATATTAAATCTGTTTTAATCTAGACAGACACCTAATGAGGAATCCAGTACATGCTAAGAAAGGTTTCACAGTCATCAGCATCGCTCCATTTTCTCATAGCTTCAGAAGGATGAGGGTAATACCATTAATGCAATAGCTTGAAAAGAGATGTGTCCCATTCATCCTGCTCTATGCTGTTCACATGGGTAGCTTTCTGCTAATGATGTAAAGCTCTGGGCAAAGCCCTGGCTACAAACTGAAAGCAAAGATGCTCAGCTTCTGCTTAGACTTTTCTATGAGCTATTGGTCTTTAGTTCCAGATCCAACTCCTATCACTTAATTCATTTCAACTTGAGCATTTGACAAAAAATAAAGGTCTGTCAATCACTGTCTTCGGATTAGTCTCATTAGTGACTCCTTGCTACCTTCTTTATAAGGAGTCTTAAAGATGAAGATTCGGAACCAATCCTAGGGCACTGTTTCCAGTGTATCACACCCAATACTACGTGGAAGTTTTTTGGGGAATTTTGTGTATGCGTTTTTTTTCAATCAGTTCAATTCTGTTCAACAAACGTTTATTGAAGGTTTGCCGTGTTAGATTCTAGAGATACAAAGACAAAAATGAAGGCAGTTCCTTCTTTTGGGGGACCTTCAGTTCTGCCTCGGGAAGCAATAAAAACACATATGAATATATACAAAATACATATGGAGTAAATACAAAAACGTTCAGCGACAGAGAGTTCTAACAACCAAAGCTATAAAAAGAAGCCTTTATAGGAGGTTGCCCTTGATTTGTTATTGTGAAGGAAGTTAGGGATTTAGAAGTAGAAGAGAAGGCGGCGAGAATTCCAGACATGAGAGATGGATGAATTCTGAACTGTTTGGATGTCATTACTCAAAGAGTAGTTGTGAACGACTCGATACCAGCACGGCAGCAGGTCTGCAGTAGAGTGCTTTTGGGATTGGTGCTTGACTTTGTGCTCTTGAATATTTTTTCTCAGTGACTTGGATAAAAGTAGTGTACTCATTGAATTTTTCCGGTAACACAAATCTAGGATGGGGGATGGAGAGATAACACTTTGGGTGACAGTCAGGAGACTCAAAAGGGTCTTGACAGGACATAACACTGAGTAGAGTCTAATAATATGAAATTCATTGAGGATAAATTTAAAATCTTGAACTTGATCACAAAAACATACAAATATAAGGTAGGCAGGACATGATTAGAAAGTATTTGGTTTAAAAAAAATCTGAAGGTTTTAATGGGCTGCAAGCTCAATGTGAGTTAGCAATACGATGTAACGGCCAAAAACAAAACAAAACAAAACCCAATGTGATCTTTGGCTATATTGAGAAGTATAATAAGGACATGAATATAAGGTCCTTATTCTTGGACATGACAGTCTTAGATAGCCTTAATGTACTGAGGCCTTCATCAGGTCACATGTGGACCATTATATTCCATTCAGGGTGCCATAGTTTAGAATGGAAATTGATAACCTATAGAGTATTCAGAGGATGGTAATCAGGAAGGTGAAGGGTCTTGAGTTTACAACATGAAGATTATTTAAAGGCACAGGGGATGTTTAGCTTGGAGAACAGAAGACTCCAGGGGATTATGATAGCTGTCTATACAAAGAGTGGTAATATGTAGAAGGGATTAGATTTGTTTTATTTGGCTACAGAAGGCAGAACCAGGAAAGATGGGTGGAAGATAAAGAGACAAATCAGGCTTGATGTCCGGAAAAACTTCATAGTAATTAGAACTATCCCAAAGTGGGGGCTGCCTTAAGAAGTGGTCAGTCCTTCCCTTCTTGGAGGTCTTCAAGCAGAAACTGGACAAACATTTATTAGGTATTGCATTAGGAATTGTACATCTTATGCAAAGGTTGGACAATTTGACTGTTGAAGTCTCTTCCAAATCTCAAATCATGATTATCTGAGATGGTCTACATAAAGGCACAAAGAGGGGAGACTGAATGGCACATATGGAGAGCAGTTAAGTAGGTCAGTTTGACTGGAATACTGAGTATGTAATGTACAATTCACTTATAATGACAGATTGGAGTCAAATTATGAAGGGCTCAAAATGGTCAGGCAGAGAAGTTTCTATTTTCTCCTAGTGGCAACAGGGAGTCCTTGAAAATTCCTGAGCAGGGAATTAAAACAGTCAGACCCAGACTTTAGGACTATCAGTTTGGCAGCTGTGTGAAAGATGAATGGGAGAGGGAGGGGACTGATATCAAGAAGACCAATCCTTCCCAAACCTCTCACATGGAAGATTAAACCTGTTTCATAGGGAAAGAAGCACAATATGACAGAATCTCATTATAACATTGTACTGAGGTGAAACGACTTTCAGTATGTGCTATGTTCAGTATTAAACTAAGAGAGGCAGGAATAGCCAAAGTGACATACTATTATGATGGGTTTTATCATATCATGACCATGCTTGCATCTCCCAAACCTTTTTTGTCTCCCTTTATTAGCCTACTCTTACTACTTAACCATTAAACTCAAATCACCAGTGATGTCTCCAAGTATCCTCAGAGCCACCCTGCAATTTTCATTTAATAAGTGAGATAACTGAGGCTTAGGGAGGGGAGTTAGCTTTCCTATGATCACATAGCAAGTGTCAGATGCACAATTCAAGTATAAATCTTGCTGCTTCTAAGGACAGCACTTTGTTTGCTAGAGTATGTAGTGGGGCTATACTTCCAAGTGAGGTTTTATCTCTTTATCTCTCTATCCATCTGTCATGCTTGGATAATCTGAAATTGCTAGGCAAATGTTAGTTATCATTATCACTATGCTGTCCCTCTATCAGGGCATTGACAAAAACAAGAAATCATGATGTATTTTTCTGTGACTCAAGTATCACACCATCATTTCAGTTAAATTTGTCTTTGAACCTAGAATACCAGGAGCACCATTGTTTCTATCACCAAGCTATCCCAATCTTGTCAACATGAGAGAGAATATCCTTGGGCAATTCCATGTTTCTTAATTTTAGCTTCTATATTCAGTTTTGTTTAGATAATTGAGCTAAATTATAAAATGGATGCCATTTTACAATAGTCCTGAGACTCTAAGGAGGCAGTAATTTTCATAACTATCAGCTCAAACACATCTTGTTTATCAGTTTGTTTTTAATGTTGTTCCCCAGTCTCATCTTGAAGTATCTCATAATTAAAGTCACATTATACAGGCAAAACTAACCTAGTTAGCAGAATTTGATGTATCTCCCCCGCCTCCCACTTCCCTTCTCGGGCTTTCTGCTCCACAAATCAGACCCAAATCTTGAACTTTTTTTTCCCAATAAGAGAAAGAAGAATCATGATTATCTTTTTATTAAAAATGTTTTCTTGATGTTGGGGTTTTTTTAACATCTATCACTTCCACCACCCCATATGCATAATTCCCTCTAAGCAGAATTTTCCTTTTAACAAAGAATAATGGTAAGCCAAACAAATTAACCTATTGGCCATAACTAATAGCATATGACTCATCCCATACCTATTCCTACTGTCTCCCTGCCAAGAAGAGATAATTGTGCTTCACCATCTATCTTCTGAAGTCTTGACTGGTCACTGCAAAGTGCTGATGGCTCTCGATGTCGTTTTCCTTAACATTATGGTGATCAGTCTATAAATTATTCTGGTTCTGCTTATTTTACTCTGCACAGAGGCATCTAGTTTTCCTGAGTTTCTCTGGATTCCTCATGTTTATAGCTTGTTATAAAGAAAATAATATTCCATTATCTTCATAGATCTCGCTTAGTTCAACTAATCCCCTATGTATTTTACTCCTGGTTCTTTGTTACCTCAGAAAGTGCTGCTGTTAGTTGGTGTGTCTGAGAACTTTCCCTTCTACTACTTAAGCTAATATCCACCAGGTCAGAGAGCACATATAATCTAGTGACATTTCTTATATTTATCTGACACAGTGGCTGGGTAGACACTCCTTGGCTGAGGCCACAGAGGCCAATAGCTAGTGCTGAGTATTATCTTCTACCTGCCATTTGAATTTGCCCTGGGTTCATTTCTCTGGGTTTCCTGTCTTTCTAATAAAAGAATTAAGTTTCTTGATGCATTATTCTGTTTATACACACACACACACACACACACACACACCACACACCACACACACACACACACACACACACACACACACACACACACACACACACACACACACACACACACACACCCCTTGGATCCCTAAAGAAAGTTGCCAGTTAGAGAAACGTTACTTATAGATAAATGGTCATTGGTTCCTTGAAGGCAGAGACCTTGCCTGATACACAGTAAGAGCTTAGTAAATGCTAATTGACTTGACCAACATGAAGTACCTAAGCACTAAGGATCAAAGAACCTACAAAAAGAAAGTCTCTGCCCTCAGGAAGCTTACACTGTTGAGGGGAAGACAATGTATAAGAGCTAAAAAGGTGTGGGGTTCAGGTGCCTGCACAAGGCTATGGTGGCAAAGTCTAGGGTGTCAGAAGCAGAGCCAGGAAAGGATTGAAGGATGACTGGTCTAGGGTCTTCCTCGCAGTAGAGGAGCTCACCAATAGAGGAGGGAGCATGGAGTAGAGATGTTATGAGGTGAGAAGGCTATAGGCCCTAAGGGAATTTCCAGAGTGAAAAGGCGGCCAAGGCACCATGGTAAAATCTGGAGAATCAAAAGCCGAGACAGGAGAGGGATTCTAAGATTTTCCCCAGGAAGGTGTAGGGGTGTGAATGAAGTAAGTCATTTATTCCCACACAGAACAGAGACATCTAAGCCAAAAAGAATCATAGCTTTATTAGAATAATATCAAATAGCTTATCATTACTGATAGTCAGTTGGAGGCTAGTGCTTAAGCCTCATTGGGACAGTTTCTTTCCAAGGCAGTTAATGAGCTGTTTTTCATTTTGCCTCAACATAGTTCAACCAAACCCTAAAGCTTGATATTCTTTCCAGTGGCTTCGCCTTCTCTGATAATGATTTATTTTGCTTGTCTCACACTGCTGTTATATGTGCATAACTCCAGTAGCTATGGCTGCTTCTTGCCAACACTCACAGATCCTCTAAGACCTCTTAATAGTCATAGGGTTAATGCCACAGGAAGGAAGCACAAGAGGGATAAAGCTAATGGGGAGGCCCTGGTACAAATCTAGCGAGTGGAGTCTTTATTCTGCATGGGGAACAGTAATCCCTGCCACCATTAAGCCAAGGTAGAAAGGGTCTCTACCCTTAGCTGAAGTTCTGTCTCACTACCTGGAGTATGGAAACCGAGATAGCCTCCAGTGAGAAAATGCCTCTTCTTTTAACATAGTATGGTATCCCATGTCATCTGTGTTTTTCCTGGCCTAACAATTAGTTGGGGGAACGTAATACCAAAGCAATATTCACAGCACCAATGGCAACTGCGAATATGCTGGCATAGTGTTCAATCACAAAATATGACAGGCTCTCTATATAGAAGACAGAAGAAAAACATTTATTCAGACACCAGAAAACTGAATCCCAAAACCAGGAAGCCAAATCCATCAAAGTAGCAAAGAAGTTAATAAGCTATAACACCACAGAAAGTCACACCATCCTTTAGCCTTCCCACAAACCAACTCTCACAAGCCTAGATGTCTGTCTGGGTGCATCCTCTCCTCCCTCTGTCTCTAACTGCTCTAATTCCCAGCTGCCTCTGGGCTCTATTCCACCTCTCAGCAAATTCCTCCCACCACAGGCTCCATGTGATTACATTCAGCCTGTTAGGGGGCAGGGAAGATCAAAGTAGGGAAGGTTTTCAAATTCCTTTAGACTTATTAAGGACAGGGAATATCTTCAACTTACCATTACCATTGCAGGAACTTCACCCAGCAATGAGCCATACATAGCCAGAAATAGCCAGAGGATATCTAAGGATGCTCAAGTTCCTGCACAGCTCCCTTCCCCACTCTAACCCCTCCCCAGGGGCAGGCAGAGAGGAGAAGAATGTGTTAATGCTCCAGTTGTTTTGTAACAGCTGGAACAAGTCCCACCATAGGAGAGGAAACCGAGGCTTAGCGAGGGTGACTTGCCAAAAGGCACACAGCTGGCCAATGGCTGCTCAGGAAACAATTATTTAGGAGACTTCTGGGAAGAATCCTTGATCTATAGTCAAAAGATGGGGATTAAGTTTTGGCCCTCCTACTTATTAACTGTGACCTTGAGTGTGAAAGTCATTCAGTGCCTTAGCTTACCTCTCTTCCCACAGTGTCCCCCACAGTATGGTGATTATCATGTGTTCAGTCTGGCTGCAAAGAATGAGATATTCAGGGTCAAAGATTCTCACGACTTGACCTTAGAAGCCATGAGTCAGACTAACTTTACAGGTGAGAAAATGAAGGCCCAGGGAATGTAAATAACTTTCAGGCTCAAGATCACAGTTAATAAGCAGGAAGGTTGAAACTGAGCCTAGATCTTTTGACTCCAGATCTAGAATTCTTTCCAGAAAACTTCTAAATAATTGTTCCCTGCTCAATCATTTACCAACTGTGTGACCTTTGGCAAGTAACCCTCACTAAACCTCAGTTTCCTCTCCTATAAAATGGAGATAGTAATAATTGCATTGCCCCCTTTATGGGACCATAGAGAAGAAAAGTGTTTTCTGCATCATACAGTGGCTTGGGAGGCTGAGCTCTGGGAGTTGTGCTGGTCCTGCCGCTTAGGAGTTGGGCTGTCTTGACCAAATCACAACCTCTCTGGACCTCAGTTTGCTCATCTGTAGGATAAGAGGTTTGAACTGGATGACTTCAAAGGCCCCTTCCAGCTTTGAGTCTATGTTCCCGTGAACTGCCCCTTGATGGCACAGTCAGACACTGCTTTGAGCTGGTTAAAGTTTTAAGATGACTCTAGTGAGATATTTCTGATATTTTTATAAGAGCCCACAGACAATAAGCCACTTCCCTAGACTATTATATCAGCGCAGCAACATGACAAATGGTATTGTCAGGGGCCAAAAACACAACCCTAAATGCAGCAGCTAAGGAACTATTTAATCAGTATGATCTAAAGCATATGAACTTAAAGAATATAACTGTGATGCAAGAAATCATGAAAGGCAGTGTGACATGGTAGATAGTGTTGATCTTATAGTCAGGAAGATCTGAGTTCAAGGCTGCATGACCCTGGACAAGTCACTTAAACTTCTTAGCCCTAATTGCAGAGTGGTTGGTAATTTCCAAGGGTAAGGAGAGTTTCCTCCTTGGGAGTTTCCTTACAAGAACAGCCAAAACAAAATAAAAGGAGCTGTCTTCATGTTCTAGCTGGTTTCCGCAATTCTGGTCAGTTCACAATGTTGAGTGATTAGGGACTTCCCATTGTGAACGCCCATGGTCAATCCTGCTTAGAGACAGCTCAGGAGCAGAGGAAAAACTTCTCCTCGGGGGTCTGACAAACAGAAAAAGGGCTTTAGAACATTGCCAACAAGCTAGAGAAAGAAGCAAGGGCACATTCATCTACAGCAAGTTACTTTTATAAGAGGGGGAGTTTAACTTCATAAGAGTTACTCTCATAAGAATTATTGGACAATCAGAGCCAGAGACTTCAACAGCTGTTAGAGAAAACCTTGGATTTAACCTTGTGACCAACTGAATAAACCACAGTTACATTTTATGAGACCAAGTGGTTTCACAGACAAATGTGAAATGCATTGCATCTGAAATGCCCTTTTCCCAGATGACAGCTTTACGCTTTCCTCAATGACTTGCCTGCTCTCGAGTCCCTAGGCCCTAAAGCTCCAAGGATAGCATGCTTGGCAGGGTTAAGTAAAGAGGGCAGAATCATTCAGAGGGGGATATGACCTCTTGAGCATTTCTGTGAATTTCCCATTTCTGAGTCCTTGGGATCTGAGCAATGTTATTAAGCTCCTTTCCAAGCTGAGCAATCTTTTTGAAAGCCAGAGCTATTTACAGATGTTAGCAATGAGCCCTGGGAGGTTGGGGTGAGAGTCTCATCTTCCCTTGCTAAAAGAAAACCTGTGTTTCATTTCTTTTCTTCCATTTCTCACACCAGGAGAAAGCTCTACTATGCCAATCTCATATTAATTGTGGAAGCCTCAGTGGTATAGCAGAAAACTTGCTTTTCACCCTAAAATTAAATCACCTCTCCTCAAAAGTCATTTTAGGGGCACTCACACCTCCCAGCCCTTCCCACCTCTATATTCCTGACTTCATAAGCTCTTCTCTTTGAAGCTGGAATCCACCATCAATATCCCCCTAAAAGGGAAATGCTATTCATTCTCAATAAATGTAGATAAAATGAATACATGAATGTATACACGTGCATACATACAAACCACACCATGTCCTAAATATGATGCTAGCATAACTAGAAAATTATTGTTAGAAAATCGTTTTTCTTCTGTGTAGCCCTATGCTTGTCCATGTGGTAAAAGACACTAGGTTAAAATTAATCAGCCAATCAAGAAGCATTGACTAAGTACCTCTATGAACCAGGCACTGCACTAAAAGCAGAGGTTGTGAATTGTCCTTGCTGCATTGGTATCATTTTTGTTGTTTTTCAATCCTTTTAATTATTTTTGACTCTTTGTGAGCCCATTGTGATTTCACTGTCAATTATAATATTTTTTTTAAATTATGATTTTTTTAAAGAAATGAGACATTCTTGTTACATCTTTAATATCCATGTGTGGAATATTCACTTGGATATTGGAGTGGTTTGGCATTTCTTTCTCTGGCTCATTTTACAGATGAGGAAACTGAGGCAAACAGGGATACGTAACTTGTCCAGTGTCATATAGATAGTGTCTGTAAGGAAGTAAGGAAGCCCAATGCTCTATCCACTACACCACCCAGCTGCCCCATGTGTCCTCTAGCTCTGCCACTTAAGTGACTACATGTCCTTGGGCAAGGTCCTTCCCCTCTGTGGGTTTTATATTCTCATCTTTAAAATAAGGAGGTTGGACTAGATGATCCCCTTCCAACTCAAAGACCTATAGCCTGATTTTTTTTAACATACTGATTACTGAATCAGGTTCATCAAATAGTTGACTTAATTGATCACGTAGAAATCAGTCATTAAGCACACCTTCAGTTTCTTGGAGAGGTAGATGCCTATGGATGCAGAACGTTGCATATCCTTTTGGGAGAAGTTATTGTGTTGATTGGTTTGGCTTAACTGACAGTGTTTGTTATGGGAGACTGCTCCCTGGATCAGAATGATGAAAATAAAAGGCATCAAAAATGACAATTTTTTAAATGAAATAATTTTAAAAGAAATCAATTATTAATATGATTCACCCAAAACATTGGTATCCTCCTATAAAAAATAATATGTGAACTTAACTGTAAAGTAGCATCAAGAGATGAAAGGTAAATTTGACAAGTTATTACTCAAACTAGATGATCCCAAGAAAAGTTAGTACTTTTTTTTCTTTAGAACTGGGGCCTTTGATTGGCCAAAAGTCTCTTCTACATTTTGCTTCTGGAAAAAAAAAAATCTAATGAGGAGAAATATTAAAGCTCACTGTGCAGGACTTAGAAAGAGGCCACTGGGAATGGTAAACCATCTGATATTTGGAGGAGAGAGCTATTTCTCTCAACTGACAGCATTTTTGTAGCCAGACTGGCAATTCACGGAATCTTATAATTAGATTTGACGGAAGGATCAAAGTTCCAGTTCAGAGGTCAGTCCATAAGTTGTAAAACAGAAACAGATTGGACTTGTTTTATTAAAAACCATTCAGAAAGACAAAAATAAATAAAACAGAGCTAAGTTCCAAGAAAGGTTAGTAAAGGGAACTACAGGGATAAGGGAAACTGCTCCCCTTTTGATTAGATTTAGAAGTAAAATCGAGGTGAGAGACAAGGGCTTTCATCAAGGGCTCTCACCAGAAAGCACAATATTTAATGACATAAGCTTTGACTTAATTTAGATTTTTGAGGTAGATTGTTTTACTGAAGATACTGATTGTAAATAAATATAGACTGACAAAATGTATAACATGGACTCGATGGGGAGGGGAGGGAAGAATGTGTCAAATCTGTATTCATTTACACTAATCAAAATTCAGGTGTGTTTTTTCCTGGTTATGTTACTAGATTTCACTGTCAATTATAGTACCTTTTTTAATTATGATTTTTTTAAGTTAAGAAGTGAGACGTGTTCTTGTTACATCTTTAATATCCGTGTGTGGAATATTCACTTGGAGAATTATCTGTTGCAAGCAGTTTGATCTTGCCCTAGTTCCTCCTACCATATGTACCCGTAAGTGTAACTAGGGTACTTTGCCCCAGGGCACCAATATGGGAAGGAGTGCTTCCTCCTAGCCATGGTCTTCTAAGCCACCATTCTGTACCATAACACGTGACTTAACCCATCCATTCACCAAGTCCTGAACTACACCTTCCATAGTTACTTTTCTGTGGTGCATTTTTTCTTGGTTTTGCCCTTACCCATGGCCTACCTCTTCTTCCATTCTCTAGACCAGTGGTTCTCAACCTTCCTAATGCAGCGACCCTTTAATACTCGTATGTGGGCATATCTGGATGTGGGTGGACCCGCCTGGAGACGGATAGAGGAGCAGTTTCTCGGTTCCTAAGACCATCAGAAAATATGTGTTTTCCAGTGGTCTTAGACAACCCCTGTGAAAGGGCTGTTCAACCCCCAAAGGGGTCACGACCTACAGGTTGAGAATCGCTGCTCTAGATTATCCTTTCCTACAGAATTGGGGGACTAGAACTTGCCTGACACAAAGGTTCATGCTACTTTATGTCATGTACCATATCTGTAGTCTGGTAAAGTCTACAGACCTCTTCTCAGAATAATGTTTTCAAATAATTGAAAGAAATGCTAAATTCAAATTAGAAGTTAGAGAAAATGAAGAGATAATTTTAGACTCTTTGAAACTGATCTACCCATAGGGCCTGTAAACCCCAGGTTAAGAACCTAGAAGACTTCTCCCCTAGCACAGCTCCATTTGAGACAGATTGTCCTCTTTACCCATATCCACCTAGGGCAAATTCAGAAATGGAGAATCTCCTCATATCCTCAGTCACGTCTGCTCGGGGAATGCAATGTCGTGCTCATTTTAGCCTGAGCATATGTGTATATGTAAAAAGGAAAATGTTTTGTAAAAGTAGAAAAGGATATTGTGTGTTCTAAATATTTATTTTAAAAAATTTATTCAGAGACTTTGTATCATCTGTGTTAGTTTCCATCCACAACTGTACATGCTTGGGGACAGCCAGACAGCCAAATGTAGGGGAGTGAAAAGAAGACTAGATTCAGAGGCAGAAGATCTGAGTTCTAATTCTGGTTCTTCTCTTTGTTACTTGTATGTCCTAGAATCACTTCCCCGGGTTTTATTTTCTTAATGTTTAAAACACAAGGTTCCAACTAGACGATCACTAAATTCCTTTTCCACTCCAAGTCAATAAATTCAGAGTAACTATAGGTAGGGCAAATCAGAGGTATCAGACACACCCCCTGTGGGATCCATAACACTCTTGAGGGCACAGAACCAGATTAAAATTGGGTGATACTTAATAAAATAAATGGAAATATAGCTATATAGAGATAATATTACATTTTAAAGCTAAGTCACTATATGATTTACAAGGATCTTTATATATGATTTAGTGGTCCCCATTTCTATTTGAATTTGATATCAATGTAAATGATCTATGCATTGGATAAGGCATTAATTTCACTGGCCAACTGATACAATGGACTTTGATTTTGAGTCCTTTATCAACTGTAGGACCTTGGGCAAATAATTTTCCCCCAGAGCCACAATTTCTCCATCTGTAAAGGGGGAATAATAATGCTTATTGTCCCTACTTCATGGGCTTTTAGTGAGGAAAATGTTTTGCAAACTGTAAGATCGAATATAAATGTGAGGTATTATTATAATTATCCTAACACTGGTGTTCCAGATATCTACCACATCGCCAATAAATTGTGCCCTTTTTCCTCAAAGATAGAACCCGGTATATATCCTTTCAAATGTAACCCTGTTCCCAATTACTAGCACACATATATACGTATGCAGGTATATATGTTTGTGTTGTGTGTTGTACATTATATATAGATACATAGATTAAAAATATATTCTATATAAATGCCTAACGTAAATATATTCAAAACTGTGCTGGGGCCATCTCGAATGAGCCGATTGTTAAATTTCCAGTGTGAACATTTTCACCTCTAAAACTAGCAAACTATATTAAGGGCTTGATTTGTTGTTTTTGCTGATTGTCTAAACTTAATAAAGTGATGGAGAAAATGTCAGTAACACAGATTAAACTTAAAAGTAGACTTTGCTTTTCAGAGAGCTGGTTGTTAAACATTTCTCAGCACATCCCTGATACACACACACACACACACACACACACACACACACACACACACACACACACAGTGGATAGAGCACCAGACCTGGAGTCAGAAGGACCCGAGTTCAAATTCAGTCTCAGACACTTGCCAGCTGTATGACCCTGGACAAGTCACTGAACTTGTTTGCCCCTGTTCCTCATCCATAAAACAAGCCAGAGGAGAAAACGACAAACCACTGCCTTTGCCAAGAAAGGCCCAAATGAGGACATGGAGAGTCAGGCAAGGCAGAAAGGACTGAAATGATTCAAAAACAACATATAACGATAGAGATAGAGGTAGATAGATATAGATCTACACACACACATATGTATATGGATATGTGCATGTATGCATGTAAGTATGTATGTATGCATGTATGTATGTACGTATGTATGTATGTATGTATGTATGTATTGTGGTGACAAAACCCCTCACATCTGGAAGAAAGTTGAAAATGCTCTGTCACCTGGATGTTTAACTGCATGACTGCCACAGAGATTCTTTGGAAACAAAAGGATGACTGATTTTTAGTCTTGTAGTCTTCATATGCATGTCTGGGTACCGATGAGGCACCCTTGTCTCAGGCATTTTCAGTATTCTGTATTCCTTTGTCCACAGCTGTGATTGGTCAGCTTCCTCCACGCTTTGCTGAGGAGGGGTACTTTTGGAATATAGACCCAATCAGAGCTAATTAGCAGAACTGTGATCCGCTTCCTCTTCTGTTTGTCCCCTCCCAACCCATTTTGGTTATAATATACAAATTTACATATGTTCATTTGTGTTACTTCCAATTAACAAATGCATGTATTCCAGGTTCAAAACTCCCCATTTCAGCTTCAACGTCCAGAGATATATAGGAAACAAGTCAAACAGCTCTCTATATTCCCTAAGAAGGGTAATTAAATTGGCCTCAGTTTGCTGAAAACCTATATACTAAAAGACTTATTAGTTCTAATCTAACAGGAGTCATGCAGTCAAAAGTCCAGGTGACAGAGTATCTTTCTATCTTCTTCCAGATGTTGGGGCTTTTGTTGCCACAACGGATCTTAGTGACACTGCTTCTAATAGTATAGAACTGGCTTGTGCATTAATCGTTAAATTCTGTATTTTATATGCTGATGGGCAGTCTCAAAAGAGTCAGGGAGTTGTGCTCTTATCCCAGTTCCTTGTTTTCTGCTCAGCACAAGGGACAGTGATAAGATCATAAAACCACAGATCTAATGTGAAGGAACTTGAGAGGCCAGCTAGTCCTCGTTATGGAGACATAGAAAGACTGTGTGTCCAGCACTGTGATAAGAACTGAAAATACAAATAAAAGGTGTTTTTTTTAAGTGCCCTACCCTCAAGGAACTTCCATTCTAATGGGGGAAGACAAAAATATAAAGGGGAGTTGAAGAGAGGTGGGAGAGAGGGGGTGAGGAAATGGTACCTGCAGAGACAAGATGGAAAAAGGAAAGAATAAACTGAGGCCCACGGAAGGTAAGTGACTTGCCCAAGGCCACTCTATACCAAGGGAGTCAGAGGAGGCTTTGGAAACTGCTGCACTGGGGTACTAGGGATGAGACAAATCCAGCACTCGAATGCTTGACAATCCAGTTTTGTTCAGGAGGACTGGGGTGTCAAGCTTGGTTGTCTGTTTGCCAGGGCTCCTTTCTGCTTTGTGCTGTGTAGCCTAGCAAGAGAGAAAGGCTCTACAGTAGTGCTTCTCAACCTGTGGGTCTCGACCCCTTTGGGGGTCAAATGACCCTTTCACAGGGGTCATAGGGGTCACCTAAGACCATCTGAAAACACATATTTCCGATGGTCTTAGGAACCGAGACACGGCTCCTCTGTCTGTCTCCAGGCAGGTCCACCCACATGCAGATCTGCCCACATACGAGTATTAAAGGGTCGTGGCATTAGGAAAGTTGAGAACTGCTGCTCTAAAGCAAGAGTCCTTAAACTGAGTGGGATTCATGAACTTGATAACTTCATATTTTGATAACTGTATTTCAAAAGTATTGTTTTCCTTTAAAATATTATGAATTCTTTTTATTTTATGCATTTAAAAACATTATCCTGGGAAGGAGTCTATAGACTTCACCAGATTGTCAAAGGGTTCCATGATACATGAAAATAATTAAGTACACCTGGTGTGAGGGTATGCTGAACAAATGATATGCCATAAACTGACTTCCACAGCCAGAGATTCATTTTTAAATAGCACATTAACTAAAGCAGGGTAAAATGATGTGGCAGCCAGAAGTTAAGATACTTGAGATGAGTCAAGCAGATAAAGCCTTCCAAATGTTTTGTTCTTCTGTAGTGTTCTTGAGTAGTTGTATATATTATCGTTTCAAAATACATAAGCTATCAGGTAGAATAAATACCAACAGTCTAAGTGACTTGTCTGAGATGCATTTTCAATTTAACGCATTTCGACAAATATTGAGTAGTTACCGTGTGCAAGATATTGGACATACGAAGACAAAAACAAGGCAGTCCAGGCCCTGAGTAAGCTTACATTCTATTGGAGTTTACAACATATACACAGATAAATATAGAAAAGATATTTATGAAATGAACACAAAGTTATTTGGAGAGACAGAGAGAGAGAGAGTGAGAGAGAGAGAGAGAATAAGTGAGAGAGAGAAATAGAGAGAGAGAGACAGAGAGACAGAGAGAGAGAAAGAGGGGGAGAGAGACAGAGAAAGAGAGAGTGAGTGAGTGACAGAATGAGAGAGAGAGAGAGAGAGAGAGAGAGAGAGAGAGAGATAGAGAATAGGAACATTTAGCAAGAGTGGAGGCAGGGGCTCATGAGGAAAACCTCACATAGGAAGTGCCATGGGAGCTGTGCTTTGTAAGAAGCTGAGGACACTAAAGGCAAGGGCTGAATAGGGAGTGAGTTAAAGATAAGTGGAACAGCCTGTGCAAAGCCACAGGGGTGGGATGGAATGTCCTATATGGAAAAAAGAAAAAGGCTTTTAGGCCACTTTGACTAGAGGAGTGCAAGAAACAGTAATGTGAAATGACTGGAAAGTTAGGCAGGAGCCAGACTGGGAATGGTTTTAAATTCATGACTGTATTTCATTCTAGAGACAAGAGAAAGCCACTGAAGGTTTTTTGAATACTAGAGTGACGTAGTTAGATCTATGTTTCAAGAATATTAAACATCCTACTATGCTAGCAACATTCCTTTAAAAAAAAAATATGTGTTAGCAGTGAGAACTTTGTTAAAGGGGGGCTTGTTTTGCTTGTAGGGTAGAAGAAAGTTTTAAAACATTATTCTGGTCAATATTTGGCTTATCTGAAGTGATCTCGGTGGTGCTGAAGTACAATCACAAATTCATCGAGAATATCGGCTATGTGCTCTACGGTGTCTATAATGTTACCATGGTGGTCGTGCTTCTCAATATGTTAATAGCCATGATCAACAACTCGTATCAGGAAATTGAGGTAAGCCTAGTTATCCCTACATTCCCCTCTAATTTAATGTATTTCCTTCTGTCTTAGGAAATTAAAATGATACTAGCACATTTCTTTCTCTGTTGGCCTAAGTAGAGAAGAATGAAATCATAAATATAGAGACTTGCTCTTCCTAGGTACCTATCCTCTTAGATGACTTACTAATATGGAAATTTGTCCCTTGATGGATCCCCTTTATCAATCAATCCAAACCCCAATTCTTTCTTAGATTTTAAAACTTTAATATGTAACTTCTTGTCTGTGTGCTTCTAAAAAAACTGTCTCTGCTGATAACTAGAATGAGGTTTATGTTAGAAGTACTTTCCATTCCTTCTGTAAATTATCCAGATCTGTGTTCTGGAAGGGAAGACTTTTTCGAGATAAACTGATGATTTCTGTGTAGTCTTTGGCTATCCACAGAATACCAAGATAACTAGAGGAGGCCCCCTGGGACATGCAATGGAATTCCTGTGGAGGATTATGTAAAACAGACAAGAGTTACAAGGATACAGGAAGCATGAATGGGTTGGAAGGAATAAGCGATGAATGAGATTCTAGACCAGCGGTTCTCAGCCTGTGGGTTATGTTCAGTTTGTAACAATGAAAATACATCCTGCATATCAGATATTTACATTATGATTCATAACAGTAACAAAATTACAGTTATGAAGTAGCAAAGAAAATAATTTTATGGTTGGGGGTCACCACAACATGAGGAACTGTATTAAAGGGTCATGGCATTAGGAAGGTTGAGAACCACTGCTCTGGACCTATTGAACTAATACATTACTTTTGATTCTTAAATCACATTTGGTTCTGTTTTGACATATATATGTGCAACAAATGTATATCAACACAGCATGACAACCTGGAAAAGCTACCATGTCTGATTCTACCGTGGGCCAGATAGCCCACCCAAAAGTTTCTGCAACATTATAGATGAGCAAATTATTATGGTAATTTTCCCCCAAAAGACAAAAAACCAACGATATACACAACAATGGGGAACTCTGTTTACTTTGCATATCGTAGTCATGGACACTTAATCAATTAAACTACAGGCTCCTAGAGGGCAAGGATTATTTTTTGATTCATTTTGGATTCATGTGCCTGGCACGTAGTAGAGGCTTAATAAGTGTTTATTTTATTTAACTGAATTCAACTTAACCCCTCTGGACCTTTACCACCACCACTGGTGACCATCACTTGGACCGCAATGTAGAGAGCCACAACCCTGAGCCCTGAGCCTTTGGAATAGCAGGGCTTCTAGTTCAGTGTCCATAGCCATCATCCTGAGAAGCGACTCTTGTGGAGATGCAGCCTGGCAATGGCTCCTACAGGTATTACAGCCGTGTATTTTGTAGAATCCCTCCCCCCACCAAAAAAAAATTACCACCGAAGTCCTTGTCATTTTCAAATGACTCACCATCAGAAAATGATATTTTTATCAGTGGAAAATGCATTTTAAAAGAGGTATTTCCATCTGCTTTGCCAGTCAGCATACCCTAAGAATTGTAGGATTTGGGGCCGGCTAGGTGGCGCTCTGAATAGAGAGCACGCTCAGCCTTGGAGTCAGGAGGACCTGAGTTCAAATCTGACCTCACACACTTAACACAAAAACTAGCCGTGTGACCTTGGGCAAGTCACTTAACCCCAATTGCCCTCCAAAAAGCAAAAAGTAAAAATAAAACAAAAAAAGAATTATAGGATCTTTACATCTGACTTAAAACTGAGACATTTCAAATGTGTTGTCTCATTATGAGAATGCAAACTCTTTGAGAACTTTGACTGTCTTACTTTTTTATTTCTACTTGTACCCCCAGTCCTTTACCACGTAGTAAGTAAGTGTTAAATAAATGTTTTATTCATCCATTCACTTCCCAGGGATAAGATTTGGAGGAGCTACAGCAGGATGCTATATTGTGTAAGCCACCAGGTGGCGCCTTAAGCTTGAAAACAATACTCAGCAATACTTCCCAGAATCTCCCAACCTCTATAAACTTCCTCTTGCTCTAGGACTCATATTTATATCTGGCAATATGAATTAAATTCCAGGAAAAAAAATTATAACTCTCTTTGATTCACTTGGTCATTGTGCATGTGAGTCTCCAGTCTTCCTTCCTTTCTTGACATAACTCCAAAGAAATCACTGTCAGCCTATTAGATAAATAGATTTAGATCAAATTTAGATCTGCTAAAGAGAAATTCAAAGTAAAATCCAAAAGTATCAAGAAGTAAAGCTGCCGAGTGAGAAGGTTTGGTAATATCTGAATTTCCAATTCCTCTCCACCATCTTCTGTATATACACTTTGTTCTCATAGTAGGTACATACATATCCAAAGGCTCTTTCCTAAGCATCATCCATCTCAAAAGTCAAAGTGTATAGAAACGTCATCCCCCATCAGAAAGCTAGGAGTCATCTTATGCTTCCAGCACTTATTCTCTATACCAGCCTCTGGCTATCTGACTGGCAAATCTGGCAGCTTGGCTTAGGGAATGCTACCCCACCCTGTCTGCCTGAGGAACCTTCAGGCAGTCTCTTCCTGGTCTCTTCACTCAGAAGATAGGCAACAGAAGCTCGAGCTAGAGAAGAGAGGGAAGAGACAGAAACAGAGACAATGACAGACAGAGCCCCAACGCCTTATTCCTGGCTCTTCGCAAAGATTCACCATTCATGGCCCAGTGTGGAAGCTCATACATGTAATCTCTGCTACCAGGGATACTAAGGACTGCAGATTATTTGAGACCCGGGATTCTGAACTTCAGAGAACTAAGTTAAACGGGTGTCTGCACTAAGACTGGCACCAATACGATGAGCTAACAAGAGTGGGGGCCTCAAGTTTGCCTAGGGAGGGGTGAACCTGACCAGAATGGAAATGGAGCAGGTCAAAGATCCCAGGCTAATCAGTAGAGGTATCAGACCCAGAAGCGGCCTCTACACTACTAGCCTGGAAGAGATCAAGTGATTCAAACTCAAAAAATAAATTACAATTTTAAAAATCCCCCCATGATCCAACCAGAGCAAAACTGCAGATAGTGGCCCTCTACTATGCCTTGAGACTTCACAGGCCTGTCTTTTTTTTGGTGCTTAAACATCCAAAAATGTGAGGGGGAAAAAGAAACCAAGTACTGGCTGTCAAGCAGGAATCTGCTTCCATAATAAGATCAACAGCAACGACTGACATGAATACAGCTCTTACTGTGCCAGTCACTGTGCTAAGACAATTACTGTCTCATTGGATTCTCACAATAATTCTGGGAGTAGGCGCTATCGTTCCCATTGCACAGAGGAAGAAACGAGCAAACAGAGGGTAAGTGGCTTACCTAAGGTAGTAAGTGTCTGAGACTAGATCTGAGCTCTTTCTAACTCCATGCCAGGCTCTCTACCCACTGTGCCATGGAGCTTCAGCAAAAGTTATATCCAGATAACAGAGTGGACAGAGTTCTGTCCTAGGAGTCAGGAGACTCAAACTGAAATCTCACCTCTGGAACATTCTGTGTATCTTTGAGTAAGTGACTACAACTCTACGAGCCCATTTCCTTCTCTCTATAAATAGGAACTAGGCTGGATGACATGTAAGGGTCCTCCACCAGTACAAGTCTTATAATATTCAATATTCCGTTACATCTCAGTGGAGGGCTCAGGCTTGGGGTTCATGCTCCCCTTCATCCTTCCTCCCGAATGTCCCTGGTCTGGAAACACGAAAGAGATGCAAGCATCCAGCAAAGCCCAAGTTGGGCAGATCTCCTATGGAGGATTTATGGGAGAACGTGTGGAGGCCTCACGTCAGCGATTTCATACATCTGTTGAAGTATGCGAGGGTTCAGCATAGCCCCAAACTCTGATTCTGTAGTACTACCCTGATCATTTTAGATCTGAGAAAAGAGACGAGGCTGCCTCACGAGTGGGGGAAAGAGCAGTGGGCAGCTCTTTCTGTCTAGAGCCATCAGCTCTGCTCCTGACTTGCTGTGTGAATTAGACCAACGCTATTTGCCCTTCCTAGGCCTAGATTTCCTTTAGGAGAAGTCATCTTGGGAAACCTTTAAAGAGTGAAGTCCTAAAGACACAGAGAATGATTCTGATGAAGGAAAAGAAGGGGAGGTTGCCTGAAAAGATGAATGTGATTGGGCAGGGCATTAACTAACCTCTGCTGTGTTTTCAAAAGACACGTAAGAGATGAAAGCAGAGGCAGGTCACAGAGGCTGGAGACAAAAGCAATGGATGACACTTTTTAAAAGTGTAGCCTAAGAATGAGTTGAGATGAGAAGGGAAAGCTGAGGATAACGGACAGGCTGAGATTTTTGTTTTGCTTTGTTTCAGCAATACTGGTTAACAAAGCAGGAATAAGATGAGTCCTGTGGAAATACAGAGCACTGAAAGCTGAGCCTCTCTCATCTTATTTCCCTGCCATTTTTCTACCCAGAAAAATAACCTTTGGACTAGGAAGGACAAAACAAAAGTGACTGATAGGAACCTGATACCCAAGATAAGCAATACAGAAATAGTAAGAGAATGCCTAGCTGCTTTTAATGAGTTTCAGTTACTTCACCTGCATGAGTGACATCCTCAGGTACTAAAAAGTACCAATCAGAACATCTAAAAAATCCTAACAAATGCATTGAAGAAGAACAAATGTTCTTCCAATGGGGGGGAGGGAGAAAGGGAGTGTAATGATAATGGGATTTGAAGATCTTCCATGCCCCTTGAACTTGCTGATGTAGCAGGAAGGTGTGGAGTAAGAAAAAGCCAGAGCCACGCTAGAATCCGTGTGGTGGCAACTGGAAGCAGCAGCAGCAGCAGCAGCTGTGGTTGCAGCACGAGCTCATTTTTTTGAGCCAGCCAGAATCTCTGCTAAGGACTCCTGCTGAGGACTGCTGGGGATAGGAACTGCGGGGGTGGGGGGGTAGGAGGGGGCCGGAGCTGGGAGCAAGCTGCCTGGATGCTGAGTGGTAGTTGTGAGTGAGGAGAGGAGGATGTTTGTCTCTGGTAGCCTGTCCTATTTTGAAGGCTTGAGAATGTGGGTGTTTGCTACATTAACTACATGTGCCAACTTTATAACTACTGTGATGGCTTTGACTCAGGTTTTGGGACTCAGTTTTCTGGTATTTGAATAAATGTTCTAGCTATATTTCCCATGTAGAGAGCCTGTTATGTTTTGTGATTAATAAACCTATCAGCATACTTATAGTTACTGTAGGCATTGTGAATACTGCATTGTTGATACAGGGAAGGAGATAGGGAGGGAGGAAAGAAGGAAGGAAGGAAAGAAGGAAGGAAGGAAGGAAGGAAAGAAGGAAGGAAGGAAGGAAGGAAGGAAGGAAGGAAGGAAGGAAAGGCCTTGAAAAACTATATGCCAATTAGTTTAACTTTGATTCCTGGCAAAAGTTCCAGAATTGATTATTAAAGAGATGGTTAGTGAACACATTTAAATGGGGAGCATTGATCATAAAGACCCAGTATGGCTTTATCAGGAACAGGTAATGTAAGATTAGCCTCATTTCTGTTTTTGTAAGGATTTTTAAACAGGGAAAGGGGGAAAAGCTATATTTATAATTTGCCAATATATTGGCAATGCATTTAATAAATTTCCTCAGGGCAGCTAGGTGGTGCAGTGAATAGATCACCGGCCCTGGAATCAGGAGGACCTGAGTTCAAATCTGGCCTCAGATACACTAGCCATGTGACTTTGGGCAAGTCACTTAACCCCAATTGCCCTCCAAAAAGCAAAATAAATTAATAAATAAATAAATAAATTTCCTCATGCTATCTTTATGAAAAACATGAAGAGAATTGGGCTAGACAATAGTACAATGAAGTAGACTCAGATCTGGTTGAATGACTGACCCTAAAGAAGAATCATTAATAATTCAATTTCAACTTGGGTTGAAATCTCCAGACAAATCCCCAAAGGGCCTATATTTGCCCTATGTTATTTAATATATTTTAAGGTCAGTTCCTTGAGGCAGAGTCAAGATGGCAGTGTACAAGCAGGAAAAGTCTGCAGCTCCCCCTATAATCACCCCAAATACATATAAAATACGGCTCTACACAAATTTTAGAGTTCCAGAACCCACAATGTGACAAAGAAACAAATCTCCTGCTGAAGGCAGCCTGGCGGGCCTACAGGAAGGTTTGTCACAGCACTCTGGGAGCCAAGAGCAACCTCACCTCAGTTTTAGGCCCAAGGTGGCCAGGACCAGCCATAGCTGGAGCATTTGGGGGAGTGGGTCACCAGCATTATCAACCCATAAATGCCAAAGACAAAGTGAAAGGTCAGTGGAACTCGGCTGAATTTGGGGGGAGACAGAGGAGCGGGTCCAGCCATCCGCCCCCAGAGCCAGAAGCGGTGGCCCTGCAGCTGCCTCCACATGACTACTTCAGAGCTCCTGGCCTACAGATTGCAGAGGGGGACAAGCAACCATTCAGAGGCTAAGTGCTCTTGCCTTAACCTGCCTGGATCAGGATTGTGGTCTTGAGTGGTGGTCCTGAGGTATGTGACCAATGAGCCAAAACTGGTGGGGGCTGCAGAGATGGTGGCCTCCTAATTGCTCTGTCAACTGCAAAAACCCCCAGGGATTTGGGACAAAGCTCTCCCCTCTGAAAGCAAAGTTCTACTGAGACCAAAAGTCAAGTTAATTGACTGGCAACATGAGCAGGCAAAGGAAGCAAAGCAAGCACAGCAATCCAACTTTAGATTCCTTTTTTGGGGACAAAAAGGATCAAAACATGGAATGGGAGGAAGACAACACAGTCAGAATTCC